>WOXC01010371.1:0-600000 GCA_011680675.1 Gymnobelideus leadbeateri | reverse complement strand
AAGGAAAAAGTCTTTTCCAAAAGAAGAGTAACAAATATTCCCATTACAGAGATGGGAAAACTTTAAATGTAAAATATAACATCCCTTAGAGTCACATGGCAAGGCAAAGATGGATCCCATGTCTTATGACCCAGTGACTTGAGTGCTTTTCCAAGAGATGATATTGCCTCTCAATGAGCTTTAGTCTAGTAGTTACAGAGTAATTATGGTATCTAACATAGGAGATTATGGCCTCTTGTGAAAGATAAGCAGGGACAACAGATGTTTCCCTAAGACCCAACCCATTTCCTGGCAGAGATGTTGAGTGTTTCCGAATGAGAAGGGATAAGTAGATCTGCTATTTCTTTGTAAATCTGGTTGCTGTTTTCCTTGCCCAGTTTCCATAAAGTGTCAGCCTCTGGGCCAACAGGAGAGATTTGATGACCCAATTTTACAGAAGTTTACATCTAACATACCACATATTTCATGTGAATCAGAGTTCAAGGTTTTATCCTAGGTGAATCTTGTGAAAGAAGTGCAGCTTGGGCTTCCACCAAAAAAAGAAAAAAGAGAGAGAGAGAGCATATAGGCTGAAAAGGGGATGTTTTGGTACTTCGGAAATAGAGGGCCATGTATTTCTACTCCTCTCCCCAGAGTGAGTTTGTTGGAAGGAGGAGATTGGTAGGTATGGAAGTGACAACCTCTGCGGATAAGAGATGCCAAATTTAGTAGCACTTGTTATGAAGCTATCAACAGTGCTTTCAGTGCCTAAGCATTTGAGATATGTGGGATTTTCCTGAATGACGATATTAAGGACACTTCACTGTTATGGTCAATCAGGATAGGTTGACCTCACCATTGATCAGGAATACTTGGAAAGGACTCGGTCATTCAAATTTTTCCTAGTGTGTTTGAGAGTCTGCTATGTATTTTATTCTCCAATTTGGTGAGCCTGTCTTCTGATACCTGGGCAAGTCTCTTAACCTCAGTCTTCCTCAGTTTCTTCAACTCCAAAATGGAGATAATAACAGTGCCTACCTCCCAATATTATTACAAAGATGAAATGAGAGAATATTTGGTCTTAATGCCTTGTGTCACCCCTTTTCAAATCATCCTTCACACAGCTGCTGAACTGATTTTTCTAAAGCTCAAACAAAACCATATTATTCCTTCAGACAACGAATTAATGATTTCCATAAAAATGTAATATAGATGAGAAAGTCAGAGTATAAGTCAGTAGTTATTGATGTTTTTTTTCAATCTCAAGGTATTTTAAGGAGAAGAGGATGCCAAAGATGCGAACAAAAAAATCTCGGACATTATCAATGCCCATAAAGTTGATTGAGAAAACATTAATAACTAGTTAATAACCAGTAATCCTACTTTGCTACTTCCATTTTGATAAGAAGAACCTATACACACTTCAAAATTATTTCAGGTAAGGATAATAAGAGAGAATAGGCAGGCTTTTACAAGAGATATCCTATTACACAGTAGACTACAGTTTGCCATCACTTAAGATATAGAGAACTCCACTTTCCCCATATCTGTTGCTTATTAATGATTTTTAAATGATTCAATTGAGCACAGCACTTCCCTAAAAACTCTATTCCAACAAAGTACCAAATAGGCTAGGATGTTAGTAATACAGAAGAAAACATAGATCAGGAATAAGGAATGAAAGAAGCCTCCTCTGTGCTGGTGACCCCCAGATCTGTATTTCTAGCTAGAAAATGATCGAAATTATTCAAGATTCCTTGAAAGATATAATGACCTTATTCAGTGACCTCTGACTATAAACATCTGGTAAGGTACAAGGCAAGGGCATATTGCCAAAGTTTCAGACCCTGTTATAAGGGAAATCTAGCACAAAATCTAAGTTGAAGAGGGATTCCCTGTGGATGATGAGGTCCCCCAAATGCTTCTGTTTGCAGATGCTATCATACTCAGTGTGACAAAAGTCCACAACCCTACAAAGCCTCCTGGGAGAAATTTGAAAATTTAAGAGTTTGTCCTAACCATCCATATAGTAAAAACCAAATGGATGAAGTCATAATTATAATTACAGTTGAATGGTCAGTCTTAGTGAATCTGTTCATCAGTATGTGTTTGGGATAGGTAGTTGTTGTTGTTCAGTCATGTCCAACCCTTTGTGACCCCCATTTGGGATTTTCCTGGCAAAGATACTGGAGTAGTTTGCCATTTCCTTCTCCAACCCATTTTACAGATGAAGAAACTGAGGCAAACAAGATTAAGTGACTTGCCCAGTAAGTGTCTGAGTCCAGATTCATCAAGAAGTCTTCTGGCTCTAGGTTTGGTACACTGTATTACCTAATTGCTTCCTCTCTCCTTTACTCTGCCTTAATGCCACTGTCCAGTCTTTCCCCACCCAGCTATATGTCCTTTGTTCATTTCTCTTTTTTGAGGCATTTGGGGTTAAGTGACTTGCCTAGGGTCATATAGCAGTAAGCGTCCAAGGTCAAATTTGAACTCAGGTCCTTCTGACTCCAGGGCTGATGCTCTATCTGATGCACTACCTAGCTGCCCCCCTTTTCCTCCATTTGTTCAATTTCTACAGACTTTGTTCTCATCCATCATGCAGAAGGTAGGATTTGAGCTGGGTCTAAAAAGAAACTAAAAGATAGGGGTGAGGAAATAAAAGATAGGGGTGAAGAATAGATATCTGGGCAACAGATTGAATGTATGAAGTGAATGCACATGAGGAGTTGATACTGAGGTTATTTGAGAATCAATGAGTCACAGTATTACAAGGGACTTCAAAGGCCATCTAGTCTAACTCACATCAAAGTAGGAATCCTGCCTGTTACCAGTAACATCCAGCGATGAGGAACTCACCACCTCCCAAGGAAATCTTCTCCACCATTGGAAAGTCCCAAGACCTGCTAACAGGTTTCTTCTCTGCATCAAGCCAAAATCATTGTGTAACCTCCACCCACTCCTTCCAGTTCTGCCCTTTGGGGCCAAGTAGAGAAAAAAACTAAATTCATTTTTACATGTCAGCCTTGAAGTTAAAATACTTGAAGTTAGCTATCATATCCCTAGCTGTAGGCTATGGTGCAGTCAATAGAGAACTGGGCCTAGAATCAGAAAGACCTGAATTCAAATCTAGCCCCAGACACTAATTCACTATGTTAATTAACTGTAATTAACTAATTAATTATAATTTGGCAATTCACCTTACCCCTGTTTGTCTCAGTTTCCTCAACTTTAAAGTGGGGTAATAACAGCACCTACCTCATAGTGTTGTGAGGGTCAAATGGGATAATATTTATAAGACGTGCTTAACCCCTGACACATCTTAAGCACTATATAAATGCATATTCCCTTGTCCTTCCTTTCCCCATATTCCACCTCCATTTTCACCTCAATTTCCTAGTAATGTCAAGGCCACCAGCATATTCCCAAGTCAGTCAGATCTGCAACCTCAATGTCATCTCTATATCTAATCAGTTGCTAAACCTTATAATTTCTTACAGCTATTTCATACATTCCCTTCTTCTCTCACATAGCCACCACCCGTGTCCAGGCCCTCATCACTTCTCTCTTGGAGTATTCTATTAGTCTACTAATTGGTCTCAGTGTTTCATGTCTCTCTCTACCTTAATCCACCTTCCACCCAGCTGCCAAAGTGATTATCCTAAACTTCAGGTCCAGTCGTGTCATCCCCAATTACTCAAAAAAAAAAAAACAAAACAACAAAAACCTGATAGCTTCCTGTTACCTCCAGAAGAGAAAGTCTTGTTTGGTATTTTTAAAGTTCTTATAAATTGGGTTTTTTAAACTTTTCACCATTGAGCCATTTTCTTTCTTTCCTGTCTTCTTTCTCTTGTCTCCCCTCCACATTCTATGTCATCCAGTCACACATGCCTCATTGATATTGCTTTGACCTGGATCTCATCTCCTTGCCTTTATATGGCTTGTCCCCCATGCCTGGAATGCCCTCCCTCCTTACCTCCACCTGTCATCCCAGATGTCAACTCCTGCAGAAAGCCTTCCTCTTTCCTCTTAGATTCTAAAGCCTTCCCCTCTAAGGTCCATCTAGTCTCCATGTATCTTGTATGTTTTCAATATAGAGAGATACATATATACAATAAATACATAATGTGTATATATATATAAATATGTAAAAAAATACGTATATGTGTATGTTTTTCCCCAGTTAAAAATGCAAGCTTCTTGAGGGCAGGGACTATTTCTGCTTTTCTTTATATCCCTAGAACTTAGTACAGTGTCTGGCATATAATAATTGTTTGCTGATTGATTGATTAGGGGAAAACATGCTTAGGCATAATTTTAAGTCTTTTTCAGTATCTGGGTCACCCTTTTCTGGCTATGCTCCAAAAATTAGCCAGTGACCTTCTTAAACTATAGTCCCCAGAACTAAATAAAATGTGAAAGATGGTATCCAGCCAAGGCTGAGAATAGGAGGGCTTGTCCAAGAACCTAGAATCTAAGCCATCAAACATGGGTTAAGTGTTTACTATATGCCAGGTACTATTCTAAGCACCGGATAAACAGAAAATAAAGAATAAAAATTAATGAAGAACTAAAAGGGACCCAAGATGGCTACCTAATCCAGGTCATGCCTAGATCAAGAATCTCATCAATTAAATCTCTAACAAAGGGTCATCTGGCATCTGCTTCAAAGCTTCCAATGAATGGGAAGCCACCACTACCCAAGGTAGCCCATTCCACTTTGGGACAGTTCCAATTACCAGGAAGTTCTTCCTTACATCCATCCTAAATCTGGCTCTCTGACTCTTCCAGCCAAGGAACCAAGCAGAACAAACTCAATCCCTCTTCTTCATGAAAGCCTTTAAAATACTTGGAAGACTCTTGTTACCCCTCCCTTACTCTTTTCTTCTTCAAGCTAAACATCCCTAGTAGAAAGAAGATGGCATCTGAATGTTGAAAGGCAATATGGGGATGGTGGTTATTCTGGCATCTTATAACAAATAGCATCTTCTATAGAAAATCCCATCAGCCCAGGGAAAAAACTGCTTTTTCTGTGCCTTTTGTTCTATATCTGTAGTCAGGCATATCCAGATTGTGTGTATATATTTTTTAATGACAATAGATGATTGATTCTGCAAGCTAGTGAGCTGTACTCTACTGGCTTTGCCTCGAGCCAAATGCCATGTCCTTGTGTTATTTTCATAATTTTGGTTGCTCAGAATGAAAGATGTGATAGAGCATCTCGCTTTGCATATCTAAATAGCAATGCTATAAAAAGTTACTCTTAATATTAATTTTGTTTTGACATGTTTGGTACTGGCATAACTATGCATTTCATAGAGAGGCTAATTAACCATTGGCGGGCCAAAACCATCTGTCCCAAAATATGCTTTGAGGATCTCTGAAACATCTAGAAATAATTTCCACATTTTTGCTTCATTGTTTAACCAAGACCCCCAGTGTACCTAGATCATAGATGTGAAACAACAGAGCACTTTTTTTGTACTTGCTCAAATATAAGGAAAGTATGACTAAGAACCAAGACAATGCACTGAGAAAACTGCTTTCCAGCCGTTTAGAGAATTCCCAGAAATGTGAGGAACCACCGGAAATGCCTGGCTGCTAATACAGCCCTGGTCATGTAAATGCTCTTGGGCAGGAAGCCAGAAGTTTCCCACAACATTTTATGACAGCAACAGCCTTTGTGAACCAGGCAGGTTTTCTGAAACCAACAGCTGTTCATTTGACACAAACAATTCGCCTGTGATGGCTTCTGAAAGCAGCGTCCGATATGACTACATGCTTCTTCATTTTCAAAAGAAAAATGTGCATCATGGAATTGGTACAGTGGGAAGAGCACTCATTCTGGGGATCAGGATTCAAATCCTGCCTCTGGTGTTTGCTAGCTTTGTGACCTTAGGAAAATCACATAACCCCTGCTGGGTATCATTGTCATCATCTGGAAAATGGAGGGTTTGGACTAAATGACTTCACAGGTCCCTTCCAGCTTTATTAAAGATCAAGGAATAGCTCTAATGAAATATGGTAGAACACCCAATATATTTAAGGTTGGTTAGGGATGATCATTCATTCACTTGGCAAACACTTAATAAACACCTATTATATGCAAGATATGTGTTTGTGGTTCAGTTGTCTTAAGTCGTGTCTGACTCTTCATAACCCCATTTGAAGTCGGCTTGGTAAAGATCCTGGAGTGGTTGTCATTTCCTTCTGCTGCTCATTTTTCAGGTGAGGAAACTGAGGCAAACAGTGTTAAGTGACTTGCCCAGGGTCACACAGCTAGGAAGTGTCTAGGCAAGATTTGAACTCACGAAGATCTGTCTTTCTGACTCCAGGCCCAGCACTCTGCCCTGTGTCAGATATGTACCAGTAAACTGATGATATTTGGAAGCCCAACAAAAGGGAGAAAATGGTCAAATGGCAGCTCAGCCATTTCTCAGCCTCCTCCTCCATATTTTTGACTTTTTTCTTTTATGTCGACATCTTCAAGGAGTTAGTCCCAAAGGTTGCAGGTGGATGTATAGTAATCTGTTCTCAGGGACAGGAATCTGTATCACTGGTTCATTTAGGTGTTTTTCTCCCTTCGGCCTTGGCTCACGATGCCATGGATACAGGAAGCACAGCCCCAAGGGTGAGAGAACTCTTTTCATAGTGTTCTGGAGAAATACCACCTCCACCCTTTAGAAGGAAAAAAATGTTGGAACGTGAAATTAATGTAGCCCAACAGCTGCATTCTCAGGATATTTTAATTGATGCTCATCTTCTAAGCAAAAACAAAACCCAGGCCCTAAACACGACTGTCACAAAGTCCAGAATTCCCTGGACCCTTTGGTGTTCCCTAGTGTCCTGTTTGTCTTGCCAGGTGGGCTCATCTGGCTTCAGTAGGGCAAAGATGATACAGAGACATCATCTCTTCTGAGGCTTTCTCTTTGAAACCCCATCAGGATGGGATAGTGGTACCCTGGGGATGTATTTATCTCCTAAAGCTCAACTATCAAAAATGACACACTGTATTATTCATAAGAGTATGGCATACAGAATTAGATGGCTGTTGTCTGGGAGAAACAGGAAATCTTACAATTCCTTCTTACACAGTGTTCTACACATTCCAAGTACCTGATACTTTTATACTCATTCAGAATCCAATCCAGCAAACATTAAAGTCTCATTGTGTATAAATTTACAAGGATAAAATGAAAAATAGTTCTTAACTTCAGGGAGCGTCCATTTGGCTGAGAATCCTACCTCCTTCTCTCTGAAGCCTGCCCTGTGGTCCCTCCCCACACAACCTCCAGCTGAAAATATTCTGTCCTCTAAATTATCCTGGTGCTCTCCTACATCGTTCCTTACATTCTTCCTTGTGTCATACTTACCTGTGTAAATGCAATGTCTTCCCTAGCAGAATGTAAGCTCCTTGAGGCCAGGGACTCTAATAAAAAACCAGCAACAACCACTTTGTATACTACATTACTTTTGTCCAACATAAGTTTCCAGTCCCCATTTCTTGAATTGTTTAATTTATTGAATTCATGCCAGAGGCCCTAAAAAGCCTTTTGGACTGAGAGAGAGTTAATCAGAGTCACCTTGAGCGTTTTCATTTTAATTTTTTTTTTTCTATTTTTGGCTTCTACAGTCAACACTTCCTCTATCCTTTCAGTTAGGTTAACCCATCTGTCAGAGCCTTTTCATCTCTAGTTTTTCTCGTGTACTGTAGAGTTATCCTCTGTTCCATTTGGGTCCTTCTCTCTCATCAAAAACATTAAAGGTAACTTGACTCTTTTCTTTTTCACCTGACTTGAAATAAGAGCTGTGAGTCTCTGGTAAATTAATTTTGAAATTTCTCGCAGAGTAGATTCAGGTGGCCTTTGCAAAAGTGACTATTTTAAGATTGCCTCCCAGTAGAATTAACAATGGATCATAGCATATTGTCCCCACAGCAAACCCAACCACAGGAGAAACACTAGAGTTACTTTCTTTCCAATAATAGAAGAATTAAATTGTCCCCAGCCACTCAAGATAGAATCACAGGTCCTTCCAATACCCCTTCATAATATTGGGCATGGCCAATGGGAAAACTAAACTTTAAATAAAAATGAAATTATATGAAGAAAAATGGGAAAGAAAGGGGGCAGCCAGGTGGCACAATGAATAGAGTACCAGCCCTGGAGTTAGGAAGACCTGAGTTCAAATCCAGCCTCAGAAACTCAGTACTTACTAGCTGTGTGACCTTCGGCAAGTCACTTAACCCCAATAGTCCTGACTTCCCCCCTCCAAAAAATGAGAAAAGTGAAAAAGATGAGTTTTAAAACTATGAATAAAAAACACCAGAAAGAATACTCAGGACCTCATAGTGTCTTTAGCTAAATCAAGAAATTATTAGATCAGCAAATAGAGAGGAACAGGAAGCTGATTGGTCAGGGTGAAGGGGACAAGGTAAAGGCTGAATCCAAAGGCCAAGTTAAAAACAGGAAAGGATGTAGGCACTCTAGCTGTTTACTCCAGTGACTTCACTACTCTTTTGCAGGTGAAGACAACCCTAGAGATTGAAAAGTTTGTTCTTTATCTAATAAACAGAAAGTCGGAGCCGACAGAGATTCTTGGTAATGCTTCCTTTAAAATTCGTAACATTCCACACTTGTATTTCACAGTCTTCACCGGACATGCATGATTCAGATTGCAATGTGTGGAATGTATCTGGATCTCTTGAGGAGTTGGTAGGTCTAAGAGGGACAGAGTCTGCGTTGGTCAGGTGCCTCTCTCTCAAAACTCCCTAACATGACCACATACCCAAGGGGGCATTTCTATTCACTGGAGCCCTTGATTTTGGTTTCTATTTGTTGAAGCTAGATGGTGCAATGAGCAGGAAAAATACTGGAAGGAGAGTCTTGAATCCTTCTTCTGTCATTGAGCCAGGCATTTCAGTCAGTTAATAAATATTACTAAGGGCCTACTATGTGCCAGGTATTGTGCTAAGCTTGCCAAGATGTGCTTCATCTCTCCGTGATTCACTCAATCTGCAAAATGAGGGGGGTCAAATTAGGTCATCTGTAACACCTTTCCAGCTCTAGATGCTATCACCCAGTACCAGCACTGGATTTGAAGACAAAGGACCTAAGTTCAAATCTCTATGTTGCCATTTCCAACCTGAATAACCTTGGGCAAGTCACTCATAAATAGCTTGCAGTTTCATGTGCAGTCATCTTTTTTTATTCTACTATGTTAAGTGTTATTTCATAAATTAAAAATAAAATAATAAATAAATACTAATGGTAAATAATAAATAACCATATGTCAACCATAAATTTCTGGGCTTTCCTCATCTATAAAATGAGAGGTTTGGACTAGATAACTTGTGAGGTTCCTTCTAGGTCTAAATAGAATCTGTTGACCCTATAATCCTATGCTGTTTTTGTGGTTCAGTTATTTCAGTCACATCCCACTCTCCATGACCCCATTTCGGGGTTTTCTTGGCAAAGATATGGAGTGGTTTACCATTTCCTTCTCCAGCTCATTTTACAGATGAGGAAACTGAGGTAAACAGGGTTAAATGATTTGCCCAGGGTCACACAGCTAATACATGTCAGAGGCCAGATTTGATCTCTCAAAGAGGAGTCTTCCAGTCCTGGCACTCTATCCGCTGTGTCACCTAGTTGCCCATAATTCTATGTCCTGAGATCAAATTCAGGCTCTATCATTCACTAGCTAGATAACTGCAAATCATTTTACCTTTCTGAGTCTTAATTTCCTCTTTTGTAAAATGGGAAGTACCTGTCTCACTAAATTGTTGTAAGGTTCAAAGGACATAATGTGTATAAGGCACTATGTAAACAATCCTTTAAAATTTCCCATAAATGAAAAGTATTGCTCTTATCTTTAACATAACTCCAGATATGCCATGGTTTTCTTTTATTTTTAATTTAAGAAATTTAAAATGCTGTATAAGTGAAAACCATTGTCGTCTTTTATAACAGAGCTCCAGACATGCCAAAGTTTTACAAAGAAAAATTTAGGAAAGCATTTTTTGTCTTCATAGAGTTTTGGTTTATCTATATTTGGGGAAAAGATACTTCCTTCTAACTACTTAATTTTATCCAGGGTCTGTTGAGGGCAAATGAATAGGAAGATTGGCGTCTAGTGAAGATGGACAGCAAAGAAGGTTAATCTGAATTCCTTAGGCCAAAAAAAGGGGAATGAGAGAAAAATCACTTTTCCCTAATTACTTAAAGAATTCCAAGAAAATTCATTTGTTTTTTTTTCTGTGTGTATAATCATTTGATGAGAGGCTTGGGGGGTGAGATAGAGAACTAGATGACCAGAACCTGGATAGTTTCTTGAATCAAAGCCACTGGTTGAGATTGGAAGAGGGGGAACCTAGGTCTTTGGTGTTCAGGACCTCCCTTAGATGTAGACTAACTGTATGACCTTGGACAAATTGCTTCACCTCTCAGTGCCTCAGGCAGATGTCTAAAACCATAAATCTCAGGGCATGGGTGAACCTGAACTGGCAGAAGAAGTTTCCTGTGCCAAAACTGCATTTCTAATCTCCCCCAAAATAATTTAATGTGCTATAATTCATGGCATCTATGGATGAGTAACTATTCTCTAAGTTATAGTTTTAGAGAGTTGCCTGGGGCTCTTGTATAGCTAGTTAAAATAATTATATCATCTTGGGGGGTGGACACACAATATAATGGCCTCTAAGGCCACATAGTTCCCCCCTCCCAATCTCATCCAATGGCTTTGATTCAAGAAACTATCCAAGTTCTGGTCATTTTTTAATTGACTGATTGACTGATTCAGGCAATCAAGACAGAGTCAAACCTAACAAAGTTAATTACTTTTAAGTATAGTTAAGTATCCATTGGGATAACCAATGAAACCCCATTCTTACATATGTATCCCAGATGGAACGTGGATGTAGGTCCTCCTGAATCCAAGACAGTTTTCTCTTCTGCTAGTTGCAGATTGCCCATTATCCTTATTATTTCTCACCAGGTGATTAATACTACCTACCAGGCATAAAGGGGGAAAAACTATAACTCCAGGATTTTAGCCTAGTTTGCATTATGTAATTTGGTCCCATCTCTCCACATGAACATAAAATGCAAAGCAGTAGTAAAAATCTATGGATTTTTTTATCTATGGATTATGATCTATCAACCTGACTATGGTTTTTACTGTATGGTTTCTGAGCATTCTGGGAATTGTCACCCAACCAGCCACATTGCTGGAAAGAAATGCTTTTTTTTAAAGTAAGGTGTTTTGGTTTGGTTTTGTTTTTTAAAAAAAACTCAAGGTTTTAAAACAGGTTCTTAACCTGTTTTCATGTTGTGGATGTTTTTAGCAGTCCAGTGAAACCTGAGGATCCCTTCTCAGAATAATGTTTTTAAATATATAACATAAAATACAGAAAATCACAAAGGAAACCAATTATGTTAAAATTTAACAGTCAAAAATTTTTTTTAAAACACATTCACAGGCCTGAGGTTAATCACCCATTTAGAAGGTTTCTCCACTCATCCTTCATTGATGCCACATGAGGGTACAAAAGTGGTCTCATGTTTTTGAAAGCCCTGCCTGTAGAACCCTGACTTTGAGGGGCAGGATGTCCTACCTACTTTAATGGGATCTAAGAAAATCAATCAATAAGTGCCTACTATGTTGCAAGCAATGTACTAAGTACTAGGCATATAAAAAGAGGCAAAGGATAGTCCCTGCCCTCAAAGAGCTTACAATCTAATGGATGAAAAGAATATGAGAGGAAAATATCTGAGATGGAGAGGAGTTTGGTAATAGGACATGAGGGTCCCAGAGGAAGGGAGGGTAGAGTGGTATAGGGACTGGGCAAGGATAGAGCTGAACTTAGAGATGGGGGAAGAGGTAGCAAAGGGAAAAGATTTTCAGTCTAGGAGAAAGGTGAGCCCTAGGAGAATAGAGTCCAAACAGGGATACAGTCATGGCAGGAGAGGATAGAACTGCCCCTTCCTACTCCTCCCCAAACTCTGTTAATAGTGACCCTGTCTCTCACTCTCTCTTGTAGGAAATCCCCACAAAGGGGCAGGGGCAGGGACAGGGGCCAGTACAGTGGCAGCCAGAAAAGAAGCAGCCCATCTCCTCCCCTCCTTTCACATTCTTACCATCCATTTCTAATACCCTGCCCCAGTGTTGTCACTATCCCCTACCAACCTCTAGGATAGTACTCAAACCTTCCTCATACTCCAGTCTGATGCCCACCATCATCTCTGATGAGGTGAATATTCCCATTAATGGCTCATAATAATTTTGTCTCTAACTTCATCAACCACCGAAACTTGTGTGACTTCTGTCTCTCCTCCACTTCAGTCGCCCATCAGGATGATTAGAACTCAGACTTCATCATCATCTGAAGCTGCTCCATCTCCAAGATCCTGAAATTCCCCTTTCTGATTACACCTTCTCCCATTGCTTGCTCCTCCTCTATCTGTCATTCTTTCTCATTGTGACATCCAATTTCTCAGTCCTTCTGTTTACCTAGGACATTCATTCAACAGTGTGGTGCAGGGGGGAGCATGTTGGATTTTGACTAAGAGGATTTGAATCTGGCTCTATCACTTGTGGTTTGGGAAAGTCATTGAATGTCTGTGTTTGTTTCCTCAGTTGTAAAATGAAGGGTAAATGACCTTGAAGGCCTGGAGTCAGGTAGTATCATCTTCCTGAGTTCAAATCTGTCCTCAGACATTTGCTAGCTGTGTGACATCTGGGCCTGTTTGCCTCAGTTTCCTCATCTGCAAAATAAGCTGGAGAAGGAAATGGCAAATAATTCCAGTATCTTAGCCAAGAAAACCCCAAGTGGCACCACAAAGAGTAGAACATGACTGGACAACAACAAAACCTACTTCAAATCATTCTAGATCTATTAGCAAGCATTTATTTATTGCTTCTGATATGGCTCTATTTCCCTCCCTTCCATCTTCACCCTAGAGTCAACCATTTCAATTGAGTGCTGTCCTCAAATCCCTTTCCCTGTTGTTATTCCACTATTCTTACCCTCCTACTTGCTAATCCTTGGCTATCCCCAGCATCTGCTCTTGGAGGAAGCAGGAAGCTGCCGATTGGGCTGCAGATTCAAGCTACTATAAACTTGGCCCTCACCACTACATGGCAATCCTTTTATTCATCACTGACTCCTTATCCTCTTCTCACAGTAGCTATTCCAAACCTATTCCTGTGACCTCAAGCCTCCCACACTACATCCCTGACTTGTCTCTCAACAAATGATCTTCGTTTTCTTTTTATGAAGATTGGAGTCATCTGTTATAAATTTTCTCATTTCTCCTCTAGACTCCTGTATCTCTTCTTGTCATCACCCATATTCATCCTTGCCTTTAAAATTCGAGTCTTTGGTGGCTCCCTTCTGCCAAGGTTCATCCCCTACTTGTACCCTCAGTGTCATCCCATTTATGTTCCTCCTCTGCTCCTTTGTTCATTTCTTCTTTCTGTCTTATCTTTATTCTCTTCCCCGTCTGCTGGTCCCTTCCCATTATCTTTACTGTAGCCAACCCTTGCCAACTATCTAGGCTCATGGTCCCATCCTTTTCTGTCTCCTCCAGGAGTTTGCACTTGGGATATCTCTCCTTTCTTCACTTTCTCTTTCTTCGATTTTTCCCAATCCACTCACCCAATCTCTTCTTCTTTATTGGTATCTTCAGTATTGCCTAGAGCAATGCCCAGGTCTCCTTCTTCCTTAAAATTAAAAAAAAAAAAAAACACCCAAAAGTTTGTTTAACTTTGCCATAGCCTCAAGCTATCTCCCATTTCCTTTCACAAATAAACTTTGAAAAAAAGACACCTCATTATCTATACTTCCAACTTGACTGAAACTGCTGTCTTCAAGGTTACCAGAAATCTCTTTAATTGGTAAAGCCAGTTACCTTTTTTATAAAAGAAAAGTCTCATTCTTCTTGATTTTGCTATAACTTTAAACACTTATTGATCTCCCCTTCTAGGTGTTGTTTTGTCCCTTGACTTTTATTCAGTTCTATTTAATTCAATTAACATTTAAGCACTACTGTGTGCAGAGCATTGGGCTAAGCACTAGGGATACATTTTTTAAAAATTATTTATTTACTTTCAGTTTACGACATTCAGTTCCACAGTCCCTTGAGTTTCACATTTTCTCCCCTTTCCTTTCCTCCCCCCTCCCCCACATGATGGCATGCAATCAAATATAGGATCTATAAATACCTTCACATTAAACATTAGTCGAGTTGTAAAGAAGGATTATAACCAATGGATTAAATAATGAGAAAGAAGCAACAAAACAAAACAAAAAAAGAGAGAGCAAGTAGTTTGCTTCAATCTGCATTCAGACTCTATAGTTCTTTCTCTGGATGTGGATGGGATATAATTTTTTTTAAAAAAGAGAGCCCCTGCCCTCAAGGAGGTTACAATCTAATGGGGGAAAATAACACACAGAAGGAAGCTAGAAAAGGGGAAGGACTTGGGTGGACACAACCAGAGGGTACCTGATTGGGCATATTGTTCCACTGAGTTGAAACCAAGCAGAGCTGCAGATGGAAAGTGGAAACAAACTTCCAAGATTGAAATTTGGGAGCCCCCACAATTTACTTTCAGCCTATCTTTCCAGGTTTATGTCCCACCATTCTCACATAGTGTGAACAAACATTATATTCCAGCCACGTTGGACCGCTAGATATTCCTGCCTCTGATACTTACTGATTTTCAACCTTGGGCAAATCACTTTACTTCCTTGGATCTAAGTGTCTATATCAGTAAAATGAGGGGGTTGAAATAAGTAGCCTCTAAGAACTCATACATTTCTATGATCCTATGCTGCCTACATTTTTTTCCTTCATTTTCCAACTTATATGCAATTTGTATAGGCTTCTCCCCCACTCCAGTGCCTAAAATTCATTCCTTTCTCCTCTTTCCCTATTGAAATCCATCTTTTCTTTTAAGGACTAGCTCAAGTGTCATGTCTCCCATGAAGTCTTTCCTGATCTCCAACGCCACTTTTGTCCAGAGAATTATAGGGATTCAGAGTGTGGCTTTAAAGCAATAGATTGACATGACCCATCCAGGAACAATGACACAGTTGATTTGATTATGGTTTATGGTTCCCAAATCATAGTTTTCTTCCCAGGTAAAAGTGATTCTGCTTCTTCAAATTTTCTTTTTTTTTAATTTTTTTAACTTTTTATTTAAAGTTTTGAGTTGCAAATTCTCTCCTTCCCTCCCTCCCTCTTATCTCTCCTCCCTGAGATGGTAAGCAATCAGATATGTTACACATGTGCAATTATGTAAAACATTTCCATATGAGTAATTTTGTATAAGAAGACTTGAATAAAAGAAAAATGGAAGTGAAAAATAGCATCCTTCAGTCTGTACTCAAACAGTATCCTTTCTTTTTTTGATTCCTCACATTTTCTAAGAGCACTTTGCCTTGCTCTCTCCTTTGCTCCTATCACATTCTACTTTGTATCATACTCTTTCCTAAGTGTGGCATATCCCTTTTATAGCCCATTTTCATTAGCTTGTAAGCTCCTTAAGGGCAAAAACTTTCAGTTTTCCCCTTTGTTTTCTGAGGTACTAGCCCAGTGCCTTGCACACTTGATAAATTTGCTTAATATATTTCAAATTGATTAAGTCAAGAACTCTATAGAGTAAGGATGCTTAAGGAAGGAGCAGAGGACAAGAAGCCAGAAAGACCTCTGATAGAAGAAAATAAGACTATTTTCATTGGAAGTTAGGAACTCAGGCTGTATAAGACAGTTCATGGAGTCTGACCTCCTAGGGCACAGGCTTCAGTGTGGTCTGGGGACCCTTGGTATGCCTGAGCCCCTTTCAGGAGGTCCACAAGATCAAAACTATTTTCATGATAATACTAAAATGTTTTAATTTCTAATATGTGGATATAACCCACATAAACATGAGCTCCTCAGGAGATCCTCAATGATTTTTTAAGGGTATAAAGGAGTCCTGAGACAAAAAATTTGAGAAATGCTGCCTTTGGAGAAGTTACCTTTAAGAGTGAAGCTAAAAGCCAAAGCATACTAAACAGAGAATAGTAAGTTCTTTCTGGCAGAATGAACAGCTTAGAAGTAGATTTTATCCTCTCTTAATGGACATGTTTTAAGTCAGGGTTTGGTTTACTTAGGTTATAGTTAGAACAGGGTAGAAGAAAGTAAGGCCCTTCTTGTGCCTAAATGCTTTCTTTCTCTTAAATATCTCTCTTCATAGTGTTTCTATGATTACAATTGTTATTTTGCTTGGGAAATTTTAGATGAAAGTCTACCATTTTTCAGCTAGGGATCTAACATCTCTTGGGACAGAGACATTATCTGATAAAATATGTAGGAAAAATGCCTCACCATGAAAATTTTCTTTGAATTTTCCTATAAACAAAAATTTTTCATAAAGGTCAATCTAGGAAAAGTTCACACATAGCAAAAAAAAAAATTCTTCTGCATACTTGTTCCTAAATTGTTCTGAAATCAGTGGCAAATAAAAGGTCAAGAGAAAACAAAAGAAGGTAAATACTGTACAATCACTGAGTTCTTGTCAACATTCAGTACAACTGATTAACTGTTTCCCATTTCTAATCCCTGACTTGACTTCCACCCTGAGTGGCACTAAGATGAACCTGCAGACACAAGCTTTCAGCAGACAGCAGGTTCTTTGGGGACTGAGCATGTGTGTTCTCTTTGTGCCCCCATCACCTTGTTACCTAAGTACTTGATAAATGCTTGTTGAATAATTATTGAAAGCCTTTAAGGAAAATTCAGCAATTCAGTCCTACTTCAGTGATGCCAAATACCACAAGGATTTTTTTCAAGGGGGGGATGGGGTGGTCCTAGACCCTTTACTTTTTGATATAGGGAACTTTTATGAGAAAACTCCCTCTGTTGGTACAAATGAGCAACGTTGCCCGAGTTTATAGTTTTAAGAGAATTTCGGGGGCACTAGGGTCACGTAGTAGAAGGCCAGTTCACTAACTACTTTCAATAGACTTTCTTCTGTGAAAAGATAACTAATAACAGGAAATATGTTTGAAAAAATAACCAGCAACAAGAAGTAGTGATAAATGCTCATTAAGTGGTACAGGCGTCCAGTACTAGAATCATTCAGAGGGTAGATCTAAAAATCAGGGGATAGGACTAAAGGTTTGAGCCACTAAAAAATGGCTAGAATTTAGATAGGCAGAGAGGCATGGAGAGGGCATTCCAGGCAAAGGAAATAGATCAGAGGTACAGATATGAAGAAGGTAAGGGAGTGTCCTGGGGATATTGAGTCAGAGCTATAACCAGCATGGGGCAAGGAGGCCTCTGCCTCAGGTGATGCTGAATGTAGAGGATGTAAAATTGGATTCAAAGGCATGGGGAGGGAAGGGAAGGTGACTCCTGGTCTATACCAGGGAGGGGAAAGGCAGGAGGGCTGGGAGCTCAACATCCACAGCAGCTCTGACAAATGTGAATTACCCACTACCATCAGCCCTGCTGGGTCTGGGGTAGGGAGTCAAACCTTCTGTCTGGTCCTCAGTGCTCTGATATTGAGAAATAGATAATCTTGTCTAAAAGATGAAGCCTAAACTTTCTGTCCAGGAACTTAGTTTTGCTTTTTTTTTGGAGGGGGTAAGGCAGGGCATTTGAGGATAAGACTTGCCCAAGGTCACATGGCTAGTGAGCATTAAGTGTCTGGCCAGTCAAGTCCTCCTGACTCCAGGGCCAGTGCTCTGATTCACTGAGCCACCTAGCTGCCCCCAACCAGGAACTTGGATCCAAATCCTGATTCTGCCACTACTAGCTATATAATGTGAGTAAGCAGTCCAACCCTCATCCAAAAAAAACGAGAGTTGGACTCAATGACTTTCTAATGTCCCTTCTAGTTCTAAAACTATGACCCTAAAGGAAAGGAATAGTATTCCTGTGTTACCCGTCCAGTGAAATAAATGGTATTTTTTAAAAAATGTTGTTGTTCAGTTATTTTAGTCGTCTCCTACCGTTTGTGACCCCATTTGGGGTTTTCTTGGCAGTGGGTTACCATTGCCCTTCTCCAGCTCATTTTTTTACAGCTGAGGAAATTGAGGTAAACAGGGTTAAGTGACTTGTGCAGGATCATACAGCTAGTAAGTGTCTGCAGCCATATTTGAACTCAGGTCTTCCTGATTCTAGGCCCAGCGTTCTATCCACTGCGCCCAAAGTCTTTACTTCATAAAACCTATTGACATTAAAAAGGGGAAGAAAACACCTCTGATTGCTCCTTCTGTTGTAATGCAATGGAATATAATCTGAACTTTTCTGCTTCTGTCTATGGATGGAGAGATAGGAAAATATGAAGCAGGTCATAGGAATATAGTTTGAAAGCTGGGAGGGACCATTGGAGACCCCTATTCCAATCAGTTCATTTTACAGATGAATAAACTGAGGCCCAGGAAGATCACACAAGGCAGGAAACATCAGAGACAGGACTGAACTCAGGGTCTTGGATTCTAGAGCTGGTATCCTTCCCACAACTACACCTCCTCTTTTGACAACCAACTCCTAAGACTGCAGAAGTCTGAGCAGAGTTTAAGTGTGTTTCTGGTCTGTAGTATGTCTCCAGTGGGGGAACAGTGGTCCAGAGGGGACCTTCCATGTAGAGAAATATTCCTGGGCCCCACCCAGAACTTCATCTGGGGCTGAGCAGTGACCCTTTCTGGGAGCTTTCAGCAGCCATTCCAAAAGGGTCCTCTTTGTTTCTCTTTATAGATCATGCAGCAGATGAGTGACCATCGCTACGACAAGCTGACTGTGCCTGATGACGTGGCAGCAAACTGTGTGTACTTAAACATCCCGAACAAAGGGCATGTGTTATTGCACCGAGCCCCGGAAGAGTACCCAGAAAGTGCCAAGGTAAGGGCAGGTCTTCTGGGCTATCCCAGAAGTCCCACACCCATCTGGGAGATTCTCATTTCAAAGACTAGTCACTCAACAACAAGGGCTTTTTTTCATTAGACTTCCTAAGTAAGCCTATAAAATACTTAATTTAAAAAAGCCATTATATTTTCTAATGCTTTTCATAAAAATATATACTCACACAAAACATATATATTGTATAGAGGCAGCATGCTTTGAGGACAGGAAGGTCTGAGTTCAAGTCCTGACTCAGACACACGTTAGCTATATGAGCTCGCCTCTCAGTATCCCAGGTAGCTCTATTATAAGTAGATTAAATTATTATATAATATAATAGATTTCAAATAACAAAAGAGTTATTGAGCTGTATCAATGATAGGAATTCCTTGCACTGACATAATATATTGTATGTTTATGTATCTACACATATATGTATGTATGTATGTGGTGTGTATGTTTATGTGTGTGGATACAGGATATTTCAAAAGTCATAACAGGCACTTGCTAAAGCCATATTGACTAAGTCACTAGTTGTATTCAGGGCTTTTCAAATAAGCTTCTAAGGTGTTATGTTTGTAATAAGAAACACTCTAGGTTTGGAACCAGACTGGATCTAATCCTGCATCCTTCACTTACTATCTGAGTGATAAATAATGGGCAAATTACAGTTGTAAGAGCCAACATCCATCTAGGGATCAGTTTACATACATTACCTCACTTGAACCTTACAGCAGCCCTATGACGTGGATGCCATCTGTGTGAATGCTTTGCAAAGAAGGAAGCTGAAACCAGAATGTCCTCTGACCTCCCTCGAGGCCCCCATAGACTACATGGCTCTTCCTCATCACATTTCATCTCTCTGTGCTTAACTTTCCTTCTTGCAAAGTGAAGAAACTGAGCTGTGTGATGTCTCAAGCGTCTTCCACTTCTGAATCCTAGGATGACACACTATAAGAGGAATAAATTCACCTCTAGTATTTTATGAATCCCTGAACCTGATTCTCAGTCTGCCCTCTGTCTCAGGTTACATAAATGTACCTCCAAAATCGAGGCATTCATTTCAAAATGGGTTTTTAATGAACTTTATTGTTTTGGGGCAAGTCTTCCCCAAAATCTCCTGATCTCTCATCTTGGGGTCACTTCAGTTCATTTCAATCAATTTCACAAACGTTTATTAACCCCTGAGGCACTCTGACAGGTGCCGGGAACACAAAGATGGAAATGGGACTATCTGTGAACTCAAGAAGCTTACCATCTAATACTGGGAGTAGGACATAAACATAAATTAGGAAGCTATAAGGTTGAATGGGATGTGGGAAGAGAGAGAGAGCCAGGAAAGCTACCATAAAGAACTTTCTAAGAATTACTGAATTTGAGAGTTGGAAGAGACCTCAGCATCCATCTAGTCCAACTCATACAGGAAAGGAATCACCATGGCATGTTACCCAAGAAGTGTTCATCCAGTCTCTGCAGTAAGACCTCCACAGGAGAGGAAGCCACCACCTCTCAAAGCGTGCCATTCCTCTCTTAGACAGCTTTCATTGTGAGGAAGGTTTTCCTGACATCAAACCTAAACTAACCCCTTTGCAACTTTCACCCATTCCTCTAGGTTCTGCACTCTAGGCCCCAACATAACAAGTCCAGTGCCTCAGATGCTCAAAGATGGCTATCATGCTGTTTCCCCTCTCTCCCCAAGTTTTCACTTCTCCAAGCTAACCATGTCCACTTTCTTTAACCAACTAGTTTTCATATGATATGGACTAACAGTCCTTCACCATCTTGGTTGACCTCCTCTGAACACTTTCTAGTTTACCAATATCTTTTTTTTAATTGCATTTAACTAGAGAGAGAAGGATCACTTGCCCTTGGGTGGCATGGAATAAGAAGGAAGTTGAGAGGATCACATCTCAATAGGGTCTTGAAAAGAGAGAGATGGATTTCAAAAGACAGAGGCAAAGGGTAGAGATGAAAATAGCTTGCATCAGGAACAAAGACTGGTATATAGGAAAGGACAAGACAGAAATAATGGTCACACAAGTCTGCTTTGGCTGGGATGCCATGGAGGAGTGAGACATGAGGCTGGGTGAGTAAATTAGGGTAATGTTGTATTGGATCTTGAATTCCAGAATCACAGTTTATACATCAGGTGATGGAGAGCCATGGAAGGTCTTTGTGTTGATCGTGGCAGGCTAGGAGAGCCATTCAACAAAAATAAAGTTGATAGGCAAGGTAGGTGTGGGAAGGATGGACTTGGTTTTAAACTTGTTAAGTTGAAATGATGGTGAGAAATCCATATCTAGTAGGCAACTGGAAACATTGAACTGGAGCTCTTGGGAGAAGTTGGGATAGAGGTATAGATATGAGAATCAGTTACTCATCAAAGCTATGGGAGTGGGTCATACAATAATGGAAAGGTTGGGAGAATAAAGGGAATCTAGAACAGAGCCTTGGGAAACACCAATATTTAAGCATAACATATGTATACCCCCTACGTGTAAAATCATGTGTTGTAAGTTGTTAAATGTGCAAGAGTACTATGACTAGATATGATTTGAGGTCTGGCTCATTCTGCATAAAGGAAGAGAGGAGGGAGGGCCTAGCAGGTCCAGGACAGCTAAGGCTGAGCAATCTCTCCTGTAGTCCCCAAGAGGAATATTGGGCTAGAATTATATCAGTTTACCACCTCTCAAATGTCTCTATTCTAGGCATGCAACAGGTCCAGAGCAAAAGCCACTCCCCTGACCACTCTTAAGGGGAAGGATAACCCTTAACTCAGACTTGCCAGGCTAGTCCATCCTCACCAAAAGCTAGTTACACAAAAGACCAACACAAATAGTGAACAGTGAATAACCCTAAGCAAAAGAGCAAATAGAAACTGAAACAGTTCTACACATTAGAATATGCCCACAGAGACATAAGTGTAAATGAGCTCTTCATTTGGGAGCAAGATAAGATCCCTCTTATCCAAGGAGGTCCTCTCTCAGCAGTCTCTAGAATCATAGGCCCTAAAGTTTAGGAACATGGTGGGAGTACATGTCCATGGTTTGGGGAACTGACATCTGCTATTCAAAGTCTTTCTCAGTCTCCTCACCTGGGAGTTCCCTTTTGTGTCTCTTTGAAGAATGTCACTTAAACCAATACAGTAAATCCCTTACAAAGGTATCAACATCCCCTCTGTTAATCAGGAGTCACATCTTCCTCCACATACAAAGCAGCATGAAAAACCATCCCGGACTTGGTTGGAAGGTTATACAAGGACTAAGAGGAAGGAGAAAATCTAGAATATGATGTTAGAGAAGGTAAAGTGAAAATGGTGCCAAGGAGAAGAGAATGTTTAAACTATCAAATACAAGTCAGAGTAAACGAGGCCAAAACAGAAACCACTGGATTTTGAGAACAAGCTCATTTGTGACCTTGGAAAAAATTGTTTCAGTAGGAGAAAAGACAGATTATAAGCAGCTGAGGAGGGGGTGGTGAGGAACTAGAGGCAGTGTAGTGTACTCTTTCCAAAAGTTTTTCAGTGAATGGGCACGAGAGAACAAAGGAAATTGTTAGAGAGAGTATGAAGGTCAAGCAAATTTTTTTTTGGCAGTAGGAGGAATACCAAATGTATTTGTAAGCTGTAGGGGGAAAGAGTTAAGCTGTAGGGAGATAGAAATGATAAATGTAGCTGGGTGGTGAAAATAATTTTGGGGAATGGGATGGGATGGAATGGAAGGGGATAAAGGGTACAGATAAAGACATTAACTTTAGTAAGAAGTCCACCTTCCACAAGTCCATCAACATGCATTTACTAAGCACCTGCTTTTGCCAAACACCGTGCTAAGTGCTGAGGATACAAAGACAGTAGTGAAATACTCACTGCCCTCAAGATGGTTACAGTTCATCAAGAGATACGGCATGAACATAGATGAACATTGACAAAATAAAGGCAAGGTAAATCTGGTGGGACGCTAACAGCTGGTGAGGGAGCACCAGGAAAGGCCTCATGTATGACACTGAGCAGAGTTTTGAAGGAAACAAAGGATTATGAGGAGGGAGTGCATTCCGGGCATGGGGAACAGGCAGTGCAAAGGTGAGGAGATACAAGGTGGAGTATCTTGTGTGAATAACAGCAGCAAGGCCAGTTGGGTTCAGGAGGAAAGAGTTGTATAAGTAACTGATATAATTCTAAGCAGTATCAGTGTCCTAAGGAGCCAGTGTGGTCACAGACAGTGTTTCACATAATCAGAAGCTACATTTTCCAAGTGGCTAAAAGCAGTGTTCCATCAGAAGAGTGAGTAAGTAAAAACTGCTGGCCATCTATCATTTATGCACCATAACCAGCTGAAAGGTGCCTCTAAGTCTAAGGGGTCTCTAGATCAGTATTCTAAGGAATTTTCCCAAGGGCAATACTGGAATTCCCTTCCCAATCCAAGAATCTTCACTTGACTTCAAGGCATGTTTTTTTTCCACTTTTGTAATTTCTGGTTAATCCTGTTTAGCAGGAATTACTACATATCTGACTTTCTAGTTCATAATCCGTTTAACTGTTAAACTGTTCACATGCCTGGAGGCATTGTGCAGTATCAAGCATCATTGTGCAGATACCAGAAGTATCCTTGTATGCTCCTAGAAAATCAAATAAAATATTTCCATCAAAGAGAACAGGAAGAATAATACAGTATAAAATTCTAAAGTAACTACTGAATTTTGTTTCTTGGCATCTTAAGTTATAGGAATATATCAAAATATTTCCTAATACTGTGTCCTTCTTAGGCTAATCTGCACTATTCAGTCAATCAGTAAGCATTTATTAAGAGCCTGCTATCAGGCCCGGGCAATACAGAGTAAAGAGAGTGTTTGCCTTCAAGATACTTATACTCTGCTGGAGTCCTGCAGTCCTTCCCACATCCCAATCACCCCTGCCTTTTCTTAGCAGCTAAAACTAAAGGTTAGAGAATTGGGCAAGTAAATATTTGCAGTTGCTGAAGTGGGTGAGGCCTGAGTGAGCCAGAAGGAACATAGCTGCCACCAGCTATTCTCCGCTCTGGTGAAGGCTCCCAAACAGGTCACATTCTTACCAGCTCTAAAGTTTTTCTTAATCTTCACTAGCCTTTTAACTTGTTCTGACCAAGATCTTAGAGTGGCTTCTCCTACTGCTGTTCACCCAAGAAATTGGCTAGGTCTCTGGATTTGCAGTCTCTCCCTATTCCCTATTATAGACTATATGCAGTATTCCTGTTTCAAAATTTCTTTTTCTTTTCTATTACCCAAAAATATTTTTTTTGCTTTTTTTTTGGAGGGGGGAGGGTAGGGCAGTCAGGGTTAAGTGACTTGCCCAAGGTCACACAGCTAGTTTTTGTGTGTGTGTGTCAAGTGTCTGAGGCCCAATCCAAACCCAGGTCTTCCTGACTTCAGAGCTGGTGCTCTACTCACTTCACCACCTAGACACCCCACCAAAAAATTAAAAAAAAACAAAACAAAAGCAGCAACTACTCCAGAAAACAGCTGTTTTGTTTCATTGAAGGTAGGGTGGGTGGATTTGTTATTGTTTTTGCAAAATGCTATTACATTTTGTAAGATTGATTTTTTTTAATGCTTGGGCTTTCACAGTATTTTTGTCAGTATAGTTATAAATTTCAGATTTGATACCTTGTACCTCTTACTGACAGATAATGCTCAGTTACCATTTTAAAACTAACTTGGGTGGAAGGCCATCCTCTAAATCAGGGGTTTTTAATCAATTGGCTTCCTTTGTCATCCTCTGTGTTTTATTTTTTGCATTTAAAAGCATTATTCTGAGAAAGGGTCCATAAGCTTCCCAAGACTGCCAGAAGCATCCAGGATATTAAAAAAAATTAAGAACCCCTGATCTAAATGATGTTTTATTTTCTAGCAATATAGGTAGAGAATTATCAAAATAAAATTACTTCTCTCTAAGCAGATTAAAATTCACTCCAAAATAGAGATCCATTTAGCTCATCTCCTATAGAATAGTGAGGAAAAGATAGTAATTTCTAATGGAGCTACATTTCTGACACAGGGCAGCCCCCACACCTGGATCATTTAGTGACCAGCCTATTGGTAATGAACTTCTATCCACTCTTGGCTAAGCTGGTCCTTGAAAAATAAATTCTGGGATCCATAGGGTCCAGAATGTGTGTTACAGTTTGCCAGAGCCTATAAGCACATCCTATAACAGCCTTTGAGAAACCCTGGTGACCCAAGATGAGATATCTAATCCAAATATGGCATTCTAATAAATTAATACAGTTCCCTCTTTAGTCATTCCCCTCACACCTCCAAACCTTTTTCTAGGACACATATCTTGAGTTTGAAATCATGGCAGGGCATTCCAATGGAAATGTCTAGGAGGCAGATGGAGATATGAGACTGGAACTTAGGTAAGAGATCAAGGGTAGATATAGAGATCTGAGTCATTTTCAGAGAGGCAATATTCAAACTAGAGAACCAATCAGTTCTCTGACAGTGTAGAGAGAAAAGGACTGAGAGAGCTAAGAACTGAACCTTGGGGAAACAGGGAAAGCCTGGTGGGGGAGGGAGGATTACATTTGAGGTGACTGACTAGAAGGAAGTGAGAAAGAAAACTTGGAGAAATATTGAATTCGACCAAGAACAAAAACTTTTGGGGCAATAGCTGGTGATGAACCCTAGGAGTAAATATAACCAGATGAACCCTAGGAAGTTCTAGGGAAACAAGACGAGTTCGAGAGATTCTTGATTCATATAACTCCCTTTCACACACTCTACTTTCTTATCAAAGTCTACTTTCTACCATTCTAGTCAAACTTGTCTATTTGCTGTTCTCTGAACAAGACAGTTCATCTCCCATCCCTAACTTGGCATCAGTGGTTCCCCCATGTCTGAAATCCATTCTTCTCATAGGAACTCTGACTTTCTTCAAAGCATAATTCAGGCCTTTCTGCAAGTTACTAGCACTCTCTCCCTCTTGAAAGTACTTTATATTAATTCCAAGCTAGACAAGATGTATTTCACACCCACCGCCTTTATTGGCAGGGACCATTTGTGTTTGTCTTCTCATACCCAGCACCCGACATGGTATTTTGCAAAGAGTAGACACCTGATAAATGTTGAATTGAATGTTAGTAAAGTGGTTTGCTTACTTAAAATGGCTTCCTGAAAAGGTGAGAATGTTATGAATGGACTACCTTCTCATCTCTCCATTCACAATCCTGTCTTCCTTCAAGGTTCCACTTAGACATTGCCTTTTCCATATAGACCCAGTCTCTTTCAACTAAAAATATTCTTTCATTCTTCAAATAGTCCCCTAGCAAAGGGATTCTTAACCTGAAGTCTGTGAACTTTTTTAAAAGTATGTTTTGATAACTTTCAATATGATTGGTTTCCTTCATTAGTCTAAGTATTTTATTTTATGCATAGAAAAACATGATTCTGAGAAGGGATTCATAGGGTCCACTAGAGTGCCAGAAGGACCCAGGACTCCAAAAAAGCTAGGAATCTTGCTCTGTAACACTTTGTTTGACATCTTCTTTGACCCCGTCATTCCCTGTTTTGTATTAAACTTAATCTTTCCCTTGTCATATCTCCCCCAGTATAAGGTAAGCAAGCACCTTCAAGGCAGGGATCATAGGATCAATAGATTGAGACATAAGGAACCCCAGAGGTCACCTAGTCCAATCCCTTCATCTTATAGATGAGGAAACAAGCCCAGGGTCATATAAGATAGTAAGTGATGACCCAGGATTGACTCTAAAACTAACATCTTTTCACTGTACTATGTTTGTCACTAAAAAACAAACAAATCTCTGCATATATCTAGCACCATGCCTTATTCCTAGTATATAGTCAACCAACACTGAATTGAATTATTACATGTTCTTGGCTTGAAAAAGAAGAATATAGGGATATCTACTGCATCACCTTGCTGCCTCAAAATGGTGAGTGCCAAACCACTGTATCAGTTCTGTGAGTAAGGGGTGTGTGTGTGTGTCTGTCTGTGTCTCATTCGTACCTTGGGGTGAAATGAATGGAAAGATTAATCATATACACTGATTTAAATGTTTGAATGTTCTATTGCACTGATAATCTTTTGATTCAGGATAGAATAAGGGTTGAAAGGAATTGCCCCCCCAAAAATGTGATCCTCTTTCAATCTTTTCATTTATTCTCACCATAGGTGTTTGAAAAACTGAAGGACCACATGCTGATACCTGTCACCAACACAGAACTGGAAAAGGTGGATGGACTACTCACTTGTAGTTCAATTTTGATTAACAAAAAGGTAGATTTGTGAGTCCACAGAATCCCCTCGTTGTCACTGGCAATAATGTACACAAAAGGCCAATGACTCTGTACCCAGTCTTGTTTTGATTGACAATCTACTGTGCCACGATGCTACTAATCTGTGTTTACAAAAATTAATTCCATTTCCGTTCCATTTTGTCATTTGCTTCTCTCCCCACCCCAGGTGGTACTTAAGCTGTGGATTTGATAGTTGAATAAGCCTAGGAAATATGTCTTAACAAACTATTAAAACTTGATTGGGGCAATGAAAACACCCATCTTAATGACTTAGAGAAAATTCTTTGAGATGCCAGTATATTCAGAAGAAAGTCTTGGTCAGATAATCTCTCTTTTCTATATATCATCTACATATAGTAGGATTCCTACAGAATTCCTTTACCTCTCTCTCTCTCTCTCTCTCTCTCTCTCTCTCTCTCTCTCTCTCTCTCTCTCTTTGTCTCTCTCTCTTCCTCCCTCCCTCCCTCTCCCTCTCCTTCTCTCCTTCTCCCTCTCTCTCTTCCTATCTCTCTCTCCTCTCTCTCAAATTTCTTGATTTTGTCCTCTAATAACTTTTGCCTCTTTTTTTTATCCCTAGCACTTGGAATAGTGCTTGACACATAGTAGGCACTTAAATGTTATTTACTATAATAGATCTAGAGCTGGAAGGAACCTCAGAGGCTATCTAGTCCAATGCCCTCCTTTTACAGATGAGGAACCTGAGGCCTTCTCTCTTTGTTTTCTGGTTTTGGTTTTTCATTTCTGTCTTCATGTCTTTACCTTCTGTCTCACAGTCACCTTGACATTGACTCATCTTGGTCCTCTGGGTAGGAAAGCTTTAGCCAATACACCACCATGCAATTCCACTATGGCCTCAATACAGTCTGCCTCACTATACAACTTCTGCCTTAAAGAAAAGGCAAATGGGCTTCTGAGCAAAATCACAACCAAAATCTGGGTGGCAGCTTGGGAAAGCATTACTATGCAGGGGTGCACCAAGACAGGGCTGGCCCCAGAGATTCAAATTCCAGAAGAATTAGAGGTCCATACCTAGGCAAGCTGTAACCTAGTCTTCTGATGATAACTCAGATTCCCTGCATGAAAATTCAAGTGACTGTGGCAAGTCTAAGCATTAACATGCTAAGTAGAAATAAGGGGAACCAGCAAGAGATGTCTTGGAAATACCATACTAACTTTGCATTTTGCAAAGTCTTTATGAGGATACTTAAATTTGCATGCTTTTGCCTCTTTGTGGGGCTTCCCAACACTCCAATGGATATGTGACCTCACTGAGGTGGGTAGTCCTTTCCCCAGTTTAAAAGTCTCAACCCATTCATTTCTGCCCATTCCTGTATGACTCTTGTTTATATACTCCCATAAACCCACCACAGGGGATCCATTTGACATGCTAAGGGATGCCTTCTCATATGGGAATCCAGATCATTTGGGGGCATATTTTTTAAAATTTAAAAAAAAGTTTCCTTTTCCTTATTTATTAGATTCCTGCTTCTGTCCTCCTTGTCTCTCCCAAGAATCTGTTAGAAAAATAAAAAGTATGCTATTTCCCTCCCCGCCAAAAAAAAAAACATCCAAAAAAGAATGTGTATGCTAGGGGCATAACTGAAAAAGAATGGAGCATCATGTCCCTGACAAAAGAAGTGATTGGGCAGTCCCTACATGGCTAACTTGGACTTGAGACCAGCTTCACATAATAGGCGATTTTGTTTTCCAAACGTCCATGAATATTTACAATGGAATTCAATGAAATCCCATTTCTCCTGTAACTCTCAAATTGCACAACTTTCAGACTGACTCAGGCAGCACAAAGGAAAATACTACAGGGAGGTAAGAAGCCACTGTCTTTTTCCTTCAACTTGAAAGAGTCTGCCTCTACACAGATGGGGGAAATGGTATTTTCCATGGAACAGTGACTGGTTTCAACATGTTATCAGCTTCCTAGTCATCTCCACCTTTCCTGTGGATTTAGGGATAAGGAAAATTCAGAAAACACTTGTGACATTCTTATTCTGTTCAGATATTTCTTCCTTGCCAACTTACATGTTTTTACTCAATCAGCAGAAAAAGACACATAACTGCACCTTTACTCATCCTTGTTTCCCTCACCCATATGGAACCACCTACAAATACTTTAGCTAGATTATTCAATGGCCCTCTGAGTAGATAGCAGGAAGAACTCAACCTTGAAAAACCACTAAGAAAACAAAGGCATGCCAGCATGCCGTCCTCCACTTGGGTCTACTGATCTTCTCCAAATCCCCATTGCTCAACTTTTTAATTCTTATCATAAGCAGACATCTGATCACATACATCCTGTAAATGAAACATTTGCTGGTCAGTGTCATATTTCAGGTTGTCAGAGGTGAATAATCCCAAATTCAAATCAAAATAGGGAAGTATCTTGCCAACAAGGGAGAGAATATTGACCATATGTTGAGGGAAGCAAGAAGGAATTTGAACTCAAAGGAAATGGTTAACCCCTTCATGTCAAATCAGACCAGAGACAAAGGAAGGACTTACTTTCAGGGTTCCATATCAGAAAAAAAAAAGGAAGGAAGGAAGGAAGGAAGAAACTTAATAAGTAAGCATAGTTTAGTAAAAGTAGCTCTTGTTATCTCCATCCATTATCACAATTTGATGACCTTGTAACCCTGTACATTTTTAGTCAATTGCAAGGTGAACAGAATTCTCCCCTGAACCATCTATTCCCCAGAATTTCATTATTTTCTTCTTCCCTTCTCCTCTTTTCTCTTCTCTTCCTTTATGTCAAGGAATGACTTAAAATTGGGGCACCTCTTCCCCAGATCCTCATCCTGAATTCCTAAATAAGCCTCTATATCATACATTACATTTTTCCTTTTGCAATGCTCTGTGTGACTTTCCTGTTGTGGATATTTAAAACATACACAGAGCATAATAGTATTTCTTTGATACCAGCCACATAACATCCTCCTCACTGGTTGATGATGAATTTGTAAGGACAGGCAAACTGTAACAAAAGCTCCCTTTGACACAATCAAGTCAGTGTTTTATTCATATAGAAACTTCAGACAGAATTACTAAACCAGTCAAATCAAATCAAATAAGGGGAATATGAAGAAATTTCTTTATTTCTTCAGGATTTTTCCAGTTGTGGCAGGTAACTGTAGAAACCAACAAACACAGATCTATTACCAGTTATTTTGCTCTTTTTTATCTACTGTGAACAGAATATTAAGGCCATCTCTTCACCTTATGGGAAAAAAAACTATTTAGTAGATGAATAATGTAACTTGTATAGAGTTGCACGTAAATCTTTATAATTATTCACCATTTAGTATTGCATTGTTGTACAGCTTGCAGATAGAATTAAATATGGCTCTAGATTTGGTCAGTCTCTCCTGCTGATCACATTCTTCCAGCCAGTATATTGTTAGCCTCTTTTTGTGTGCCAAAATCATAAATACCCTAGTCCTTTAGACCAGAGAAATTCTGAACTGATTTTAGTCTCTTGCAATTCCAATCTTCGATGTAAACCAATTATGGAATAAAAGTGTCCGTTGTGTTGCAAATGGTGTTGGGCTTTCATTTGTGATGGGAAGTGTCATGAATCAAAGATTCATTCTCAAAATCACTAAGAGATAGCAAAAATGGGGGCAAGGGAGGGAGTTAAATTCTTTAAATTCCCCTTCTTTAAGGGATAATGCCAGTGTACTACAAAGGCTCTGTGATCCCATTCATGTAGGTATTTCCTCCAACGATGCAAATCCCAACCCATCCATGCTTGCCCATCCTGCCACAGATTAGAAATACCTGTATGGAAACCAGGATAAGGATCTTTAAATCACTTTTAAAGTTATGAGTCACTTTTCAGGCATTTTAAAATTATACGTACTCTGATGGAAAGGAAGGCAGGAGGGAAGGCGGGGAGGGAAGTTGGAAGCACCCACTTTTGAAAAGGAACAGGATCAAAGTAGGGAATAGAACAAGTGGGAGGTGGGATAGAAGGAAGGGAAATATAGTCAGTTTTTTACATATATCTATTAAGGTAATGTTTTGCATAGCTAAACAGGTACAACATATACTGAATTGCTTATCTTCCCAGTAAGGGTGGGTGACATGGGAGGATGGGAATGAATCTGGAATTAAAAGTTTTAAAATCAAATGTTTAAAAATATATAAATACTATTATTAATACTATTTTACATATAATTGGGAAATAAGATATACAGGCATTGGGGCACAGAGATTCACTTTGCCCTACTGGAAAAGTTGAAGGGGGTATGGGAGAAGATATGGGAGAGAACAGATGGGATGAGGGGATATCCTGTGGGACTGCTATTCTGGGGTGAGGGGAAGGGAAAAATGGGGAAAAATTGTTATTCAAAATCTGGCAGAAATGAATGATGTAAACCAGAAGTTAATAAAGCATTTGGGAAAACAAAATTATACATACTCATAAAATGCTATAATGGAGCAGAAAAAAATCATTTTGATATGACCATAGATGTCCCATGTATTACTACCTCTGGTGTCCATTTCCTTCAAATAGCACTTATAAGCAATAAAACCATTCTCTCAGTGCCCACATAATAATTTATAAATATTAGAGAATCTTCCTGTTAGAAATGGATCCTTGTCAACTATGTACTTTATATACCCAGGTGTCCTTGCTCCTCTGCTCCCCAGGGTCATGAGACTGGTTATGGATAACAAGGTGTCTTTGTAGTTTGAGAATTAGTTCAAATTCATTTCATCCTGTCAAGAACGAGGGGTACAAATGAACACCAACCTAAGTAGGCGTCCCTTCGGGAAAAACTAATTTCTCTCTTGCCCTCTAAGTTGGGATAGGTAGATTTATTCTCCCTTATTTGGATTGCAAATAGGTTTATACCTTCAAGAAACACATCAAAGGGCAGGTAATCCTATAGGGACTGAACTTATGATTTCAGTGGTATAAGGAGCACCAAGGGCACTCCACCTGCCAATCCAGTATGGCACCTTTCCTGCAACTTGTGGTAGTAGAGAATTTGTACTCTGGAACCCTGAGAGGTTAAGTTACTTGCCCAGGGTCACACTGCCAATATACACCAGAGGCAGGATCTTTGTACTTAGATCTTGGCTTCAAGGTTATCTCTGCTTCTGAAAAAAGACGTGAAGAAATCAAGTTAAAGAAAGAGCTGTAAAAATGCAGTAAGTCCATCTAACAAGAGGTCACAACCAACAAGACAGGAATGAGGGAAGAAAATGGAGAAAGAAGAAAACCCTTTATGTGAATGATAAAGCAGAACCTCACACCTTTGCTTACCCAGTCACTCCCTGGTCCTGGTCCTTATTGCCTCTTATCTGGACTGTTGCAAGAGCCTCCTAATTTGTCTCACCAATCCATCCTCCAGAAAACTGCCAGTATGATTTTCCTAGTGCATAAATCTGACCATTCTGACTCTCCTATTCACTCAATAAGCTATTGGTTCCCTATTACCTCTAAGGCCAAATGCCAGCTCCCCACTTTGACTTTTAAAGTCCTTTGAAACTTGGCCCCAACTGACCTTTCCAATTGTATTATGGTACATTGCTGTCATTCCTGTACTCTACAATCCAGCCAAACTGGCCTTCTTTCTACTCTTCACACAAGACATTCTAACTCCCTTATCCCTGACTTTTCATAGGCTGTCTGTCCCCAGTGCCTAGAAAGGACTCCCCTTCACTTGTGACTTTAGAGTCCTAAGATCTGTAGTTTCCTTCAAAGCTTAAGTCACACATTACCTTCTACACAATGCCTTTCCTAGAGTTACCAGTGCCTCTCCCACTAAATTATCTTGTGTTTCCTTATTTTGTATACCCTTGTGTTTGTATGTGTTTTCTCCCTCAATAGAATGGCAGCTACTTGAGGGCAGGGATTGTTTCTATTCTGTCTTTGTGTCCCCAGAACCTGTCACAGTACCTGATACATAGTAGGCTCTTCATAAATCTTTGTTGATTAGTTCAGTTTACTGTTTAAGAAATGTGAGAAATTAGAAGAAAACCCAGTAGGTCAGGTAGCAGGGGGGAAAAACAGTACCCAAAGTTATTAAAAAGCAACTCAGGAAAATAAAATCATTTATCATCCAGAAGGGAGATTAAAAGCTATCATGAAGGAGCTTAAAAAGCTTTTGTCTGGGAGGTTCCATTAGATTTCTGAAGCTCTCTGCCATAGTCTTAAAAACCACCTTTGTATTCTTCTTACCATAGCTGGGTCCCAGATCAATCCTCCTGAGGGCAAAGTTAACCCAAACTGCCCCAGGTCTGCACCCCAATTTCCTTGTTTACACCAGTCCTGGCTGGTCTTAGGGGAATGTATTGGGGCTGGGAGTGGAGGCCTCCTCAGTTCTGCTCATATCCTGGAAAACAGCAGCATGTATTCAAGACAATAGGATATAGTGCAAAGAACTTCAGACCTGGGGAACTCTCCAACTGGCTAGTTTTGTGACCTGGGACAAATCATTTACTCTCTAATGCTGATTTTCCCCATACATCATGAAGAAAAAGAAATCATATCCTACTACTACTTACCTTAGAGAGTTTAGAGAATCAAATAAGCTAATGTAAATGAAGGGGCAGCTAGGTGGCACAGTGAGTAGAGTGTCGGCCCTGGAGTCAGAATGACCTGAGTTCAGATCCAACCCCAGATACTTAACGCACACACAAATAAAAACCTAGCCGTGTGACCTTGGGCAAGTTACTTAACCCCAATTGCCCTCCAAAAAGAAAAAAAAAAGATAATGTAAGTGAAAATACTTTGGAACTGTCCAATTATATATAAACATATGCTACTATTATAATTCATATATGTCCACACTTTAGAGATCCATGATTTTTATCAGTTAAGGCACTCCCACCATCAAAATACAGATCACAGCCCCTCTATGACTTAGTAAATGGTTTTCTAGTATTGCTAGGTTCAAATCTCATTGCCCAGTGGCCATCCTGGTGATTGGTGTGCTCCTCCAAACCTAGCCAACTTGGGCCCTTGGAATTCCACATACAGGCCATCACTAAGCCCATACTCCAAGCCTTTCCAGTTTAGGAGGACTTGCCAATGTCTGGGCTTTGCAGGCATCACCTTTGAGAACGCTGGGTTTCCAAGAAAAGACAACTGAGTAAGACTTTAGTGTAGGATTATTAAATGAAACAGTATTCTTATTTCTTACTCTAATTGATGAAAGTAAACATCTGTCACCAAAAAAAAAAAAAAGTAAAGAAAGAAAATTTAAAACCTTGCTTTCCCCACCCACTTGCTTTGTCTGTAACAATAACTAATCTCTACCAAGGCCAATTCCTTCCTCAAGAAGTCCAAACTACAAGGGGGCACTAAGAGTTCAAAGTGTGAGAGCATCATATTCTAGATCTAGAAAGAACTTCAGAAGTCTAGCTTCCTTATTCTACAAATGAGGAAACTGAGGCCTGCAGAAAGTAAGTCACACACAACATTTGAAGCCACATTTGAACTCAGCTCCTCTGACTTAAAAGCCAGTGCTCTTTCTATGGTGCCAAGAACTTCCCGGAAGAGGGAAATGGATTGCATTGCTTGTATATGGATTACTTTGAGTTCTTTATGAGATCTCTACATGATGTGCTCCTAGGCATTCTTTTATTTTCTGAGTGGAACAAAGGTTTTCCTATAGAATATTTAAAAAAACCAAAACACCCAACCCAGCTACCCCGCCCCCATTTCCCGACTTAGAGGGAGTATTGGAAGATACATGAGATTAAAGGAGTGAAAACACTACAAGTTCTTTGGAAGAAAGGTGTAATATTAATCATGCCATCATCATCACCACCATCATCATCACCCTCATTACTCCCTTCACAGCAAGTCTGGAAGCTATCAAAATGTCATTTGGATACAGCAGATCAATCATCTAGTCCAGAAATAACTCCAGATTTCTATTATTGATGTCTCTGACTTGCTCCTGACAGCTTGAATAATGAATTCACAGGTTGTTAATTGGCCAGCAGGCACAGCTGATACATAGCCACAACTGGGAAGTCCCTTTATCAGATGTTTACACCATCCCCTCCTCCCAAATCTCCCTGCTTAGGCTCACTAAGGAGAAGGGTGGCAGTGGTAGGGCAGTAAGATCTTAGGAAATGCTAAGGACACAGTAGACAGCCTTGGGCGATGATTAGAACCATTCCCCTGCAGTGTTTCCAAGAGCATAAAGCTCTTGGAGTTGATTGGAAAGGGATTAGATTTGTGTTTTGTGTTTATAGATTATTGTGAGTCCTCTGTGATCTCTGCCCAGAGCTAACAGAGGAGAAGGTAGTATTCTTCTGGTGCTGGCCCTTATCATGCTGGACTAGCGCAATAGCCTGCTGGTTGTTCTCCCTGCCACTCAAGTAATCCATGTTCCACTCAGCTGTCAAGTGATCTTGATAAAACTCTGACAAGATCAAACCCTATCTTTGCATTCAATAAACAACAGCGACTCCCCAATACTCCCAAATATTCACTCTGTTTGTCATTCGTATCCTAGCCCCTTCATACCTTTTCATACATTAAGCCCCTCCACTACTCTAATCCAGTGACTGGTCTCCACAACATTCCATCTTCCTCCAGGCATTTTCACTGGCTGATTCTCCTGCCTGGAGTGCCCTCCCTCCTCGTTTCTGTCTCCCAACTCCTTGGACTTCCTTTGTGTCTGAACAGAAGTCAGCATCTTCTATGAGAAGTACTTCCCAGTCCTCCTTAATCTTAACACCTTCCCTCAGAGATTATCTCCAATTCATCCTTATTATATCTTGTTTTTACATAGTTTTTGTTTTATTTTGGTTGCATGGAGTTTCCCCCATTTTGGACTGTGAGCTCCTTGAGGGCAGGGACTCTTGTGGTGGATTTGGGTTTTGTTTTTTGTTTTTTGCATCCCCAGGGCTTAGCACAGTGACTGACTTAACAAATGTCAGTTGGCTGATTGGCCATGGCAAATCCAAGCTAACCAGCAATGGTAGGGTGGACTTGGAGTTTGGGGTCATTCCACATGACCTTGGAATCTATGTCAGGATATCTGTGTTGATGGTTTGAGGGAAAGAAGAGCTCCAAGGGCAGAATTTCTCACCATTCCTCTGGTGCCCTGGTATTAAGGAGCCTTACAGCTCCATGCAGGGCAGACAAGCTGAACAAATAAATGATGGCAAAAGCCAAGAGAGGTCGGCACTGTCTAAATGGGATGTCCACACCGCTGTACGTGTCCTTGAGTGGAATTAGATCACTGAGTGACATAGCTAGTGAGCAGTGAATAAGCAAGCTTTAATTAGGTGCCTGCTATGGACAAGATGCAGCGCTAGGCACTGGAGACACCCCTATAAAATGGAGACAATTACCATCCTCAGTGAACTTACATTCCAGTTGTTATTCAGTCTATTTTCTTTAATCATGTTCAACTCTTCGTGACCCAACCCCCCCCAACTCCCATTTGGGGTTTTCTTGGCAAAGATACTGGAGTGGAAACTGAGGCAAACAGGATTTCATGATTTTCCCACTAATAAGTGTCTGAGGGTGGTTTTGAACTTAGGTCTTCCTGACTCCAGACCCAGCACTCTATCCACCATGCCACCTAGCTGCCCCTATATTACCAGTAAGGAATCACAATACCTCTAAAGAAGTCATGACCAAGAAAGGGAGTTTAGCTCTGGAGAGGGATAGGAATATGAGCGGAGACATGGCTCGGTCAACTGACATGCCTATTCCAGCAGCAGCGGTAGTATTGATTTGATAACTGTTTTCAAAGCAAGATGTGGACAGTGGAAAGTGGGAGAAAGGGTGGATGGTAAGATTGCCAGGTAGACCCTTGGCTTCTAGGTGGATGGCTGGGTGGCACATGATCTAACAAAAGGAGTTTTCCTAGGAAGGGCCTAAGTCAAGATAATGATTTAGTAATCTAAACATTTCTCAATGGCTTATTCTTCTCCCACAAAGGGGAAAAACTAAGGGAAAAGAAGCAGCCAGCTCTGAAAATGAGCCTAATGAAGAAGTTACCAGAATGCCCTCTTCTATTGTATGGTACACATTGCAGATGGGGATGAGCCTTTATTTCACCCTGGTACGAATTGAATTGGGCTTGGTATAGTGAAAAGAGCACTGGCTCTGAAAGAAAGGAAACACCTACTGTGTACCAGGCACTGTGCCAAGTACTGTACAAAAATTATCTCATTTGTTCCTCACAGCAACAACTGTTATTATCCCCATTTTGCAGCTGAAAAACTGAGGCACATAGAAATTAAAAGTCACAGCTATAGTAAATATTGGAGGCTGGATTTGAACTCAGGCCTTCCTGACTCCAAGTCCAGTACTCTATCCACCTAAATGCCACTAGAGACAGAGGGCTGTCTTAGAAATCCTCCCCATGAAGCTTACTGCCTCCATGGCCTTAGGCAAGTCACTCAACCTACCTGAGCCTCAGTTTCCACAACTGTAAAATGAAGGGATTGGATGAGGCAGCTTCTAAAGTCTAGCTCTACAGCTATGATTCTGGTATCATGTACAGGTCTCAAGGCCACCTGGCTACAACATTAATAAAATTTTCTTTGATGTATTAGGACCAAGAATTTACAAGTGTAGAATTAGTAACAATCAATTAATCAGTCAACAAGCATTTATTAAGTGTCTTCTATGTGCCAGGCAGAGTACTAGACAAAAAAAAAAAATGAGACAGTTCCTGCCCTCAAGGAGCTTACATTCTATAGGGATAGATGATATGTGCTTATAAAAATGTATGAAGGAAATACATAAAATATATACAAAGTAATAGGAAAGGGATGGAGAGAAGGCACTAGTAATGAGGAAATCAAGAAAGACCACATACAGAATATGGCATCTGGAAAGCCGAGTTTGGAAAGAAGCTAGGAGTTCTTTTTGATAATTTTACTTTAAAATTTTTTTTAATTTTATTTTTTTATTCTGTAGTGAAACAAGCATTTATATAACATAGTAGAATATGGGGGGAAAGATGATTACACATGACATTGCAAAGCTAGTATGTACAACTTGCTATTCCTTTTAACTCTATAATAAAGTTATCATGCAACTTTCTTTTTTTCCCTTTTTTCTTCCCTCCCCACCCTAGAGATAGCTACCTTTAGACACAAATATGTAAAAATATATGTAAAGTCAGTGTGTATATACTTCTTTTTATCAGTTCTTTCTCTGAATGCAGATAGCATCTTCCTTCATAAGTGATTTGTAGTTAATTTGGGTATTTATAATAGCCAAATGACTCAGTTGCTCGAAATAGTTCTTAAAATATTTCTTTTACTATATACAACATATACAGTTCTCTTGGTTCTGCTTGTTTCACTCTTTATTATTTCATGAAAGTCTACCCATGTTTTTCTAAAACCATCAAACTCACCATTTCTTATAGTACAGTAGTATTCCATCACGATCATGTACCACAACTTGTTTAGACATTCCTCAATTGATGGGCATCCCCAAAATTTCCAATTCTTTGCCACTGCAAAGAGAACTGCCATAAATATTTTAGAAAATATAGGTCCTTTTCCTTTTTCCCTAACCATCTTTGGAAATAGACCAAGTAGTGGTTTTACTGGGTTAAGGTATAGGCAGTTTAATAACTCTTTGGGCATAATTCCAGATTACTCTCTGAAATGGTTGGATCATTTCACACTTCCACCAACAGTGAATGTGTCCCAGTTTTTCCACATCTCCTCCAATATTTGTTGCTTTCCTCTTTACTCAAAGTTGAAGAGGAAGAATGGAGATTGGGAACAATCTGTGCAAAGACACAGGGACAGAAGATGGAGAGGCTGTGTATAAGGAACAGAATGAAGGTCAGTTTAGCTGGAATTTAGAATGCATAAAGTAAAGGAAGAACGTATAAGAAGTCTGGAAAGGTAGGCAAAATATCAGTACACTGGACTGTGCAATTAAGAGATTTCTCTAGATTTTCTTGAAAGACACAGAAGTCAAGAAGAAAGTAAAATAGCCCCCAAATTAAACTGAACACCTGGACACAAGGGTTATTCATACAAAAGCAAAGTGTTGGTGGTCTGAAGCTTTCTTATCACCCTCCTCCTTCAAAGGAACCAGAGGATCATAAATGCTGGAAGAGACATCAGAGACCATCCAGTCCAACCAGCTCATTTTACAAATGAGGAAACTAAGGCTTGAAAGAGTAAAGTGACTTACTGAAGTGTACCCAGACACTAAATAACAGAGGAAGGACTAGAACCCAGATCTTCTGTCTCCAAATTCAAGATTTTTTCCTATTCTGCTCCTATTACCATGTCTCCCTGTGAGCTGAGTTTCTTGTAGTAGATGACAAATGAGGTTATCAGGCTTTGGGAATAATGTACAAGTATAAACCATGTCACTGTCACTATAAATAAATAAAAGCTTCAAACAGTGATGCCAGCCAGTAAGATATAGCTTCATGCTGCTATCTGACATAAACAGTGCCTAAAAGCAATGACAGCTCAACCCTTGTACTTTGGGAAGTCCTGTTGCTATTTGCCAACACCCTGCTGGAAATGCCTTGCCTAACTTTTTGCCATTTGCTTTGATAGAAAGCAGGCCATCTCCAGCCTCAGAACTATAGCTCTCTATTATGAAACATCATTCTCCGTGCAGGGAATTATAGAGAGACAGCTGCTTGCCAGAAGCAAACCCCACAGGTTCTGCTAATTCAACAAGACATATTTATATAATTTTTGAAAAACTTGTTCTTTCTATAAATACTCACTTCAGCTAAGTTCTTTAAATTTCAAAGGAGTTAGCCACTTGTTAAAGATGTTTCTCAACATATTCAGCATCAATTATTCATGTTTCTCTGATGTGAGTGGAGAAAATAGGGTGAATTAACCCCAAACCTTGGAAGAGAAGCTGTTTTCCTTATGCTTAAAATTGTATAAGAACACTTCTTCAAACTTTCATGATAGTGGGGGGAAAGGGAAGAAGAGGAAAAAGAGACAGAGATATTGAAAGAAATAAGAGAGATGGAAAGGGAAAGAGAGGGGAGAGAGAAGGAAAGAAGAAAAAGGGAGAGAGATGAAGAGAGATGGAGGAGAGAGAGAAAGAACAAAAAAAAGGATTGGCAGAGAGAGATAGAATTTATTAAGTGCTTGCCTGGTGATGGTACTACTGTATTGTATACACTGAAGATGCAAATATAAGTGAGCAAGACAGTCTCTGTCTTCAGACAACTGATGTTACAAGAGAAGACAGCCAATAAAATGAAGCTGGAGAGTGGTGGATGGTTGCCACATTCAGGGCACAGTTTGGAGCTGGTGCATAAGAATGGAGGTAGAGGCCTAATTACCTGAAAGACGGGCGGGCCCACCTCTCAGACACTAGGATGGTTCAAGTGTAGAGTCCAAAGTTCCTGTGGGACAGCTGCACATTAAAGCAGGATGTGGACTCTATGATGGGCCCCTGAATAAAATTAAAGATGGAGAAATTCATCATTGTTCCATGCTGTCTTCACTGCTCTCAAGGGACCAGCCAATTACGAGAATGTTCCTCCTGGGTCCTCAGAAAGTTCAGGAATTAGACAAGTCATGATTCTGTCAGTTGCCAAGCTCTGTGGAGTATGGCCTTGTTTGCCCATCTCCTAGTGGAAAGAATTGATTCCACAAACCATGATTCACAGATTTTGGATATGTCTCAGATTCCAATAATGTGATGTGAAGTAAGTCATCTTTTTTTCCTTTAGATTTCTGGAGATCAGAGTGTATTTGGAAAGGACCCAAAAACTCAGGAAAGTGGTTTTTAAAACTTTCTGGGGAGAAAACCAACTTGAACAGCCCCTACCCAAACCCCTAAAAAGAATATCATGCATCCCATTGTTTGAATGAATATGTTTCTGTGAAAACAGGATAATAGATTCAGAGCTGAAGGAAATGACAATGACCCCTTAGTCCAATCCCCTCATTTTATAGATGAGAAACTGAGGCTCAGAAAAGTAAAAAAAGGAACTTACCCATGAAGCCAGAATGTATCAGAGACAGATCTTAAAACTATGTCTTCCTGACTCTGAGGACTATCTCCCTAGTGCTGCCAAGGGGCAAGCCTACCTTTTGGGGAGCTTATGTTTTCATTCATAGGTGAATGAAAGCAATTGTGACCTAGGTTAAATCCTAAATGAGCTCTTATGAATTACTTACCAGCAGTGAGACTCTGTTAAAGTCACTTAAACCTTGACTGCTCTGATGGCTCATCTTCTAAGGAAAGGACTCTGGTTCTCAAAAGGACCATCAGTGAAATATATCTCTGTCAGGTCTCACCAAGCTGGAAAGGCATCAAGCAAGGGTCAGCCACAAATTGTTAGTCACCTAAGGATCACAGGAACTAAATGCAAAGAGGGGCACCACCAGAATTCAGAACACCCGTTTTCTGTCACAGAATCCCATTCAGTTCAATTCGACAGTCATTTATTAAGGGGCTGCTGTGAGAAGAGCCCTGTGTTAGGTACTAGACCTGCAAAGACAAAAACAAGACAGTTGCTGCCTTCAAGGAGTTTGCGTTCTAATGGGGAAGACATAATGTGTACACGATAGGTATCTGGAAAATACATACAGAGAAAAGCAAGTCGAGGACTGGGGGGAAGAAGAGATGGGAAGAAAGCACTACTGAATGGGGATTCCAGAAAGGTCTCCTGTAAGAGCTCATGCCTGAGTTCTGCTTTGAGCATGAAGCAAGGAGGGGCAGGGGGGCACTGAGTGTTAATTAAGCATCTACTTTGTTCCAGGCACTGTGCTAAGACCTTTAGAAACTTGATGTTATTTGATCCTCACAACACCCCTGGGAGGTAACTGCCTTCATGTGAGGAACTTGTGTGTTCCAGGCATGAGGGACACACTGACCACGAGAAGGAATGTGGGAGATGGAAGGTAAGTGGACCAGTCTGGATGGAACATAGACTTCGTGGAGGGTAGGGATGTGTGGGCAATCTGGAACTACAGACTGGAGTTATTATGGAAGACTTGAATGCCAGGCTGAGTCGGTATTTTAGCCAAGAGGCATAGGAAGAGGATGAAGCAGGAAGACGGTAAGGAGTTACCTTTGCACCAGAAACTCTGCTGCTTCTGGAATGCTACACTGACTGGCCCAAAAGCACCTGTCCTGGATTTTCTTTAATAATTAGCTTTGGAAAATGGGAGGAAAGGCTCTAAGTTGGCTTCTTCTTTTGCCTAGCATGTTATCATTTACAAAGGGTCTTTTACATACATTAAAATAACTTCCCTTCACATAGCCCTTTAAAGTTTGGAAAGTTTCTTGATCTGAGGAAGACTTCGAGGAGTTTACATTATCCTGTGTCTTTGCCACAAAGACTATCTGCTAAGTTATGGAAGGACTTCAGTCTGACATCAATAAAGGTAGAGATCTGGGCAGCTAGGTGGCACAGTGAATAGAGCACCTGCCCTGGAGTTAGGAGGACCTGAGTTCAAATCCGGCTTCAGCCACTTAACACAAAAACTAGCTGTGTGACCTTGGGCAAGTCAACCATTGGGCCCTCCAAAAAGCAAAATAAATAAATAAAGTTGCAGATCCTTGCAATATTTACATAAAGGTAACGAGAGAGTAAGTAGCTGAAGCAACATTGGAACCAAGTTGTCTGTCTCCAAATTCAAACTCCTTCCTCTTCTATTTCCATTTATCCTACCTCAGTCTCAGCTGAGTTCCTTGTATCGTACATGACACCTAAGGTTATCAGGCTTTGGGGGTCATATGGGGTACAAACCATGTTCCACCCACTCTGAATAGATACAAGTTTCAAAGAAGTATTGCAGTATGTAAGACAAACATGATGTCTGCATTTGAGCCCACTGCTATGATCCATTATACAAGTAATTCTATCATAAATGAACTTCCTCTGGCCTGTCATTAAAACTGTGCTTATTGCTGCCAGATTCTCAAATGCGATGCTGAGTCGAAGGTCATGGCCAAGCTGTCTTCAATCTCAATATCAGGAAATGACCACAGCTAAAGGGAAAAAAAACCCCACCAGCAGCAACAACAGAAAAACCAGTTTGTATGTGTGGGTTCTGAGTGAAGTAACTTCAAATTCCAGATGGATGAGTATCCAACCTCTTTAGTGAGCACTCAGTGACTTCTAAAAATACATCAGTCTCTGGAGACCTTGGTGACCCAACTGGCAAGTTGTCTTTTTTAAGCATGTCAGTGACCTTCTGATGACATTGGAGTATTTCAGGGTTTCCAGAGAATTTGTTTTCTGTATTTCACTTTCTGTCTCCGTGGGCTAACCCACCTTGACAGGTGTGAGGCTTTTTTTGGGTTCCAGTGTTTATGTTGCCATGGAAAGATCCAAACACTCAACAGAGTTGGAGCACAGGAGGGGGAGCCATCTGATCTATCCTGTACCTGTACAAGCCTCTCCCCTGTAGCTTCCCTGACATCTGGTCATCTGGCCTTTGCTTGAAGACCTCTCAAGGCAGCCCATGCCACTTAGGAACAGCTCCAAGTGTTAGGAGGTTTCCCCTTATATAGAACTGAAATCTTTGTCCCTGTTAGCTCCCCACCCCCACCACTGCTCCAAATTTTTCCTTCTGTTGTCAAGTGTGATACAATGGAAAAAATATTGTCTCTGGAGTCAGAGGACCAGGGTTCCAGTCCTACCGCTGACACTGTGTGACCTTGGACAAGTCACTTAACCCCCCCTGAGTCTCAGGGATCTGTAAAATGATGTTGGACTCTGAAGTCCCTTCCAGTTCTTCTTATATAATTCCTGTTCCCTATGACAACCCTCACGTGTAGGAAGATAGTCATACCATTCCTCCTAAGCATCTCTTCTCTACAAAAGACATCCCTTATTCCTTTAACCTGAATATCGCAGGGAAGCCTGAATTCAGATCTGGCCTCGGACACTTACTAGCTATATGAAAGTGAGCAAATCCCTCAATCTCTGCCTCAGTTTCCCCATCTATAACATAGGGATTGGTAATAATAGCACTTATTTCCCAGGGCTATTGTGAGAATCAAAGATGACATATATAAAATGCTTTGCAGTCCTTAAAATAGCATATTAAATACTATGTTGATGATGGTGCTGATGGTGGTAGTGATGGCAGTGGTGCTGGTGCTGGTGCTGGTGGTGTGGTGATGGTGCTGGTGCTGGTGATTATTACAGTATTCTAAAGACCTGGATCAGATTTCCTTTTGTCTCCTGGAAAATTTCTGTCAGTCATCTCCCAAGTGAATGTTGCTGCTTCTGTTGGTGTTAGTCATTAGAGAGGAAGTTCCTAAGGAGGCAGTATGCAGTAGGGTGGTCTTAAAGGTAAGGAGTTATATCACCACCAGAAACTTGACCAGTTCCAGCATGCCAACAACCAATAAGCTAACTTTCCTAAAAGCAAATTCCTTGGATATTACAATTCTTTTTCTTTAATAATTAGCTTTCAATGACAGAAAAGAAAGCCTTAAATTGACTAACCCTTTTGTCCAGCACATTTTCATTTACAGAAGACTTTTCACATAGTTTTTAACAAGTCCCATTAATACAACTCCTTAAAGATTACAAAGCATTTTACATGAGTCCAGTCATTTGATTGTCAAAATAACACCATAAGTCAAGCACTCTAGACTATATTATCTCCACTTTACAGATGCAGAAACTGAGACTCAGGTAGGTTAAGTTACTTGTGCATTATCATATAGCTAGTAAATGTTAGAGGCAGGATTTGAACCAAATCTCCCAGCATTCTATACTATGTCAAGCTGCTTCATATTAACTAATTGGTTCCCCCTAAAAATCCAAAATGGTAAGTAGAGAGAGCTGACCAGTATAATAGAAAGAGCACCAACTTTGGAACCAAAAGAATGGGGCCAAAATCCCAGCTCCAACACTGACTAGCTGTGTGCTCCTCCATGAATCACTTAACTTCTCTGTGCCTCATATGTAAAATCAGGATACAACTCACTGATGTTACCATAAAAGGGCTTTGTAACCTCTCAAGTGCTGTATCAAAGTGAATTATTACCACACCCATTTTACAGATAAGGAAATGAAAGCTGAAAGAGATGCAAACAAATTTGTTTGCATCTAGTTGTATAATAGGGATTGCTTCATTTATTATATCTGACTCCCAATGCCTCACACAAATAATAATATTTAGCATTTACATAGCACTTTAAGGCTTGCAAAGTGCTTTACAAATGTTATTTCATCCTCATAAAAACCCTGGAAGGTTTTATTTTCTCTATTTTACAGTTGAGGAAATGGAGTCAAACAGAGGTTAAGTGATTTGACCAGATCCAACAACACAGCTACAAAGAGGTGGTAGTCAGATTGTCCTGATTTCAGGTCTGGCATCCTAGGCCATATGCCTCAAGGCTAGTACTCAAGCCCGGATCTTCTGCCTCCTAGGTTCATGATCTTACCGAAAGCCTATATTTTCTGTAATGGAAATAAGCTGTAAGCTTTTCCATTAAGGGCTCAGGCCACATTGTCCAGTATTACCATTACTATTCAATATTATACTAGAAATGCTAACTATAGCAAGAAACCAAGAAAAAGAAATGAACATAGGCAAAGAAACAAGACTATTACTTTTTTTGCAGATGGTTTGCTTAAAGAACCCTAGAGAGTTGACCTATACCCATGATCTATCTGAGGATCACAGCACATAGATTTGGATCTAGAAGAAACTTTAAAGTCACGTAGCACAATACACTCATTCTAGATAAGAGACTGAGTTTCCACTATACCATGACGAGTTTTGCAAAGCACTTTACAGCACTTCAAATGAATTTATAGGAATTGAAGCCAGAAGAGACCTTTTAGTCCTTACAAAACTTTTCTTTTAGCAAAGTTCTGCAAAGGAAAAAAATATGGAAGGTTCATTTGCTCTTAACATGTAGGAAATAATCATTTTGTTGCATATAATTTCCTCAAAACTTCACTTTTAATCAGCACTCGATTCAAGTTCTTGAGTTCCCATTGTACAAATGCTAGTATGACTGCACAACTACAGTATGATTCCCATCAGACAAGGTTCTTAAATCACTTTATTCATGTTTTGACATTAGTCTGATATTTGATTAACAGCAGGATAAATGAGAAGATTGAAATTTCAAAGAATGAAGTCATTTACCCAGAACTGCAGAGTGACAGGGGCCGATAGCCAAGATTAGAATTCAAAGATGATGATTTTTCTTTCAATAATCATATGAATGTATCAAGGAAAAAGTACTGTTTAACAGACGATGGCGGGGAGAACATTAATTGAAAGCTTCCCAGAGGACCATCCTGTCTGAGTAACACCACCAACTACAATTAACCAAAAGCATTGATATTCCTCTAATCCCAGTATGTATATTTCAACTACAGCCCAGCTCCCACTTGAATTTGTAAGTAATTGATGGTCTCTTTTTATTATTTAAATAGTGTGAACAGGAAAAACAATGACAACAAAAATGGACTCACCTTTAAAGGTATAAAATATTGAAATTTGAAATAAAAAATTGAAATGTAAAAAATTGGAGGGAGCTGTAATGATGGAATTCCCCCCCCCCCCATAAAGTCTTTTTCTAGCTCTATTTTTTGAACTTTAGCCTAGATCTGAGACTCTACTGGCTAGGCCTCCCTGGTAAGAGTCTCTTGATCGAACTTCTGTAGAAGGGGAAACTAATGCATCTGCAGTATCCATGTTTATTGAGTGAATGGCAGCAATGGAGCAAGGGCGGCCTCAAGTGGTTACTTGGAGTTTCTCATTTTGAGCTCCATTAACAAGTAGAATGTAGGATCTGAAACTGGAAGAAACCCCAGAGACCATCTGTCTAGGCCCTTTATTTTAGAGATGGGGAATCTGAGGCACAGGGAAGCTAAGTGACTTTCCCAAGGTCACACAAGACAGGGTTTAAATGGCAATTCCAGAGTCAGTGCTGATTCCATTGACTCAACTAAATTTAACCATTATTTCTTGTTTGCCATGTACTAGGGGGTACAAAGATTAAAATAAAAATGTCCCTGCTGAAGAAGTTGGACACTAATGGGTAGAAGAATGCAGGATGTTCACAAACATGTATTGTATAAGGAAAATCAAAGAGAGAAAGAATGCTAAGAGGTAGAAGAATGTGGTGCAGTAGAAAGGGAAAGTGCCTGGTTACAGTAGAAAGAACCCTAGATTTGGAGTCAGATTTCTTGGGTTCACATACTAGCTCTGCCCCTTGCCACTTAGTCAAACCTAGGAAAGGCATTCAGCCCTCCAGGCCTCCATTTCCTTACTTATCATCTGTTCATTGCTTGTCCTTCATTTTTGAAGAGGATTGATGACATCACGGGGTGATGGCTTGACATGTATGTGAATTGGATTCAAGTGAGGCAGAGTCTGTCTCAGTCTCTCCTCCAGAGTCATCAAGTTCCAGTGGCAAGACAAAAGTCAAGGTTATGGTCTGGGATCCAGTAGATGACCTTGGCATATTGGTGTCTGACCAGGTTCTAAGTGTTCCACAGTGCTTGCTTCAGCTGCCTTCATAGCCATTGGAACAATTCGACCACCTGCTCATTCCACCAGGAGAAATCTTCACATACTTGGGTAAATATCTCCTTATCTCACCAACAGGTCTGAGGCCTTTTGGTTACCCTCAATCTGATTTAGCCCATCTGGGTGTGACCACTGTGCACTACAACTTTTTGGAGTCACAGCTGAGAGTCAGGTGAAAGGTAGACACCAAAAGAATAGTAGCCTTGCAAAAGGCTCTGCACAGCTCTCACACCAGAGGTGCTAGTCCTTCCTGAATACCCCATACATTCCCCTTATCTATAAAATGAGGGTGCTGAAGGTGGCTTCTGAGGACCCTTTCAGAGTCAAGTCCAAGGAATGGGATTTCCTCCGTGTGAGCCCAGAGTCCTTGCAGGTTGTGAGCCATGGGTTACCCTAAAATATGATGCCAAGAATGGAAAACTATATTTTATATATGATTTAACTAGAGTCGAGAACATCAGAACTATCCCCTCCCTAGTAAAGGGAGTGACTTTTACTGCAACCCCAAAGTGGAGCCACTTTCTTGGCTATGACAGAAACCATGGAAAAAACAGGAGATCTGGAGTTGGAGGGTCTCATTGTCCCCATTTTACAGATGAGGCATAGAGAGATTAAGTAACTTGCCTCCATGACTAGCCACAGATACTAAGTGTCTATAGCAAGATTTGAAAATGGGTCTTTATGACTTCATGACTTCAAGTCTACCTGACTTCATTATGGGCTCGATCCCTAGTATTAATGAAGAACTCGACTACTGCCAAATACCATACTACAGCTTCCTGGAGCCACAGACGACTGTCCAAATACCAAATACCACACTTCTGTCCCCAGATGTTGCATTTCCTTGGGAAGGGAGACAATGAGAATTAAGTGATAATAGAGGGAGGGGGATGAACTGAGGCCATTGGAGTGTGAAGGAATGATATGAAAGAGCCCTGGTGAGCAACAAGGTTGGATTACTATTGGAAAAAGAAGTATACAATCATCCCCATCACCATTATTATCCCCTAGCTTTGCAAAACAAAGAAAGAGACCAAAAGGAGAGATCAAAATCATGGTATATCCAAAGAAAGTATATCTCATGCCCTTCATCCTGTTACTGGCATGGTCTGGAAGATGCTTTGATGACCCTACACACAATGAGCTTCCATCTGAATACTTCAATTTAATTACAAAAAGCAGTTACTTTATCCACCTGCATTATAGTCCATAGAATTTTAAATATAAAAATAATAATAGTAGTAGGGTAGGGACTGGTCCCAGAACCATTTCTATCTGGACTCCATTGAAAATGATAAAGTGAAAAACAATAACAAAGTAGCAGGTGCTCTGGGCTCACTCTCTCCAAGCCCACTCAGACTAGAAGATCAGGTCCCCAGAAGGTGGATACTATTTTCCCCCCTCAAAGTTCTAGGGGTAACCCTGAGGGATTGGAGTTGTCTAATACTATTAAAATATGTTAAATATTGTGCATGCTCTAAAGAATAGGACTAGCTTTGGTTGGCTACTCCTCTTATTTTAATAATAGCTGGCATTCATGAGTTCCCATCTGATATATTCCCCCTAACATCACTTAATCAGTTACTATCTCTCCAATGTTAACCAACCAAATAATAGAAATTAACTTTTAGAAAGGAATATTTACTAAAAAGATATAGCAAGGACCAAAGTGCAAAACAAAAATCTCTTACCCCACCCACCCCAAAAGACATGCACCATTTTCTTTCTATATACCCTGGATGAGTGGATTTAAACAAAGAAGTTGGAACAAAACATTCTTCCTACCATATCTCTTCCGACCATTAGAACTTCACAAGGTTGTGATCTTGACCATTAAGTCTCCAATACTCATTCACCTAAGATCAGGAAAGATTAAACACAATAGAGACAGAAAAAAAACAGAGGCACCATGCTTTAGACACATGGTAACCAGGGGGAAAGAATGGCTCCCCCAACCCAGAAGCTAACAGAAGTCCTTCCTCTTTGAAAGCTGTTAAGGAAAAAAGGTATAGTTCATCTCTGCTCAGCTTTTGTAGGCACATTAAGTTTTGATTCAGCAGTCCAATTGTCACCATGCACTAATAAAAGGAAACAGAGAATACTTACACCTACTCTAAATTGGGAATAGAAAGGGCCCTTCCATCATGCAATTACAGAAGCAGGATTACCAAAAGTCCCCGTGCATTGGCAACAGATAGAAAATATTATGCATGCTCTAAAAAACAGGACTAAGTTCTGTTGGCCAGCCCCCCAATTATTTTAATAAGAGCTTGTATCTATATATCATTTTAAGGTTTGCAAAGCACTCTGTACACATTCACTTCATCCTCACAACCACCCTATGAGAGGTATTGTAATACAAAAGAGCCTGTGATTTCATGAGCATGTGGAACTCCCTTCATCGATGACTTAATAGACAAGTCCTGGGCAATTACCTGAGGAATTGAGAGGTTAATTGACTTTCCCTTGGTCAAACAACTACTAAACTAGTAAAAGGCAAGGTTTAACCCAAAACCTCTTCTCTCTTTCTCTCCCTCCCTCTCTGTCTCCTTCTCTCTCTCCCCCTTCTTTCTCCTGTCTCTGTCTCTCTGTCTCTGTCTCTCTGTCTCTGTCTCTCTCTGTTTCTCTCTCTCTCTCTCTCTCTCCCCCCTCTGTCTCTCTGTCTGTCACTCTCTCCCTCCTCTCTCCCTCCTCTCTCCCTCCTCTCTCTCTCTTCTCTCTCTCTCTCTCTCTCTCTCTCTCTCTCTCTCCCCTCTCTTCTCTCTTCTCTCTCTCTCTCTCTTCTCTCTCTCTCTCTCTCTCTCTCTCTCTCTCTCTCTCTCTCTCTCTCTCTCTCCCTCTCTGTCTCTCTGTCTGTCTGTCTGTCTCTGTTTCTCTCTCTCTCTCTGTCTCTCTCTCTCTGTCTCTCTCTCTCTCCCCTCTGTCTCTCTGTCTCTCTGTCTCTGTCTCTTTCTGTTTCTCTCTCTCTGTCTCTCTCTCTGTCTCTGTCTGTCTCTCTGTCTCTGTCTCTCTCCTCTCTCTCTGTCTCTCTGTTACTGAAATTTTTCCTCTTCCAGATTATGTCTCCTGTTTACCATAAATCTAGTTTTCTCTATCATTCTCACCTCCCACCACTGCTAGTCACTTCCTCCTGTTATCGAGCACCACACACCTACTCACAAGCAGTTGCCACTTGACAACATTCAGATCACATCTGCTTGACTCGAGAATTTCCTCTTAAACTTTTTAAAGGAAACAACCTGCTCCTCTTTTCCCTTTACATGGATGGGCTCTGTTGTTTTTTTTCCATTATTCTTAGACTCCATTCTGGCTAGTGTGACTTGACAAAATCAAATCTGCTGCCCCAAACAGTAAATGGCAACCCTAAGTGTATGAAGTAGCTCCCCCCCAAAAAAGTTCATTCTGTTTTGATGAATTGTGCCATTGTTGGGGTAAAACTTGTTTTTGCATTTGCCTTTGATCACTTACGAAAATATCAACGAGTTCATGCTGACCTTGGGATAGTTATTTTTATTTAGAAAAAAAAAATCTTGCTCATTTTATAAAACTTTCTTTCTTGGCTTCCTCTATTGCAGTGATTGCTGCCAAACCCCACCCACACCCCCACTCCCTTGCCCTTCTTAGAGCTTTCTACTCTGGATGTGCACATCATGGCCCTGCAAGGAAAGGTCACCTAGCCTGTTTTCTCAATAACCCAACTTGACTTAAAAGGTTCTCAATGTGCTGCTTGAATCAATTCCAATTTTCTGCTAGGTTTCCCATTTGACTTGATGTAAACCTTCACAGTGTTGTTCAAATTAACTCTCTACTCTACTTTGGTGTTTACAAAAAACTTCCAAAGAAGTTTTAAATTGGGGAAAAAAATTAACTCTTTCCACTGTTCTGAGAAACTAGAAAGTAAACTTCTGGGCACAGTACTTAGAAAACTAAACCACTATTGGATAATCTAAGCCTTATCCTATTTACTTGATGAATGATTAAAAATATCATGAACCCATCAACACTAAGGAGAGTCCCAAATCATTAATAATTAGAGAAATGAACATCAAAACAACTCTCAGCTTTCACCTCACAACCAGCAAATTGGTAAAGATTTTTTTAATGTGAACTCTCAATGTTGTAGGGTTTGTGAGAAGACAGGAACACTAATACACTATGGATGGATTTGTGAATGGGTCCAACCATTCTGAAAAAAAATTTGGAATTCTGCTAAGAAATCAACTAAAATGTACAAACCCTTTGAAAAAAAGGTCCTAAATATACCAAATGCACTTTTTTTGCTAGCAAAAAAAACTGGAAATAAAAAATTGATGCCCATCAATTGGAGAATGGCTGTGGTACATAAATGTAACAGAACATTACTATACTTTAAAAAATCATGAATATGAAAATACAAAGAATCATGGGAAGACACACACTAATACAAAGTGAAACAAGAATTAATGAGACCATATACATAATGACTACAACAATTTTTATGGGGAAAGCCAACAATTGGCACCTAATGTTACATAATTATAATGACCAAACCTCCCCAAAGAAGTGATAGAATTATTCACCTCCCTTCTGTGCTAAGGTAAAAGAGTGCAGAATATTGCATATTATGTGAGACTTAGGCCATGTATGGGTTACTTTTGCTGACTTATTTTTTTCTTCTTCATTTTCCATTCTTTATTGTAAGGGTTGGCTCACTGGTAAGTGGGGGGAGAGGATATATTCAGAAGTGAAGGTGACATGTAACCCAACTCCCAACCAATTTGTATGGAGGAAGGGGAGGAACAGTCCTGTTCATGCTGCCTGTAGAAAGTTATTTTGGATTGGTAGGGAGAATTTGGACATGACTCTGTGTGACCATGTGAGGGATAGGTCTGAGAGCTTTGGAGAGGATACACATTCATTCATAACTTCTCCAATTTGTTTGTTGTTTTGTTATTCACTATTTGTGATGGATTTTTATGTAATTTACATTTGTTGGGAAGAGGCCAAGACAGTGGATATAAGCATGAGGCATCTCACCCCTTTAAGGGAGGCCATTTTATTTTGAACCTATTGTATCCCTAGACCAGGTCTATAATATTTAGGGAGATATATATATATATATATATATATATATATATATATATAATTCTAGTTTATACCATATGAACATAGGAGCAAAAAGAACCCAACCTGGTGATGCTCCAAGCCCTTGTCAGTTGCCTTCCTCTTCCCTTCATCAGGGTCTCCTCTCCTTGGGGACAATTTTAGATCTCATAATTATTAGTGCCTCTGAACTTCATTTAGACAACTCACGTGTGTGTGTGTGTGTGTGTGTGTGTGTGTGTGTGTGTGTCTTGCATGGGCATCACACACCTTACAAATACAAAAATAAATGATACTTTAAAAAAAACATGAGGAGGAAAGGAGTTTCCCTCCTTTAATAATAGCAATGTCCTGTTTTCTTTTCTTCAGTGGAGTAAGAGATACTTTCCAAGGAAACCATCTGAGGGATATAGTTCAGCTACACAGAGAGAGAGAGAGAGAGAGAGAGAGAGAGAGAGAGAGAGAGAGAGAGAGGTTGGCAAATGTTTCAGGAACTTTGTCCTTCCAGGTTCTGAAGTGCAATGTTATGGAGAATATGGAATTCTGAAGATGGCAGAATTATTGTAGGAATATGAAAGTCTTTAGGTGATTGAAGGTACTGTCAGTCAAATTCAGACTGGGTCTGTGGAAGGGGTATGAAGGAACTTGGCCAAGAATGTGTTTGTGTGTGATTTATAGATGCTTATGAAGAGTGAAGCAGCTATTGGGGGTCATGCAGTATACTAAAAACAGTATAGTCCTGGGTTTAGGCTTGATAGTCCTGGGTTTCAATCTCATCTCTGCTTCATACTCTCTGGGTGACTTTGGGCAATCTTGGCAAAAATGTCATTTCATTTCTTTAAACCTCTGTTTTCTTACCTTTTAAGTGATTAGGTTTTGCTAAATGAGTTTCCTTCCAGGTCTAAATTTATGATCCTTTACTGGAACAGTCAATTCCTAGGTAATTCCTGAGCTTAGATCCAGACCACTGGTTCTGGAGTCAGAGGACCCGGAATCAGATCCTGTGTCTTATGCTTTCTGCTTCTGGAACCTGGTCTTTAGTTTCCTCATCTGTAAAATGAGAGAGGAGGGCTAGATCACCCCTGAGTTCTTTTCCAACTCAAGACTCAGGTAAAACCCTTTGATGCTATTACTATTAACCAGAAGTTATGAATTTATTTATATTTTTCTTCACCATCTTTAATTGAACAACCAACTCAGATCTTCTGATACTACTAAAAGAGCTGGACATAGAGGGTCAGGAGAATGGGAATGAAATAAGCCACCCGAATCTTTGCTGAGTTAGTAATGATCCTGAAGTGTAATTTGGAAAACATTGCATTATTTAGTTTGTCTAAGAAAGCAGTAGCCCATTATTGCCTTCTTTCTGCATGTCTGGGAGTCTGACAGCAGTTCATGTGACACCTTCTGGCATGCATAGCTACACATACCCACCACTTAGCACATAGTAGGTGCTTCATAAATTTTTATTGACTGACTGACTGACTGACCTACCTATATAGGAGCCCAACTATTTCAGGAAAAGATATATTATCTCCGAAGGACCTCCTGACACCTTCTTTGGTAGGCAATTTCATGACCAATTCACAAGGTCTTGTACCTTTCACTAGCCATGTTTGATTCAATCAATCATTTTGTTGGTCTGTGAACCCAAGTGTGAGAGTTGGTCTCACTCTTAGATGTCAATCAGGATGAATGTCACTGATCAAAAGCATGCCTTGGGTTTATCCCTAGGAACAAATTGGGATAAAAACAATCTGGTTACAATTCAGATTGATTCTGGCACTATCCATAAATTCTTGTAAGAGAGAAAAGCTGGGGGCGGCTAGGTGGCGCAGTGAATAGAGCGCAGGCCTCGGAGTTTGGATGACCCGAGATCAGATCCGGCCTCAGAAAATGAGCACCCACGCATAAATCAAATGACTAGCCGTGTAACCTTGAGCAAGTTACTTAACCCCAATTGCTTAAAAAAAAAAAAAAAAAAGAGAGAGAAAAGCTGCCTGGTAAGGTCAGCACATGACTTATAATGACGCCAGACCTTGTTCCACACGCAAGCTACCTCCTGAGGGTTTGTGGAGTAAGGTGAGAGATAAGTTTGGTGTCAATGAACTCTACAGTATCCCCTGGGAAAATCTGAACAAAATGATCCACTTACATAAACAAAATTGTTGATTAGTTATTCAAGAAGTTTCTTTTCTCATCTTATTTGAATTCTTTTACCAATATTTCTAGTGCAAAGAAAAATATTTCTTTAAGAAAATGAGCTAACCCAACATTGTATATTTACAAGTTTTATGCTAACTGATATGCATCATTATTTCAACAAAATATAGAAAGCATATCGTCAGCCAGTCACATGACATAACTATAGCATAGAATCTTAGGATCTACGGTTAGAAGGTAATTTAGAGTTATCTCGACCAAGCTCATCATTTTACAGAAAAGGAAACTGAGGCTCAGAAAGGTTATGGCTTGCTTAAGAGTTGAGATTTTAACCCGTCTTCTGGCCCAAATTAGCGCCTTCCCTACCATAAGATCTACTGTATTATATAATAATTACAAGCTTTTTCTGTGAGCTTCACCTCTCCTTACCAATTCAGCTTAAAAAAAAATTTTAGTTGCCTAAAATATGAAAGGCATTAAACTAGACACCAAGGATACAAACCAACAACAACAACAAACAGTTCTGCAGAGCAGAAAGACAGCTACATAATAAATAAAGTTAATAGTCAGTAATCCCATGTTCAGTTCCTACCAGATAATAACTATTTGGGTGGTACTCGGCTAGTCACTCCTGCCATCTGCTGGTTCTCCGTTGAACTGTAGTTTCCAAAGATGCTACTGGTTCACTCATAGTAGGGGTGCCATAAATAAGCTAAGAAGAAGGGCCTGAGGGCCATTTTCCCCTCCTTTTAGGCCCTGAGGCTCTGAGAAATGGGCTTGTTTGGGTCTGTGTTGTTTGTCCTTTTCTGGGGAACACAAAATCTGTGGGGAGTGGAGCCCCCAAATGGGGAACTTGAAGTCTGAGTACCTTGGAACCTAGGATTTCATGTGGTATAGTTGCAACCATCCCAACATGGAAATCCTAAGGACCTGAGGTCCCAGGATAGAAACTCAAGGTGGTGTTTGGACTTGGAACTGAATCTTCCTCCCAGCCACCTTCCCACTACCCCTTCCCCCTCCAGAAAAGGAGAGATAACATCCTAGAGGTTTGGGGGAAAATAGTTGTATATTTGTTCTGGCTATACTTTTGAAGTAAATATTAGTAAAAATTAGAAGCTAATCTGACTGGCAAGTGCTTAAATGGAACTGGGATGCTTGAGCCCCTAAAACTGGGGGAAATACAATTAGTGAAGGCTTAGGCCGATGTAAGAAACAGAGAAACTCCCCCATCCCCCTAAGAGCACCAGAAAACCCTGGAGGAGGGGTAGAAATGTACCGATCCTTCAGGCATTGAGGTGATCAAAGTAATTAATGTTACATAATACAGATTCTCCAAAGAATAAGAATTTCACTAATAAGATGCATTCATACTTACCATGTAACTAGACTACTATTTAGTTACTTATTCCCATAAGAGACTAATGGAAGTGGGAGTGTATATTTGATTTGTTCTGAGGAATATCAATGGTCTAGTAATAACAGTAACTCAGATGTAAACCATAGAACTAAATCTGTGATCTCCTTGCTCAATAAACTCCAGTGGCTCCTTATTGCCTCCAGGATCAAATATAAAGGCCTTTGTTTGGGATTTAAAGATCTTCACAACCTAGTCCTTCCCTACCATTCCAAATTCTTAGACTTTAGTCCCATCCATGCACACTATGATCTAGGCATATCAAAACTGCATGCTCTTCCTCATGTATAGTGCATACCGTGGCTCCCTCTTCCAGAGCCAAACTGGCTACATCTCATACCTCGGGTTCGAGGGTGGCCAGAGGGGTGAGAGTATGTCTTCTACTACCATGAATTCAGGGCCCATCTGACTGCTCCCCTTCTCCCCCATGACTAGAAACTCTGTTCTATTTGACCACTTAACATTTACTAGCTCTTACAGGGGCAGTTGAGTGATTTAGTAGATAGAGTGCTGGCCTGGAGTTCAAAGCTCAGACCCTCACTAATTGTATGACCCTGGGCAAGTCACTTACCCATGTTTGCCTCAGTTTCCTCATTGGTAAAATGATCTGGAGAATAAAATGGCAAACTACTCAAGTATCTTTGAAATGAAAACTTACTAAAGTGGTATAAGAACATTTGTCATAAAACATTTCTCCAAGTATAATATACTCTCCCACAAGTACATATATTGTCTAGGGGAAAGAGGGCTCAGTATTAGATTGCATAAGTGGCAAAGTGGGTAACTCAAAGCTCCCAAAAGTCCTTCTGTTGGGGTTCTCATTGTGTTTGCTTCAGTTTTGAGGTAGATTTTCTACAAGGCTCTTTGTAGAGCTTTCAATCTATGTCCATTCTGTCCTTGGCTCCTGATACTGATTCTGCCACTAGCTGTTCCAGGGGAAATGGGGAACCTCATGGGAAGATGGGAAGCCTCAAATCTCCCAAACTTCCCAAATTCACAAAATAGGATCCTGGTCAAAGGAAAAGGAAGGAGATTGAGGTCCAGGCTGAGGCCTGAGATTCTGCTTCCCCCTCAGTCAATTCCTTCTGGGGTTTAGCCTGAATATTCTCTACTCAGAGATGCTGGGCTCTCAAGTTTCCTGGATTCTGAACTAGGTCACAGATTTTATACAGGCCCAAAGGCCATTACCAAGGTCCTTACACAATAAGAACAGACTTTCTTTAGCACCTAGTTTATGTGTTTTTGATTGCTTCAGGGAGATGGTCCCTCCTCCCCCTTCTCTTTCCCTGTCTCTGTCCCTCTCTTTTCAAATTGTCTTACCTTTTCCTCTGTAAGATGGAAGGGGGAAGGGGCAGCTAGGTGGCGCAGTGAATAGAGCACCGGCCCTGGAGTCAGAAGAACCTGAGTTTGGAGCTGGCCTCAGACACTTAATCCACACAAATAAAAACCTAGCGGTGTAACCTTGGGCAAGTTACTTAACCCCAATTGCCCTAAAGGGGAGGCTAGGTGGGGCAGTGAGTAAGAGCACCGGCCTCGGAGTTGGGATGACCCGAGATCAAATCCGGCCTCAGAAAATGAGCACCCACACACAAATAATGACTAGCCATGTAACCTTGAGCAAGTTACTTAACCCCAATTGCTTTAAAAAAAAAAAAAAGATGGAAGGGGGAGGCCTGGACCACTTACAGACCCCATCTCCAGGTAAGGGATACTGAGAAGCCTCTTCCAAGAGAATTGTCATGACTGGATTGCATATGGCTATTATGTAACTGGTTCCAGTTGGCTACCACATGTTTGGAGGAGCCTTTTTACATTGGATGCATAACTGAAACTGTCTTCAAAAGGACCTGAAAGAGCAACAACCCTGGAGTCAGGAGGACCTGAGTTCAAGTCCTGCCTTAGACATGTACTAGCTATTGTGACCCTGGGCAAGTCACTTAACCCTGATTGCCTCAAAAAAAAAAAAAAAAGGACATGAAAGTTATGGCCCAATTCTTTTTTGCTGCATTCAAACCTGGGAAAGGAAATGACTTCTTTTCCGGCATCCAGTGGTACCATATGATAAGGAGAAGGACCTTAGGGCTTCCACCCACCCACAATATAATATACCCCCTAGAAACAGGCCACTTTGGCCTTTTAACTTGCTCTTTTCCAGGCTAGGTAGAAGATGTGGAGTCTCTGATTCTGAGAAGTAAAAAAGTTGGATCATAAGCCACAGGAATTTAGAAGTCCAGGAATGCAGGCTGGGTGTTACAGATAACCCAGCCTTGATGCGTTGAGGAGTACGAAGCAATCATCTGGAATGACCCTTGAGACTCCAGCCCAGAAGAAGCTGGCAATGATGCCAATTGTGGATGTGAACTTGGTGGGATAAAGGCTATGCAGGGATTGTGTGAGCCTAAACCCAATCCCACCCCAACCCAGAGACTAAAATTGTATCAGAGAGATTATGCCCTGGAGAAGGTGGGGGAGAATGTACATTTGTTCTTGCTGTAGCTTTGAAGTAAATATTCATTTGTAAAAGCTACCCAATGTTAACTGACTAAATGGAGGCAGGGCTCTAGTTATTGGCCCCTAACAAGTGGAATGAATACAGTCTGGGGAGTGGTGGGGGGGGGCAGGCCTCAATCCAAACTGAGATGAAAAAGTTACCCACAAACTACTCAATGTACTCTAGAACCCTGAAAGGCAGATGAATTCTTCCTGACCCTGACAGAGTAAGACCAGAGCATATGCATTACACTAATATTTACTTACCTTCTATTGACTTAGCTGTGAACATACATAGGTTCTCCCTCCAGTAGAATGAATGCCCTTTGTGAAGGCAGAGACAATTATTTCAGTTCTGTCTTTCTATTTCCAGTGTTCTACACAGTCTCTAGGACATAGTAAGACCTTTGACAAATTGCGCTGAAAAGAAAACATGAAATTCATGTCAGAAACTTTTGCACTCTCTGACATAAGACCGTACCTGTATTATTGATATTCATTGATTGAGATAATCCTTACCAATTAAAAACAACTATTCATTCTGTAATGCTTTTAAATGAATGTGTATTATATTAAACACAAGAGGGTCTACCTATAATTGGAAAATCATAAAGGGATAGGGACTGGACCAGTGATTTCACTAGTATAGGGAACTCTATGGTGAAGGAACTCTCTATAACAAAGGAGGCTAGCATTTTTCCTCTGCAACTTATAGTTTTGTAGTTACCCAGAGCACTGAGAGATTAAATGACAGCCAGCAAGTGTCAGAGGCAGGACCTGAACCTAGATTTTCCTGACTCTGAGACCAGCTCTCTATCCTCTATCCTATGCTACCTTTCTCTTTGGAAAAAAATAGTGATACAAACTGAACCACCAGGTGGTGGTGGAAGGGTATAGAACCAATTGCCTGGTTCTTTAAAGCATCAGCAAGGCCCCTCCCACACTGGTGCTATGCTAACTTGTGAGAGTATAGTCCTGTGTGTTTCAGGGAGAAGATCCTCATTGTCACTTAGTTTGATGAAAAGTCATTTGCTCTGAAATAATGTTACACTTTGTTGGGTGCTTGCAAGCCATGAGTTTAAGTAGATGTAAACCTACAAAGTACCTACAATAGCTTTCTGTGGGTTCATGTGTGAGGAGAACCAAGGGAATACACAAAGGAAATGCAGACATAAATGTAATAAGAGGCAGCGTTGAGTAGGGAATAGAAAATTGGCCTTAGAATCAGGAAACCCTGAGCCTTTGACAGAGAATAACTGTGTAACCAGAAGCAAGCCATTTGATTGCTTATTGTCCCAGGGAGTACTGGCTTTAGAGATGGAGGGGTTTTGTTGTTATTTGTTTGTTTGTTGTTATTCAGTCATTTTCAGCTGTGTCCTGTACTTTGTGACCCCACTTGGATTTTTCTTGGCAGAAATACTGGAGTAAGGACAGCTAGGTGGCGCAGTGAGTAGAGCGCCGGCCCTGGAGTCAGAAGGACCTGAGTTCCGATCTGGCCTCAGACACTTAATGCACAAACAAACAAAAACATAGCCTAGCTGTATGACCTTGGGCAAGTTACTTAACCCCAATTGCCCTCCAAAAAAAAAAAAAAAGAAAGAAAGAAATACTGGAGTAGTTTGCCATTTCCTTCTCCAGCTCATTTGACAGATAAGGAAATTGAGGCAAACAGAGTTAAGTGATTTGTTCAGGGTCACACAGCTAGTAAATGTCAGGAAGATGAGTCTTCTTGGTGCTCTATTGGGAATTTGAAGACCTTTGAAGATCTTCCCTGTCCCTTAATAGACCTAGGGGAGTTTGAAGACCTTCCCTGCTTTTGAAAGTAAACTCTATCCCCAATAGGCTGAATGTAATCACATGGAGCCTATGGCAGGAGGAGTTTGCTAAAGGGTAGAGCAGAGCCACAGGAAGCTGGGAGTTAGAGCTAGAGAGACAGTGGGATAGAGGAACTCAGGCAAGGAGATAGAGAGGTTTGTGAGTAAATACTGATCTTGTATTCATTTGTGGGAAGGCTAAAGAATGGCATTGCTCTCTGCTATATTGTGGTGCTGGTGGAATCCTAATAAAGCTGCCCACAGCCCCAGTATTCTAACTTCATTATAGGCCTGGCCCCACTGAATAGCAGGCCCACTGTACTTACCTAGCTCCTCCCCCCCCCATTATCCTACCTTCTTTGTATATGCCTCACTGCTCACTGGAACAACAGGCGTGTCCCTGAACTCTTAGTTCCCACAGAAACAGCAGGTGTGTCCATGTGATGGGAAACCAACTACTGCCTCTACCTAGTCACTGCCCCCAGACCCATTCCCATAGAAACAGGTGGGTTCTTGTATCCAATCACAATCACATCATCTATCTAGCCCAAGACAGAACCACAATACCTAACTATCTGTCTTACTTAACCAGACAGGACCACAATAGCTAGCCAGTTGGAAGGCAGCATGACCAGAATGTTTAACCACTGAACCAGAGATGGGACCCCTCTTGCATTACCTAATCCCTTAAGAAACTCCTCCTGCCTTTTTAATGATATTCCTCTATTCTATGTAAATTTCTGTTATGCAATTGCATCTTTACCCTATAAAAATCCATCTTGCTTTCTCTAAAGTTGCTGTTTCCTCTTGGAATTTAGTCTGCTCCATGAGAGGCGTCAATATCAATAAATGCCTATAATTGGATTAGAAGTAGTCTGACTGAATTCTTTGAGATGGTTCCACCACAACACATCATGAAACTCCAATAGTTTTGGGGGTGGGCAAAGCCCCTGCCTCAATAGTTTTTGGTGTCCCTGGATTTAAACCACAATGCTGCAATAACTTTTATGTTGCTTTGATAGATTTGGTTTCCTGGTGTTAGGATTTGGTTTTCTGATGTCTAAATAAATGCTTTGATTCCATCCTCTATATGGAGAATATGCTATATTTTGCAATCAAGCACCACATGGAACTATTTATAGTCACAGTTGGTGCTGTAAATATTGCACTGCCCTATATCTATCCATTGTGTCACTTAATTGTCCTAGCAGACAGAGGACCTAGATTCAAATCCTACCTCTGACAGGTATTACCTATTAGGTGAGTTAATTAACTTCCCTGGTCCTCAGTTTCTTTATCTGTAAAATGAGGGGTTAAACTAGATGACCTTCTGAAATCCTTTCCAGCTCTAGATCTATGACCCCACAGTCTTAAAGTTACTGAGAAGTTAGTGGTCTGCATATTTGGGGAGAGTAAAGGCATATTATACATGCACATATGTGTGTATATTTATCTCGATATATGTATAGCATATACATATGTATAAATATGTAATATACAAATAGTGTATATTATATATTCATACATATATAAATATATTAATATATTAATATATTTACATATATATAAGACAGAATTCATTTCCATTTTACATATTTTTCCTATTCATTACATGAGGTCATACCAGTATCTACAGATGGGTTTTGGTTGGCGGTTTTTCGATATAGAATATAGTATTACAACTACTGAAATTCGAATTTAACATTTCTTGTGTATAAATAAAAGTAGGACTCACTTTGACAAGGTCTGAAATTCCTGGTATTTACATTGACCTATATTATTACCTATATTGACTTATGTTATTACCTTTTATTTTAATGACTTCACATTCCTGTCAGCACTTGCCCCAGTTAGAAAGAATTAGCCAAAAGGATTGTCGATTGTTATCTTTTTTCAATTGCCATTCCTTCATGTTACCAGGAAAACAGACAATTCACAATCCACTAAAACAGAATTTATGGCCTGTAGTGACCCAGAAGAGCTGGCAAAAAAAAAAAAATTTCTTATGTAGTTAAGAACCCATTCAAATGCCATTTCCATCGTCTTGTTACCTTCCTTCATCCCTCTTCACTCCTTGTGAAATGGACACTCAGACAGAATCAACAGGCCAAGACCATCAGTAATCGAATTCAGGAAGCGTTTATTAGCTGGCCAGCGGCAGTCCTAGGGATAGAGTCCCAAGGAGCTGCCCTGAACCCCAGTAGACACACAGTTTAAATAGTCAAAGACCACCATCGTATCAGGAGTAACAATAATGGGGCAGACTGGTCAGGCAGATATCATTCAAGTGCAGGATGTGGGCTGGGGCAGGCTGTTCATGACTGATCAAGCCGAGGGGAGGATTCTTGAGTTCCAGGAATTCAGGGTACAAAGATGGGCCCCTCGTAAGGGGTGAAATGTCAAGGCTTACTACTTCAGTCAGGCAAGATATCATGCAGGTGCTGGGGGCACACTGGGTTCCAGGAATTCAGGATACAAAGATGGGCCCCTCGTAAGCCAGTGAAATGTCAAGGCTTACTACTTCACTTTCATATTTGTACTTCTCTAAGACTACCTCTCATTTGTTTTATTTGGGTCTGTCTGTCTTCCCTACCAGACTATAAGCTCATTGAGAGCTTGGCTCTAAAGCATTTCACTCCTCTGGGCCTCAGTTTCTTTTCTATAAAATGAGGTAGTTGGGCCAAATGATGCCCTTCCAATTTGCTGCTGCAGGCTGAGATAGGAGCAACCAAGCTCTGGAGATAAAAGAGAAATGCTGCCAGTTTTTGCCTTCTTGCTATGATTTCCACTGGGGGCCCAGGCAAAAGAGTTGAGACAAACTCTAAGCTAAGTGCTGGAGAGGCAAACTCCCTGAAGGTGGAGATGAGACCCATCCTGTTTCAGACAGAGACCAAGGACTGCACAGACGTGAGGATAGAGGAGTACTGTGCTGACATCTCATTAGTGGGTGAGAAGGCCTCTTCAGACCCCTGGCTAACATTTCCCTATTTTAATGCTTTCACTTTTCCATAGACCATGGACAGCAGCAGCACCAACCTTTAATACTTTTCAATGACCTACCAACATAGGAGTTTTGTGGGATGGTTGTGTGAAGCATTCCAATAGCTTCTTCTGAATTTTGCTACGTTCAACAAACGATGTAGCCAAAGAAAACTTGATTGTAAAGGGCTAACGAAGAGTTTAAAGTTTAAACTCTCTACCGAGACAGCTTTTACCAAGCGTGTTGGGGTTTAAGGAGCTTGAGTAGGTCGCCATCTAGTGGGAAGAAAACATAAATTAGTTCCCTTGCTTGTTAATGGAAAAACGATCCCGTCTTTCTGTAGGCTTACGGAAAGAAGAGAGGAATGGGTGTAGCCCAGGGCGCTCTTGCTGCGGCACTCGGAGTTACCTGGCATAACCCCGAGGTGCGCGCTCACAACTTGCACCCGTGTCGCAAAAACAATGATCTGTAGCTAGAGAGAGCTCTGTGAGGAGAGGTCAGTGATGATATGGTCACATTAAAAAAATCACTAGGAAACTTTTCAGAAAGAGACAAAAACAAGGCAGGAAAACACAGGAGCAGAAGGGACCAGGAACCCAGGGACCTCTGCACCAGATGCTGCAGCAACTGAAGCTCGGAAGCCTTTAGGGGCTTTTCTTTCAGGATAACACCAGATTTGGGGCTCCCATGAAATATTAAATACAGCTTTCATAAAACGAATAAGCCAATGGAAAAAAAAATCACAGTCCCTTTCTTGTTGTTGCCAAAGAGGGCTTTGTTTCAGATCCGTGGAACAGAACAGGCGCGGACTAAAAGCTTGTTGACTACAATCAATAGAAATCAATCACTCACTCGATGCTTAAGACCCGGTGTTTGCTGCACCTGAAACGCTGCGATGCTGCCTGCTTTGGAGACTTTTAGAAAGGGAGGATGGGACACCAGGGAGGGGCTGTTAGTATCTCCACTTTACAGACGAGGACACTGAAGCAGAGAGAAGTTAATTCATTCGCCAGAGGTCCCACGGTTGAGATCTTCTGACCCCTAAGGACCTCTATCCTCCTTTCACGAGACTGAACTTCCGGTGGGACAAACCTGGGACAACCCTAGCCACTGGGAGCGGGAGAGCAAAGGTAAGGACACGATGGAAGGGGCGTGGTCTCTAAAGACGGTCGCCGTCTGAATTACGAGGGAGGTGAGAATGGGGAGTGACTTCCTGGAGGGGCGTGGCCTGCATCCCTCAGGAGGGAGGAGGGAGCTTGCGTGCTCTCTTTGGGGGCGTGGTTTGAGGTCCCTCCCCCACACCCTTGTGAGTGGGTTTCTGTGGTAAGGAGGAGGGGTTGAGAAATGTTTGGAAAGTCTTTGAAAGGGGGCGTGGCTTACTGCTAGCGGGAGTGGGGAAGCGCTGGGAGGGCCCTTCGTGGGAGGCTTAGGTTTGCCTCTTCGGGCTAGAATCGACCATAATAGGAGAGGGGTGTGGCTAGTATCCGGTTTGGTTTGGGACGGCCGGCGACCAATGCGAGGGGACGGAGCTTAAGTTCGGTGGGCTAGCGAGCGTAAGGTGGGCTTTAGTTGGGAGGCGTAGTTTGAGACTTGCTTGAGCTCCGCGGGAGGAGGGAACGCGGAGAGGATTTTCCGTAAGGGGTGTCATATCGCACGGAAGGTAGGGAAGGGCGTGGAGAGGGTCTTTGGGAAGGAGCGTGGCTTGACCTCAGCACCGGAAGTGAGAGGCGTGGTTTGCCTGTAAGGGGCGTGTCTTGTTCCGTGAGGGGCGGGGTGTAAGGGATAGGTTTAATGGTTTCCCCCGGTGAAGGGGCGGGACCGCATCCAAGGTGGATTGACAGCTGTGGGCTCCAGTCTCGTCCAGAAGCTTTCGGCTGGGGGCGGGAGTCGGCTCAGGCTCGTCCGGTCGGCGCTGCCACCTCCTCCCTCCTAGCCACCGGGGTAGGGTTGGGGGCCGGAACCGGAAGCTGTTGCTCTGCTCTTAGGCCCCGAGTCCTCGGTTCTCTGGGCTCTTCTCACCCCTTGGATCGCCGGCGGGGGGGGGGGCGGGGGAGGTGTGTGGAGCCTCTTCATTCCTGGGGGCGCGGCCGGAGTTCTGCAGCCCCCGCCATGGAGCCCGCGGCGCCGGCACTGACCGAGGAGGACATGGCAGAAGTAAAGAAGGATGTGAGTGGCGGGGGCCGGGCGGGACTGGGCGGGGCAGCTTCGTCCCCCCGAAACTCCCAGGGGAGCTGGGCGGGGGGGGGGAAGTCCCGGGTTTTCTGGGCACCCGGAAGGACCCCTCCCCCCAGAAAGTGTCCCGGAGTCGAGAAGACCCGAGTTTAAATCCTGCCTCTGGTACTTCCTTGCAGAACAACTCACGGAATGCCTGCCTCAGTTTCCCCTACTGTAAAATAGGAATCGTATTAATAGCGCCCCCTCCCAGGGCTGCTCATGAGACCAAGTGAGATGATGGTTGTGATGCCCTTAGCACAGGGCCTGCCACGACTGTGCCCCCGCAGCATTACAGATTTTGCCTGGGCTCCGGGACCTCGGATTGGATTGTAGTAATCACCCGCATTTGTATGGAGCTTGAAGGCTTACAGAGAGCTTCCTCTGAGTGTCCTTCCAGACTCCTCGGAGGCAGGAGCTGGTGCATGAGAAAACTGAGGCCGGCGGGGTGGGGGGGGTCGGTTGGCTTGTCGAGGTCCGGTTTGAGCTCCAGATCCAGCCTTTGTTCCGTCCACAGGCTGGGGCCGGGAGGGGTCTCGAGGTCATCCCCCAGTTGTCCCGATGTAGAAGCTGAGCGCCCAGGTGGTGCTCGGGCTGGCGAGCAGCCCCAGGCTCCCTGGCCCCAGAGCGCACTGTCTTCACGTCCTTTAAGCAGGCATCCTTTCACTGTTCTTTGTCCAGTTATTTCCCAAGGGACTTTTTTTTTTTTTTGGCTGTGCTTGTGTCCACGGTATTCCTTTTATGCAGGAGAATTGTAAGAAATGGAGCCCGAGCCCATCCTTTGTTATTAGGGTCCTGGAACAGCGCTGCCAGAACTTCTTTCCGTTTGCACACTCAGTTCAGTTTCCAGGCCCGGGATTCCCTCAGTGCTATAGGACCTAAAACCCCCTAGAGTTAGTAAGACCTGGCAGCTGTTTCTAAACTAGAGCTAAAAATGGGTATTACAATACCCACGGTGGAAAATGAGAGAGCCATCCCTCCAGTTGTGGCAGTAGTTAATGTCCATGGGATGTCCCAGAAGTGGAAAGGTCATTATCCCCAGAGTGAAAGCTAACTGCTGCTACTAGGAATTCCCCTAAAGAGAAAACTCCTACCCATTTAAATGAGAACTTTGGTCTTTCTAGCCTGGGGAGGAAGAACAGTTTAAATTCATACAATTGAGGGTAGAAATATTGCCTCAAAAATATCAATATAATGATTTGATTTCTATAAACTGTAAGATGCTAAAAAGTAGCATAGATATTGATGCTTAGTTATAATCAGATGTATTATAAGGTAGTACATGTTTACATGTTTCCCTTTGTTTTTCATGCAAATGCTTGCCACCTTAGATGCCCAAGCATGAGAAATAATTATCCATCATTTGCATCTTCTTGTTTAGACACGAAAAAGAAAAGCTTAGGCAGCCAGCGTTCTAACTTTTGCTGGTCCTCATATAGTATTTGTACATTGAGTTCATGGAATTCTGGAGCTGAATGGGAGCTATTCTCTTCCAGCAGTATAGCTTAGCCCAGTACCTAGGCACTTAGAAATATTTGTTGAAATGTTTTTTGATTTGACAAATTAGGAAATTGAGGCCCACAGCAGCGGTGACTTGCTGAAGGTCACATAACTGGTTTGAACTGGTTTGTGGCAGATTCAGGACTAGAACCCTGTTTAATGTTCTTTCCCTTACACTTTGCTTCCTTTGAACAGATATGCCAGTATTCCTGGGACAAAATGAACAAAGGTTGATTCTAGTGTCTCCTTTCAAGACTAAACTACTTTGTCTAAAGGCCAAAGTATGATTCGGTGCTTTTGACTTACTAAAAATAACCATGAATTACCTGTCTCTTTTGGAGGAAATGATTGGAATTTGGAGCCTATAGAACTACTCTATAAAGCACATTAGTATTTCTAGGCATCTTAGTATCATAGAGTGATAGCTGCAGAGGACCTTAGAGTTCATCTCCCTTCCCCTATGGCCCTTTCCTTCTCCCTTTGGACTTTTATGTCATATTGTAAAAGGAAAATAAATTCACAGAATATTTTAGAAGCTTAAGTATTTGACCTTTTATTTGTGAATTAGTGTCTGCCAGGTGCAGTGGGAGTACAGAGATAAATAAAAGCCCAGCAGGGGTGGGGAAACTTCAGGGGGCCTCAGGGTCACATATGGCCCTCTAGGTACTCAAGTGTGGTCCTTTGACTGAATCCAAACTTCACAAAAGAAATCCTTTTAAGGGTCAAAGTATAAGGGTTGCACTTGAGGATCTAGAGGGCCACATGTGGCCTTGAGGCCCCTGAGTGTTCCCCACCCTTGGCCCAGAGGCTTACAGTTTAGTGGCTGAGATAAAGTAGATGTACAACTAATTAATACAAGACAGAAATGAATATACAATTCTCTTTCAAAACTTTCATAAAAATCAAATCTTGAATGTGATTATGTCTTGGTCTCTTCCCCCTCTGGCATAATTCCCTGTTGTCCTTGACTGGCAGGAGGGGCCACGATACAGGTCAAAATTGAGTAATTAGGGTATAGTGTTTTGTATGTTGCAAATAATAACAATAAAAACCCTGTGAATTATTTTAACAAATGTAAATTATCCCCAACTCTTCATTCAGCAATTACTTGTGGAATGCATAGGTGAATATATGATAAATCCAGACCCCAAAGAACTTAGAAATAAACCAGGGAGATGAAACATATATGCAGATCATTTTAGCATGAGGCCAAATGATACAGAGGGCAAGTGGTGGAAGTTTTGTTTTTGTTCTTTTTTAAATAAGGTATTGTTTCATAGATTTTTTTTAACTAGTCTCTTAAACCAGGATTTGGAAATCTATAACTTTTTCCTCAGTCCTCAGCCATTTTGACTTCTCTTTAACATTTGACGAGCCTCTTTCTTTGGATACTCTCTCCTCTGAATTCTACTGACATTGCACTCTATTGGTGGTTCTTCTACCTGTCTGATCTCTGCTCATTCTCCTTTGCTGGATAATATCCCTGTTTTACCCCTTAACTGTGGCCACACTCACAAGGCTCTGTCCCGGATTATTTTTTCTTTCTCTATATTTTCTCTTATTTGGTGACCTCATTAGCCCCCTTGAGTTCAGTCATCCTTCTCTGCAAATGACTCCCAGATTTATGTATCCAGCCCTCTTCCCTCTATTCCTACTTAACCAGCTGACTATTAGACATTTGAACTTGATATTCTCTAGCCATCTAAAATTAAAAATGTCCAAAACAGAGTTTATTACCCTTCCTCCCCCTCTTGCTAACTTCCCTATTTCTTTCAGGGGCACCACAGTCACACAAATTTGCAACCTTGGTGTCATCTTCAACTCTAACAACCCTAAAACAATTCTTTTCACATTGAATTAAGAAAACTTTAGTACTGAAATCAGATTTTCTATGGCCTTACTACCACTTGGGACTTTCTTAGGAAAAGCTGTGATTAGAGATAAATATAATAGTTGAAGTCCTTTAGTTGAAACAAGTTTCAAAACAGTAAAAATGTTGTATTAAAATACAACCCCCACATAGGTACTTCAGAAAGTTGTGAGTCATAACATTGTGAAAAAATGAAGCAAGTGAATTTTGGCTTAGGCTTACACCAGTTCAAATTTTTTTCTTCTAGAAAAGCATGCTTAATTCTAGCAGTGGTTGTTTAATATATCATTAAATAAAACAGAACCTGTTAGTACATTTTAAAACTCTATTTTGAATAAAAAGTGACTTTCTGGGTCTTCTTAATAGCAATTCTGAGAGCCTTCTAGACTTTCAGGTGAAGAAATTCGACTTCATTGTGAAAAGGACCCCTCCCCTCCCCCCCAAAAAATTGATGTTCTCTTTTCACTTCAAGGTGGGTAGCAAAACCAAGAAGCTGCCTTATGTGGCCTGCTTTATCAGACTGTGTTGGTATCCTGTTGGGCAGGCGGGCAGGGTAGATGGTATCACCTAGTCTAGATAGAATGTCAGCCTGAAGTCTCCTTATTGGTATGTTGACAAAACTGGCTCAGGCATAGAAGTTAGTTAGGTCTGTTCACAAATCAAGGAGAAGTGATAGGCAGGAAAGCCAGCACTGAAGATCCCATTTAGGTCTTTATACAGTAAGCAGGAGAAAGAACAGAATTTTCCGGAGCTTGTCATTAACATTGACATTGACAGCTATGCTATCAGCAATCATAAAAGCATTTCCAAGGAAGGGAGATAAGTCGCAAAAATAAACCAAAAGGGTATCAAGCCTCTCTTCCCTCTTGCTGTTTGTGTTTCCTGTAGGGTGTTTGTACTCTTTATAGGTGAATACCATGCTGAGTCTGGGTACTTCTGATGAGATTCTTTTACCTGCTTGAATATCTTTAGAATTCTGCTTTGATAGTAATCTGTCTTCATTAGAGCCTATACAAGGGAGAGGATGATGGAAGTGGAAAGGTATGAGAGATATCATACCAAGTAGAATCATCAGAATAAGTAGAATTAAGTGGACATAGAAGAGGGAAATAAGGTGAGGGAATTCAGCAAACATTTCTGAAGCACCTTGGGAGGCTAGGCTCCAAGATTACAAAAGCCAAAAAACCCAAAACCAAACAGGTGCCCTCAAGGAGTTCGTGCCCTACTTGAGGGATACAATATGTATACAAAATAATTTCAGGAGGGAAAGATCACTGACAACAAGAAGGAACAGGAAAGTCAGCATAGAAGGTAGGTTAACACCTGAGCTTAACCCTTGAAAGAAGCTAGAAAGTCCAAGAAGTGGAGTTGAGGAGATGTATTCCAGGCAGAAGTAGGAAACAGTGCTGAGTTTGAGGAATGATTATTAGCCTAGTTTGATGATTATGCAGTGTGTGGGGAAGGGAGGGTAACATAAAATCATAATGTAAAGAAGTGGGTGCCAGATTGTGGAGAATTCCTAAAATACCACACTGAAGAGTTTATGTTTTATCCTAAAGGCAGTAAAGATCCATTGAAGAATTTTGTACAGGACAGTGACATAGTTTGTGTTTTTTGAGAATATTAATTTGTGCTTTATGGAAGATGGGTTAGAGATGAGAGACTGGAAGCAGGGGGTGAGGTGGGGCATTAGAAATCTGTCATAATAGTTCAGACAAGCTATAATAAGGGATTCACTAGGGTAGAGCCTGTGTTAGTGGAGAAAAAGGGAAGATTTGTAAGAGATTGGGGAGGTAGCTAGAGTGATAATGACATCAAAAGAAATTGGGAAGTTGGTGACAGGATTTAGGGAGCAAACAAGTTCGTTTTAGGATCTACTGAGTTTGAGTTGTGTAGCAGCAAACACCCCAATATCCCCAGGGTGACGGCCAACACAGGTTCTTAGATCTGCTTTTCAAAAGGAAAGCAACTCAAAATGGGTTAACAAGCTTACTTTAATCAAACATGTATTACCTAGTTCAGAGGTAAAGGTCAGCACCCCGAACTTCAGAGTTACAGAACTTACAGATCAAATTGACAGGCTTCCAAACTGTCCAACCATTACATCAATACCAAATCACAGTTACCAGAGAGGGAAGCATCAACATCTGGGTTTTCAAAGCCGGGGGGCTCTCAACAACGGCTTCCCAGAGTCTCATCTGGTCAAATCACACAACACTTCTCAAAGTGAGCCCCAAAGCAAAGCCTCTCCTCAGGGTTTATATAGCCTTCTCCTGGCTCAGAGAATGTAACAACCTTCTGGACCCACTGCCCAATCACAAAGTATCAAGATATGGGCTTTCCTGAAAAACAAGCCTCCCACCACAGGCTCCAGGTGCACTTAAGCTAGGGGCAGGGAAGATCTTTAAATTTGCATTTCCATTACATTCGGCCCCAAGATCTTTCATGCCCATAGCATACACAATTTACATTTGAATTAGCACTAAACATCTCTTAGGTCAAATTTTCCAGGTACATAAGAAAATCACAATATAATCTCAAAATACAATAGTCCAAGTCTTCCACTCATGGGGCAAATGTTAACTCAGTCCACTTATCAGTAAAATCAAGAAATAGTCACTCTTAAGTTAACTCAATCAGTTACATCAGTTTTCAAAGTACAAGTCTTCCACTTGTGGGGCAAAGTCTTGATTAGCTCAATTAGTCTCTTATCTGTAACAATATCTCAAAGTACAAATGGTTACTTATTCAGTAAAGTCTTACTAAGTATGTCCATAGCATAGACAATTTACATTTCAATTAGCACTAACCATCTCTTAAGTCATATTTTCAAGGTACATCTAAAGTTACCAAAGTGGCCACTGGGCCTTAAACACAAAATACAAAGCATTATCACATCAATTCACAAAATACAAAGTATTATCACATAAAGTTCTCTTGGGAGGAGGGGGGTGTCCTTCCCCTCGCACTGCTCCAGCCCCTACTTCCAAGTCCAGAGAGGGGGCTGAGCAACAAAACCAAAGTGGGGTCCTTGGGGTCCATGGCACTTCACCCCACCCACCATAGTCACAAGTCCATCCTCCCCCTGGGTCCCAAACTGTGGGATGCAACAAGGAAACACATTCAGTGCCCCTGCTTTGCCTCACAGTCCTTATCTTGTCCTGTGGCTGAACTCCAAACTCCTGGGTTCCTTCTCCAGAAGGCAGCAGCTCCAGGCTTCTCCACAGGTCTCCATGCAGGCAGCTCACCATTCCTGCTCTCAGCTCAGTGAAGTCAGCATGCAGGTCTTTCTCTCCTGCTCCATGGCTCCACAGAATCACAGCTACCACAACTGGGAAAAAAATAATTATCCCAGCCCCCATACTTTCCTTTTACTCAGCAGATCCCATCCCTCGTCGCCATTTTGTAGCAGCAAGCACCCCAATATCCCCAGGGTGACTGCCAACACAGGTTCTTAGATCTGCTTTTCAAAAGGAAAGCAACTCAAAATGGGTTAACAAGCTTACTTTAATCAAACATGTATCACCTAGTTCAGAGGTAAAGGTCAGCACCCCGAACTTCAGAGTTACAGAACTTACAGATCAAACAGACAGGCTTCCAAACTGTCCAACCATTACATCAATACCAAATCACAGTTACCAGAGAGGGAAGCATCAACATCTGGGTTTTCAAAGCCGGGGGGCTCTCAACAACGGCTTCCCAGAGTCTCATCTGGTCAAATCACACAACACTTCTCAAAGTGAGCCCCAAAGCAAAGCCTCTCATCAGAGTTTATATAGCCTTCTCCTGGCTCAGAGAATGTAACAACCTTCTGGACCCACTGCCCAATCACAAAGTATCAAGATATGGGCTTTCCTGAAAAACAAGCCTCCCACCACAGGCTCCAGGTGCACTTAAGCTAGGGGCAGGGAAGATCTTTAAATTTGCATTTCCATTACAAGTTGTCACCAGGACAATTAGGTAGAAATGTGCCACAGACGTTTCTAAACTAGTTGTCATAGATGAGTTGAAACTGAGGATGATCTGGACAGAGGTGGTAATAGAGCTAAGTGAGTGGATGAAATGTCTGAGAATCTAATGTCTAGATCACAGAAAGTACAATCCTACTATGTGCCACAGACATTTCTAAACTGGTTGTCAGAGATGAGTTGAAACTGAGGATGATCTGGACAGAGGTGGTAGTAGAGCTAAGTGAGTGGATGAAATGTCTGAGAATCTAATGTCTAGATCACAGAAAGTACAATCCTACTGTACTTGATAGTGGTTGAACAATGGTTAAAATATGTTTAATTTGTATCACTACATTTCACTAAGAGGAACATAGGCAATTTAAAGTGATTTTGGAGGAGAGTGACCAGGATGGTGAAGCATTTTATAGTTGAAGAAACTAGAGATAAATAGCTTGGAGAGGGGGGCTCTTGTGAAGGAGGAATGTTTATTAAACGTGGATTCAGATAAAACTCTACTGTTTAAAATTGTAAAGGTCACTGAAATACTATTGTGCTATAAGAAATGATGAATAGGCAGACTTTAGAAAAACCCAGAAAGACTTACATGAACTGATGCTGAGTCAAGAGAGCAGAACCAGAACTATACAGTAAAAGCCACATTGTGCCATGGCTTGCTTTGATAAACTTAGCTCTTAGCAATGCAAGGATCTCAGACAACTCCAAAAGACTCATGATGGAAAATGCTGTCCACATCCAGAAAAAGAACTTTGGAGTCTGAATGCAGATGGAAGCCTACCGTTTTGTTCTCTTGTTTCATCTTTCACATGGTTCCTCCCATTGGTTTTAATTCTTCTTTACATGATAATGTGAAAATATGTTTAATATGAATGTATATGTAGAGCCTGTATCAGATTGCATGCATTGTTGGGGAGGGGAGGACAGGGAAGGAAATTTAAAATTCAAAATCTTATGGAAGTGAATGTTGAAAACTAAAAATAAATTAATTTTAAAAAATAAAATAAAATTGTAAAGCACATTCTGGCTACTTACTAAAGTGATAGAGAAACCAAAAATATTTACCATTTTATTAAAAAATTAAGGGACCCAGAACTTTTTAAAATTTATTAAGACTTTTTCTCCAAGCGTCATCTAATGTTACATGATTACTTTTTCTGTTCATTGTAGTGTGAAGAAATACTCTATTGTAGTATTACGACTCAGTTATTAAATTTGCAAAATGGGTTCTAATTTTTTAATATTTTGATAAAAGATAGCCCCAAAACAGTAGACAGATTAATTCTAGTTGAAATTAACATTCCTTCAAAAAAGTTTTCCACGATCCTTTTTCAAATGGTTAAATTTATATTCTTTTAGTTATTTCTTAACAATAATTCCAAAAGATTTCAAGTTATATAACTCATTTCATCTCCTGTGATCACTGTTTTATTACAAAGCTACCTATGGTGCTTTGAAAAGTATTGCTTTGAAGGTGATTGTCTTTAAAAGAAATTCATTTATAATGAAAAGTTCCAACTAAAAAATTAATCTGAATATCTTTCCTTTTTTCTTCTTTAAAAGTAGTGACCATTATATGTCATACTAATGAAAATACTCAAAGGAGGTAGGTTAAGTGACTTGACTGGAATCATGCAGCTAATAGGTGTTAAGAGTTGGGATTTGAACCCGGATTTTCCAGACTACCAGCCCAGCATGATATCCATTGTGCTCTGTGGCCTCGATCTTATAGTTTAATTGATGATTTCATGAATTGCAATATTAATTCTACTCATACAGATTGCAACTTCTCCATGCCTGCCCATCCCTGTGTGATTCTGGTCCGTGGTCTGCCATACATTTATCAAGAGCACATTCCTCCCATCACCATTTGGGTATTTCTGCAGAGCATGGTTACTGTCCATCTATTTTTACTTCTCTCTTAATGCTGCTGCTCATAATTCTCACTATTCTTCACTGTAATATTTTTTCAATTTATTTATTTTTAGTTTTCAACGTTCATTTCCACAAGATTTTGAGTTACAAATTTTTCTCTCCGTCTTTCCCCTACCCCCCCACCCCAAAATAGTGAGCCTACTGAATACCCCTTCCCCCAATCTGTTCTCTCTTATATCCTCCCTCATCTTCTCCCTCCCCACCCCCAACATTCTAGTAGGGCAAGATCGATTTCTATACCCCAGTGCCTATATATCTTATTTCCAAGTTGCATGTAAAAAGCAATTGAGTTCCAGATTTTTTCCTTTCTTCCCTCCTCACCAACCCCCATTGGGAAGTTAAGCACATCAATATAGGTTGTACATGTGTCGTTACACAAAACATTTCCATAGCAGTTATATCATGAAAGAATAAATATAATTCCCTTTATCTTATCCTGCCCCCCACTTACTCTATTTTCTCCTTTGACCCTGTCCCTTTTCAAAAGTATTTGCTTCTAACTACCCTCTCCCCCAGTCTGCCCTCCCTCACTGTAAGATTTTTACAAATAAGTGGATATTCTAAACTAGTTCTTGCAGACTAAATTGTTTTTTAGATTCTTTTGATCTTGTGACATTTGTTTTACAGAGTTAAGCTGCTTTTTTAAATAGTCACATTTATTTGCCTCTGCATTCAGATCCTGTGAAACATCTTTCCATTTAGCTGCAGCTTTTTGTTTCCTGGTTCATAGTGTCAACATTGATAGGATTTAGTTCCTTCGATTCAGCACAACCAATCAGTTCTACCTTTTCAGACAATTCTACCTGTTCGGTATCTCTTACTTCTGTCTCATCCTTTCCATGCCCGTCATCCTTATAAAAATGCATTATAATCAATGTGTAGAATTATCCAACAGAATTCAAGAATTAAGGGAGGACTGTGAATTACTCCATTTTTAGAATGTGTATAAACATTAACAATTAATGGCCTTCAAAATGTGAAATCCTTGTCCAGTAACTTAGGTGACTTTCTGTTTAATGTATACAGTTGGCCAGATTTGATCCTCTTGTGGCTACTTAGTTTCCTTAGCTACAGAGAATAGTCCTAAATCTAACAATTTTGTACTAATGTGTGACTAGATCAATGTCAATCCATTACCATTACAGGAAAAAATACCTAGTAACACCTTCTTGTTATTTCTTCCCTAATTTTGTTTTTTACTTATTCAAAAACCGTTCAATGACTTCAGTTGCCCCAGATTCTTCATGCTGACTAAAAGGACTCCCCACACACTCATCAATTTGCCTTGTGGCCTTATATCCTATTATGATTTTATATGGCCACCATACTTCACTCCCTAAATAGACCCCCCACTTTCCTGCCCATTCCTTGGCATTCCTTCCCTGTAGATCTTGTTCTTCACCTTCTCTTGTTCTTCACCTCCTGAATCCTACGTTTAAAACCCACCTCACATTCTGCTTCCTTCATGACTTCTTCCTGCCTTCTTCCACACTAGAAATGATATTTAATCTCTCTGAACTTCTGTAACATCTTGTTGTGCCTCTTACTGGATGTGGAAAATATTTTATTGGTACCCTTTATTTGTATATCACATTCCTTTCTAAGTATATCCCTTCCTGCCATCTTCCCCATAGTTATCCTTTGTAACAAAGAGTAAAAAAGAAGGGAAAAAATAGTTCAGCAAAATTAACCAACACATTAGCCCAGACTGACAGTATGTGCAGTATTCTCTGTCCAGAATCTCCCCTTTCCCCACCCTCCGAAAAAACGGACAAGGAATTGCATCTCTTCCTCTATTCTTTTGAGGCCAAGCTTCTTCATTATAATTACACAGTGTAAGTTTCAGTTGCTTCCTTGCACTTTCTGTATACTTTGTTGTAATTATTGTGTATATTGTTTTTCTGGTTCTACTCACTTCACTTTGCATCAGTTCATATGAGTGTTCCCTTGGTTCTCTATGTTTTTATATTCATTTATTACAGCACATTAATATTATGTTACATTCATGTGCCACAGTTTGTTGAGCCATTCCCCAATTGTTTCTAATTCTTTAGTACTCTGAAAAATTCTGTTACAAAAGTTATGTTATTTTGGAATATATGTGTGACCTTTTCTTTTTATCATTGCCCTCTGACTGTGGGATGTTTCAGTCAAATATTATAGACATTTTAATCACTTTCTTAGTATAATTTCAGCGCCCTTTCTAGAATGGTTGGATCCACCCATAGCCATCAGTAGACTATTGCTGTATCATGATTCTTCCAACATTGATTTTTCCCATCTTTTGTCGTCTTTACCAGTTTACTAGGTGTGAGGGAGAATCACAGAGTTGTTTTTATTTTCATTTCTCTTACTCATGACTTGTAGTAATCTTTCATCTGGTTAACATTTTTCAGTTTTTTTGGAGAATTGTTTATCCATATACTTTGGCCATTTATCCTGTTGGGTTATGACTCTCTTTTTGTACTTTTGCATTATATTATTTATTTCTCCAAGTAGATTGTAAGTCTATGAAAGTGAGGATTTTGTCTTGTTCATCTTTGTACAACCCTCCACCCCCTGCTGCCCGATCTAAGCCAATGCCTTGCACATAAGAACATAGTACCTCAGAGATGGAAGGAACCTTAGAATTCTTTTTTCCAACCCCTCACATTTTACAGATGAAGAAACTGAGAAAACAAAAGTTTTCCTGCTGCCTAAAAGCCAAACAGCTAATTATGTAGTAGTAAGCCATTTTTTAACTAAATTGGATTTTTTCTAGCTCATCACATTGGTATGCAGAGTACTCTGGTCCCTTTTCTGTTATCCTCCAAGATTAGAGAATGGAAAGATGAAGTTAATGGAGCAGAAGTTTTTCCTGAATTCAGAAGTCACTTCAAGATCTCAGATACTTTAGAGTAACCATATCCATCAGTCACTGAAGCAAGACAATGGTTTTAGAAGATTTCCTACCGATAACTTGTCAGGCAAACTAGTTTTAGTTACTAGAATTGGTTCTGTCTTCTGTGTAATTTATGTGCCTGATGTAGGGTTTGTGATCTGTTCTTTCCCCTGTCCCACCCCCAATCCCAGTGCTTTCCTCCTGAGATTGTCAGCTGTTTCCTGTATCTATAGACAGGTAGATAGATGGATATCTTGTATGTACATAGTTGTTTGCATATTGTCTTCCCCATTAGACTGCAAGCTCCTTGAGAGCAGGGGTCCTTTACCTAGTTTTGTATCCCCAGTACTTAGCACAATGCCTGACACTTTGTCAGGTACTTAACCATAAAATGTTTTCTATTTAAGATAACCTTAAAATATGTTTTATATCTTTTAGGCTTTAGAAAATCTGAGAGTTTATTTATGTGAAAAAATCATAGCTGAGAGACATTTTGATCACCTACGTGCAAAGAAAATACTCACTAGGGAGGACACTGAAGAAATTTCTTGCAGAACATCGAGTAAAAAAAGAGCCGGTAAGCTGTTGGACTACTTACAGGAAAACCCTAAGGGACTTGACACTCTGGTTGAATCTATTCGAAGAGAGAAAACACAGAACTTCCTGATAGAGAAGATCACAGATGAAGTGCAGAAGCTAAAGATTGTCAAACTTGAGTATCTGAAAGGTAAGGTGAACTGCATGTACAAGGGGACAAGTTAAACAGAAAAAAGGGGAAAATAGAGCGATTCACTCAGTGGAGTTGATCCTTCTGCCCCTTGAGTTTTGACCCAAGATTTCCATTAGGATTGCCTTTTCTGCTTTAGAAAAGTTTATTAGGTTGACAAAATAGAAGGGGATTTCTATTTAGTCACAGCTTGATAAGCATGGATTTATACAGAACTTCCTCCCAGATTGATGTGAGGCAAAACATATAATATTTTAAAGAAATAGAATTAGACTTGATGAGTGACTTCTGATCCCTCTATCGTAGAACTGCAGTTCCCCCTGTAAGCCACCTAAAGGGATACCAGTTTGTTTCATGGCTCAGTAGTGTTTTGCTGGATAGGGACTAGACCTGTAATTTTTCATGAGTCTAGGGAGCTCCCAGATGAGCAGACTCCCTCTGCCATTGCAACTTGACCTTTGAAACTTAGAACCTTTGACATTCCCTGGAGCAGTGAGAGCTGAAGTGCCTTGCTCAGGATCCCACAGCCAGGATGTATCACATCTTCCTGGCCCTTGGGCAGGCTTCCTAGCCACAGGAATTCTTAGCCTTGTTTGTGTCTTGTGTCTGAAGCCTGTGGAGCCCTTCACACAATACTGTTCTTAAATGCGTGAAAGAAAATCTAGAATTACAAAGGAAACCATATATACATATGTATGTGTGTATATGTGTATATATACATACATATATACCTATGCATATATACACATATACATATTCATATATATAAATTCAATGATAAAAATTTTTAAGAAAAAAAATTCACATACCCAAGATGGACCCCTGCAACTAAGCCATCTTTGTTATATCTGAGTTTGGAGAGTGGAATTATAAGAAAGAGTAATCTGGATCAGAGCTTATCAACCTGCAAATCAGTAGATTTTACGGTGGGCTATTTTGGTCAACACTGGATATTTGCAGAGCCAGGTTAATCCTTTGTTTTATCCTTTTGACTATAACAAAAATTTTCCCTTTCCATTCCCCTAGAGTTCTAAGGCTTTAAGTTAAATAAGCACAAGATTAAATAGTGTCTTCCCAAAAAGGCTACTCGTTTGCTCATCACAGACATTAGTCAGTTCATAAACTTTATCCTTGACACACACTGTTTGAAATGAATTTTATTAAGCACATATTCTGTTCGCCTTTTCCTTTTGTTTGGGCACGTGTGCTTTTGTGCTGCTAGAACGTTAGTGACTATTTAGTAGCTCTGAAAATGACTTCTTTTATGAACAAATGAGTTTATTTTCATTACTGACCAGATTTCCTTAAGCAGTAATGCTTAATTCAATTTTCACAGGAATCTTGGATGTTGGGCTTTTTTCCTACAATATTGGGCCCCCTAAATGCTACAATAATTATCGATTTCATAAGTTATTTGATTAAGTGTTTGTTGAATTGACTGTCACTGATTTTTACTAATCAGTTTATTCATCATCTTCTATATTTTAGGATTGCACCATAATAGCTATATGCCTCTTCCACCTGGAGCAACAAATAGTCTGTCTAGATTAGATTCTAATGAGTGCAATTTCTCTGACAAATTGAAAGACGGAGATGCCACTGTTGTTTACCACCCAACAGGAGAGTCCAGCACAGCCTCCTTTTATTCCAATAATACTTCATTGAATTTACCTGTTGTAGAGGTAGGCAGAACCGAGAGTAATGTCTTCTCCTCAACTCCTCTTCCCGGACCTGGAGACCCTGGGGCACCTCCTCTTCCACTAGAACCACAGTCAGAAGAAGAAGGAAGCTCTACTGATATGTTTCTTCCCTTAAGATCACGGTCTTTTTGCCAACAATGACAGTTTGCCCCATTTCTTTAAAAAGGTTGCTTCAGTAATATTTAAGGGGACTTATAAAATTTTAAGAAGTCACTGTAAATGCTTGTTAACAGCGTACTGTAGTGTTTTTAGCATATTTTTATCATGTCATGTAAATGGAGTGTTAATGCATTTTTAAGGAATTTAGTATTGTTTGCTTTTCTTTCTTTTCATTGTAAGAGCTTGATGTTTTTTAATACTGTTTCAATTTAAGTTTTGCACCTGGGGACAATTTCTTTCGTATTGTGACCAATTGGGTTGGACTTGCTGTACTAAGACAATGTTTATCTTAGGATGTGTGCTGAAAGTGGTCAGACCATACCTTATAGGTCTCATCAACTTCTTAGACTTCTCCCGGTAAAATTTTCAGAGTTCAGAAGTTGGCTCTTTCTGTAATTGAACGTGTTATTGGCTGGTGAAGGGCCTGCTAACCAGTACCAGAATAGGCATTTGGGGCGGGGGGGGGGGGGTTGTTTGTTTTTTTGCTTTTTGGAGGGCAATTGGGGTTAAATGACTTGCTCGAGGTCACACAGCTAGTTTTTTTGTGTGTGTTAAGTGTCTGAGGCTGGATTTGAACTCGGGTCCTCCTGACTCCAGGGCTGGTGCTCAATTCACTGCACCACCTACCCACCCTAAACCAGCATAGGTTTTGCCCAAAGGGCAAAGTATACAAGGACGTAGTCCTTCTTTAATCTATGTAATGCCTCTACCTCCTGATATCACCTAATGTGCCAGTATCTCAATTTGATCAATTATGTTCATTATCAATGACTTTAATGCCTCTCCCAATCTTACATTCTTAGATTTTTTATCATTCTTAAGAAAAAACTATTTTGTAACATACCGATCATTTAATATTTCATGGAGGTATTTTTTGTACTTTCATTCTCTCCAGGTTGTTGTCTTGAGTGTAGATAAAATCTTAGAACAAATTTCTGATGGAAATTCAGTTTTAGCGAACATTGCTTGAAATAAGTGGGGCATTTGCTAACAGTCTTTTTTTTTTTGACGGTCTTGTCATTTATTGTAATGGAATGTCACCTCCATTACTCATTCATGTCACATTTTATCTCTCCTGTAATTAAATTTGTTATTGTTTACTTATCATATAAGACTTTTCTTAACCATGTTAAGTTTGCAGTAAACAAATGGTAGAAAGGCTGTTTGGTCAGTCAATAAACATTAAGTACCCACTATGTGCCCAGGTACTATGTTAAGTGCTGGGGATGCAAATGTGAAAAAGAAAAATCATCCCTACCCCCACAGAGCTTACCATCTAATGGGGTAAGATACCACCTAAAAGAAAGCTAAAAGGAACAGGGGAAGGTGGAAAAGAGTAATACCAGTCTTGAAGCATGATAGAGACCTGAAGAAATGCAGCCTGGTAGGAAATGCAGAGATGACCACTGCGTGCTCCTGCCTCCATCAGAGAGGTCTTACAGGCAGAGGGGATTGTGGTAGGGTCGGTGAAGTCTTGCAGGAGGATGAGGTTCCCAGAGCATGATGGAGAAGTCACTAACAGTATTTGTTAACAGTGTAATGGTCTCAAGGATATTGTAGGGTTTTTTAAAGCTAGATTTCCTTTAAGAATCCAAATACTTGTTTCCATTTTTAGAGCAGTATACTAAACTGTTTTCAAGTGTTTGTGATACGTGTACTCCTAGAAAATAATTGTGGATTGTCAGCCACAACCAAACTTGACCTACTACAATGTTTTTATAAGAACAGTTCTGAAGATTGAGTTTTGTCCATATATTACTCATGATTACTTGAGACATTTTATTACAAGAGAAAAAATGTCGTTATCTTTTAAACAGTTAATTTACAGAATAGTTGTTTTTTAAGCTCCTTAAATAATCAATAATGTTTTTCTCCTAAAATGGTCTTTGAAATGTTTTCTATCAGCTTTACATGCCATTCCTTAGGGTCTATTTTGTTTCCGTAATGAAATGAACAAAACCTACCTATCAGTTATAAACCATTCTTAGATGTTGATTAATGATACCAGTATAGCCTTGATATCCTCTTCCCCCCTCCCCCCCGCCCCCATTAAAAAATGTCAATACTGTTATCTGAATATAAGTTCTTTCAGGTCAAAAATCATCTTTAAATGTGTTTGTGTTACAGACAACTGAGAATCCAAAGCCACAGTTTATTTGGGTACCCTGGAATATTCCATTTACAAGTTCTATTCTTAGACATTTATAGTTTATTTTGGATACATAAAACTGATAGAAAACTCCCTGTAAATTAGTAATATAGTAAAATTTCTGCTATCATAATTCGAGTTTTTAAGAGTCCTTTAAAATACTGAAATGACAGTGAAAGAGCACCAGCCCTGGAGCCAGGAGGACCTGAGTTCAAATCCGGCCTCAGACTAGCTGTGTGACCTTGGGCAAGTCATTTAACCCATCTGCCCTCCCATTCCCCTCTCCAAAAAAAGAGACAAAAATATAGTGAAATAACTTTTAGGGCCTCTAGCATACTTAAATTCAAATTCTTAAAAACTGACCATTATCCAGATTTTAGGATCATTTGAGAAGTAGCCTAACGGGTAGAATAGAGCTGCTCTCCTGTGCACATCCTTGAGTTAAACAGCACACTCCCACATCTTAGGACCTCTTGAGTTGAGAGCAGTCATAACTTCTCCCCACCAGTGTATTTCCCCTCCAGTCATGCACCTCATCCCAAGCTGTTCAATTACCTTTATATAGTAATGAATGAAAGGGGTTTTTATAACCTGAGGAACAATGGACAACACACATTTGTCTCTCAGGGGAACAGAACTGTACAAGGTGCTATGGTTATTATAGAGAAACTATGGTAGACATCCATCTTTGTAGGAGTTTGCGCTGTTGATAGAGAATTTTAGTATTTTCAAAGAACATAGTTTGTATCCAAAAAATTTTTTGTGTTGGATATTACCAGCTTAATATTTTCTTTCCCTCTGTCCACTTTACTCTTGGCCAAACCTGCTGCTATTAAAATTTATGTCTAGATATTGTTTATTTGAAACTTGTAAAAATTTGTACTCAGGACCAAGGAGCACTACCTTCTCAAAGCCACAGAAGGAATCCTTTGGTAATGATTTCTAGTGAAATCTGCATACTGAATACCTAAGCTCTCCTCTGCTCTCTTGACTAGATAGTGCCATTCATCATTAGCAAAAGTATTCATTGGGCATAAACTAAATAGAGAATGAACAAAATTTTTTTGGTTCCTCGATATTATGAGTCCCAATACTTTATTGTTGTGTAAGAACTAGAAAGAAAACTGACTGGTCTGTTTCATCTCCCCAGCAGAGGGAGCAATACAAGTTATAGTACAACATTATGCTTTTAAATGAAATCTATTTCAATTTATTTTTAAAATGTATTCTGAAAAATTATTTTTATCTGCCAGATCATGTAAATACTAAATTTCAAGTGTGTTACTACATAAAAACATTTTTCATTAGGTTTATAACATAGAAATTGATTATATTTTTCTAGTATGTTAGTATATTTGTTATAGTTGAGCTGTATTACTGAAGGAAAAAGACTTATACTTAGTTTATGTTTTATTTTTCTGAGTTACCTGGAAATTAAGGAATTATGCCCCACATTTTCAAAATATTCATGGTAATATATTTGCACTAAATTGTGGCTAGGAAATATAACAATTCAAAAAGCTTAGTAAATTCAAATTCTGAAAAAAGTCTCAAATCTCAAGATTTTTAGTATTCTAAATGTTAATGTTTAATTAAATGTTAAATGTTTAATTTTCAGTGTTTAAGTTAAAGCTCAATTAAGTAGAATGTTCCTGATTGAAGGGGTGTCTAAAGATCATTCAGAATACCTCAGTGTCATTATTATGAAACTAAATGGTCACTGAAATAGTACTAAGTATTTAGAAGTTTAAGTCAAATTTATATAGGCCACAGGATATTCCCTGAGAGTTTATGAATTTATTTTTCTTGTGATTTGCCTCTCTCTTCTGAAATGTGCCTTGGCTGGGCCTTGGGCAGAGCCAGTCATTGATTTCAATTTGGTTGACTTCCAAAATTAAGGAAACTTGTTATTTTTAATTTAATTTTAATTTAAATTAATTAAAATTTAATTTTAATTTAAATGTTTAGTAAAATTTTAGCAGGTTCACAAACATAGTTTGTGTTCCTGAAAAGGTAAAGTATATATTTCCATTTCCTGTATGAAGTGCCTCACATTTCCAAGTTAGTCAGATAAGATTACCCAAAGTTAGACAAGTGCCTTTTTGACTTTCTTTGTGTTTTCTTCAAACTTTGTAATCAGGTAAAAATGTGACTGGAAGTCAGAAATATTAAATGAACAGCATAAAAGGTACTGAATGTAAGAGAATTGAAAGTATATGTAATATTAGTGTAATCCAGTGAGGATATATTTCTAAATGCAAAAGTATATTTTATAAATGAATATTAGTTTGTTTTGCTAACCAAGTCTAAATGTCAGTTTCCTCAAGTATTTCATGACCAAAGTGAAGAAAAAATTTTACCTTTCAATATAATCTTGTTTTAATAAATACTTCTGTAAAGTTTTTCATCTTCAAGTGATTTGTATGTTTTAACATTGCCTTCCATTGAACCAGCAATGAACCTTAACAACAGGTTGTGGAGTTAAGTACTAGAAAAAAGCAACTGAAAAAAGACTTCATTTCTATCTGAGTGACATATGCCTGACCAAGAATCTGGAACACAAGTAATTGTGTTCTTGTAAAATTCAGCATTTGGACACATTCTTTAAAATCAGCACAGAAACAGAGTGGTAGGTCAGTTTTTCTAATCTGACTTCATCATTTCCCAGCTTAAGAATATTCTATTTAATTCAAGAGACAATAGGAACCATATACCAAGATTAGCTCCAAATGGATAAATGACAGATATAAAACATCATATCAGAAATTAGAGGAGCGATGGGGAAATTACCTTTCAGATCTATGGGTAGAGAAATAGTACATGACTCAACAAGTGATGGGAACATAAAAGCAGACAATTTTGATTTATAAAATTTAAAAGTTTGTATAAACATCTAACAAAAATTAAAAGGGGAGTAGGTAAGTAGGATCTTTGCAACATATTTCTTCAATAAAGCTATTATTTTCAATATACTTGTTAAAAAACTGCTTCAGATTTATAAGACTAAGCCATGCGCCAATACATACATGGTCAAAGGATATGAACAAGCAGTTTTCAAAGGAAAAAATCCAAGCTATCAACAATTATGTGGGAAAAAAACTCATTAAATCAGTGGAGAAATGCAAATTAAAGCAAGTTTGAAGTTCTACCTTACACTCAGACTGGCAAAAATGACAAAAGGAAAAGAACAATGTTGGGGAAACTGGGAAAACAATACACTAATGTACTCTGGATGGAATTGTGAATTGCCCCAGCTATTCTGGGAATAATTTGTAATGCTATGCCTAGAGTTACCATACTGCAGCCCCTCTGGCCCTGCTAAACCACTACTAGACCTGTATTCCAAAGATATCAGAAAAAAAGGAGCTATATGTGCAAAAATAAAGCATCTCTTTTTATGATAGCAAAAAACTTGGAAACTGAAAGGGGTGTCCTCTTGGTGGATGACCAGAATAAGTTGTGGCATATGATTGTAATTGAAAGTTGTAACATAATGAGATGGACAATTTTAGAGTAAACTGAGAAAGCTTATGAATGGATGCAGAGCTTAGTGAACAAAACCAAATAGCATACAGTGATAACATGGAGGAAAATGACTTTGAGGATTCTAATCAATGAAATGATAAACCATAAGTACAAATGAATGAGGGGCAGCTAGGTGGTATAGTGGATATAGCACCAGCCCTAGAGTCAGGAGCATCTGAGTACAAATCAGGCCTGAGGCCTGATTTACACTTACTGGCAGTGTAACCTTGGGCAAATCACCTGATTGCCTCCCCCCCAAAAGTAATAAAAATTAAGATGCCTTCAAGTGACAGAAAGGAAATTAATTTGCTTTTTTTTTTTTACATAGCTAATCTGGGATTTGTCTTGCTGAACTATTTAATTATATATTGAGGATTTGGTGGTGTTTTGTTCATAATTCCTCAATTTAGTATTTGAGGATCTCTCTTAACTGGCTGTATCCAACATCCAACTTGACCTTCAGCCTCCTATCTGCCAGGTTTTCCATTCTAGCCAAGCCATTCTTCCTACCATTGGCCACCTCTACTCCTCAGTGCCTACAAATATAATAGTTGTATTTGCTTTTGCTCTTGTTGGTTACTATTCTGCTAATTTTTCCATTTAATTCAATCCAGATCTTTGACGCTAAGAATACATCTATGATAAATGACAGACAAACCAATAAGGGACACATACATGTTTTTTGTTTCTTGAGGAAAGGTGTCTGAACCTGTGATTTCATTATGTGAGCAGCTCCCAGTATAGAAACAAGCTTCATTGCTGAAGTAGAGGGGACCCCAAGAGGTTTGGCGACTTGCCCATGATTATATATGTTACAGGCAGAATTGGAATCTGGGACTTCCTTACTTGAAGGCCCACTTTCAGTCTGCTGTAACTGATTCTCACAACTATAATTTGTAGACTTTGATAAAGAAAAGGGCAGATGGTGAATGCTCTAAGACAATTTGGGGAGGAAGCAATAACTTTTGAGTTATGAAGTGAATCTAGGTCTAGAAGAGGGTCTATAAGGAATTCAAGTTTATATCTGAGCTGGGACTTAATTGGAAGAGAAGAATTTGAATAAGCAAATGTGAGTTCACATGGGATTGCTGTTTAAATGGATGTCATTTGGTAAGTATTGGAAGGAAACAGGAGAACAGCTAATATTCATTTTGGTCTATAGGATGGAAGTATAAAAAGGTCCCATGAAATAATACTCAACTGGTAGACTGGAGTCCCTATTGTGGAAGACCTCAAGTACCATAAAGAGGGATTTGAGCCACTGAAGGATCCTAAGCAGATAAATGAGGTCATATTGGTATTCGTGTTATTTTGCTAGCTGTATTAGTATTAATGTTATTTTTACAGCTCTGAGAAGACTGGAGAATCCAAAGACAAGAAGCCCAGTTAGGCTCTTGAAATAGCCCTAGTGAAAACTAGTGAGGGTGGTGGTATGAGTGAAGCCAAGCTCGTCCGCCAGGTGGCTTTAACCTGCACTATGTCGCCAGCGTCATCCGCCCAGAGCGGACTGTAACCTGCTGTTCCGTCCCGGGGCTCCAGACCCCAATTCCGAGCTTGCCGTCTCACTGCACGTCTAGGACCTTGCCACACTGAGGCGGGCTAAGGACGATGCGGCGGAGCTGGAGGGGACTGAGCTGGGATCTGAAGCCGGGCTGCTAGTGTAATGTCCCGCAGCCTCTCCGCGTACGGGTACCATGGTTGTGTGGGTGGGGGAAATGGGACTGCTGAATAGTAACGAGGGGCGTGGAGAGGAAGGCTGGCGCCGCGAGGGGAGCGGAGGAGGGGCGCCCGGAGACCTACGGCTGCCGAGCACTGCGCATTTATTAAGCTCCTACGGAGTGCTGGCACCGTTGGCCCACTATGCTTCTGCCTCCAGAACGCGACCCAGCCCACGGTCCAGCACCAGTCTTGGACCGCCCCGCCCGCAGACACCAGCTCCGGCGAGGATCTGAGGGTCAAAGGCCAGCTCTCCCCTTCTCGAACCAGAGACTAGGACGAGTTTGCGCCCTCCTAAGAAGGCGGAGCTTCCTGGAATGTGGGGTCCCGCCCTCAGGGGTGGTGCTTCCTCAATTTGCACCTCCTCCAGACCGAGAGGCTACCCCGCTGGGGGCGGGGCTTCCTCGCCCCTGCAATGAGAGGCTCCTCCTCTAGGGGGAGGGACCGAGGTGTTCGGAGGGGCAGGGCTTCCTTGCCTCTAGACTTCAAGGCTACTCGAAGGGTGGCAGCAGTTCTTAACCCTGTTGAATCGTTTCAGTCGTGCCAGACTCTTCGTGACCCACATCGAATTTTTTCTGGAATGGCTTACCATTTCCTTCTTCAGCTTATTTTACAGATGAGGAAACTGAGGCAAACAGGATTAAGTGACTTGCCTGAGTCACACAGCTTGTTAAGTGCCTCAGTTCACATCTGAACTCGATGAGTCTTCCTGAGTTCAGGCCCGGCACTCTACTTCGCTACCTAGCTACCACTCTACCTAACCTTAGAGCGACGGTTCTCCAGGCTACTCTGCCACTCCTCAAACAGCGATCTTAGAAGCAGCATTTTCCTCAGTAGAACAGCTCCGCCCACCTAACAGTAGGGGTCAAACTGATGTGAGGGGGAAGGGCTTAATCTACTGAGCGGCATCCCGCCCCCTAAGAGGCGGGGCTTCTCAGTCCCCCGCCTCCGTTTATTCCACACATACATACCTCCTCTTGGCTTCTCTGGACCGGGCGTCTTTCTCTCCATAAGGGACGGAACTTCCGGGCAGGGGCGGTCTGAGGGTGGTGCTTCTTCAGTAGTATGGCTCTCTCTATCTAGGGGGCGGGTCTCCCCGGTTTCCCACTCCTCTGGGGGGCGTGGCTTCTTGGGACTGGGTGGCCTCTCTCTACAAGGGGTGGGACCTCCGGGCCAAGGCAGCGTGAAGGGGCGGAGTTTCTTCCTCAGCAGAATGCCTCCCCGTTTAATGGGCGGGGCCTCCCCGGCTGGACCCCCTCCTCCCCGGAGGCGGGGCTTCCCCGGCTTCGGGCAATCGGGGGACGCGCCGGGCGGGCGGGGCCGCTTCGGCTCTGCCACTTCCGGCTTTGTGTCTCCGGAGAGCGAGCCGAGAAGGAGGAGGCGGATCCGGTTCGAGATCGCGGCGGGATCCTTGCCGGTCTCTCAGTAGCCGTCATGGCCGCTGAGGAGAAGGACCCGCTCGGCTACTTCGCTGCCTACGGCGGCAGCAGCAACTCCGGTTCGTCGTCGTCGTCTTCGGAGGACGACAGCGAACCGGAGGAGGCGGGCCGGGAGGCCCGGGAGCCCGCCAAGCCGGCCCCCGCGGGCGGCGCGGCCGAGGGCATGCGGCTGCCCAAGCCGGACGAGCTGTTCCGGAGCGTATCCCGGCCGGCTTTCCTCTACAACCCGCTTAACAAGCAGATTGACTGGGAGCGGCACGTCCGGAAGGCGCCGGAGGAGGTGAGTGAGCCCCTGCCGGCTCCGGGGTGCCGGACCCCCATTCCGCAGGGGGGGAAACTGAGGCCTGGGTCCCATGGGGAGGAGGGGGCAGCGCTCCCCGCCCCCGATCGTGCCTGTATGGCTCTCACGGCCCCCAGGACTCCCCACCGTTCCTGGGGTCCCTGCCTTTCTCCAGAGCCCAGTCCTGCGGGTCGCTGTCACGCTTGTCCCCCGGATTCCTCATCAGGAGGACGGGGTGCTGGCCGGCAGCCCAAGGGTTTCCAGGGAGAAGCCCCCAGCCGTGGGGCTCCCGGGAGGGCGCGGGAGCTGCTCTGGTAAAACTTTGCACCCAAGCGGGAAGTTGCGGGCGAGGCCCCGGCCGGATGCGCTGAGCGAGTTTGTTCTGCAGCCACCCAAGGAGTTCCGAGTGTGGAAGAGCAGCGCGGTGCCGCCCCCCGACTCCTACGGCGTGCGGGAGAAGAAGCCGCCGCCGCCGCCCGAGCTCGACATGGCCATCAAGTGGTCCAACATCTACGAGGACAACGGGGACGACGCGCCACACCACGCGCACAGAGTCAAGCTGCTGCCCGAGGGGGAGGAGACCCTGGAGTCAGGTAGCGAGCGCCCGCTGTAGGGGTGGGCAGACCGTGGGGCTCCCGCTGAGGGAGCTGCCTAGGAGCAGCCCTTTCAACTCGGTGTGTGTGTCTCCCGCGCCTCCTAGAGCGTAGGTTTAGAGTTTGAAAGAAAGCTTAGAGACCACTTAGTCCAGCCTCTCTCATTTTACAAAGGAGGAAACTGAAGCCAGGTCACTCAGGCAATAGCAGAGCCAAGATCTGAACCGAGGATGGCTAGTTCCAAATTTAGCACAATTTTCCAGTGTGCTACAGCTGCTTCTATCACTGAATTGTCAAAGTGATTCATGATCATCTTCAGATGATTCTTGGTTTTTGCAGAAGAAATACATTGAGCTGGTCTTAAAGTGAAGTGACTGATGGCCTAAAGCCCAGGGTCACTGCTCTAGGTCAATAAGATTTCCTCCAGTATCAAGTATAATTTATAGATGTTCTATAATAAGATGACACAATTATTTTTTCTTTTCCTTGTGATTGCAGCTGTGAAAAACTAAAGCCACCTTTTTACATTAAAGTGGTTGTACCAAGATTAGGATGAGGGAAAAAAAAAACAAAACTGAATTTAACAGAGAACTTACTCCAAATAGTAACAGGAAGATAGTGAAAAAAGTATCTATCCTAGCCTGAGAAAAAAAAATTTCATTTTTTTTTTTAAACCAGATCCCTAGCCATTTTAAAATGAAGGGCCTCCTTTGCTCTTGTCATGCCTATGGATAGATATTAGAAGAAGGCAGTGATGACATTTCTCCCTTGTTCATATTCTGGCCAGCATTCTATTTTTCCTCAGCGCATCAGAGACACATGAATAATTGACACTCAACATATTGAGAAACATTTTTAACAAGTGGATAACCCCATAGAAATTTAAAGAGCTTAGCTGAAGTGGATTATTTATAGAACTACAGTGTTTTGTTCTTTTAAAAATTATATAAAATGCCCTGTTGAATAAGCAGAGCCTGTGGGGTCTGGTCTCTTGGAAACTCCTGGGAAGCAGCTTTATCTCTATAATAAAGGTACTAAGACTGGAGTTGCATAATAGAGGGGTATAGTTCTGAGGCTGGAGATGGCCTGAATTATATCAAAGTAAAGACCAAAAGATTGGGTTTCTCCTATGCTGCAGGCAAAATTTTACCTTTTTTCCCTCTATCATTCTTCTGTATTCTTGAGAAGTTCAGAACTTAGAACTTCATATAAGGGCATTCAGAAGCAAAAGGGTTCAATTTAATCAGTATTAAGATATTTCATAAGGTTAACTACTAGTCCTAGAAAATTAGTTTCTTAATAATAACTAGTATTTACATAGCACTGTAAGGTTTGCAGAACACTTTACAAATATCTCATTTTGTCCTCACAACAATCCTGGAAGGTGAATCTTATTATTATCATCCTATTTTACAGATGAGGAAACTGAGGCAAAGATTAATGATTTCCCCAGGGTCATACAGCTAGTAGATATATGAGGCTGGATTTGAACTCAAGTATTCTGTGACTCCAGGTTGAGTGTTCTATCCACTGCACTAGCTAGCAAAAAAAGAAATAAATTAATAAAAATTAATTTTTATTCATTCTCTAGTGTGACCTTGTTCTTGTTAGGCACTATGCATAAATGACACATTTTTTATCCTTAATGAACTTCGGGATAAATTTTAGTCTACAGTAGTTTCCTTATATTTTTGTGGAATTAAACTTTGCTACTATGTACATAGAGTGATTTATTAAGGGTCATGTAGCCAAAAATGACAATATAGTAGGGAATTTAGCTTGTGAAATTTGGTATATCCTCTACCTTCTATCCTGAGAGTAAGTGTGTGTGTGTGTGTGTGTGTGTGTGTGTGTCTGTGTGTCTGTGTGTCGTGTGTATGTGTGTGTGCACATTTACTACCTGTGTGACCCTGGGCAAGTCACTTAACCCTGTTCACCTGAGTCTCCTCATCTGTAAAATGAGCTGGAGAAGGAAATGGCAAATCATTCCAGTATCTTTGCCAAGAAAACCTCAGATGGGATCACAGAGAGTCTGACCAGATTGAAATAACTCAATAGCAAAAAATAACAAAAATTGTACCTTAATTTGTTCCCTTTGTAATCCCGTGTATTTTATTTTATGCACTTAAAAACGCCATTATGGGAGGGTTCCATAGGTGTCACCAGACTGCCGAAAGGGTCCAAGACACAAAAATCTTATTCTAGACCTTGATTCCTCCAAACCTGTGATAGCCCCACTGTGAGGTATCCAGGTACTGAATATAAGATATGTCCATTGTTCAGATTTGTTATCTCTTTTCCCATTACCTGCCTTCAGACTGCTTTGTTATGAGTTACTTGTATAGGCTAGTAAGGAGAAAATAAGAAAGAATAAAGCCCTTTTCTTTCTTTTTTTTCCAAAAAATTTTCTTTAAAAATAAGTATTAACTTGACAAACATCAACCAACATAAACTCATTTCTTGCTTAATAGAAACAAAGTAGACGTGAGTAGCTGCTGTGTTGAGGGCTGTATGCTAGAAGTATTCACGTAGTAACGCCTCCTTCCCTGCCATCCCGTTCTGTGGGTCCTTGTAGGCTAGAGGTAACTCTCGGTGCTTAAAAGCCACACCAGCAGGAATAAGCTCGGGATTGAGCAGTCAAGCTGAAAAGCTTTTCAGGTAAGGGTCTGGTAATGGATCCAACAGTCAACAAATATTAGGTCCCTACTATGTTTCAAGCACTGTGTATACACATGCAAAAAAATTATCAAGGCAGACGATATGTATGTATATATAGAAATATACATATTTTCCTGGAATCAACAGGAAGGCACTAGAGTTTGTGGAGTGAGAGAAAGACATGGTCATGATACAAAATTATTTTGTGGGGAGAAAGCGCTGCAATTAAATTTGCTTTTTTTTTCCTTTTTGGAGGGCAAGTGGGGTTAAGTGACTTGCCCAAGGCCACACGGCTAGTTTTTGTGTTACGTGTTTGAGGCTGTATCCTAACTCAGTTCCTCCTGATTCTATGGCTGGTGCTCTATTCACTGCTTCACCTAGCCACCCCTGCTTTTTTTTTTTTTTAAGAAATTATGAACTTGAAAAACATCAACAAACATAAACTTTAGGACTATTTATCTCTCATCTAAGTACCAGACTAGCTAAAGCAAGATTCCTCCATGGGTTGAGAACAATTTTTCAGCCATAATAATTCATTATGATTATCTACAAATTATAAAGGAATTACCTTCATTCATTTATTCATTCAACAAACACAATAAATACCTAGGGCTGTATATCGGAAAGAACACTGGCTTTGAAGCTGGAGGGACCTATATTCAAATCTTGCCTTTGATATTTATTTCCTGTGTGACCCTGGGCAAGTTATTTACCCTTATTGGGCCACAGTTTCTTAATTTGTAAAATGAAGGAGTTGAACTAGAGGCATCTGAGATTTTTTCCAGCACTAGTGCCAAGTATTATGCCAAAAATGTATAATGCCAAGTCAAAAATGAAATAGTCTGGGGGCAGCTAGGTGGCACAGTGAATAGAGCACCAGCCCTGGAGTCAGGAGGACCTGAGTTCAAATTCAGCCTCAGACACTTAACATTTACTAGCCATGTGACCTTGGGCAAATCACTTAACCCCAGCTGCACCTCCAAAAAGTAAATAATAAATAAATAAATATGAAATAGTCCATATCTCAACAACATGTAGAGAGAAAATAAGATATAAACATATCCAGAGGATGTCATTTCTGGGGTGAGGGTACTGGGAAGTGGGGATGAGGGGATCAGGCCATCCAGCCTACTTTCCAGCCTTCTTATATTTTATTTGCCTTTACCCCGTTGTCCAACCAAACGATTTTTCATTCCTAACACTAATCTCTTGACCCTCTATGTCTGCTCTGGCAGCCCTCTATACTTGGAATGCACTTCCTCCTTGCCTTTGCCACTTAAAAATACCTAGTTTCCTTCAAAACTCAGTTCAAGTATGATTTTCTACATAAAGCCTTTCTTGATCCTTTTCTCCTAGCTAGTAGCATCTTCTCCCCACAAAATTACCTTGTATATATTTTACTTATAGATGCATATGATTGTCTCTGCTGTTAGAATGTAACCTTCTTGAGGGCAGGGACTGTTTTGTTTTTGTCTTGGTATCTCCAGGACTGAGCACAATGCTTGTTACTTAATAAATGCTTATCATTAGATTGGTGTGGCTCTTGGGCTGAGACCTCAGGGAACCTAGGGGTTCTAACAGGTAGAATGAGAAGGGAATGTATTCCATACTGTCGATATGGCAGGAACATGAGCAGAGTATATCAGTGTGGGTGAGGGAACATGCAGATACAGTAAATTCTCACCATCTAAGAACTCAAGGGTCCAGGGCAGAGCTGGAGTGCCTGGGGGAGGGGCAGGCACAACAGCAGTACTGGTGGATGACAGAGAGGAAATTCTGAGAGGGGACAAGATCAAGGGCACAAGTAGAGGGGTTGGTATTTAAGACTAGAGCAAAGGAGTAATGTCTGCGATGATATTGAGGTGATTTGAAGTGTAGAATGGGAGAGAAGAAAGCTTGCAAAGGATGACCTTGACTTTTTTCTGTTTGGCAAGTATTTGGCAAGATCCTTTCTTGACAGCAAAGGAGGAGAGGTGGTTCGGGTGGCTTGAGAGGAGGAAAAGAGCTTGGAACGGACACTGAGGGGAGTGAGCTAGAGTCAGTCAGGGAAAGGTGAAAGGATTGACTTGCAAAGGAAGGAGCCTTCCTTCATCAGTGCTTAGCAGCATGAGTAAGAGCAAAGAAGGCTAATGGGGAAAATTATCCGAGCCTGTGGTTTAGAGAAGAATGAGTGTCAGTGAGACGAGTGTCAGGCGACTTTAAGGGTAGAAGATGGTGTCCAGCTGGCCCGATTAACTGTAGGGTAAAGCTTTAGAAGAGACCGAAGTAAGGCTTGGAGAAGCCCAGAGGCATGTTGTGATTGGAAGTTGCTATGCTGATGAAGAATAGGTGTAGGAGGGAGGCAAGATAGATATCAGAATTAGAGGTGTGGTCGATGTGAAGCCTTTGTGAGTGAAGATGAGCCCAAGAATATGGTCATTGCTCTGCATGGCTTCTCCTGATCACCTGGAAATTAAGGATTGCAACCTGTCTGTAGAGATAGGGCCTACTCTGACAATGTGACTGGTCTTTAATTTCTGGCAGCTGGGTAGTTAGGCATTTACTAGAATTAGAGTCATTGTTTGAATTTATTTGAATCGTACTTTCTTTGGGTCAAATCATTATCCCATAATAACAAACAGAATCTATTTTTGATTTTCGCTTTTCTTTCTTAAGGAGATACAGTGTTTAAGCAAATGTTTATTGACTGTGACTAGGTAGCAGTAACTCAATAGACCTTATGATTGAGTTTCTGAATTGAAATGACTTGATCCTCCAATAGGAAGAAGATATAACTGATACAGCATCAATTGAGCAAGCTCTTTTGAATTGTTCCTTAAGGAATAGTAGTCATCTGAATTGAAATAGATTTGTAGATTGATCCTCTGTAGTCTCAAGATATCCTTTGAACATACTATGTATCAATAAAAATACTGGATTTTCAAATGTAATTAAAAATCTACAACTTGTTACTTTGCAATTACAAAGTATTTTCTAAATTTATTTTACCACTAATAGAAGTCAAAGTAGACAAGCCTGTTAGAAATAAACTCCCATTTTCTAGCTTAATGCCTTTGTACAAATCATTTTACTTTGCTGGGTCTTATTTTTCCCATCTTTAAAATGGGGGTGTGATAATGCTTATATTGCCTACCTTATAGAACCATTAGGAGGAAAATATAAAAATGAGGGGCTGATAATTTCCATTACATGAAATTGAAGTTTTTGCAATGATAAAATTAATGCAACTAAGATAAGATGGGAAATGATTGAGTAGAAAAAAAATCTTTATATCAGATATCTTTAATAAGGGTTTGATATCCATGATATATAGGGAATTAACCCAAATGTAAGTTCAAAAGCATTTCCCCAGTAGGTAAATAGTCAGAATAGGCAAACAGTTGTCAAAAGAAGAATCACAAACTTAGGCTGTATATATTCAGTTATGCATTTGTCATCTCCCCCATTAGAATGCTAGCTCTTTGCAGGAAAAGATCATTTCATCTTTGTGCTTGTATCTCTATTGACTAGCACATAGTAGGTACATGTAAATATTTTGATTCATTAACAGCCGTGTGGAAAAGGCTACAAATCCTTTCATTATAATAGATAATGCAAATCAAAACAACTGAATTTATCCTTGTACCCAGCAAATTGGCAAAGATAACAAAATCAAGAATACTTAATGCTGAATAGTTGTTGAAAAATGAGCACACTTTTAACATGACTTGTAGCTGTGAATTGTTCTAACCATTCTGGAGAGCAATTTAGAACTATGCTAAGAAAGTGAATAAAATGCCCATTTTTGAACCAGGAGATTCCACTGTTTCTAGGGTGCCAATGATAAAAACAAAGGCCTCAAAGCAGCATTTTTTGTAGGAGTGAAGACTTAGAAATTAAATAGATGCCCTTTGATTGGGGAAATATAGTAAGAATGAAGACATATGAAATCAAAGAAACATGGAAAGACTCAAATATATTGATGAAAAGTGAAGTAAACAAAGCCAGGAAAACGATATTCACAATGATTTGCTACTCTCTAAAAGGAAGAAAGTGACAGCCAAACAATTGAAACTAAGGGCTATGAAATTATAATAATAAAACAGTCCCTCTGAAAAGGTAGCTCCCTCCCTTCTTTGCAGAGGTGAATCTACGAATATAGAACACCTCAGATAACAGATAACGTCAGGATTTTTTCAGTGTGTTGGTTAATTCTGCCAACCTTATTTTTTTCTCTTTATTTATTATAAAGGATGACTCATGTGAGGGGTCAGGCTACATTGGGAAATGTAGGTGATATAAACAAATGATGTAAAAAAAATTTTAAGGGGGAGAAAAGAAAATGAGGGAGTTTAAATGAGATGATTCCTGTGGTCTCTTTAATTTTTAATTCAGGATTCTCTGATCCACTGAAGAGGCCCTATTTACACATATGGGTATTTGCAATCACTGTTAGTAATAACAGTAGCATTGTGTATTCCTAAAGTGAGTTACTAAATAAAACAACTTTTTCATAATGCTCATATAAATTGATACTACTTTATAAACACACCATTGCTGGTGTCTCTTCTGCGGTTATATTTAGCTAATACACCTTTTTTCTTCTTGTCCCCAAACCATTATTTATTGTCATCGGTATTGGCACTACCATTACCTTTGTCCTGATTTATAACCTTGGTCTTGTGGATTATCTTTAAACCTTCCTTTTCACCTTGGTCACTGGATCTGGGTTAGTTCTGGGCTCTTCCCCTTACTACCTGTGTGACCTCATCTTTAATAAAATGGGGAATTGGACTTTATCATCTCTGAGGTTTTTTTACTATAGTTAGTTCTATGATCCTTTCCAGGATCTGATGAATTTCTCATATCCAGTTAGTCACCAAGCCTTGTCTATTCCATCTCCAACATCTTAGCATCATAGGATTGAGGTATGAAATTTAGAATCTGGCTAGTCTATCCTTCCATTTTATGGATGAGAAAACTGAGACCCAAGGAAGGCAAGCAAACTTTTGCAACTTCACATAGCTAGTAATAGCCCAGAATAGACTTTGAACCAAAATTCTCCCGGAATCCTTTGTTATTTTCACGATACCATGTTACCTTTTTAATTCATTATCTTTGTCCTTTGTCATAACTTTAATCAATTCCTCTTTACCATCCACCTGCCACTGTAGTAGTCTCTTAATAGGACTTCTAACTTCACTCTGGCCTTGCTCAATTCTGTCTCAAACTGCTGCTGGAATAACCTTTCTGAAAGGTCATGTTATTTCTCTACTCAAAAAAATCTGTGGCTCTCTATTGCCAGTCAGGTTAAGTTCAGACTCTTGTACCTTGCTTTCAAGACCCTCTACCATCAAGTACTAAGCTATCTGTTTCTAGCCTTATATACTATTATTCCTCTTTATCTCTTCAATTTTCCATCCAAATTGAGCTCCTCTTTCTCCTCTTCCGTCTCATGCTTTTGGCTCTTGCCTCTATGCCTTTACTCATTCTGGCCCCTGGAATTAATTCCTTCCCCCTCATTACTTTAAAATCCAACTTTTTCCTTGAAGCCTTTCAAATCAATGGAAGCCTCCAATCAGTGACTTCCCCTCTTGGTCCTCACATAGAATTTTGTCTTGTAGCTCTTTCATACATTCAGTTGCATAATCTGACTGCCAAATCTATATATTCTGCCCTAAACTCTCTGTCCTGAAATTTAGTGCTTCATCACCAGCTTTCTACTGGATATCTCTGCCCGGATGTCTTAATGACATATTAAACTCAGTGTTTCTAAAATGGAACTCACTGTCTTTTTACTTAAACTGACATTTTCCCCAAATTTGCCTGTATCCTTTTTTACAATTGATGATTTTTTTTATCACATTCATTTCCATATATATTTTTCCTCCCTTACCCAGCCAGGGAGCCATTACAAAGGAGATGGTACCAGAAAGCACCCTGAAGGAAGAGAATGATTTTAACACATAGAGATGAGGACATGCATTCTAGGCATGTATGATGGCCTTCTAGGATGCCCATGTCCAGTGTGAGGAACAGCAGGTAATCCAGTGTGACTGGAGGGGTGTAATGTGGAATGAGGTTGGAGTCAGATGGTAGAGATGCTCAATGCCAGGCTGAAGACTTATGTGGGTTCTATCTCAGAAGCAATATGAAATCACATGTTTGAACATAAGTGGCACATGAAGAGGTTTCTGCATTAGGAAGATAATCTGTGTATAGAATAGATTGGAGTTGAAGAGAATGAAGATCAATTTAGGTTTTTTAAGTGGCCCAGGAAGAGATGATGAGACCATGAACCTTGGGTGGTGACTGTGAGGTCAAATGGCCCCAGAGATGAAACACGTTGTGATGGGGGGATCGAAGCTTGGTGTCTGAGTGGGAACATGACTGAGGTCTTGTAACTTGAAAGATGGTGATTCCATTCAAGAGATAGGGAAGCTGGGAGGAGGGGCAGATTTACAGAAGAGGATGTTGAGTTCCATTTTTGACTTGTTTAAGTGTTCTTGGAACATCCAAGTGGACATTTCCAGCAGTGCCTTGAAATATGAAATATTTCCTAAGGCTAATGATTGGTTGGTGCTGGATCTGTGCAGAGATAATCCTTGAGGTCATGTGAGCATTTGGGATCAAGAGTTCTTAGAGAGAAGAGGTCTTAGGACAGTTTGGGCTTGAAGCACCCATTTAGAGGATGAGAGAAAGGGGAGACAGAGGAGTATCTGGATAGGTGGTAGAACCAGAGAGAGCATGTCACAGAAGCCAAGTCATGAATGGAGGAATACCTAGGAAGAATCAGTGCAGTGTGCCAGGTAATGTGTTAAACACCAAGGTTAGAAAGAAAGGGAAAAATAGCCCCTCTAGGAACTCACATACTAATGAGGAAACATCATATAAATAATTGGTACATATGGGATAGAGAATAGATGGAAGCTACTTTCAGAGGGGAAGATACTCATGGAGTATCGGGCTGGAGCAGCGGGGGACACCAGGAAAGGCCTTCTGCAGAAGGTAGCCTTTGAGATAAGTCTTGAAAGACACTGGGAAACTAAGAGGTGATCTCATTTGAGATGTGGGGTATGGCCAGCACAAAGGCACAGAAATGAGATGGAATAGGAAGAACACCAACTAACTGACAGTGGCCTTCAGCACTTAACTTAGAAGCTGAATCATAGGAACTTGGATACAGGGAGAGTGACTTTTTAGACTAATAACTGTGTGTTAGGAACACATTCTGTCAGTCTTGTATACCCTTTATAGAAGGGAAATTGTTATGCTATGAGCAGTGCAGATTGTTGGGAATTGGTGTTGGCACTGAGCATAGTTGTTGTTTGGTCCTGTCTGACTCTGTAGCCCCATTTAGGCTTTGCTTGCCAAAGATACTGGAGTGGTTTGCCATTTCCTTCTCCAGCTCATTTTACAGATGAGGAAACTGAGGCAAACAGGAGAAGTAGTTTGTATAATGGGAAAAGGTGACTTGAATTTAGAATTGGGAGATGTGAGTTCAAATACTGGCTCTGTTGCCAACCTGCATGATTGTAGCCGAGTCACTTCCTTCCTCTGTGCCTGTTTCCTCGTCTGCAAAAAATGAAGGGGGCTGCATTAGAAAGGCTGCTTCCAGCTCTAAATCACTAATGATTAAGGAAAGAGTGTCTCATTATTGTAAATAGTGATCCTGATCACTCCACTGTCCTGCAAAAGCATATACTGTATAATATTATGTAAGTTAACTGTAAGCTCGGGGAGAAAAAAAACTTTCTAATTTCCTGACCTCAAAATTACACTGCTATAAATAATTTACTTTGTGTGCTTAAAATACTTCAAATGAAAGGTTCCCTTGTTTTCATGTTTTACTTTATTGAAGTAAAAGAACATGTTTTCATTTTTTGCAAATTAGCTTTGGGAGATATTTAGCCACTGTAGTCATGAATATGAAGGGGAATAGTAATGGAATTTCTGGTGCAAATTACAAATATTCACAATTACTGATCAAAACAATTTTCTTTCCTTTTTAAAGATGACGAAAAAGATGAACCTACTTCAAAAAAACGTAAAGTGGAAACTGAACAAGGAAAGAAGAAAAAGTAGGAAAGAGTGCGTACTGTGAACATTGGAGTGGGAAACATGCTGTTGGAAATCCAGACAGTATTGGGATTCTCAGAATTTCCATAAAGCATCTTCCCTTTTGGAAAGCACACATTAGTCCAGCAGTAGAAACTTTCTGCTGAAGGATTAAAGTTTTATTAAAAACTCATCATTATTGGAAATATTGTGACTTTGTGGTTGTGAAAATTATCATTCTTGGTAGAAACACTTGGACCCTCACAAAATTAGTGACTTGCTCTGAAATTTTTATTTTTTGTTGACCTGTCATTGTATTTGGGAACCTTTTATAACAGAATGTATTTTAAAAGTAAATATATTGTATGTGTACTGTGAACTGATGAGGTGCTTTTCCAGAATGTTTGTACAGTGTAAATAGATCATGGAAATAAAATTAATTATTCAATATTACCATCATTACCTCACTTTAAATTCAAATACTGAAAAAATTCTGGTTGGTAGCTCCTGTCAATACCTACCTTCTGTGGTGCCATATCCACAGAAATGTTTAGTTTGGTTCAACAGACGTTTATTTATCAGATACCTGTATGTAAGAGCATCCTGTTCTGGATGAGATGGGAAAGCTCCTTAAGGGCAGGGACTGCTTGATTTTTATATTCCCAGAATTTGCCACATTTCCATATTGGCCAATCCAAGAATGTAGGTCTCAGTCTGCGCTCTGAGGCCATCACCTCTATCAGAAGGTGAGTTTCGTCATGAATCCTTCACTCTTTCCCGCCCTCAAAAGCTCTCATTGGTATTTTTGTACATCTGTAGAATTTGTTTTGCTGAGGACTAATCACTCCCTTAATCTACCCTCTCTCTTATTCCCCTTCTTCCTTTTCCCATTTCATTTCTGTTTCTCTGTTGAAAGGTTTATATTTCTGTATTCAACAATGTATGAGCAGCCAGGTTGATAGAGCACTGGGCATGGAGTTAAGGAGGGCCTGAATTCAAATGTGACCTCAGACACTTACTAGCTGTGTGACCCTGGGCAAGTCACTTAATCCTGTTTGCCTCAGTTTCCTCATCTGTAAAATGAACTAGAGAAGGAAATGACAAATTACATTGGTATCTTTGCCAAGAAAACTGCAACTGGGGTCATGAAACATCAGACATGACTGGAATGACTTTACAGAACAAAAATTCAGCCACGTGTGTTTTTCCCTCCTTTGCTCATTTAGATGAGAGTAAGATCCAAGTATAAACTGTTTTCCTCTAGAACTTCTTCCTTATTTACATAGATTTCTACTTGTACACCCTAATTATGTGAGAATTTTCCTCATCCTTCCTCTCCCACGCCCTGCTTAGTGTATTTTTCCCTTCCCTTTTCATTCTTCTGTTAAGATTATCAAAGTGTACAAGAACCACCCCCAAGTACTCTACTTGGACTCCCTCTATGATCCTTGAAGATTCTGAGGGGACAGATACTGTCTTCCCATGGCAGAATTTAAGTCATATAGAACCTTATTCACTTATACTTATCTTTTTATGTTTCTCTTGACTCCTGTGTTTGCACTTCAAAGTTTCTTTGTAGCGTCTGGTGTTTTCAACAGGAATGCTTGGAAATTCTGTATTTCATTAAAGATCCATTTTTTCCCCTGTAGCATTATACTCAGTTTTGCTAAATTATTCCTGGTTGTAAGCCAATATTCTTTGCCTTTTAGAATAGCATGTTCTAAGCTCTCTACGTCTTTATATTGGTGGTTGCTAAGTCACCTATCTTAGCTGTGACTACTTGGTACTTAAATTCTTCCTGACTGTGGGGTTTTTTTTGGTTGTTGATTTCTTGCTTTTGTTGGGTTGTTTTTTTTTTTTGTCCTGTAAGCTCTTGATTTTGGCTATGATGTTCCTGGGAATTTGCATTCTGAAGTTTCTTTCAGGAGACAAATGGTGGGTTTAAAAAAACAATTTCACTTTGCCCTTTGGTTCTAAGAGATCTGGGCAGTTTTCTTTGAAGATTTCTTGAAATATGATATGATGGCTAGGCTCTCTCTCTCTCTCTTTTTTTTTTTTTTTTGGTCATGGCTTTCAGGTAATCCAAAGATTCTTAAATTATCTTTCCTTAATGTTTTCTAGGTCAGTATATTTTTGTATGACCTATTTACATTTTGGGTTGGTTTTTTTTTCAGTCTTTTGAATTTGTTTTAATATTTCTTGTTGTCTTATGGAGTTATCTTCTACTTAGTCCATTCAGGGATTTGTTGCTTGGGCAAGATTTTTACCTCTTGTTCCAAGCTATAAATTCCCCTTCTATACCTTTTTCTATTGCTGTCATTTCCTTTCCAGTTTTCTTTTCCTCTAGGGCTCTCTTTTCATTTTTAAAACTTTTTTTTAATTTTTAAACTTTTTATCTCAGGAATTTCTAGTTGAAATTGTCCTCAAGCTGTGTTTTTCTTTGAGGCTTTGCTTGTCAATATTTTGGAGTCATTTTCTTCTGGATTTGTGTCATGAGCATCCCTCCCACCATAACAGCATTTTATGGTGGAATTCTTTTTTCACTTGTTCATTCTTCCAGCCTATCTGCACACTTGTGGAGGGAATATCTGGGCTGGTCCTGCTGTTTCTTCCAATAATTGAGTGTTGTATTAGTCAAGCCTCAGTGGCTGAGGACCTGCAAGTTTTCAGTGTTCCCAAAGTAGTTTGATACAGGGCAAAGTGATCACCTGCCTCTGGTCTGAGTGCTGCCAGTTCCTGACTTGGGTTTGGTTCTGGTTCTGAGCAACAAGCCTGTGAGCTCGCTCCATTTGCAGTTCCAGTGAACTGCTGTGGAACTCAGCCTGCTGGGAAGCCCTGATGGTTCAGAGGGACAGAACTGTAATCTGCCCTTTGGTCTTGTATTCTTTTCCTGTTTATTTCTCTGAAGGTTTCAGATTAGGCCTGAGACCTTCCTCCACTCCTGGGTTGAGAACCACATAGTGGCTACATGCTTCTGAACTTCCTCTTTGCTCCATACACAGCCTGAGACCTGTGATGGCTCCTTCCTCTGGAATACCACACTTCAGCATAGGTCCCATCCTTAGTCCACCCTAGATCTGTGACTCTAAATTGAATAGTGAACAACAGCTTTTAGGTGGTAACTGCTCTTGTACCATACATAATGTTTAGGCCCCTCTTTGCTGTATTTGGGACCTCATATTTCCCTGGTGCATAACTTCTCCTTGTGTTGGAATGCTCTAGGGGGGCATTCCTGTCTAGACTTTGTCTCCAGTGTCCATGGACCTCTGTCTTTGACAACCTGGGCTGGAAAAATGACTCCCTGATTTTTTTTCCTTGGATTTCCCAATCAGTCCCCAAGCTGGTACATTTTCTATATCTGTTCGGAGGAGCTGTGGGATAGAGTTTAGCCGTACTTTTTTCTGCTACTCTGCCATCATATTTCCAACAAAATAGATGGTTAATACATGCTTAATTACCAATAGAGTTGATTGAAAATGGCATGGTCTGTTTTGGGAGGAAGAGAGTCTTTGGAGAGATGTTCAGGAGAAGATAGATGATTACTTACCAGAGAGATTATAGAGGAGATTCTCCTTGAAGGACCCCTCTATAATGGAATCTCATTCCATGGACATCTCTAGAAAATTAGATGTTTGGGGCAGCTAGGTGGCACAGTGAATAGAGCACCAGCCCTGGAGTCAGGAGGACCTGAGTTCAAATCCAGCCTCAGACACTTAACACAAAAACTAGCCATGGGACCTTGGGCAAGTCACTTAATCCCAACTGCCCAACAAAAAAAAAGAAAAGAAAATTAGATACTCATCTTTTTCTGGGTGGCTCAGTCAAACACTGGCATAAAAGCAGGGGAGCAATTCCTATGCTTACACAGATAGTCTTATTTCTATCCTGAACTTCAGTCCTATTAGTTCTGACTACAGGCTGCACAGTTCTACCCAGGAATCCCGCCAGTACTTGAAACTCAACATAACTAAAACCAAATTCATGTTCTGAAAAGCAATTGTTACTGACTCCAATGTTTCTGTTGATATCAACAGTGTTGATCCTTCTGCTCAGGACTTTAATCTGTCAGAAATTATGAGAATGCCTTTGTTTATGATATTTGTAGCCAGTGCTACCTTTTTTTGAATTATCATTTTACATAATTTGTCTGCTGGTTAGATTTAAAGCATAGAACTCAAAGAGGGTGTTTTTGAAATTCCAACCTAAATAAACCCATCTCAAGGGGGGCAGCTGGGTGGCACAGTGAGTAGAGCACCACTGGCCCTGGACCTGAGTTCAAATCCAGACACTTAACACTAGATGTGTGACCTTGGGCAACTCAACCCCAATTGCCCTGCCTTCCCCCCTCCAAATAAATAAACGCATCTCCTTTTCAAAATCCTTGGAGATATTGGTATAGTTTTTGTATTAACTTCATTTTGACATACAATTTCTGGGGTTTTTATTAAATGAAGATTTTTTTCAGTGACCACAGATTCAACTCTTTCCTTTTCAGATTTTAGCAACACTTTAATTCCATCTCTCATTTTATCTGACTGAGGTTTAGGGATTAAGTTATTTCTTATGATTGCCTTGTGCCGATTGGCAATACACTGTTGTATGACTTAGAGCTGAAGGTACCTTTGACAAACAGTGGTATAAAGTCCTTGCCTCTAACTGGTACGATCTGTTTCCAATTTTGTTAAGATGGAACATTGGCATGTTATGAAAGCCCATTTCAAGCAAACTCACATTTAGCTCATTTTAGTGGCCAGAACCATCTGCACTGAAGCATTTCTAATGGGTAAGATATCTATATTTAAACCAGGTTCAGTTTATTCTTGCCAAAAATCAGAGGAGCATCACTCTTTGCTATCTTTCACATCAAGGATTGGCCACCACAGTAGTTTCAAGTAGGGCTGCATCTATTTCAATGGTCCTTAAGAGTTATATTGCACTGACGAGGGTGCGAAACCAATCACTTAATATCTCCAGGATCCACTTCGCCAGAGGTCCAGGGTTCCTACCAGGCCTTCACAGCTAACATAGTGTACAGTTAGTTCCCTTGTTAACATTCCTCTACTTTGCCATTGGCACCCCCGTGTGTCACAGCATGGATGAGAGGTTGGACTTTATGGGCATTATTATTTTTATTCTTAGCCTTGCACCATCCTGCCTCTCAAGATAACCCTAAGATAGCCAAAGTTAAAGGGCTGGATGAATGAGGATGAAGTCAGAAGAAAGAGCAGGTTTTGGAGGAGAGATAATATTGAGATAGAGATGTTTTCGAGAATGGGCAGCTGATTTCATTCACGTGGCTTCACAGACCCATCCATCAGACCAAGGCCAGGGTGGAGGGCGCTCACTGCCTGCTTTATGCATGCAATCATTTCACTGATGTCTCTGGTAGCAGTCTCCATACAGACCTCCCTGCCCTGAAACATCTGTTCTTGGCTTTCCATTCTTGCTAACAATCGCTTGAACTGAACATTCTGGAGATCCAGTTCAGCCTCTGGCTATACTCTTGCTTGGGCTCCTTTTTCTCCAGGAAGAGATTTTCCCTCAAGACAAAGGGCTGCAGCAAGAGCAGGTGTCTGTTGGCCATGGGACAGTACTGTCTGTACTGGACCCTTTGTGAGTCAACCAGCAGGGGGTGGCAGAGACCTCAAAACAGCCCCACAATTGAACTAGCCCTCTGTAAGCTCGGAGTTGCATTTGTCCCCAGTCAGAAGTACAAGAGCATCTCAGGCAATGGCTAGCCAGCTGTCCTGCTCGTTGGCAATCCTGAGCTACCCTAGACCCTTTCACCAGATGGACAAAGGAACTTCTAGGGTTTCTGGCCAAGTGAAAGTTGTTCATGGTCTCTCCTAGAGATTCCCTACTGTTCAGGCCAAGAAGGCTCATAGACATAAAGATGGAAAACACCTCAGAGTCCATCTTATCCCAGCCCTTTTATTTAACAGATGGAGAAACTGAGGTTAAGAAGCTTGTACAAGAGCACCCAAGAAATAAGCGCCAGAGCTACTATACAAATGTTTGGTAGGTGCTATTATGAACCCCATTTTATAGATGAGGAAACTGAAGCAGAGATTAAATGACTTGCCCAGGGTCCCCCAAAGAGTAAGTGTCTAAGGCCAGATTTGAACTTGAGTTTTCCTGGCCCCCAGGTCCAGCCTTTTATCCATTATGCCACCCAGCTTTGCTATATATCTAGACTGCCCCTTCCTTTTACAGATGAGCAAACTGAGGCCCAAGAGATACAGCAATTTGTCTAAGGTCATACAGGCAGTGTCAGAGAAAGGATTTGAATCTGAGTCCTCTGACTCTTGCATTGAACCACTCTGATCCTACACAACCTGACCTTTCTCAGTTTTCTGCAGTAAAATAATGCTTTTCATCCTTTAACTGAACCTCACTGAATACACAGATTCATATTGGGGTAGTGTCTGACAGTGCGCAGAGTGCTGGCTCTCACCGTCTGTGTCTTTGCCACGAGAAGTGTTTGTTTCCTGACTTACCCAATGGCTGTGTGCCTCACCTTCCCAGGAAATTTCCTCTTCTTTTTGTTGTTCAGTCATTTCAGTCCTGTCCAACTCTTCATGACCCTTTCTCATCTTTACTTTGCATATATGGGGGATTTGCTTGTCTACACATATACATTGTTTCTTCTGAGAGAAAACTCCTTGAGGGCAGGGACTACTTCATTTTAGATGAATCCTAGTACTAGCATAGGACATGACATATAGTACAAGTTTAATAAGCAAATGTTTATTGATTGATTCTGTCATAGGACCATAGTCTTAGAGCTGGAAGGGACTCTCCAGGCAAGTGAGTCTAGCCTCTTTACTTTACAGATGGGGAACTGAGGCCCAGAGCAGTCACAGCTAGGGTCACAGTACACGTTTCAGATTTGGAATTCCAAGTCCCAAGCCTTCCCTACTATGCCAGGACCTTAGACAAGCCACTTAAGTGTTCTGAGCCTCAGTTTCCCTATCTATAACCCTCACTCATAGGTGGGTTGTGAGAGGCCAAATAAAATAACATGGGTAAAGTGGGCTGTAGGTGTCAGATTATTCTAACAAAGCATGGAGAAAAAAAAGATTCATTTTTCACACAGGGGAAAAAATATAATGCCTGATTTTTTTTTCTTGGTCTGTTATACAGATGTTGAAATATCCCATCTCTGTTGGCTCTTCTTCATACTTCTTTCCAGAGAGAACAAACAACTCTTCTTTTTTTAGCGTAAAGTCTATCAATGCCAATTCCTTAATGGCTTACAGCTGGAGCGGCCCACAGCCAGCTCATTGTCTTTGGAGATGAGATGTGCTTCTCCTCCCTTGCTCTCAATCCCGCAAGAGCCACCTCTGCCTGCCCTCCATCTTGTTTTTCTAGGAATGGGCGGCCTAATTGGTTTTTTCGCTTCATTCAAAGCCTTTGTTGGAACATTACAGTACTGGTCTGTAACCACAAAGTGAATAACACAGTTTTGTTTCATCTCGTGAGAGGAACAATATTTGAAAAGGACCAATGGTAGAGTCAGTGTTTAAAAGGGCTAACAAGATCAGTGTGTGTTGGTTCCAGGGAAGCATCTGCATTCATTCCACTTGGGGAGATTCTTTTCAAAGAGATTCTTACAATGTGACTCTAGGATCATTTAACTTGATAAGTCTTGTTTAAGTGCCTACTATGTGCCAAGCACTGCTACACACTGGGAGTACAAACACAAAATGAAACAGTGTTTGCCCTCAAAGCACCTACATTCTCTTGGGGAGAAATACTGTGCTCACATATTAAGCAAAGCAAAACAAATACAAGATGAAGTTATATAATAACTGAGAGGGACACAGGAAAGTCCTCCTGGAGGGAATAGCACTTGAGTTCTGCTTTGAAGGAACCTAGGAGTTCTAAAAGGGGGAGGTTATAATTGCCCAATCTATAAGAAAAACCATGAGGGCAGAGCTCTGAGCCAATGGCACTTAATTAAAGGGTCCCTGGTCCCCTCTAATGAAATGGACCTCTGATCTTCCTCACAGGCTGAGATGCCCCTTTATTCCAGGGCCTTGTTTTTTATAAGGCTTGATACCAGATTTAATACCTGAACACTATGAAAGGGCTACATAAAGTACAGAATCCCATTTCTTGATAGACCTTACTTCAAAGGCCAAAAATGATGCTTCAGCCAGAATTTGAATTAGGCAAAGCATGGGACATCTCCACTGATGAAGTCATAAGATGGTCGCCTGCTCATGTTGGATAAGAGAGAGTGAAACAGAAGTGCAAAAATAAGTTGAGGGATTTTCTAAAGAACGGAGGCATCCAACCCACACTGGGTTTGGGCATGGAATTTGAACAAAACAGGATGGAGATAACTTTGTCAGCATTTTTGTGGTTGTGCAAGTGAGCTTCATAACTAGTCAACAAGTAGTGAACTTTATATTTAAGTTTGAGGTGTACTATAAGAACCTCTCCTATCTAATTATCCCTATATGATTTATGTAAAATATCAAACTGATTAATACTAATTGGAATAGAGTAGGCGTCCTCATGAATCACATCTCACAGAGGTGGGGAAGGAGTGCATTCTGGACATGGGGGACCACCTGGGCAAAGACATGAGGCTAGAGATGGCTAGTTTGTGCAGGCCAGTTTGACTAGAATGGAACCTGTCTAAAGAAGAGTGATATGAAATAAGGCTGGGAAGGTGGGTAAGAGCCAGCTAGTGATAGGTTTTAAATGTCAGGCTGATGATTTTATACTTATTCTTGGAGGCAATGAATAGACATGGAAGATTTTTGAGTAGGGGGATAGCTTGGTCAGATATTTATTTTAGGAATATCAGCTGTGTGGCTGGAGAGTGGAGGTAAGCAGGAAGACAAATGGGATTAATCTAATAAGTAGCCTGAGAGGTAGTTAGGGCCCAAAAGGTTAGAGAGAGAGATCTTGTGGGTTGAGAGGAAACAGATAAGAGAGATAGGGTGAAAGTAAAGTAAAGAAGGCTACCCACTGATTTGCTATGGTGGGGTTGAAAAGGAGGGAGGAGTCAAGCATGAGAACCAGAGCGACAGGAAGGATGGATGGTGGTTTCCCTTACAGAAATAGCAGTCTGCAGGAATGATAGGTTTGGGAGCAAATACAATTATTTCTATTTTGGCTATTTCTGTGTTGGTTTGAGGAGCCTTTGGGATATCCGGGTGGAGATGCTAAGCAGGCAGTTGGTAACACAGGACATAGAGATAGATATGGGAATCATCCTGGAACACTGACATTAACAAGGTAGTATTTGTAAAGAAAGAAGAAAAAAGGGGTCAAGAAGGTATCTTGAGGTACATTCAAAGCTAGAGAGTGGGAGCAGTTTAACAGATATTGAGCAAAGGAGATTGAGAAGGAGGAGAGAGGGTAAGAGATTTTTCCTGAGATCACACAGACATCCAGGAACAGCCAGATTAAGAATTCCCCAAAACACTGTTGACCATCTGGCCCAGCCTATGTTTCCAGCTTGATTGTTCACTTTCATGCACTCTCTAGCCTGAGCAAACAGACCTTCTTCTTGTTCTTCACATCTGATAGTCCATCTCTATGCCTTTACACAGACTGGCCCCCATGACATGGTCATAGATGGAAAGCTAGAATGGACCTTCAGGACCATCTAGATCCATCCCTTTATTTTATAGATGAGAAAACTGATGTTCAGGACAATTATATGATTTGTCCAAGGACACGAGCTAGCTGGTGAGCATTTGACCCCAGGGCCTCTCTCAATCTAGAGTCAATCCTCTGTGCATTGTACTGCCAGGGATTTCACTCCTCTACCTCTACCTATTAGAATCCCACACCTGTATCAAAGCTCAGTTCTGGCTATAAATGATCTCCCCCCTTCCAAATTACTGTGTACTAACTTTATTATTGTTTGGTTGCTTTAGTCGTGTCTGATTCTTCATGCCCCATTTGGGGTTTTCTTGGCAGAGACAATGAAGTGGTTTGCCATTTCCTTCTCTGGCTCATTTTACAGGTGAAGAAACTGAGGCAAACGGGGTTAAATGATTTGCCCAGGGTCACACAGCTAGTAAGTATCTGAGGTCTTTCTAACTGTAGGTCCAGGAGTCTCTCCACTGCACCACATAGCTGAAAATCTGAGTCTAAATCTGGCCTCAGACACTTACTAACTGTGTGACCCTGGGCAAGTCACTTAGCCCTGTTTGCCTCAGTTTCCTCATCTGTAAAATGAGCTAGAGAAGGAAATGGCAAACCCCTCCAGTATCTCTGCCAAGAAAACCCCAAAAGGGGTCATAGAAAATCAGATATGACCAAAACTGACTGAACAACAACAAAACAACTTATTGTACATTATACTTATATATTTTACATTAGGATATATACATTTTGAACATATACACACATATGTATGTATGTGTGTATATGCCCACACATATAGATAGATGGTAGCTGCCTAGTACAAATACAGCTGGCCTGCAGGTAGCATTGATGAATATCTACTCTGAGATTTGACCCATCCTGTCTCCAGAGGAGAATGCAATTTCCATCTTTGTGGAGAGTAGGGAAAAGGCAGTAATAGTACCACCAGCAGCCTCTTGTGGGAGGGACAGGCTGAATCCAAGACTGCCATGGCAGGGCTGTCCACCTTCTTATCTCCAAGAGGAATATTGGGCTCCAGTTATATCTATCAATCACCGCCCAAAAAATTGTAGTCTAGGAGTACAAAGACTTCAAAATAAAAGGCACAGATTGCTCTCCCGGAGAAGATATCTCTAGCTTAGCTTCCTCTCAACAAGTACTGATTACAAGAAAGACCATGATGAATAGCTTTTACAACCCTTTATCAAAGTAAGTAGTTAATGGGAATCAGAGAAATTATACAGATTAGATTAGACCAAAGAATACACTGGAGCAAATGAGCTCTTTGGATGGAAGTGAGATAAGATTAACAGTTCAACTAAGGAGAAATAGAAAGATCTCATTAAGAGGGAGTCTACTCTTAGCTATCTCGGGGTTGCAGCCACTGAGGATCCAGGGGTGGAGTGATGACTGGCCTCTTGCCTTGTCTGTGGCTGGAGGAGCTCTCCAGTTTGTCATTCAGAAATCCACTCTCACCCCTCTCCCTGCCTTTCTCTGATTCATTCCCTGATGTGTGCCCACTTTACCAAGAGTAGCTCCCTCAGTCACCCAGGAGGCATTTCTCTTTCTGTGTACAAGGCAGTAAATGTCATGTAGGTGTCACTCAAGAACACCATCCCAAGCTTGAGAAGAATGAGGGTTACAGGCACATATATGAACACATATGCTGTTCCCTCCAATACAATACAAACCCTAGAGGTGAGAGTCTGAAGATCTTTAGGGCCTATCCGTGTACCTAGAAGGACCTTAAAAACTTGTGGTTTGACTGACTGATAGGATTTTTTTTACCTTTATTATATATTTCTTTTTATCATTTGGACATTTATAGCTCTGCAGAATACTTTTCCCACCCAATTTGATAGAATCCTAATGTTGGGATGGATCTCTGAGGTCATATAATCTAAGCTCCTTTCTAATTCTGAAATCTTTTCCACAGAGTGGTCTTTATTTTTCTTGCTTTTCTAGTCTTGTCAGTAAACCTATCTTGGGACAGCTAGGTGGTGCAGTGAATAGAACACTGGCCCTGGAGTCAGGAGGACCTGAGTTCAAATTCAGCCTCAGACACTTAACACAAAAACTAGCCCTGTGACCTTGGGCAAGTCACTTAACTCCAATTGCCCCTCCAAAAAGCAAAAAAAAAAAAAATTATATATATCTATCTATCTATCTATCTATCTATCTATCTATCTATCTATCTATCTATATATATATATATATATATATATATATATCTGAAGAAGTGTTCATGGCATAGATTTGGGAGCTTTGTTATAATCATTTCAATGTTTCAGTACCCAGATCCAGCACTGCTCATGTTTTCCTATTTCTTTCCTGGTTTCTCTAAAAATTTACCCAAAAAGAAGAGTTAGTGAAATACTTTCCAGGTCAACTGATGCATTTATGCCCCCTGACATAATTATTGTTTTTCTGTGTGGTTCAGGGATGAAGTTCATCATTCTCTTAGTTTCTATGCAGCACTGCAATACATCTCAAGGCATGTCAGGGAATTGGCATTAAGAGTTTTGATGTAAAACTCCACAAAAAAAAAAATTTTAAGGGAGGAATAAAAGTAAGGCAATAACAAGTAAGGCCTTTAATCAGAAATGACTCCCCAGAGAGTTACGCCCTAGGATACCGGCTCTTAAGCTAGGCTCTACGAACTTGTTTTCTTAATAGATTAATAATAGTATTTCAACATATTTTGTTTCTTTTGTAATTTTGTAATAAAAATGTATTTTACTGTGTGCATTTACAAACACTATTTGTTTTTATGGAGTCCCTAAGTTTTCACCAGACTATCAAAAGGGTCCATGACACATAGAAGGTTGAAGAAACCTACCCTAGAACCTCTTCTAGGCCAAGACCCAAATGTCCAAAATCCATGTGATTTTTGTTTGGGAAAGATCACATCCCCGTCTCACTCCCCTCCTCCCAATGAAGCATTTGCCCCTTGATCCCAAGGAAGGTCTCTCTGTGAAGTTTTCCTAGTATAGTACCTGACATATAGTAAGCACACAGTTGGAATTTATTGAATAATCATTCCCTATGAGGTACATAAAAGTGTTGTGTGTTATGAATGGGGAGAAAGGGAGAATTGGATTGAAACCCTCTCCATGGAACATGTTTGGGGATGGGGCTGCAGGTGCAAGTTCAGAGTGCCAATCCTGAGCCCATGAGCTCTGACTGAAACACATAGAGCACAGAGTGCCTCAGCCATTTGAATAGAGACGTGTGTATTGGGGGAGAAGGAAACAAGTATTTATTAAGCACCTACTGTATGTCAAGCATTGTATTAGGCACTTTACAAATAATATCATATTTGATCCTCGAGAGAACTCTGGGTGGTAGGTGCTATTATTATCCTTATTTTACAATTAAGAAAACTGAGGCAGGCAGAGGTTAAGTGACTTGCCTAGGGTCACACAGCTAATGAATGTTGAAAATGGATTTAAGCTCAGGTCTTCCCCACTCTAGTTTTTACCTTGAACCACCTAGCTGCTGCACTGGGAAGGGACAGGGTGGGATTGGCTGATGAGCCAGAGAGTCCACTGGTTAAATGTGATTAATGAGTGTGAAATGCTTTGCATACAGTAAAGTGCTATAATGTGAGCTATTATTATTATTATTATTATTGGAAGAAATAACAACACATGTAAAGTGCTTTATAAACCTTAAAGGATGTTAGCTATTGTTATTGAAGGAACAAGTAATACTATGTGAAGTGCTTTGCAAACCTAAAGGTTAGCTAGTATTATTGTTGAAGACATTAGAGGTTTCGCTAGAGCTTTCTTTCCACAGTTAAAACTAGAAATTCTCCTTCCTTCTCCCCTCCTCTACCTTGCCCCCAGCCCCCAGCCACTTGCCTGCTCCAAAAAGTCCCCTAAAACCCCCAGACACTATTTCTTTGCACCATCTGTAACCCATATGTCAAAACTGGGAGTGACCAGCTTTTTTCTTCTCCCTGGGTTTCAGCTTTAATGACTTCAGATGCCAATTCTCCCTTCCAGTTCCACACCCCATGCCAGACTAATTAGGACAATTATCTGAGAGAGTCCGTGGCTCCAGATCAGTTAAAGTATGCTATTGAAGGCTAACAAATGAGAGGGTTAATTTCTCTTGATTGTTTCATAGTTCAGGGAGCAGTGAATCGCTTGGGGGAACAGCTTAGTGGTCAAAAGGAATCCCCAGACTGTCTGGAACCAGGGTTTCCCCTCCTGGGTTCTTTTGCCTCTGAACTGCAAGGACTTGAGGGCTCCTTGAAGTTGATTGCTAGAGATTAAAGGAGGCCCTTGCAGCTTTGCTATCTCACCTGCGTGGCCAGTGAGTATTGACGATTTGAAGACTCTCTCCCGGCTGATAGATTCTTGCCTACATGGGGTACATTGGCCGAAACCTTTGGACACCTGAGAGCGCGATAATGTTAACTTGGCATCCTCTGTATTTTGACTTATTTAGAAGTTCTGGATGCAGCTCTGTCCTGCTATCTGTGCTGCCAGGGTTCTGAGCCTCTTTCCACCAGCATGGGTGGAAAGCATGGGTTTTGTTTCCATTGACACCATAGAGGGCCTATCATGTGTCAGGCTTGGGCTTTTTAGCCAGGGTCCTTAATTGGTGCTCTTCCCCACCCCCCACCCCAGCCAAGGCTTCCCTGAGGTCACAAGGCCTACCTGCCATTGGAGTCCTTATTTAGACTAGAGACGGGGTTAGAAGGAGGAGTTGAGAACTGTCTTTACCACCTTACCTTCCCCCTAAAGATTCATGACAACTCAAGCAGTGAAAGGGAAACAGACTTTTAGTTTGCTTGTGAAAATGCCATAGTCATACAAGATTGAGGTCATCTTGATAGTAAGTGTAAGAAACAAGATTCAAACTCAGGTTCTGGGCCTCTAATTCCAGCCGTCTTTTCATTGTACAACCTCAGAAGAACAAGCTAGCTATTAGAAAGTTTAGGGATAGAAAACCTAGCTCCTTATTTTAGATCAGGATTTTAGATCTCATTCTTTGAAGGGAGGAAATGACATGTTTATTTCAGTGTAACTGATTTCCTTTATAACCCAATATATTTTAAAAATATCATTCTCTCTAGGGATGTGGCCACCACTCTGAGACAGGCTTCTACTACCTCACATTTAGACCATTGCAATGGTCTGGTGGTGGGTCTCTCTGCCTCAGATCTTTCCCTATTCCAATTGATTCTCCACTCCAGATTGTCAAAACAATCTTCCTAAAGTACTGGACTAACCACAGTTGTTGAACTGTTTTTTCAGTCACATCCATCTTCTCTGGAATGGGGCTGGAGAGAGTATGGGAGATGGCTCCATACCAATGGGCTTTGGGACTTGGGTTTTGCTAGAAAACCAGAGGCTGTCTGCCACTGATAAACATTTACTGTATATACTGTTACCTTAGAAGAGTTTTAAGATGAATCCTATAGTGATACTGTTCTCAGCTCTGCATTGCCAATTATTGCAATAATTAAGCATAAGGTAGATCCAGAGATAACTAAAGGAATGATAAATAATGTGGGTTTGTCCATGGTTTTGTTTCTACAAATTCAGCAACATTATTGTAGAAGCGTGTCTTTAGCCATAAGAATGAATGGAATGTGAAAACCCCCCCTTTTCCCATTTCTTCTTGCTGAAATTCCATAATTAGAGCTTCATTTCCTTAGTTTTTCCTGTTAGGATGAAAATATACACTGAAATATATGTTATATTTCCTTTGTAGTCCTCTTATTCTTGGAGTAGTGCTATAAAAACAGTAGGTAGTCATATAATCACCAGGTTTTAAAATTAGAAGGGACTACCTGGTTTCTTTGGGTTTTGTTTTTTCCTCTCTTTGTATCCTAGGTGGGGAGCACAGTGCTTGGTACATAGGAGCCCTCAATAAGTACTTGTTGCTTTAACTTGACCAGTACGATTCTCTCATTTATAAATGAGGAACCTGAACGACTTCCATCTCACCAAAAAAAAGGAGGAGGAGGAGGAGGAGGAGGAGAAGGAGGAGGAGGAGGAGGAGGGAGGAGGAGGAGGAGGAGAGAGAGAGGAGGAGGAGGAGGAGGGAGGGAGGAGGGAGGAGGGAGAGGAGGGAAGGAGAAGGAGGAGAAGGAGGAGGAGGAGGAGGAGGAGGAGAAGAAGAAGAAGAAGAAGAAGAAGAAGAAGAAGAAGAAGAAGAAGGAGAAGAAGGAGAAGAAGGAGAAGAAGGAGAAGAAGGAGAAGAAGGAGAAGAAACTTGCCCATGGTCATAGAGGTAGTAAAAAAAAAAAATCTGAGATTCAGACCCAAATTCAAACTTATGATTATAAATTCCTAGGCTAATGTGTTTTTTTTTCCAAAATGCCAAACTATCTTCTCAGTAACAACTGAATCATGTTTTTTTTTTCATACCTATAAAATCTTTTTGTTGTTGTTTTAAAGACAGGCAGAATGACGTGGTGACTACAGAGCTGGCCTTGAAACCTAAAGTCCTACATATGACATATACTGACTTTGTGACCATGGGCAAGAAATTTAATTTCTCAGTGCTCCAGGAAACTCCAAGCAGAGAATGTGCTATGCAGAGGGAGTTTCTCACCTAGGAGTTACCTACACCATTGACATCTTGGATCCATTCCCTATCCCTATCTCCTATAAAATCTTCATGAGAGTGATCTACATGCACATAAGGGGCATCCTTGATGAAAATATGAGAAGAAAACACAGAGTCAGTCTTTCACAGACAATATTGTATGACAAAAAAACATTTCCACCATGATGAAGTTAGCTAAAACACACAGAGAATTCATTATTGAATTGTGTTTGTTAGTGCTTTTTTTTTCTTTTAATTGAACTCAATAGAGCAAAATACAGTCTTAAAGGCAGTTCTCTAACAAGTTTTCTCCAATACAAGATTACTTAAAATTAGTCACAAGAGATAACTTTGTGAGTGACCCTCTGATTATCAATATCAAAAGAAGCATAAAACAGGAGATATATGCTTGCCAAAGGTGTTTGCAGTTGTGATGGAGAATGTTCGGCAAAGAGTTCAAAGAGATAAAACATAGAAATGAATTCTTCCAGATATTCTTGCTTTCTTTGTTTAAAATAAAATAATATTTTGGGGTTTTTTTTGCAGTTCCATGTAAAGACAATTTTTTACATTCTTTTTTTAAAATTAGAGTTCCAAATGTTCTCTCCCCCTGCTCACCTCCCCTCTCCCTGAGACAGTAAGCAACTTGATATAAGTGATACATGTTCAATCATGCCAAACATTACCCTATTAGTCATGTTGTAAAAGAAGACACAGACCCAAAGGAAAAACAACCACATAAAAAACTACAGTTAAATGAAAAATAGTATGCTTCCATCTGCATTCAAACTCCATTAGTTCTTTTTCTGGAGGTGATCTTACTTTAAGATGACATTGTATTGATCACATCAAGCCCCAGGATATCCCAACAGCCTTCTTCATGATATCAAAAGAGTTTGGCATGACTAGCCACAAAGGATAAAATATAAGCGGATAAGAATGACTGTTGTGTAGACCAGGGGTCTCCAGAGTGGGGACTGGTCTCCTCAGAGGCCCACCCTGACTCCAAAGGATTGATGTAGAGTGGGAAGATGGACCACATCCTACCATCTCCCTCACCACACGTATCCAAGCTTGTCATTCCTACCTCTATAACATTTCTTGCATCTGTCTTCTCTTCGCCACTCATGCAGCCACCTCCACAGCTGCGATCTCAGAGACTTTTCATTCCTGCCTTTATGGGACCATTTCTCCAAATTTCCACTTTTCTCATGGAGAGTTCTATATACTGTTCCATCATGCTACCATGTCTTTCATTAGTAGAGGCAGCTCTAAGTCAAACTGTGAAAGAGGTGAAGCATAATTTGATTTTCTTCCAGCCCAGGAGATACCACTCCTCTTATTCTTAGCCAACTTTGGACCTTCTCACTGTCACTTATGCCATTTATCCAATCAACTGCCAGATCTTGTCATTCTATTGGTACAAGTTCTAATCTCTCCACTCACATAGTCACCCCAATCTTACTCTTTCCCCTACACTGTTGCAATAGCTGCCTAAAGAGTCTCCTTGGCTCAAGTCTCTCCCCTCTCTAATCTGATTCATTAGAGGCAGTTAGGTGGTCCAGTAGATAGAGTTCTGGCTTTGGAGTCAGGATAGACCTGAGTTCAAATCTAGACTCTGACACATTCTAGCTGTGTGATTCTAGACACGTCATTTAACTTCTGTTTGATTTGCTTACCTAAAATATAAAATAAAAAATGAAACACCAACATCCCAGGTTATTGTGAGGATCTAACTGAGATAATATTTGTAAAGTACTTAGCATTTGCCTAGCAATAATATGCAATAAATGCTTATTTCCTTCCTTCTATCCTCTGCACCAGTGGTATCAAACTCAAATAGAAACAGAGGAGGTATTGGTTTGCACAGCTTTATGGACTGCATGTTGAGTTAGTTTTAAAATGTGATGTTATGTATCTTTTATTGTATTTTTATTTATTTTATTACTTATTTCCCAGTTGCATTTCAATCTGGTTCAGGCCAAACTGGGAAATACTGTGGGATACATGAGGCCTTTTGGCCTCCTGTATGTTGTCTTTACTCTGGACAGCTGATTTTCCTAAGTCACAAGTCTGACCATGGCACTCCCCTACTCAAAATCTTTGACTTTCACCACTGATCGGTCTGGGAAAGGCCTGCTGTAGAAGGTGGAATTTGAGCTGAGTCCTGAAGGAAGGTAGGATGTAAAGATGAGGAAAAAGAATATTCCAGGCATGGGAAACAGTTTGTTGGAAAGCACAGGGAATGGAGTGTCGTGTGAGAGAAATAGCAAATAGTTCAGTAAGGCAGGGTTCTGGAGTACATGGAGGAAAGTAAGGCATAAGAAGACAAGAAAGGTGAGAATGGGCCTTAAACTGTGAGAGTTTAAACACCAAAGAGAAGACTGTATATTTGATCCTAGAGATAGTAAGGAGGTATTGGGACTGTACTAAACTGAGTGCTGAACCTGGGGTCAGGAAGACTCACCTCTGTGAGTTCATATCTGGCCTCAGACCCTTATTAGCTGTGTGACCCTGAGCAAGTCACTTAACCCTGTTTGTCTCAATTTCCCCCTCTGTAAAATGAGCTGGAGAAGGAAATGGCAAATCACTCCATTCTCTGTGCCAAGGAAACCCCAAATCGGGTCATGAAGAGTCAGTCACAACTAAACAGTGACACCAACAAATAAAAAAATATACTAGGCACAAGTCCATGCCCTTAGAGAGTTTATAATCTAGTAGAATGTATAATATAATCTAGGTCAGATTAGACTCATCTACAAATTATAACCTCCAGCAAGTGCCAGGAATACAGTAGACACTTAGTAAATGCCAACTGGTCAATTAATATAGTCTCTAGACAAGGTCCATAGACCAAGAGCCAGCTTGTCCTCTGTTCTACATCCCCCACACCCCTGCTTTCTACCTCTTATCCTGAGCACAGTCATCAAACCCATGCTAACAATAACAGGGCAGGTCAATCAACCACTCAGGGGATATCTATTACTCATTGCTTAGTCTCATACTCTGAATAAAGTAAGTGATATAAGCTACCTTCTGTGACTCCCTAGACCTCCAACTCCCTTCCTTCCCTGGCCACCAATCCCTTCTGTGTTCTTTCTCCCCACCTTCTTTTATTTAAATTTTAGATTTTTCTTTTTGCTTTTTGGAGGGGGGAAGGTAGGGCAATTGGGGTTAAGTGACTTGTCCAAGGTCACATGGCTAGTTTTGTGTTAAGCATCTGAGGCCGGATATGAACTCAGGTCCTCCTGACTCCAGGGCCGGTGCTCTATTCACTGCTCCATCTAGCCACCCCTTCCCACCTTCTGTAGGGGAAGAACTGTCCCACTTCTGTGTTTGGATCTCATGCTTAGAATAGTAGCTGACACATAGTAGGCATTTAATAAATACATTTTTCATCGATTCACATTCCAAAGAGTGGCTTGAGAAAGTTAGTTACTCTCTCCTCTGCATATTTCCACCAGATGAATCTTCCTAAAAAACAGTCTTCATCATTTTACTGTTGTGTTTGGTAACTTACAATGGCTTTCCCTACCACATCAAGGCTACCATCACCAGCTTGGTTTTTAAGGTCTTCTATTAACCCATCCCTGTTTGTCTCTCATTGCATCTCACTGTTTCCCATTGAGAATCCTCCAGACAGACCTTTACTGCACTTCCCCTCCTTATCCTCCACTACTATACACACACACACACACACACACACACACACACACACACACACACTCGAGCGCGCGCTAATTCCAATCTGTCTCACTGTTTGTGTTGCTCTGCCAGCCTAGACTACCCTTCCTCCCCTTCTCCTCCTCCTAGCCAAATCCTACCCATCCTTCAAAGTTCAGTTAATGTCCTATCTCTTTCATTAAGCCATTATTCACTGACTCAGCCCCAATAACATCTTCCTTTGCTGAATTCTTGTTGAATTAATGGTCTGTGCCACATCACTTAGCACCAGATTATACTTTGTCATTTATTACTCTCAATTATGTATGCATATTAGTCTTGTCTCCCCCACTAAATTGTAACTTCCATGAAGTCAAGGACTATGTCTTCTCATCATTCATTCAGTTATTTACCAACACACTGATTTAGGACCTACTATGTTTAGGGCCCCAAGCTAAGCACAGAGAGACAAAAAGTTATACCAGACTGTGGATGCCCTGAGGGAGTCTGTAATCTAATAGGAGAGATAAGACATGGCCACAATTTAGATCTCCTAGCACAGTTCTAAGAACATAGTAGGCTCACAATGATTATCTATTGCTTAATTGATCACTAATAGGATTAAGGTAGTTGGTCTAAAAAGGCAGCTAAGTGGCTAGGTGCATAGAGTGCCAGGCCTAGAGTCAGAAAGACTCATCTTCCTGAGTCCAAATCTGGCCTCAGACACTTCCCAGCCGGGTGACCCTGGGCAAGTCACGTAACCCTGTTTGCTTCAGTTTCCTCATCTGTAAATTATCTGGAGAAGGAAATGGCAAACCACTCCAGTATCTTTGCCTAGAATATTCCCCAAAGTGGTAACAAATAGTTGGATTTTACTCAGACTACTGAAGAAGAACAATAAGAAGCTGGTCTAAACCTTCATTACCTTATTCTTCAAACCCCTTTTCCATTATGCTACTACCATCACCCTGGAAGCAGAAGGGCATTGGTATATGTCTGAAGGTCATTTTATATTTTTGTCTATTTCAAGAGTTGCCATGACCAAAAAAAAAAAAAACTTCATTATGTGATAGCCAGCCCTCCTGAGGATGCCTTTCCCTTTGCTTAGTCTGGTCTACATATAAGAAGTACATAGACTGTCACCAGGCCTATACTTGAACTCTTTCCAGCTTGGTAGGACCTGCTAGAGCTTGTGATCTGTTGGCACGGCCTTTGAGAACCCAGGATAATGTCTATACCATGATGAGGCATCAGAGTAGGACTTTAATGGAGGTGTGGAAAGACTCATGGTAGGTATAATCAGGTTGAAGCATGTTACCAACAATGACTTAGGTACAGGAAGTCATATAAGAAGCATCTCAGAAGATGTGTAGGGCCAGAAAAGGAGGTGGTCCAATCACATGGAAAGAATGGTAGCCAATATATGGATAGTACAGTCCAAGAGATACCATTGGTATCACCAAGATAGACAAAGCACAAAGAGATTTCTTATCAACATGTTGGCTAGGATGCATTCATGGGAAAATCTGGACAGGTATTTCACAACCTGAGGGGTGGAGGGGATAGGTGGAGTTCTGATTGGCATTTCATGGTAGAAGGGAATCATACCTCCATGAAAATGTCAAGTGCGGTCAAGGTAGAAATTCATAGGTCTGTGTTGAAAGTAATAGGGCTTTGGAAATCTTTTATGGCCCTTACTGCCAAAAAACAAACTCTCTCTTGTGAATGAGCTCACAGTTATTAGTAAAGGACTGTAAATTCTCCAAGTGACTAAGGATTTCATGTGGTCAGTCCCAAGGAAAAACTAACTTCAGTCAACTATAGAAGAGACACAATGTCCTACTTCTCTTCCTTGTCTCAACTCTTGCAGAAGCACAATAGATGTCTCTAGAGTTACCAGGGACTTGACCAAGTTGATTAGTTTGATTGGCAGAGCATATATTTAAGGATGGCATGATTTTATTATTTTTAAAAAGTTCTGTTCTTTTGCATGGTAAACACAAGAGCTAAATGGGTAGCCTTTTGCCCACCTTGACTAAGAGGGAAGAGAATTTTGGAGATTACAAAAATGAATATTTTCCTAATAATTGACTAAAGTGGTTATAAAAGAGGAATGTTCTTATATTTGGAGATACAGTTTTTAATAATTAAGTTTCCCCCTCATTTTCTGAGTAGGAGCAACAATAACAACAACAACAATAATAAAACAAAAATAATAATAGCTGGCATTTATATAGCTTTAGGTATGCAGAGTGTTTGATATATCTTAACTCATTTGATTTGTTCCAGCAAAGTCTTTAGTTTCTATAAAATGCATCCTATGTAACAAATTGATTTCTACCTTAAAAATCTTGTGGGCATTTCTACAGGGGGAAAAATTCCTGAATTTATTAAGTTTAAAACTTTTGGTAAGGAAGAGATTAATATGCTAGAGGACAGATAGCATTTTGGTAGGGTTTTGCTTGTAAGAATCTCTCTCACTTTATATTTTCTATACTTCCCCAAATCTTGAATCCCCTTATCATCACTGGCCACTCTCATACCATGGATATTTCTACCAGGTTTTTGATTCCTGATTGCAGGATTAAAGCTCCAAAGATTTTTCATCTTTCCTATGCCTCCTTTGGTCTGAGTACTTATAGTACTGCTACTGTGTGAGCATGGAGTATTTTTTATTCCATTCTGAAAACTCCTTAAGCTTAAGGCTTGTGGCTCTAGAAAATGAATTCATTCCCTTCTTTCTCAATTCTGAAAATTCAAAATCCCATAGAATAAAATTATATGCATTATAATTCTTTCACTGTTGACCTGTACCACCATCAATCTGAATTGACAAGGTGCCATTAAGAAAAGATTGCCTTCCACATCAGCCTAAACTGGTGTGGCAGGCCTTATAGGACTATAGAAATACCTCATCTTGACTGATCAACAGTCTTTTTGACAAAACCAATCTATAAACACTTATTGAGCTCCTGCTGTGTATTAGACATTGTACCAGGCTCGGAGATACAACTCAAGAGTGAAACAGTTCTTATCCTCAAAGAAGCTTTAGCTCCATGTCAACTGACAAACATTTGTCTTTCTCATTAGAATGTGAGCTCCCTTGTGAGCAGAGATTTTTTAATTCATTGTATTTGTATCCCCAATACTTAACACAGAGTTAGTATTTAATAAATGCTTGATAATTGTTTGAAACACCAATTAACCTCATTATATATATATATATATATATATATATATATATATATATATATTATATGTATGTATGTATGGCTATATTCTTGACCTTGAAGTCAAGAAGAATTAGCTGGGTTTGAATGCTATTTCACTTGCTTACTAGTTATATGTGAGACCTGGCCAAGTCACTCAACTTATTTGATTGTTGCCTCATTTGTAAAATGGGAATGGGCAGCTAGGTGGTGCCATAGGGCACAGAACGCTTGGCCTGAAGCCAAGAAGACTCATCTTCCTGAGTTCAAGTCTTACCTCAAGATACTTACTAGTTGGGTGACCCTGAGCAAGTCACTTAACCCTGTTTGTTTCAGTTTCTTTGTCTGTAAAATGAGCTGGCCAAGGACATGGCAAACCGATCCAGTATCTTTGCCAAGAAAACCCCAAATGGGGTCATGAAGAGTTGGACACAACTGAAAAAAAATGACTGAACAACAAAAATGGTAATAATAATACCAACTACCTTCCAGGGTTTGGTAAGGGTCAAATGAGCTAATGTATATAAACCAATATTATTTCATTTTTCTTGTCTGTAAATGAGACTAATGATACTTGGCAGAGCTATTTGTAATAAAAATACCTTACACATTTAATAAATTATTATGCTTATAAAAATTTTAAGGTGGAAAGGTATGTGACAGAATGATCTAAGTCCATTCATAAGTACCTACCTACACAATGCTGTATGCTTATTAGGACTCAATAAATATTGAATAAAAAAATAAAAATGCAATCAATAATTAGGTAAATTAAACATTAATTTCAGTCCCTTGGCTTAAAAAGAAAAAATTTTAAAAAGCAGAAATATGCAACCAATTTCTGTATTAGAAAAAAATATATAGAACACCCTTTTTATAAATATTCCATTTCCATTTTCAAACTTATAAATATTCCATTTCCATTTTCAAACTTGGGGCAAGAAAACTAAGAGTGACCATCTTCTGTTCTTCCAACTTTTCTGGTATTGTGAAAGACCTTAAGAAAGAATCCAAAAGGCAGCGTTTCCTGCCAGTTTTATTTTCTCTTTATTCCATTACCAGTGGTCTTTTTTATTTACTTTCTTCAGCTACCCACATCCTTGTATCCTGTTGATTTTCTCATTTGGGGAGAAACAGTACTTTACCATTAAATTCGCCCACCAGACCACTTTTTCCTCGGTGGTTGGGTCATAATCGAATTTCTGCTGAGCCCATTATATGGAATCCTAGTGATCTCAAACCCCAGAAGCTGCATTATTTCCTGAGCTTTTGCTGTAAGTCCACACAAAAGTTAACATATTTTATTTTATTTTATATTTTGCTGGTGAAAAAGCTTCACTTGAACATTCAAAGCTATAGCTAAGCCCTGCCCCTTGGCCTCTTCAGAAGCTTCCAGTGTCGATGGTTAAGTTAACCACACAGACTGACTGATCATACACTGAGAGGTAAGGAGCTATTTCAGGCAACATAATTGTTCCAAGGGTGGCACCCATAGGCCACCTTTCTTCTTTTCTGCCTCTACCGTTTCTGCATTCCCGCCCTCTTCCCATTGTCTTGACCCTCTCAACCTCCTTTTTCTTTTTTCCTTTCCTTGAGACAGCCCCTGACATTTATGAGCATTATGCCCCAGGGATAGATTGCATTCTGTGAGCCAGATGTTGGCATCTGGTTTGAATAAGGACTTCCTTCTCCAACCCCTCCCCCCCCAAACAAATGGTGGTACACACCAAAGTCAAAGGTTCCTAGATCTAGAGCTGAAAGGCAACTCAGAGACTGCCTCCCCCAAACCCTCATTTTTAATGAGGATCCTGAAATGTGCTCAGGAAATAAGTGGCAAAGCTAGTTTTTGAACCCAAAGCCTTTGATTCCAAATTCCACATTCTTTCCATGGCACCACAATGCCTCTCTGGAGGCAGATTCACCAAATGAAGGGGGGGGGGGCAGTAGCTGATGCCGGTAGGGGCAAGGACAGTTCTGCTCTAGTGGGCAACTAGGACTAGTTCACTAGAGGCTTAACAATGGTTAGAGGCCCATAAAATCTGACAGCTTTAGGGCCTGGAAAAAGCCTCACCTTATGGACAAAAGTAATGGGTCTGGTTGCAGAATTCTGCTCCCTGGCCTTTGCCAAGTCTGTGTAGCTAGAGGCAAATCCTTCTCTGTGCCAGCTTCTCCTTGTGTAAAAGTGGGGCCTAAAATACCTACCCCAACAGTGAAGCGGTAAAGATTAATTCCTGTTTTTACAGCATTGTTGATAGAGCCAACACGGTGTTAGTATTCTCCCCAGGCTCCAAGTGACTCATTCCACTTCTGTGATGCAACAGGTAAACAAACCAGGAAGAATTAAGATCTACGAGATAAAATTGGATCCCCTCCCCCTCCCTTTCCCTTCCCTCTCCTTTCCCCACATCCCTCTACTCCCTCCCCCTTCTCTCCCTGCCTTTCCTACTTCAGTCCCTCCTCCCTTTCTTCCTTACCACTCCTCCTCTCCCTCCTTTTTTTTCCTCTTCTCCCCCTTCCATCACCTTTCCCTCCTTTTAACTCCTCCCCTCTTTCTCTCCCTCTTCCTCCTCTCCCCTGTATCTCCTCTTCCTCCAACCTCTGATACATGATGGCTTTGTGGCCTGGGGAAATGATTTACCTTCTCCAGGCTTTAGGCAGTTCTCTGAGATAATGATTGGCAGACAAGGGGCAGACCTGGATGGGTGATCCCTTGAAACCACTGGCCCAGTCCCTATATGTATGCTAGGCTTGGGTCGACTTTCTGCTATTTACTAGCTGCATGACCTTGGGTAAGTCACTGACTTCTCCAGGCTTCAGTGTCTCATTTTTAAAAATGAGACATTTGGACTAGATAGTTTCTAGTGTTCTTTCCAGCTCTAACCTCACTTCCCTGGGTCTCTGTTTCTTAATCTACAAAAAGTGGGCATTATGCTAGATATTTTATTTGCCAGATCCAATGGCCTTTTCTTAGTCCTCATTCTTCTCAACCTTTCTGCAGCCTTTGATGCTGTTAATCACCCTTTTCTCCTGGATGCTCTCTTCTCTCCAGGTTCTCAGGATACCGTTCTTTCCTGGTTTTCTTCCTACCTGATTAATCCTTTTCAGGCTCTTGTGCAGAATCCTCATCCAGATCACAACCCTCTTAACTGTAAGTGCCCCCTCGGTGTTCTCTCCTGGGTCTTCTTCCTACTTTGCTTGGTGATTTCATCAGCTCTCATGGGTTTAATTGCCATTTTTATGGATCTCCAATCTACCTAACCCACCCCACCCTCTCTGCTGAACTCCAGTCTTTCATCTCCAACCACCTTTAAGATATCTTATCCAGTAGACCACTTAAACTCAACATGTCTAAACCACAACTCATTATCTTTCTCCAAAACCCTTCCCCAACCCTCTCATACCTTCCCAATTACTATAAAGGGCAATAGCATCCTCTGGGTCCATCAAGTTCACAACCTATGAGTGGTCCTCAGCTTCTCACTATCTCTCACACCCCCATATGTATCTATTGCCAAAGCCTGTCAGTTTCACCTTTGTACCATCTTTCAAATACGTCCCCTTCTTGCCTCTGACACTGCCACCACCCTGGTGCAGGCCCTCATCACCTCATGCTTGGACTGTTGCAGTAGCCTGCTGGCGGGACTCCTGCCTCAAGTCTCTCCCTACTTGAATCCATTCTCCATTCAGCCACAAGTGATTTTCCTAAAGCTCAAGTCTGATCATATGATACTCCCTCCCCAACAATAAACTCCAGTGGCTCCCTGTTGCCTCTGGGAGCAAACACAAAATGCTCTGTTTGGCATTCAAAGCCCTTCCTAACCTAGCTCCCTCTACCTTTCTAGTATCCTTAGACCCTACTCCCACATACTCTGATCCAGTGACACTGGATTCCTTGCTGTTCTACAAACAAGACTCTCTATCTCTCAGCTCTGGGGATTTTCTCCAGCTGAACTCCATGCCTGGAATTGTCAACTTCCTCATCTCTGCCTCCTGGCTTCCTTTAAATCCCAGCTCAAATCCCATCTTCTACAGGAAACCTCTCCAAATCCCTCTTGTTTTTAGTGCCTTTCCTCCCTTAATTATTTATCATTTATCCTGTGTACAGCTTATTGTACATATGTGTTTACTTGATGCCTCCCCCATTAAATTAGGGGCTTCTCGAGGACAGAGGGAGCCCTTTGCCTCTTTTTGTATCTCCAGGTTTGGCATAGTTCTTGGAGCATAGTAGGTGCTTAATAGATATTTATTAACTGACTAATCTCTGCACTACCTTCCATATTAGATCCCATAATTCATGTTTATAGCAGAACACAGAAGTTTTGGTGATTCTTACTTGAATTTGAAAGTGTTTGGAGGGAGGTTGGTTATGGTGATGTCCATGAAAACCTGGTGCCTTTCCAAATCAAAGACTTTTGGGGTTTGTTGCTTGGTGGGTTTTTTTTTAAACTCCAGCCCCTTGCAGTAATTTCCTTATTGACCAGGGCTATCAGGTTTTCCAAGAGGGTCTTATCTGCAGGCTTCAGCAGGTACCTGGCTCTGGAGCTGTCAAACAGGTTCAGTGGGATTGCTCAGATGCTTGAGAGACAGAGGCCAAGCTGGGTGAGCTCCTTGCTTTCTCCTTTCAGGGCCTGCAGGCTTTGACCTGCCAAGAGGTGCCCAGACAGGGTCTAATCTGTCACACAAATATGCAGGAGCAAAAGTGGTAACAGCCTCTTATCACAGTGATTAGCAACCATGGGCCAGGAATTATCCGACCAGAATTCAGGGATAGGAGGTTAGCAAAACCTCCTTTTGCTATACAAGTATACTTGAGGAGTTGCCTAGTTTGTAAAATCCAGATCAGATACTAAGTTACCAAGTTTACTTATAGGAACTTATTGAGTTGAGTTTTTCTCCAGCCATCATCCCCCTACCCCCAATAAACTCAACAATCCTAAAATAACAAACCAACATGTGTGCTAGAGAAAAGCCTCTTGCCATTTAAGCTACTGTACTATTTTTTTTTCCTGGGGATTAAATCCTGTCCCAGCAGGGGATCAGGACTTTAATTTACTAATGTAAAATAGCCTTTTCTTCCACTGTCTACCCTGCTCATGATTTCCGATTGGTTCAGTGACAAAAAGTTTTCATTTTGTTAATATTTCTTGCTAACACAAAGATAATTATTTTTTGGTGAGAAAAAGGCCTAAAGTAGAATTGCTATTTTGCAACTGAGGTTTAAAACTATGCTGCCCTTGGAAAGAGTATGGATGCTGGGCAAGAGTTCATCTGAATGGTAAGAAGGGTTGAGGACCCCACCGTGGCCAACAATGCTGGCCTTCACCTTCATTGCCCCTTGTTGGCTTTCTAGAGGCTACCTCCCATTTCTGGAATGCTTTCCCTCGTTATCTCAGGCTCATAAAGTCCCCAAATCTTTTCTTTGTTTATTTTCAAAGTTCAGCTAAATAACCATCTCCTATATGAGGTATTCCCAGATCCCCGCAACTGCTAGTTTCTTCCTCCCAAAAAACTGCTTCGAAATTGTTTTGTCTATATTTTTGTAGGTTTTCCTAACCACGCAGTAACAGGATAGGGAGCAAGGCAGGCTAAAATGTCAGTCACCCACTGGGCTAGCAGAATTACTGAGCATGCTCATATGCCTGGCTCCTCCCCCTTGTGAGGAGAGTTTCTTGGCAACCACTCCAGTTAGAGGCATGACTTTCCCTTTCAAGCACAAGCTTTCAGAGCAAAGAGGGGGAAATGGCTGCTACATCACTTGTCACTCAGTTGGAATGTACTAGGAGTATCTTTAAGTATTATTCTCTTTCTCCCTCAGATAAACTGTCTTCTCTTTTGGCTCCTTGAACCCCAGCCAGGACTCATTCTAAAAATGCTAACTTGGTTTTTGTAGAAATAAATCCCAATACAGACATACTTCTTTCCAAAGTTTTTCTCCTTGAAAAGGGAGATCCAGTCTTTTGTGTGCAATCAGACAAATAAAATTGGCATGAACAAGATAATTATCTTTTTAATGTAGTTCCTGAAAGCACAACAAAACCTCAAAAAGTACTCTTAAAGGTTCTAAAGGTTGTGAGTTCTAGCCCTAACCCCCCATGTAGACTACAAACAGAGAGAGAAAGAGGGGGGGGGGCTGTGGCTAGCCATCCCTCTATCTGGAAAGGTGAAGGAAGATAGAGAATGAGCTTAAAGCATATAAAGGGGGGGGTCCCCTTCTAGAAAGCACAGGAGAAAATCTCCATTGTCAGTCTCATCAATAGTTACCAGACAATTTTCAGTCTAATCAATCCCAGAAGTATTTGGGCTGCATTGCAGTGACTCTCCCACCACACAGGACTCTTAACCCAGGTTAGGGTTAAAGTGGCTCTTAGCCCAAACCTGTGAATCTACAAAGTCCTGAATCTGCTTTTCTTTCAATGGCATCCTTTCTCTCCTCAGTTCCATCTTCCCTCTCTTTCTGCTTCTTGCTCCCACCTGTCCTTTTTCCTCAAGGTCACAGCAAAACTAGAACAGGGAGGGGGTGAAGAAGAGGAAGGAGGATATTGGGAAATATCAGTCTGAAACGGATCCATTTCCTGGATCTAATCTAGTTGGTGATGTGATAAATGTAGATGGCTAAGAAAGAAGGAAAGGAAGGAAGGAAGGAAGGAAGGAAGGAAGGAAGGAAGGAAGGAAGGAAGGAAGGAAGGAAGGAGAAAAAAGAAGACATTTTTCCTCTCTTGGTCTTAGTTTCTTATCTTTAAAATCAAGGGGTTGGGTTTGGTAGCCTCCTTCTAGCTCTGAGTTCATAATACTAAGATTTTTCTCTGAGACAGAAGTGAATGAGGAGAGGATGGGTGAGACAGAGAGAAATTCTGAGTACATAGGGGAAGTTGAGGTAGTCTGAATTAGATGGGTCCAGTGTCCTCAGTAATGTTAGCAATGAGGTCATTGACTGAGAATAGGAAAAGGGGTGGGGGTGGGTAGAGTTGGAAATTTAAGGCACCTGGAAAAAGTTGGGAACAACAGGTGTGGGGAATGGGATAGCCTTATGGTTAAGGATGAATAAAAGAATGCCTAAGCAGCAGTTAGTGCTGCTAGTTGAAATTAAGCAGTTAGTTGAAATTAAAATCAGATCCTTACCAGCTTTCCAGGGCTGCTGAGAAACAAATATAAGCTAATCATTGTGAAAACACTGCCCAAAATGAAAAGCACTATTAAAATGTAAGATGTTAATAATATTTTTATGATAAAAGGCAACCCACAGTGTGCCTGGGAAATCAAGTAATTAGAAGAGATATTAGGACAAATCAGTGCTTCCACTCACTAAAGAATGTAAATATTTTAAAATATCTCTATAGCAGCTAAAACTTTCTACTAACAAATGCCTTTATCAGAAGAACATTCTTATGTGGAGTAGCCAGTACAGAAAGTGACATCTGGGCTATTCACTCAAAATTGCAACTTATTATTATAAATACTGAGATTCCACCAAATTATCTTAATTGATGTAAATTCCACAAACACGACTTATTTATATTAACAGGAACTTGATAACACAGAACAGAGGATGTATTGGATAAGTTTTGTTTTTTTATAGAATTTGGATAAAGAAAATGTTGGTGGGGTAGTCTTTCAGTCTTAGGTTGGATATTTCCTTGTTGGTTTCTATTCTTATAGTGATTTCTCTAAATAGACTTGTCCTCGTTTTAAATATTATTCTTTTTATCATGAAATTTTAAGCAGCTATTTTAAAAGACATTGGGAAGTAGAAGGAACATATTGGGAAACACAGATGATATAAAAACAAAATAAATCGATAAAACTGAATGATTAAAAATTATTTCAATTTGAGGAGTAGAATAATTTACTCTTGAGTGGTTTTATTCAAGACAAAAGTGTTTTATACTTCTTTTACTTTAAACATCAACCTTATTATGGACAGAGCTGACCAGTATATTTGTAAGTTTTAGACAAAGATAACAAGACCACATTTAGGTGGAAAATGAGCCACTTCAAAGTAATTTACCTTGTGACTAAATCAGTTTACTTCCTAAAATGTTACCAAATTATTACTACCCCCCAAATGGTATTACTAACTACTTTCTCACCTCTACAAAATCTTTGGAAAATAGTCTAGACACCCTGACTGACATATATCAAAGCCATTCTGGATAAAGAATAAGAGAAGCTTTCCTAAGCAGAGCCCTTCTCTACGTTCACACCGCTGTAGAGCCCTCTCCCTCCAGAGGCTGTCCCTTTCACTTTTGGATAACCCTAATCGTTCACTAAGTCTTACCTTACCTTGGAATTTGCCAAAATCTTCCTCTGTGACTTCTATCTGATGTTTCTAATTCTGTCTTCTGAGGCCAAACAGACCCTTCCATTGAACTCTCTTCTGTGGATCGATTTTTAATCCATACCAGATAGCTTTATTCTTTTATAATATAATTTGAAATCTGGTAGATCTGGCCATCTGTGCCCTGCTTTCCTTGACATTTTTGAAGCCAGGTTTTGCAATGGGATACAGCACTGGAACCTGGAATAAAAAAGACCTGCGTTAAAATCTGGCTTCCAATACTTGTCATGTGAACTCTGAGCTAGTCATCTAACTGCTGTCTGCCTCAGTTTCCTCATCTATAAAAATGCAGATAATAACAGTCCTTGCTCCTAGTGTTTTGAGGATAAAATGATGTAGTTTTTTAAAGAACTTTGCAAATCTTACAATGCTATGTAAAATTACCAAGCATTATTAGTCAACTGAAAGATGTCTCTGATATCAACTTATTGTCTATTGATTCCCCAAAAACATCTGGAAAAAAGTATCCTTAGAGCTCCTCCAACGAGGTGCCTCCTAAGCCTATGTTAAGACCTTTAGTACCCACTTTATAAGGCATAAATGAGATAATGGATATAAAGTGCTTTACCAACTTCAAAGCATTGTATATACATGCCATTATTAATATTATTATTATACAGGGTCTTTTGAAGAATGCAACACAGATAATGTACATAGATTTTGAGCTGGAAAAGACTTTAGAGGCCCTTCTCTAGAAATCATTGTCTTATTTTAAGGTTGAGGAAATTGAGGTCAAGAAGGGTTAAATACCTTACCCAAGGTCACCCAAATTAATGGAATTTTAATTCAGGACCTCTGAATCCAAACCCAAGACTCTTTTTTACTTCATCACACTTCAGTGAACCTCTAGTTAATCATATTCATGCACAAGGAACTGTTTGTTTTCCAAAGATGTTGGCCTCTCTTATGGACGATGTCCAGTTTGGAGGCCACATAGAAGGGGGATTCTCTCATGATGAGAAGATCCTCCAGATGTTCCCGTTTGAAGATGACATTGTGCTATCTGAATCAAGCCCTGCAACATTTCAGAGTCTATTAAAGGAAATCCATAGTTATGCAAAAGTTTGGCCTGCCTATCCACACAGGAAAACCAGGTGGACAAAGAATGTCATCTTTTGGTACTTGAGGGGGCGGAGCCAAGATGGTGGAGTAGAAACTGCACATCCAAGGTACTCTCCCCCCAGATCACCTCCAAACCATGTAAAAGGGGACTCTGAACAACTTCTGGAGCCCTAGCACCCACAGAACAACACAGAGAAGCTAACCTCCCGCTGAGGACAGCCCAGCAGCCCTCCAGGGAGTGGCCAGCACAGCACTCTGGGAGCTGAGCCCAGGCCTGCATGAATCTCGGTTTTAGGGGCCCCAGAACACCAGCAGCTGTGGCGATTCCAGAATTATCAACACAGACATGCCTAGGACAAAGTGAGAGGTTAGTGCCCTATGGACTTTGGGACCAGTATTTGGGGAACGTGTAGGCTTCCTCCCCTGGGGGCTAGAAGCCGCTCAGGAGACATGCCATTTTGCAGTTTCAGTGGCAGCTCCAGCCCCTGGCCTGCGAACTGTAGGGAGATCCAGCGATCAGTATTGGGAGGTAATCGCTCTTGCTTTAACCTGCTTGGATCTGGATTGTGATCTGGGGGGGTGGTCTGGGGTGGGCATCCAACTTGCCAGAACCGGACATCGTGAAGACCCCAACATTCGGGACGGAAGCTCCCCTGTCTGGTGGCAGAGTCCTACTGTGGCAAAAAGCCCAAAAGTCAAGTAATTAAGTGGCAACATGCCTAGGCAAAGGAAACAAAATAAACAGAAAAACACAACATTAGACTCCTATTTTGGGGGCAAAGAGGATGGAAGCATGGAACAGGAGGAGGACTGTGAGGTCAGAAATCCTGCTCCAAAAGCCCCAAAGGAAAACATGAGCATGTTACAGGCCATAGAGGACCTTAAGAAGGACTTTAAAAATCAAATAAGAGAAGTGGAGGAAAAATTGGGAAGAGAAATGAGAAGGATGCAGGAAAAGTATGAAATGAGGGTCAACAGCCTGCCTGAGGAAAACAACACCTTAAAAAACAGACTAACTCAGATGGCAAAGGAGGCCCAAAAGGGCAATGAGGAGAAGAATGCCTTAAAAAGTCGAATTTGCCAGATGGAAAAAGAATCTCAAAAGCTCACTGAGGAGATTCATTCCTTCAGAGTTAGACTGGAGCAAATGGAAGCTAATGACTTTATGAGAAATCAAGATGCTGTTAAGCAGATCCAAACAAATGAAAGAATAGAAGGCAATGTGAAATATCTCATGGGAAAAACCACTGACCTGGAAAATAGATCCAGGAGAGATAATTTAAAAATTATTGGACTACCTGAAAGCCATGATCAAAGAAAGAACCTAGAAATCACCCTTTAAGAAATTCTCAAGGAAAATTGCCCTGATGTTTTAGACCCAGAGGGCAAAATAGAGGTTGAAAGAATCCACAGATCACCTCCTGAAAAAGATCCCAAAAAGAAAACTCCCAGGAATATTATAGCCAGGTTCCAGAATTCCCAGATCAAAGAGAAAATACTCCAAGCAGCCAGGAAGAAACAATTTCAATATTGTGGAAACACAATCAGAATAGCACAGGACCTGGCAGCTTCTACACTGAGGGATAGAAGGGCATGAAATATGATATTCCAGAGGGCAAAAGAGCTGGGAATGAACCCAAGGGTCACCTACCCAGCAAAACTGAGTATTTTGTTTCAGGGGAAAATATGGGCATTCAGTGGAATAGAGGACTTTCAAGCATTCTTGATGAAAAAACCAGAGTTGAATAGAAAATTTGACATCCAGACACAAGAAGCAAGGGATGCCTGAGAAGGTAATCAGGGAAAAGAAATCAAAAGGAACTTATCAAAGTTGACCTATTTACATTCCTACATGGAAAAACAATAACTGTGACTCATGAAACCTTTCTCAGTATGAAAATAATGGAAGAAGGGCATATGGGCATATGAATACATATGTGAATGTGTGTATATATGTTTATAGTTATACATGGATAGAGGGCATAGGTTGAATTTGTTGGGAAGGGATGATACTTAAGGGGTGAAATTATGAGGTGAGAGAGGAAAGTGGCAAGAGGAGATGGGGAGAGACAGGGTAGGCTAAACTATCTCATGTAGAAGAAGCAAGGAAAAGTGGCTTCAGGGGAGGGGTAGAACAGGAAGGCAGAAAGGCAAAACCATATTCTCATTGAATTTGGCTCAGGGAGAGAATGACATACATACTAAATGGGATATCTCACCCTTCAGCAGAGTAGGGGAAAGGGGGATGAGAAGGGGGATGATGGAAGGGAGGGCATTCTGGGGGAAGGGGAGGTTGGAAGTACCCACTTTTGAAGAGGGACAGGATCAAAGTAGGGAATGGACCAGGTGGGGGGTGAGATGGGTGGGAGGGAATTATAAGCAGCCTTTTATAATATATCTGCTATGGTAATGTTTTGCATAGCTATACATGTACAACACATACTGAATTACTCATCTTCCCAGAGGGAATGGGTAACAAGGGAGGAAGGGAATGGATCTGAAATTCGAGGTTTTAAAATTAAATGTTTCAAATATATATAAATACTATTGTTAATACTATTTTGCATGTAATTGGGAGATAAGATGTGCAGGCATTGGGGCACAGAGACTTACCTTGCTCTAATGGAAAAGTCGAAGGGGGTATGGGAGAAGATATGGGAGAGAGCAGATTGGATGAGGGGATATCTTGTGGGACTGCTATTCTAGGGTGGTGAGTAGGGGAAAACTGGGGAAAAAATTGTAACTCAAAATCTGGCGGAAATGAATGATGTAAAACAGAAGTTAATAAAGCATTTGTTTATATACAAAAAAAAAAGAATGTCATCTTTTTTTAACATTTATATATTTCTAGTGCTATTACCTGCCTGTGAATCATGGAACATTACAATTTCCAAAGAAACACATCTATGGATCACATAAAGGGCAGTGAAGAGATATTCATCTGTTCATAAAGCATAAAGAGATTGTAGCACATTAACAAGGACAAACTGTGTACAAGAATTGGTAGAAAAGATATCTGTCAAAGATAAGTGTAGCCAGAAAAGGAGATGAGTCATATAGCAGAGGTGAAGATGAACAGACAGTTTATGTGCTATATTGATATCCATATTATGTTAAGGTATCTAGAAGAAGGTGACTAGGATGAAGGGTGGAGACATAATGGAGGATTTAAGAGAGGATGCAAGCAAGATTTGTACAGGATGATAAATCTACTAGGGTGTGACATCATATGCCAAGATGGCAGCAGTGTTTGGAATTTCCTTGAGGTACAGCATTGTCCCGGGCATTGCTGCGTGCTGGGACCCATGTGCAGACCTGCAATGGGGCCCAGACAACAGCAGCCAAAACTTCCTGCCTTAAGAAATTTCTTATCTATATATAAGAGCCAGAAAAGACTGAATGCAAATGTATGAAGTTGATCTGAATAAATATGGCCCTGTAGTGTTAGTTGCATTGATCAAGATGAAAAATGAGTTAGATGCCACTTTGACTTTGTGAAGATTATGCAAAGAAGGCTTCTATTTCAATAGATATCAATTTCATTTTGTTTTAACCATTTGTTTAAAATTTGGGGTTCTGAATTTTCTCCTGCCCTCTTACCCTTCCTCCACCCATTGAGATGGCAAGCAATATGATATCAATTATATATGTGAAGTCATGCAAGACACTTTTCTGTATCAACCATCTTGCAAAAACAACAACAACAAACCAGCCAGAAAGATAAAATGCAAAAAGTATGCTTCAATTTTCATCAGAGTTCATCAAGTCTGTCTCTGGAAGTGGAGAGTGTTTTTGATCGTGTGTCTTTTGGAACTGTCTTGGATTGTTGTATTGAGCAGAGTAGCTAAGTCTTCCACAGCTGATCATCAATACAACATTGCTGTTACTGTGTACAATAATGTCTGGGATTTTAAAACCAAAGGCATTAAAACCACTTTTCTTTTTTTAAGTCTGTAGAAGTAAAAGAAGAGGTCAGGAAGTATAAATTGATTTTCCTGGGAGTTTTCCTCTGAAAGGAAGGAAAGATATAGGATAATTGCTCTCTATTTTGACTTTTTTTTTTTTAATCTGAATGTAAGGGTGACCTTAGGCACCTGTCTCTCCCTCTTTAAACTGCTGGGGAGTGAGGCTTGACCCCTGGCAAAGGGCAGAGAGATAGGAGAGATATCTCCTATGAGAAGGCATTAGAAGGGAGCTTAATGAGAAAGTACAAAGCTAAGGTTAGATGGTATAACAGAAGGGAGTACACATTGTTGGCCCCATATTTGGTCTCCTGCTTGTCCCTAGGCAGTCCCAGGTACCTTTCTCTTTCTCCTGCTTTTAGGAAGGCCTTCCTGTAGAGAGAAAGAGCCCAGACCATTAAGGCAAGAGGTAGCAGGACTTTATGGGAAGATAGGTGGTGTACTAGGTAGAGTGCTAGGCCTGGAGGTAGAAAGACCTAGTTTAAATCTGTCCTCTTATGTTTACTAGCTGTACGACTGCTTGCCTCAGTTTCCTATCTATAAAATGGGGACACCATCTGTCTCCCAGGGTTGTGAGGATCAAATAAGATAGTGATTTGTAAAGTGCTTAGCAAAAGCCCCTGGCACATAGGAAGAGCTATCTAAATGTTAGTTTTTAAAAATTATTTATTTACTTTAGTTTATTCATAATTTATTAACCAGTTATTGTTGTTTTTGGTTGTTGTTGTTTATGGGAGAAGTATCCTCTAATGATGAAAGGATATCACTTCTTTCCCCAGACCATAGTAATCAAGTAATGCTGCAGCTCTAGTCTTCCCTCCGGATCCCTGAGCCTCCCATGATTGGAGGAGGCCCTACATTATCCAGGATCATTTTGGGCAGGGTGACAGAGGACTAAGGCCCAGATCTGGTATTATGGCAATATTCAGATCCCTGTGCCCAGTTACCCAACTCATCCTTGGTATGAAAGGTTAAAGATTGATGATTCTCTGCCATTCCCTTCTCCACAGTCCATACGAATCTCAACTTGGTTGGCTAAAAGGCACTCAGAACTTTAGAGTCACAGGGTAAAAGGAAGTACCTGGATCTGACTTCTCGGACCCTAAAGAAAAGAATGTGATGGACAAAAGAGATTTGCAGAAAGAGCCAAGAGTTTGGGGGATTCTGTACCCCCCCAGGTCACCTTCCCCTTTTGTGCACTCATAGTTGCCAATTTGGTGCCCTCTAAATTCAGTCATACCTGGAGCTTTGCCCTACTTTTCCTGCTTATTTAGGGCTCTATACATTGGATTATAAACCTGAAGGAAAACTGATATAAAGAAAGTTATTTTACAACAGAGAAAGGAAAAGGGATGGGGACTTAACAGATCTCTAATATACAAATTAATTCATTCCAGTGGTGATGGTGTGCTAGAAAATCAGCTATTAGTAAACATGAATCCTAGTGCTGGTTTTTCTCTTACTAGCTATGTGATCTGAGGCATGCAAGTGCTTCTCTTTGGACCTTCGCTTCCTAATCTATAAAGTGAAGAATTTACTTAGGATGAACTCTAAGGTTCCTTTCTGCTCTACTAATCTCCATTTGTATAAACTAATGGCTTCAACCTATCAACATTTCTTCCCAAAGACAAAAAATGTAGGGAATTATTTCTAGTCAACTACTTTATAGGCAAGCAATTTTCAAGGTAAACTGCCTGTCTTTTTTTTTTTTTTATGGGTCCGAATATAACTACTCCTCTACAACATGCAGTAAAAAAAAAAAAAATTATTAAAAGATTGTGGTGCAAAAGAAATGTTTTAGAATGCCAATGAAATGAAAAACTCTTATCTTTCTGGAACATTAGTGTTTGCCTACCTTAGGATAGGAGGGATTGATTAGGTGTTTCTCTTAACTACTCACGTGGGATTATAACAAAAGCAAACACAATTCTTGGTATTCTTTTCAAGACTTGTGGTCAGTCTCTTCACTTGTCAAGGTTGAACTGTGGAATTTCAGGATTTCCCGAGATTGTAGTTCATTCTGAATTGAGCTATTATCTAGCCATCAGATCTCAGAGTTGGGTGAGAGCTCAGAGGTGATCTAGCTTATCTCACAACTGAACAGGATTTTCTTCTACAATATATCATCCAAGCACTTACCTATGCTTTGCTTAAAGACCTCTAGGGTAAGGGACCGATTACGTCTGAGGTTGCACATTCTACTTCTGGATAATGCTGATTCTTACAAAGTTTTCCCTTACCTTGCAAAATCTGTCTTTCTGAAACTTCCAGCTGTTCCTAGTTCTGTTTGCTGAAGCCACACTGAACAAGTCATTAGACTATTTCACATGACAACCTTCCAAATACTTAAGAAACTTCTCTTGCCCCACATTCCTCCCCCCACAACATCTCCCTCTCACCAAGTCATCTGTTCTCCAGGATAAACATCTCCAGTTCCCTCAACTGATCCTCAAATGAATCATCAGAAGGCAAAGATAATTCTTGGGAGAGAAAACCAAAGCAAAATAAGTGTTGAGTGGTTCATTATCATGCCATCATTCGATCTGAGTTTGAATTCCAGTTCCAAAACTTCATAACTGTGGGATCACAACCAAGTTTCATAATCTTCATAAGATGAGGATAAATGAGGGCATGCTTATACTATTTACCCCACGAAGTCTAGATGAAGAAAGGACTTTTTAAACTATAGGTTTATTTGTATTTGGAAGATGGCATTTGTATATTGTATATTGTATTTGGAAGATGGCATGATGGTGAAAGGTTTTGAATCCATGAGATATAAGGCTTGGTGTAAATAACTGGACATGTCCTGGAGAAGATAAGATGGGGAAAGGAGGAGAGAGAAATAATAAGTCATCTTCAAGCATTTGAAGGGATGTTATGTGGAAGAGGGATTAGATTTGTTCTGTTTGATTCCTCAGGGCAGAACCAGGGACAATTATTAGAAGTTTCAAAAAAGGCAAATTTAGGCCAGGAAAATGTTCTAAAATTTAGAGTCATTCAAAAGAGGAGTGGGCTGCCTCAAGGAGTGTTCTCCTCCTTGGAGGTCTTCCAATAGCGGCTGGATAACCATTTGTTGGACATTGTATAGTGGAGAATTCTTTTTTATATGCATTGGACTAGATGATCACTGATATTCCTTCCAAACCTCAAGGTCTATGATTCTGCAAAATGAAAGACAGGACAAAAAAAAAAAATCAAACATGTTAAAAGTTACAGATACAAAGAGACAAGTACACCCACTGGCCATATCTGGTAATTCACAAAGGTTATACGTTGCGATCAAATTGGAAATCAGTAGACACCAGTGTCCTTCATTGGCATCCATACGAAGGTAAAATCTATAGCACGTTGGTTGAATCCTCTGTGGCAGCTGAATGAAAGAGTCAAGAGTCCCAAGGGTGTCTTCATGGATAGGTTGTAATATGCTTCATTGCAAGGAATACTCACATCAGTGAAATCACAGAAGTATAGAAGCCTATAATGTCTAACATTCCATTATCTTCTAATTTTTTGTGATATGTTTTTAGATTTAGAGCATTGATTCCATGAGAATTTATTTTGAGTATGAGAGATCGATCCAATTTAATTTTGTTTGCACGTTGTCGTTATCTAATTTTTTCCATATGTTTGCTGAACAACAAATTCTTTCCCCAGTGTTTTTATGATCTTGTATTTATCAAATACTAGTCTATGCATTTCTTTCTAATTTGAATTTATCTAATCTGTTCCATTGATTTACTTTTCATTCTTACCAGATACTTTGAAATCTTGTAGATCTGAAAAGGAACATCACTCCCATCAGGCCCCCCCCAGTTTTTCTGAAAATTCTTGATTGTTCAGAATGCATATTTCTAACTCCCTCTGAATTTTATCTTCAAGAACAATCCCTCCTGGGGCTAAAGTTCCTTCCAGACTTAAGGTCAATTCAATTTCCAAACAAGACCACATTTCTTCTTGGCTGTGAACTAAAGGCTTACCCTAGGCTTGCTATCTCTGGCACTGGTTTCTTCATAGTCTTGCTACCACTTTTCTTATTTATATGAGCAGAGGAGAAAAATCACAAGATTAAGTCTTGACTGACAGTTTATATCCTAAATCCCAGTTATCTGTTACTATCACTATTACTATCATTTCCCTTCCCAGAGGTTTGAGTTCTTCAGGAGAGAAACAGGGAAAGAATTGGCAGTAAAAGCTTCACCTTGAATTTCTAGGATCAGTTCTGAGGACATGCATTTTCTATACACATTCCACCAACCCATCTTGCTCCAGGTAATAATCTTTGTTTCTGGGGGAGTAAGAAGGAAATTAGTGAAGAGTTTCATTTCTTTTTCTTTCTATCCCATTAAAATTTCTACTTTGTAAAGCATAGATGCTTAATAAACCTTTTTTGAACAAATATAAGAAAATAATTTACTAGGGTGTTGACCTTTAAAGCAAATAAAAACCATGCTAATAACCTGTGATTTCCTTGATGTCAGATCTTCCCAAATTGCAACTTATCAATAATTTCAGAGAGGTTCAATGATGGTGCCTACCATCACATTGATAATAAGTGACAGGGGGGAATTATACCCTAGAATGAAATAGCACTTGATTCATTCAACACCATGCTACCTCTCCTAAGATTGTATACCTTGACTAAGCCTCTAGGGAAAAAGAGAGGAAACACTCATACTACAGCAAAGGAGAGCAAGAGTGTTAAGGTGTTCTCTGCTATATAAAAACTAATATTCTCTGTATTAATAACAGCATATTACATTGTGAATATCATATGATATGTGAATGTGATATATAAATATCATATCAGATAGTGAATCCACTGCACAAGTAGGAAAAGATAAGAATGGCAGGAGATATATTGGAAAGTATGGTTCAGAGACAAGGAATGAAACAGACCAAGATTTATAGACTAAGGAGATACCTCATGGCTTTATATCTTGAACACTTTCTTTGAGAAAAGAATGAGTAAGTGCTGGACATGGTTAGCACCATGAAAAAAATGAAATCAATTGTATTTTAACAGATGAGGAAAGATTTGTTATTAATATGGGAGTTATCCCCGAATCACTTTTCTATGCATAGTCAAACCTTCAGCCTTTCAGGGTAAAGATCATTATTTTTAAAACCAAGAAGAAAGAATATTACAAAGAAAAAGATACAACTGAAACAACTCAATCTCAAGCTATTTAAATAACTAATTAGCAATGAAAAATGGAAATGAACAACAGAAATGGCATATTATAATAATTTTGTGGATAAATTTAACCCCAGTAAATGTATTAATTCAAGGAGACCAAAAAAGACTAGAAAGCACCTTAGTCAGCAAACATTTGACTTTACAAAGTAGTGAGAGATTGGTGATCAAAGATACTACCCATTAGAATAACTGGTTTGTAAAAACCATCTTGTGAAGCAAAGTCAGGAAGGTTGGTGAATGATTAAGAGCATTATCACCTAAATCAAAGAGTAGTAGCACAGAGTAAAACTAATTTAAAGAAAGCTTTGCGATACACCCAGCTAAATAGTCATCTGAAAGGCATTTAAAGATGAAATGGAAAAAAGACAGAAAATAGAAGAAAAAGCATTTGATTCAATAGAGCAAAATAGGCCTTCTTTAAAGATTTCTAACAAACAAAAAGACCCTCTGTTCCACAAACCTGTGGTTATAAACATTAGGCAAGGAATAAAACATAAAGGTGTGTGCCTGGCAAAGCTGTTGCCACCATATTGGAAGAAATCCATCACAAAGACCAAGTTAAAACAGGATTCTCTATGGGGGTGAGGTTTCCCATATGCTCCTATTAGTGGATGACATTGCTACAGTTACATCAAAGCCTGGAATATTATAAGGCCCTCAGGAAAAGATTAGTAGCAATTCAAAAGAGTTTGGCCCAACTAGCAATTTGGGAAAAAAAACAACAACCACCACAACCACCCAAGTGGATGAAAAATGTCTATTGCCTAGATTATGATAAGCATTTGGGTAGACAACTCACAGCACTTGTATGTTAGAATGCAATCTGAGACCGAATTGTAGATCATTTGGGCTTTGTTGTTGTTGTTGTGACAGCCCAGAGATTGTGAAAGTGAATTGGATTTAAGTAAGAGAGCTTGAAAAGTCACTAGCCTCATTCTGTTCTTCCCAGAAATCTGAGTCTAGTGGCAAGATATAGATGTGGATGACTGGAGATGACGCTGGAGGGAGGAGGAAACCTTGGCATTTTTTAAGCTTAGGTTTTTATCTGGTCTCAGTCTGACAGAGGCAATGCCCAACCAGTGATTAAACTAGGTAAGACAGATAACGGCCTCTTTTATCTAGTCCAAAAACAAACAAACAAACAAACAAAAAAAAAAACCTGGGAGGGGAAGACCCTAAGACCCTCAGGGTTTCTGGCCCAAACAGAAACAATTGCTATTTACATTCACTCTGAGCCAATCAGAGCCCAAACAATGACCAAGTGGGGTATGGCCTTGGACCTATTTTTGGCCAATCCATGACTGGAATTGTAATGAAAGAGGAGATTGTCAAGTTCTTTTAATGACTCAGCTTTCCATGGAAACCAAGGTCTATCTTTTTAATATCAATATTCTGTTGATGCTGTTGCATAGCAATGACATATGGAATATAACAATCTCCAAAGAATTAAAAATGAATGTCAAACAGAGGGCAATGGAGAGGCACATGGCAAGTGTGAATAGGCTGTAATATATAACCAAAAAGGAACTTCAAAGAACCGTAATAAAAGATGTCATCAAGTAAAAAGGTGATAAATAAATAGAAAAAATATGTATTGAGTGCTTACTGTCCTCCAGGCAAGGTGCTAAATGCTGGAAATACAAACTTGAAGGATAGTCTCTGCCCTCAAGGAGCTTACATTTTAATGGAGGAAGACAACAGGGACTGAGAAATTATATGTAGAGTCATGAGTCCCAGAAAAATGAAGCAAAAGCTCACTTGGCAGAGCCTAACATGCCAGGGACTAAGTCCAAGGTGAGGGCATATGGAGATATTGTCAGAATGGAGGCAACATGCTATGGAGATGGCCCTGGAGCAGAATAGGTAAGAAAGGGATAAGGGTGAAGACAAGAGAAAGTGCTCCATGGGTCTTCATGGGAAGTAGAAAGTGAGGTAGACTGATGGGTGGACAGATACCTATATCAAACTTACAGAAAGTCATTGTGATAAGATGGGGCAGGCATGGGTAGGCTGGGATCTTCACCCTTGAGGAACTCCCAGATCAATGAAATCCCAGATCCATTTGAATGCTTAAGGATTTTGAGTGGGTTTTATTGTACTTAATTAAACCTAACAAGCATTTTAAGGTGGCCCCCAAATAAATAAGGATTACCTCCTATATTCTTCACAGATAGAGTAGTATCTGTAAATCTCTCCCAAAATAATATGAACATTCAATATTCTCATGTTGTATTTTCTTTTTCTGTCACTGGGAGAAAATGAGACTTAGAACTGAATGAAACTCTGGTGGGTCACATTACAAACGAGTCACATTACAAACTTCAAGATATGAAGACAACCTGGTCAGTTAGATACACCTCAGTTGGCCCATGCTTAATTACCTTGTAATTACATCTCAACTATTAAAAAAAAAAAACAGTCAACAATTCAAGTCAAGAAGCATTTATTAAGTCCTTACTGTGTGACAGGTGCTATACTAAGTCCAGGGGATACAATGAAAGATAAAAAACAATCTCAGCTCTTGGGAACCTTATAGCCTAATGGGGGAGACAATTCTAACAATTATATAAAAAGAGGCTATATACAGGATAAATTAAAGATAACCGCAGAGCAAAGGCGATATAAGTTTAAAGAGGGCTGGGAAAGGCTTAATACAAAAGGTAGAACTGGGACTTAAAGGAAGTCAGGGAAACCAGAAGGCCTATGTGATGAGCCAGAGAGTTCCAGGCATTTAAACAGATTTATTATTCAAAATTCTTCCCAATATTCTGGGAGGAAAGGTCTGATCAAGGGAGCACTTGAATGGTAGGCCTATTCAAGGTCAAATGGTGAATGAGTGGTGATGCTATGGCCCACTTTCACTCAAGGAAAGCCTTTAGTAGAGAAAAGAATTCTGTAGAAGTGGCTTATGTCAATGTGGAAAGCTGTCAGAGCCTTTCAGTGTGTGGGCAAAGCCCATTTTACTCTACTCAGTAATTTGGATGGAAGGGATTTGGTTGAAGAGCTATCAGGCTTACTAATTAGCAAACCTCCTGAGCAACATGAGACTCTTTAACCTCTTTTGACTCTTCCAGGTGTAATGGTGACTCTCCAAATCACAGATGATAGATCATAAGAGATCAAAGCCTTCTGATATTTTTCTTTGCACAGTTATCTTAAACAACAAACATCCTTTGGCTAATGAGGAGAGATACTTTACTAGTAATTGTGAAATTCGGAGAAATGTGTAGAAATCATTCAGCAAGCATTTATTAAGTACCTAGTGCGTACCAAGCACTCTTCTAAGCTCTTGGGGATACTTAAGACAAAATGAAACCGCCTCTGCTCTCTACAAAACAAACTAACCCTACTTTCTAGGGTAGGAAAGAAGGTATGCACATATAATAGATAAGGACAGAGTGTGAACCTTAGATTTTTGGAACTCCCAGTGGGGGAAATGCCTCTCAATACAGTTTATAATCTTCCTAGTAGATTGAGGGCCCAGAGATGTTGCCTAGGATCACACAGCCTTTATGTGTCTGAAGCCAGGCTTAAACTCAGATCTTCCTAGCTTCCATTCTAATTCATTAAGCTACACTGCCCCTTTATACCATATAAATACAAACTATTTACAAGGCACATTTAATGTCATTTTATTTGGAGCAATAGTCACTATCAGTCAAGGGAATCAAGAATGGTTTTATGCAGGAAGTGACATGACCTGAGTTTTTTTTTTTTTTTAAAGCAATTGGGGTTAAGTAACTTGCTCAAGGTGACACGGCTAGTCATTATTTATGCGTGGGTGCTCATTTTCTGAGGCCGGATCTGATCTCGGGTCATCCCAACTCCGAGGCCGGCGCTCTTACTCACTGCGCCACCTAGCCGCCCCTTTTAGGGCTATTGGGGTTAAGTAACTTGCCCAAGGTTACATGGCTAGGTTTTTTTTTTTTTGTTTGTTTGTATGGATTAAGTGTCGGAGGCCGGATCCGAACTCAGGTCCTTCTGATTCCAGGGCCGGCGCTCTATTCATTGCGCCACCTAGCCGCCCCAGACCTGAGTTTTTTTAGGTAGCTGAGGCATTGTGGTTACTGTCCCAGCTCCCACTTACACTGGCAAGTTGGGCCCCCAGAGAGTAGATACTACACCTCCCAGTGAAAGTGCTAAGGGGAAACCCCTTATGGCTGGAAGTGGTTTTCCTAGTACTCATATCCCACCCTCCACTCCCCTATTGATTACCAGTTTATATAAAATAGCCATCCAGGCTTAATTAGCTTTTAGAAATGGATGTAGTAAAAACAGGTGATACAAAGGATCTTCTAACCTCCCCATACCAAACTAAGGTCATATACTAATACAAAATCTAGGGGAAAATGGGCTCATGCTTAAAGAATGTGATTAACGCAGCAAAGGGGGTAGCTCAGAGTTCCTGGAAAGACTTTTGCTAGAGTCTTTTTTTCCTCTTTGTGGGGTTCTCACGGGTAGCTTTCTACTGGGATCCTCTAGAACTCAGTGACTACCTTTCCTGAATACATCTAGTTTGTTCTTGACTCCTGATAAAGACATTAATATCAGGTTTCAGGAACAGTGCTAGATGCTAATAAGAAGTCTAAATCTTTTGACCCTTTGAAGTTCGCAAGAACAATCCCAGTCAAGGGAGGGCAGGGAGAAGAAAGAGACTCTTCCCTCCTCCCCCTTACCAAGTAATTCCCTAAGCAGGGCATGACTGGAACTGTTCTCTTTTGCCTTGCCTCTGGAATACTGGTCAGACACTTTGAATGCCTAGGTTCCAGACTGCTTTGCTATTTTATATAAATTCTATAGGAATTGGCTGATTCTTTCTATTCTTTCCCCAACTTAGCTAGCTAGTTTGTTTGCACTTAGTTCAATGCCCTTATTTCACTGATTAATTTAATAGATATGTTCACACCTTGAGGACAGCTAGGAAGAGAGGTCCACTGAACAACAACACCTGAAAAAGATATCAGGGCCACCATTTATTTTTCTCCATTAGTTTCTTTAAGTGAGAGGGACAGCTAGGTGGTTCAGTGGATAATGTGTTGGGCCTGGAGTCAGGAAGTTGTGTGTTTCAATCATGTCTGACTCTCTGTGACCTAAATTGGGATTTTCTTGGCAGAGATACTGGATAGTGGAGATACTGGACTCCAGTCTTGACTCCAGGCCCAACCTCTATCCATTATGCTGCCTAGTTGCCCTGAGTCAGAAAGACCTGAGCTTAAATGGACCTCAGACACTTACTAGCTAGGTGGCATATAGTGGATAGAGCACAGGACCTGAAGTCAGGAAGACTCATCTTCTAAAGCTCAAATCCCACCTCAGAGATTTACTGTGTGACCCTGGACAAATCACTTAACCATGTTTGCCTCATTTTATTCATCTGTACAATGGCAAACCACTTGCCAAGAAAACACCAAATGGGATCACAAAAAGTTAGACAAGACTGAAAATGAAAAATGACTGAACAGCTTTAAATGGATGGTGTATTAATTGATGAGAGATTTGGGACTAACTCTGAGGTAGAGCTGCCAGGATTAAAGGGCCAACAAGTAAATCCTCACTTTAAGCTTTCTACATCTAGCTGGTGGAAGACTACATTTCATTCCATCTAGTTATCCACTAGGACACCAGGATCCAGGCAACAGGGCATCAGAGTGTACTCTTACATCTATCTTTACACCTCTTTTCACCAGAACAATAATGAATTCAAGATTACCACTGCTACTTGAAAGTGTCTAAGGACATACATATTGCCCTGTGACTTGGCTCCACAGTTCCTGTGACTGCACCAAGGTACTATCCCTGCTATGTACTATATCTCCAGATAATCCTGTATGCTCCTTGAGGGCAGGGATTTTCTCATTTTTCTATTTGTAAACCCTAGCTCCTGGAATAATGCTTGATACACAGTAATGTGTATAGCTTTTTGGTTAATGGGTACTTTGCTGCAGATCACAGAGAGGATATCATATAACCAATCTATGTTACTCAAGCGATAGGGGCAGTATGAGGGAACCCATACACTTATATTAATAACAATTATCATTTTAAAGTATAATTTTAAAGTCTAAAAAATAGTTCTCATTTCCTGAGACATAGATGCTACAACTAATATCATCCCCATTTTACAGATGAGAAAAGTGAGGCTCAAAAAGGTCAGTGACCTGCCCATAATCACATAGCTAGTACATGTCAGAGGTGGGATTTGAACTCAGTTCTTCCTAACTTCAAGTCAGGCACGATTTAATCTACCACACCTTTATAAAAAATACTTCAGGATTTCAAGTCTCCCTCTTAATGTCATACATGCTTACATTTTCTCAGGTTGCAAGCCTCAGAAGACAGTCTTTGTGAGTACTCTGAAGGGAGAAATTCCATCAACCAATAGCCAAAAGTTTGGTGATAAGCCTTTTTGGCCTAAATAGGCTGGTTCTTGGGCAAGTTTTAGCCACACAAATCATCACTGGGCTATATTTAAGCCTTTCCACTTAGGCAGCACCTGCCAGAACCTAGGCTAAGGCTGGCAGAGGTTTCAGGAACTCTGGGACCATGAGGAGACACTATGGGCAGAATCTACCTTTAGAAAGGATTCAAGGAGAAAAATTAGGAATGTGACATTTGTGTCAATCCCTCTGTGATGCTTTTCCCTTTCATGGGTGTATTATGATACTTTTAAACAACTGTATTTTGGAAATAAACCAAATGTTCAGGTCCATGGATGTAAGCAAAGTTCCTTTAATGTCATTTAGGAAGATACATGCTCTCCTGTTTCTCTCTGTAGAATGTGTGTATCAAGCATAGCTGTGATTCATACCTTAAATATGCATTTATTTAATTGAATCCCAGAGTAAACAGAGACATAAAACTCCAAAAGCCTCCAGGCAGTCTTGGTGAGTGCAATGGACTTTGTTTAGAAGCTTTGTTCTTTTTGGATTTCAGCAACCTCTGGGTATGTAATTATGAGGCTGCCATATATTGTACATGGGGAAAAAAGGTTTTTCTTATTAGTAAGTCTGCTTTGTATTCAATAAAAAAAATACTTTCTTCAATGAAAGCTCATAGAAATCATGCTTTACTAGTTTCTTACTGCATCTATTTTGAATTATTGTTGGGAAGTCATAGTTATAGGACTTTTTCTCCTCTGCTCAGAACTGAAAAATCAAACCCATATCATGCTAAAGGTTTTTTTTTTTATTAACAATGGTTCAAACTAATTATTCTACATTACTAGAATATCATTTTAATACTGTTTATAAGAACCTGGAAATACAGGGGGGAATATGGTTATCCAGCAGCAACTGGCTTTTATGTAGAAGTCTGAACAGTAACATTCAAAATTTCACTCTTCTAGGTTAAATCTTTATATCAGATATTTGGAGGAAAATCTAGCATTCAAAAAATAGTAAGTGGAAAAATATACTAGATAATTTAGGTATAACAATTAAATTAAATTTTAAAAAAAATTGGATTATATGTGGATTTTTATAGTAAAGCTTCAAGACCAGAGTTATTTTTAATATTATGAAAATGTTTGGGAGGAAAGTTATTATTTTTTGCAAGGTTTGAAGTTTGTCATTGATTACTCTGTAATCATTAATATGTTGATAATTGGTACATTTCTATTTTTGCATACATGCACATAAATATATATGTGCACACACTATACATGCATGCATGCATGCATGCATACATACATATATACCTATAGATGTATGTTAGTAACAAGTGATTCTGCATTCTGTTTTCAATGAAATGTACATGCAGAAACACCCTCTACATATATTTCTATGTGAGAACCTTAAAAAATAAAGTTGAGTTTGGAATTAAATTACAGAAAGGTTTTTGGTTTGTGTTTTTTCCTAAATTAGTTTGCAGCTATTCCAAGTCACGTTATGTAACATGCAACCTTTACTCTGTACATTGAAGCCAATTCTTTAGTGCTAGGATAGAAAAGGCTGAAGTTTGTTTTCACAACATGTCTCAAACTTTAAAATGACTTTTCCAATAATTCTTTGTTGAAGATTGTTAATACTCCTTTAAAAAAAACTTACAGAAGAGAACAAAGACAGTTCTGCAAAAGCTTAACTATTTCCAGACACTGAAAAACATTGTGGGTTTTGTTGGTAAGAAAGAGTGACAAGGTCAGAAATAAACCTTAGTTTTAATTATGGTTTTCTAAACACAATCATGGAATTTATTAAATGTTTTTAAAAGTTGGGCTAAAAAGAAAATTATAGGGTTTATAAAATTGTTTTTATTAAATTCTCTCTCTCTCTCTCTCTCTCTCTCTCTCTCTCTCTCTCTCTCATATATATGTATGTATTGTGTTTCCAGGTTATTGTTTCATTTTTGCCTTTGTATTCCCAACACCTAGTATAGTTTAGGTGTCTAATTGATTGATTACTGTAAAGCTTTGCTGCTGCTGTTGTTGTTGTTCAGTTGGTCTGACTCTTTGTGGCCCCATTTGGGGTTTTCTTGGCAAAGGTACTGGACTGGTTTGCCATTTCCTTCTTCAGTTTATTTTATAGAAGAGGAAACTGAGGCAAACAGGGTGAAGTGACTTGCCCAGGGACACACAGCTAGTAAGTGTCTGCAGCCAGATTTGAACTCAGGAAGATGAGTCTTCCTGAATCCAAGCCCAGGACTCTATCCACTATGCTATGTATTAAAGCTGAACTATGACAACTGTAAATGAAAACATTTCTATACTGGACTGCCCAAGGTTACAGACTTGCCCTAACTTTTTCTTTATCCTCACTCATACTGTCCTTCCCCTGGGGTTCATTCCAGGCAATCTCCCTTGTACTTTGAAGTTTCTGTTCCTGTGACCAGGGTGGTTGTAGGGAGGGAATAAAGTCAATCCAAGTCTAAAAGCTAGCAAGCAATTTTTAAGTACCTACTTGGGGGGTGGGAGGATGGGAGGAGGGGCACTATGCTAAGTACTGGAAAACAAGTGGATGAGAAAAATGTCCTTCAGTGAAACCCTGAGGCTCTCATCCTTCAGCCTTCAAGCTCACTTATCACCCATTACATTCAGTCCATTCATCTATGTCCAAGACAAGCTTGCCTGAATTGGTTTCTTAATAAAATGTGACACAGCCTAGCTGAGGGCCATCCTATCACCATCCAACAAACTCAAGGAATTACATTTGATCTAGATATGTGATTTCTTTGATATAAGGAACACCTGGTGAAGAAAATCTCTATGCCAGTACAGATTAACCTCTGCCTTGTAATTTATAATCTTAGAACATTGCCAGGGAATGCTGAAAGGTTCATTAAATGACTTAATGAAGGTCATACAGTCAATATGTGTGTGTCAGGACTAGAACTCAGATATTCCTGGCTTGGAGGTCAGTTCAGAGTCATCATTGCACTTGGGATTACGTTTATTTCAACTTAAATGTATAGGAGGCTCTGACACATACATACACACATGTGCATGTGCGCACGTGTAACACATACATGTATATATATGTATGTTTGCATGCATGCATGTATGTATGTGTATATCTGTGTGAATTTGGTCATTTCCTAACCTTTCTGCGTCCTAGTTCCTAATCTGTAAAAGGGTTAGACTAGTTAGTTTCTTTCAGCTCTAAATCTATGACCTTATGCTATCAAATTGTAGCTACCTTTAAAATAAAAATCAGACTCCCAAGATGTTGTTATAAAAATATAGATAGGAATGACTCTTAAACTTGGTTTGGAAGGGGAAGTAGACTGGAGAACACTAAAGAAAGCATTTAGGTTTTCAGCCACATTTCCTGAAGGCTCTTTGAAATGTTAAACCATATTCTGTAAAAAGAGAAAAATAACTCACAGAAACAAAGGTTCTCTCCTGTCAAAAGAAGTAGCAAACATTCCTTGTCTTTTTCATTCAAATGAGCTGTCCAACGAGAGCCTGAATGGCAGCTGTAAATCTACTGACTCCAAGTGAACAAGCAGGACCAGGGGAACGATTTGTACAAAAACAACAACATGGTAGCCTTGGATCAATGCCTTGATCAACTGTGATTCCAGAGGACACATGATAAAGAGTGCTACCCACCTCCTGAATGAGAGCTGCGGAACAAAACCAGCAGAACGAGCTAAACATTTTTGGTTAGGACCAACATGGGAATCTGTTTTTCTTAACAATGAAAGTTTTGTTTTGCTTTACTTTGTTTTGGGGTGTGTGTGTGTGTGTGTGTGTGTGTGTGTGTGTGTGTGAGAGAGAGAGAGAGAGAGAGAGAGAGAGAGAGAGAGAGAGAAAGAGAGAGAGAGGGAGAGAGTAGGAGGGAAGGGAGAAAACGATACTTGATAAATGAAAAAAAAATAATTAAAAAAGCCAAGCATGAAGAACAATGTAACTAAAAGGAAAAGTCATGGGTTGTAATTGATCAGCAAGGATATATCTGTTTAATTGCTATTTCTAATGATTTCCTTAATCTTGAGTACTTTTTGCTCATCATTCTTTTTTTCTGTTAATTTTTTCCTCCACAAAGAACTAATGAATATAATCCCATTCCCCACAGAAAGAATTTTCCAAATCATGAATAAATATGCATTCAATAAACCTCTCCATTTAAGCATTTAAGCCTTTTGGGATTTTTTTTTTAAGAGGAAAAGAATATTATAAATTGTGGCTTTGAGAAGTCAAGCTGTAGCCAGTTTTGCATATCAGGTCTTCACAAACTTTCTAGTCTTAGTACTCTCTTTTTAATGACATTAATGGAGTTGAAAATGAATTTAGATCTAACACCAATTTACAGCCTCCACTAGGCTGCTATATTAGACTTTCTCTGAGAGATGGGAAGGTAGAGGCAAGTAAAGCTAATATAAGAGAGGAACTAGTGAATCACAAAATGCTCTAGGCTTTCAAGGAAAAGACAATAGACTGCCTTGGTTGCTGTGGGGACAGCTCCCTGTGGACCTCACTCAAGCAATTATATGGAGGCTAATTCTAGCTCTGTGTCTTCCCTGACATTAAGTAAGCAATTCCTCTTTTTCTTACTGAACTTACTCTACTTTGGCCTCCTGGCCAACAGGGGCACTGTTGGATCACAGAAACTTCATCCTTTGAGAGAGTAATGAGAAAAATTCAAAGAACATATATTAAATGCCTACTCCCCTAAAGAAAAATCCTGGGACCAAAATAACCCTTTCTAAATTAGTGAACAATAAACAAGTTCAGGTAAATATTTTTGTTGTTACTGTGAATAGCTAATATTTATATAGCACTTCCTATGTTCCAAACACTGTGCTAAGGCCTTTACAAATATCATCAAAATTTAAATGGTTGTGGCAAATGTAGCAGTTGAAATTGTTAAGAGATGCAATTTATTTTTATTTTTTTTTAAAGGGATTGATAAATCTTTAATATACTTATCATGCACACAGTCCAATGCTGAGATTTGGATTTGAGGATTTCATGTTGTCGAAAAACAGCAGCAGGAAGTCTTGCTCTAACTATGAACTTAAATATTTTATACAGCTAATAATAATAATAATAATAATAATTGATGAGGTATGGGCTCTGGTGCTTTCCTTGAATCTTTGAGATACAGACTCTGGGAACCCCCCTTGAATTCTGATTAAATTGTCCTATTTGATGAGACATTTGCATGAGGCAATAAGCCTTACGTAGTGGTTGGGCCCAAACCTTTGTTACTAGACTTCCCACCCTTGAGCCTATCAAAATATCAATCCACCCTCGAACTGGCCTTGCCCACCATTGTCTGTAGTCTTCAGGTAGCCTCCAGCAACTTCCCACACTCAATCTTTCATTGATCTCATCTGACTTCTCCGGAAGAGCCTCCCCAAACTCTTCCTCTAGACCACCCCTAGATTCCTCCCACAATCTTCTGTAGACTTGTCTCCCTGTCTGTGAGAGTGCCATAGAATGACCCAGCACAGATCCACTCTGTGTCCAACACAAGCGAACCCCCAACAAACTTCACCTTTCCCTGGCTGAGAGAAGACCCAAGCTGAATTCACCCGGCAGGACCCGGCTGCCGGCATTATGGGGTCTCCAGAGCAACCCCTTCACTTTTGTGGTTCCCTGACTAGGAAACACTGCTAATTTCAAGCTCTTCTCCAGCCAGGACTGGAAGGTACGTAAGCCTCTCTCTTTCCCTAGTACCTTGGAAGATGCAATTTATTTTTAAAGGTATAAACAGGGCAGCTAGGTGTCACAGTGAATAGAGCACCAGCCCTGGAGTCAGGAGGACCTGAGTTCAAATAGAGCACAAGTCCTGGAGTCAGTTCAATCCACCTCAGACACTTACTACTTACTAGCAGTGTGACCTTGGGACGTCACTTAACCCCAATTGCCCTGCCTTCCCCCCTCCAAAAAAGGTATAAACAGGGTTAAGTAACTTACCCTCACACTGCTAGTGTGTGAGGCCAGATTTGAATTCAGGTCCTCCTGACGGGGCTGATGAGACAGACACCTAGCTACCCCTGAAAAAGATGTAAATTCTTTAAAAATAAACACAGGATTTCACTTGTTCTATTTTTGCCTTCTGCTTTTGAAAAAAAAAAGTACCTTTCTTTTTTTTTCTCTTTTACCTATATGTGAATGATATCTATAACTGAGATGGTAGAAAGAGATCTGACTTTGGAGTCAGGAAGACCTCGGTTCGAATTCTGCTCAGACACATATTAGCTGTGATTGTATGAGCTTCACTTCTCAGTGCCCAAGGGTAACTCACTAAAACCCTAAGTTATGGAGAAAATAGGGAGGGGGAGTTCCTCAGAGGAGTGCTGCATCCCCAAGAAATGACCACTCACATATCCAATTCATAAAATATGTAGCTAGAACTTACCCTCTTTTATTATAATTTCATATAGGGCTTAGAGAGTGTCTTGCACATCACTGTCTCAAACACATTAGTGTAGGATTAAATACCATAAAAGCAGGTTCACACCTTCAAGAATCCTTCAGTTCTGCATGGCTTTGTTGCCACAGATGTGGTGTTGGGTGGGGCAGGGAACAACGGGAGAAGATCTTGTATTGAATAATGACTTCCAACATCTGAACTCAGGTGAATTAAGGACAGAGAGTCAACTGCTGAGTCTCACCCTGATGTATGTGTTTTCCTTTGTAACCCCATGCTTAGAGAGTTCCTGGCTCATAATGGGCACTGATATGTTTTGGGTGGACTTGAGTTCCAGCCAGATGTTCAAGGTTGTATTTCATAATTGATTTTGACTATGTAACCACAGTTAGTTCTTACTGTGTAAATATACATTATAATATTTTCTTGACAATAAAAATTAAATGAAAAATATTTTCTAACCATCATTTGGAATGGAAATAATTTCTTAGATAGAGATCAAATTGTATTTATACACATGATTATTGGCAGCCTTACTCTCTCAGTCATTTCCTGTGTGACTTTCATGGGGGAGTAAGTTTAAGTCTGAACAATACATTAAATACTTTTAAATTTATGAAATGGAAATAGTGTTGTACCATCGGTGGTTCTCTGTGTGAAATAAAATGTAACATTTTTCATAATAAAATTTTTTTCTGAAATCAGAATTATATGTCAGATAGATTTTCTATTCTAGACTTCGTTAGTTTAATGAGCTAGCTAAATACACTTTTCCCATCCATGTCTCATATTCATCAATAGAGATCACTGCAAAAATAACACTGAAGCAGTATGGTCTAGTGGAGAGGTAAGCAATGGACTGGAAATGAAAGCAGATTCTCTCTTCTAAACTGAAGCCAATATACCAATTTAGTCTCTGAATTCTTCCTACGTGTGGTAGACAGTACTGATGATATACTCATAAATAAGGCTCAAGGCACAATCCCCTGCCTTCAAGGAGTTTGTAATCTAATTGGGAAGTTAAGATATACATGCAAATAGCTAGGTAGAAAAATAGATTTGAAAGAAAATTCAGAGGAGGCAAACACTATCCACCTCAACTCTTAGATTTCAGGAAAAGCTTCTTGGAGGAGAGATATGACTTGAGACTTAAAGTACCAGTAGAAGTATTTGAACTGCTGGAAAGGGGTGGGGCTAGAGGATTCCAGGTAGAGGGTAAATCAAAAGCATGATGATGGAAAATGCTGAGTTATGTGTTAGTTGTCATTTTTCAGCTGTGTCTACCTCTTTGTAACCCCATTTGGGGTTTTCTTGGCAAGATACTACAGTGATTTGACATTTCCTTCTCCAGCTCATTTTACAGATGAGGAAACTGAGATAAACAGGGTGAAGTGACTTGCCTAGGGTCACACAAGCAGTAAGCTTCTGAGGCTGGATTTGATGTCTTCCTGACTTCAGGCCCAGCATTCTGTCCACTGGGCTGCTCTGATTTATTTTATATTTAATCTTGGAGGTGATATGGAGTCACAGAAGTTTATTGACTAGGAAAGTGATGTGGTCAGACCTGAGCTTTAGAAAACTTCCTTTGGAACCTATTGCAATAGCCTTCTGGTTGGTCCCCCTGACACAAGTCTCTCTTCACTGTACAGACCATCTTTTACTCTCAGCTGTCAAAAGTAAAGGTCTGTCCATGTCATCTCCCCTCCCCCCATTCAGTCAATTCCAGACTCCCTATCACCTTCAAGATCAAAAATGAAATCCTCTATTTAGGCCTTTATAACTTGGTCCCCTCCGACCCTTCCAGTCTTCTTACCACCCCACCACCTCAGTTCCATTCCATGTCGCTGCTATCCATTGACACTAACAGAAGTCAGATGTCAGAACAACTCTGTTGTTCTTTGAATAAAATACTCCATTTCCCTAATGGTTATTTTCACTGACTGTCTTCCATGCCTGGAAATCTCTCCCTCCTCATCTTTGCCTCTTGGCTTCCTTTAAGTCACAAGTACATTCCCAGCTTCTATGAGAAGCCTTTTCTTATCCGTCTTAACATGCTAATGATTCTTTCCAGTTTATTTTATTTCTTGTTTGGACCTAGTTATTCCCACATTGTCCCCCTCTTAAGCACAGGGGCTATCTTTTTCCTTTTTTTTTTTTTTGTATCCCAAGCACTTAGCACAGTGCCAGCACACACTCAATAAATGCTTGTTGACTCACTGTTCTTGTTGTTTCTTACACTATCCAGTCCTTGGAATGGCTTTCTCCACTCTGTGCCTGAAATATATTTCTTCACCTGAGCCTTTTTAGAATTCCAAGTTTCTTTCAAGACTCAGCTTTAAGAAGTACATACTTCAGGAAACCATTCCTCATCTCTCAGCTATTAATATCTTTCTCCTCCCAAAATGTAATTTACATTTATTTTGTATTTTTAAAATGTACACCTATATATGCATATGTTGTCTTTTTTGGATAGAACCTAAATTCATCAAAGACAGGGACTACTTATTTCACTTTGGAACCTATTGCAATAGCTTTCTGGTTGGTCCCCCTGACACAAGTCTCTCTCCACTTTTTTTTTTTTTTGTATCACCAGTGCTTTTCCCAGTACCTGAGAGACAGTAACTACGAGATTCTGGTTTTTGATTGATTGATTAATTATTACCAGAAGGGTGACCACAAAGTAATGAAATTTTTCAAGTGGCAGAAAGAACTGTGTTCCATGTCCACTATGCAAAAAATTAAATTTATAAAATAGGTGTATTTAGGTCTAATTATTTATACTTCAAAAGGAATCTAATTTGATTTTATAAAAAGACATCACTGATTCCCTTTTAGTATTTAGTTTAACCAATTAACCATCCACTACATGAAAGGCATTGTGCTAGTTAAATGCATCTTTCATTTTACTAATCTTATCTGGCCTCTGAGGCCCTTTATAACTCAAACTGCATGTGACTTAGAATCACTCTTTCCCCCCATTAATTAACCACTTTCACTGGTAAACATTTCTAATTCATTTCTTACCTTTATGCCTTTGTTCATGCCATTTTCTCCCTGTATTTTCACCATCCTCTGGTACATTTAAAATAGGAATGAATTTGTTAAGTCCAACTAAATTATTTATTAAAATTGTATTTATATAAACATTTTCAGGTATATGTCTACTGCTTATATTTTTACTGGTTTCTATAGAGGATAGAGACCAGAATTCTGATTTCATTGGGATAGGGTAACTCCCAGATGAGGGTATCTCCTCCACCAAGGCAGGTTAGCACTCCAATTTAACATTCTTAGAAAGTTGCCTAGAGTGCCAAAACACTAAACTTGCTGAAGGCCATAGTCAATGTGTATCAGCCTCAAGGTCTTAACCTATTCTGGTCTTTCTGACTCTGAGACTCATTCACTAACCCACATGGTCTCTTATTGAGTTCCATAAGGCAGGAAAAAAAAAAAACTCAAACCTAAACCAAACCAATTTATCCAATGTAATTTCCATGTGTAGTTACCAAGGACAGATTAGTGATTCTTGTGTAGCAAAGGGTCCAAGGTGACTGAAAGGTGACTGAATCTAAGTGTCTTTTCTTTCCCCTTTATTTTATCAGAGAAAGAAAACAAATGACCAAGGTTTCCTTCAGACTTTTTAATTGATCTAAGAACATGTTAAATTTCACCAAAAATGGCAGTAATTTTGATATGTAAACACAGTCTTAAGAATGCCCCCAACACAAAACAATAATCCTTGCCCTACCATCATCCCCAAACTATAGAACAAAAGATAACCCTACAGTGACTATAGCTCCACACACACACACCCCTCCCCAGCATTCACTGCTGATTGAGTGATGGGGGATGATTTTTATCAATCCTGATATAAAGATGTACATACAGTTCGGGAAGATGGTGTCCTCAGGTTTGGATTTAATGGAATTTGGGTGGGGGGAAATACTTTGCCCAAGTCTATTCCTTATATTCATGCTCATAGCTAGGGATAGCTTATCATCCTCTGAATGCTGGTCTTCCCTGTTCCTATTGCTTCTTTTTGGAGGGTAGTTGGGGTTAAGTGACTTGCCCAAGGTCACATGGCTAGTTTTTGTGTTAAGTGTCTGAGGCTGGATTTGAACTCAGTCCTCCTGACTTCAGGGCCGGTGCTCTACTTACTGTACCACCTAGCCACCCCATCCCTATTGCTTCTGAAGATATCTCAGAGCACCCCTCTGCTCTAACCCTGGAGACAGTAATTTCTTGGTAGGGAACCATTTGTCTTGCCTTTGTTCCCCAAAATCCACTATTTTCCCTAAGTAATACTTGGCCTTCTCATGTGCCAAGAACTGAATGTCAACCCTCCTTTATGTGTTGTCTCCCTCAATTAGAATGGAAACTCCTTTAGAGTAAGGAGGGTCTCAATTTTTTTATCTGTAATTTTTATCTGAGCACGTAGCACAATGTAAGCACTTAATAAATCCTTTTCCATTCCATAAATTGGCAGTGTTGGAGATGGCTCTAATGCCAGGATTCTCTTATTTCAGGTTCAATGTTGGCACAAAATGAGGTACTTGAAAGTCATGGGACAGTTAACAAAAGGAGATTTACTTTGCTCTAACTCAGGAAGAATTATGCAACAAGGATATAATGGTACATAGTTTCTCTAAATGTGCCTTTCCTCTCCTATATGGGAACTTTGGTGATCAGGGCAGCATATGATGGACATGGCAACCTTCCTGGTCTTCAGAAATCCAGTCAGAAGGACTCCAACTTCACATGGATGACACTTTCTATACCCTTAGGTGATCAGGAAGCAGTCTTGGAAAAGCTGGCACCAACGGATTCCTAGGGACAATTTTGACTCCTTTTAGGGAAAGTTAATCACTGTTGAAGGAGAGAAGGAAGAAGGGTCTAGGCTAGGGGTGGGGAACCTGTGACCCTCTAGGTCCTCAAGTGTGGCCCTTTAACCAAAACCAAACTTCACAGAATAAATCCTCTGCTCTGGGCAAACCCCATCATGTGGGTGGAAGGAAAGAAATTGCACCAGGGAAATGTTGGTAAATATTAGTCTTATCACAGGTAGCAATATGAAGGGGTTACAGAAGAACAACAAGGGGGAGATTGTGGTAATGTAGGTAATTGGTGATGATGGGTGATACAGGGTGGTAAAAACAGGAATTGAAAGAGAGGATAGATGTGAGTTTGTAGAGGAAGGGATAGTACTTGAAATCAGATTGAGTGTATAGAGCTTTGGGAAGATGGAGACTGGAGGTTTCATTTGCACAGAGATGAACCACAGAATAGTACAGTGGAAGCCTACAACTTTGTGACTTTGGGTAAGTCTTGGTGTCAGTTTCCTTATCTGTAAAATGATTTGATTAGATGGTCTCAAAGGTCTCTTGTAGCTCTGAAAACCTTATAGTGCTTTATCAATATTAGCTATGATTAGATCTACAAAGCCTATCAAAGGTGACAGTGAATGTGATTAACAAGAGAGAGAAGCAAGTCAAGGCCAGAACTTTGGGGAACTCCAACATCTTAGCATCAGGAAGAAGGACCATAAGTGAAGAAGAGATATTGGGCATTTTCTTGTTTCCATAAGGCAGAGCTCCCGATTATCAGTTTTCCAACAGTGGAATGGGCTGCCTTGGGAGGAAGTGGGTTCAGTCTCATTTATAGTCTTTCAGTGAAGGCTAGTTGACCACTTGTCAGGTCTGTGGCAGAGAGGGTTTCTGTGCAACCAGATGATCTCTGAGGCCCCTTCCAACTGATAGAGGAGGCAGTGGAGTCAAAAGAGGAGCAGTTAGAAAGGGATGAATGGAAAACATTGATCGAGTGCATACTATATGCCAGGTGCTGGGGATAAAAATACAAAAGTGAGCCAGTTCTTGCCTTTGGGGGTGCTCTGAGATATCTTCAGAAGCAATAGGGATGGGGTGGCTAGGTGGTGCAGTAAGTAGAGCACTGGCCCTGAAATCAGGAGGACCTGAGTTCAAATCCAGCCTCAGTGGGGGACAAAATATAAAAGTGAGTTCGGGTGGCCAGGGAAGGGAATTTTGGTTTGGGTGAGTGAAGTCATAGCTTAGTCAATTGTTATATCTTCTCAAGAAGCAATAGTAGTACTGATTGGATTGTTGTTTCCAGAGCAAGAAGCTGAGGTGGTGGGAGACCATATGTGCCTCACATCAGGGTTGATGGGAGACATCTGGGGAGGATGCATGTGAAGCATGGCATCTGCATAGAGATAAGACAGTCCTGAGATATAGGCAATAGCATGTGCCAGAAGGGTCAAACCACTTTCCCCTCATACCCCAGTGGATAAGACCCAGGATCCTGTGCCCAAGAACTCTGGAAATAGCAGAGATCCCTCCTCCCCTCTCCCCATACTGTTGCCCTGTTTTCAGTCCAGCTCCAGTAACCAGTTCCTTGTGAAGATGGAACACACATGCATTAACTATTGACCAACTGCTGTTGAAGGCCCAAGAGTCCTGGGAACAGCAATAACTCCTCTTCCCCACCAAGATGCCTAAGACCACCAGCCCTGCTTCCAACCAACTATCCTCAGGGGAAGCAATTCTTGAGGACATGAGACCTGGCAACTGATCTGCTAAGGTGCAGCTTTTGTCTCTATCCCTGTTACTGAAGACCTAGAAAACAAAGTCCTTAGCATGGTCAGGTTAATTACCAGAAACTGATAGGGTTTTATTAATAGAAATTACACTAACAAAGATTCCATTCCACCCATTTTGCTGTTTCCCAGGAACCACTGGCTCATTTCATCTGACTTGCAACTGAAACCATCATATTTAATAGGAGTCTTAAGTTTTAAGACTTTGGGAACATCCTGCATATTGTCTTCCCTTATCTGTTTAATTCTTCTCTACCTGAGAGCAGGACTGTTGCTTTTTTCTGTTTGTATCCCTAGCATTCAGTACAGTGCTTTGCATGTAGTAAAAAATATAGTGGGTTTGGTGAGTTGGCATTATTCACTCACTGATCAGGAATGAGTGCAAACTTAAGAACCCATTGTATCTGGCTGAATCTAGAACATTTCACATCCACCCACCTGGACACCTTATCGTAAGCACTGCTGCCTTCTCCTTCTCTCTACCTGGAGTAAAATCATTCCAGAAACAGACCCCCAGAGCCCATTCCCTCTCCCCGTTCATTGGAGGAGTAAATCCACCCAGAATAAAAAGGATAGACCAAAGTTTAATAAACATTCCATGACCTGACAGTGAAGTATTTTGAAAGCCAAGGAGGGAATGCATCCAGATGGAAGGAATGATCATCAGTGTTAAAAACTGTATGGTAGTGAAAGGAGGATAAAGAGAGAGAAAAGACTATTGGATTAGTGGTTAAGGGGGTTGTTGTTGGCCCTGGAAATGGGTAGGTATTTTGGAACCCTGTTATTCTTTGGTTCCTGTTCTTGGTCCTAGTACAGATCATTTAGTGACCTGGATGGGAATGTGAACTACAATGAAATATTTAAAAGAATAAATTAATTTGCAGATTATTTATTTACAATTCACAATCAATGCTATAACTGAAAATTAAAGTAAGACTTCTTTCAACCACCAAGTCTGAAGGTCTACTATCACTGTGGCCATAAAGACCCTTAGGGGGCACTCTGTTACTGGAGGGAAGTACTTGTTGCTGAATTCCATTTCATAAACCTTGGTTGATGCTACTACCAAAGGTAACTTGAATACTGGTATTTCTCAGTTAAGAAAAAAAAACAAGACAGAAAACAAAAAACAACCTAATGAGCCTTTAAGAAAACTTTAAAAAAAGCTTTCTTAATAACAGCCATTGTATCTCCCCTCCCCCCACTGCATTTAAAATGATTCAGTAAAAGAAAAACTATTAGCTATAAACTGATATGTTAACGTACTGTTTCTGGACACAGAGGAATAGGGTTCAGATCCCACCGCTTCCACGTGTGTTGACCTTGGACAAGTCACAACTTCCCTAGGCCAGGTAACCTAAGAGGTCATTTCTAGATTAAAATCTCCAATTTTAGGATCGAGTCCAGCTTCCACATTCTACAAAGAAGGAAACTAAGAAAGGGGATATCGTGCGGTGGAAAGTAGGCTGACTTTGGAATGGGAGCACTGTGGGTTCAAAGACCACCTTTACACAGCTATGCAGCCTTGGCTTCAATTATCCGGGATTCCGTTTTCTCCTACATAAAACAATGAAGTTGGACTAGAGGCCCTCTAAGGCCCCTTCCAGCCTAAACCTACGATCCTATCGGGCCTCAGTTTCCAAGACCGTGCGGCTGGACTGGCTTAGGACCTTTCCAGACCCGAACGAATGCAATCCCATGAAGCCCAGAGTAAGAGACCCTTCCAACAGGCTATTGGAGGGGGGAGCCGGGGCTGCCTTGGGCATTCCTCGATCCTCCGCGCGCCCGCACACAGGCGCTCCATAAGGAGTCCGTAGCAGTTAAGGGGCCTCGGACCCCGCGGTGGGTGCGTGACGGGAGGTGCGCGCGCTCCTTCCCGTGCACTTCAAAGCAGGGGAGCACATGCTAGGACCTGCGGCTCCCGGGGTTCTGGCGCGAGGTCAGCTGGGGGGACTCGGCCGGCCACCTGGAGAGCCTTTAAAGGAGCCCGCCCCAAACCCACGCGAGGACGCGGGGCGCAGGGAGAGCGGGGGGAGGGCTGGAGGCCGGGGACTCCTTCCCCTCGCGCCCCGCCCCCGGGGCTCGCGCTCCCCCCCGCCTGGGGCGCGTGGCCCCTGCGCGCCCCTCGCCGAGCCCCCGGGCCAGCGGAGCATGCGCGCTGGCGCCGCTCCCATCCCCGCCCCCTTCCCCGGGCTAAGTTATGCCAAGTATGTGAGGAGCCAGGGAGGCGGGAGGCGGGAGGCGGGTTCGAGAGCCACCGCCGGCCATGGGGTGCTGCCGCCGCCGCTGCCGCCGCCGCCGCCCGCCGGAGCGAGGGCCGGGGGCGCCGAGGCAGGCGCGCGGGCCATGGCGGAGCCTCTGAGGAGAACCTGGTCCCGGCTGCGGGGGAAGCGCGCCTCGCGCGGGGCTGCGCGCCCGGAGCGGGAGCGCGCGCGGCCCGAGGAGCCCCGCGCTCCCCCCGCGCCGCTCGCCCCCGGTGTCCCAGAGGGCGAGGATGCGGGCCCGGCCGCCCCCTGCGCGCGCTCGCCCCGCGGCCGCGGCCGGGACAGCAGCTTCGGGTCCCCGCTGTCCCGGCGGTCCAGCCCGGGCGGCCGCGTCCTGCAGAAGACGGAGGGCCCGGACCTGGAGGACGAGGACTACTATGAGAACCTGCCCGGCCCCGAGGGTGACGGCGACGGCGAGGGCTGGGCCGCCCCCACCGCCCCCGCCGCCGCCGGCTCCTCCCCGCGGGCGGGCGGCGGCCGCCTGGAGACGGGCCGGCTGCGCTCCCAGCTCCAGGAGGCCTATTATTTACTCATCCAGGCCATGCACGACCTGCAGCAGGTGTCCCCGCCCCAGGCGCCGTGGCCGGGGTTAGAGGGGCCCCGCCACCCGACTCCTGCCCCTCCCCCTGCTCCCCCTTCGCCCCCTCCCCCTCCGCGGGCGCCGCCGCTCCGCAGCCGGAGCCTGGACAGCCTGCCCGTGTGCGCCCCGCCGCCACTGCAGAGGTGGTCCAGCGACAGCGCCGTCCGCTCCCGTGTGCCGTCCGGCTGTGCCGGCCGCGGCTGGGGCGCTCCCGAGCCACGTGGAGGGGCGATGGACGGCCCGGGACCGGGCTGCGGCTCCCCGGCGCTGCGGGCGGGCTGTGTGGCCCTGCAGCCCTCGGCCCGGGGGAGCGGCTCCTCGGGGAGCGCCGGCCGCAGTCCGGCGGCGCCCTCGGGCGTGCCCAGAAGCAAAGGCGACAGCCCTGAGGGTCCCTTCTTCAAGCCCCCCGTGGTTACCGTGAAGAAGCTGCAGAAGTGGATGTACAAAGGGCGCCTGCTGTCCCTGGGAATGAAGGGGCGCGTTGGGGGGTCTCCGTCCCCAAAAGTCCTAGACGCCCCCGCAGCCCCGCAGTGCCTTGGAGCGCTGAAGACGCCCGAAAGCAGCCCCCGTCCTGCACCTCCAGACCAAAGAATTATGCTGACAGGTAGGGGCCGGCGGAGCTCACCACTGGGCTGGTCTGTGAGCTGCGGATAAAACGCATTCTGGGGGATTGGACCGCTTTGCGCTCTGAGGGCTGGAGAATGTTTCTGCATGTTAGCGCATTGTAACGAAAGTCTAGATTGTCATGTAAGTGACACCAGAACCGCTTTTGAGCTAACGGTGTCACAGATTCAGTCATGCTAGTGGTTCTTTTCCCCTTCTTAACACAGTGGAATGAAAACTGATGTTTTTAGGTACTTGAAGTTTTTTCTCTTAAGAGCCATCGTGAATATTCTGAACCGAGCCAGCAGTGAGTAACTATTACAACACTTTTGGATTTAAGAACTGGGTGGTGCTTTCCTCAGTCTGTGTAGCTCAAGGCAAAACCATAGACTTTTGTGGAGTTTGTGAGTTTGAATTTGTTCCAGTGTAGAATTTATACCGTAAATAAGCTTTTATTTTAATCATTCTTTTCTCTCAGTAACAAAGAATTTTAAAATTTACGATTTTTTCTAATGCACTAAGTGCACTTGCACCCGTTGCTCAGATATAATGACATTTTAAATACACATCTGGATATATTTAAATCTATCTTTAATCATCAATATTTTCAAGTTTTGCTAAACTGCAATAACCTAATTTGGAATTTAATTTCATTTTAACCTAGCAAAGGAGGTTAAAGTACCATAGGTAGGGAAGTGTAGAATTTTAATTTAATAAACAGATCTGAAAACTGAATTGCATACTTTGAATTATCATCTTCTTTATTAGAAGTAAAATAGTAGTTGGCATAAAATTTTTTTAGGTGTTCATGTGGATAATGAGATGTTAGAGCTAGGAATTGAGAGGTTGTCTCCTGAGATGTAGTGGGGTGGATAGGGTGCTGGACAGAGGGTTAGGATGACCTGACTTCATCTTCCTCCTCAGATGCCTACTTAGCTATGAGTGACCCCAGAGAAGACACTTAATATCTCTGTGCCTCTTTTTTATCATCTCTAAATTGAGTATTGTAAATTGGTTGGTTTTTGGCTCCATATCTCCAAACCCATAAATTAACCCTCTTTGTAAAAAAAAGCTCAAAATAGCAATTTTTGGCAAAATTTCCCATTTTAATGATGATGTTTTGAGCTTTGATTTCCTTACAGGCATCATATCTTTGAGTGAATTTACTTCAGTACAAATGGTGGTCTTTTGAATTACTTGTTTTATCATTTAACACCATTAATGTCAGTTATCTAATTCTAAAATTCTCAGTGTTGATATTTAAATTTTAATATAGAAGCACCACAGAATAAGCTTCAGCTCATTTGACATTATTTCATAAGAAAGCTTTAAACTGAAAGTGACAAATTCCACTTAATTGTCACAAAATTGTCACAAACTTTAAAAGTTCATTAACAGATATTTGTGTGTACATCAGTGGTTATGGTGGAAACAAAGTTTAGACAATTTCTGGGCACTTTGAGGCATATATGAAAGTGTGCTTTACACACTTATAGAGAAGAAAAAGAAACAAATTTTAAGCAAATTTGTTGAATAAGAATATTTGGGCTCTCTAATTCTGTACTACTAAATTGTACTTTTAAAAAACCCCGAGTTTCATCTCACAAATGGAAAAGTAAGGTATTCTGCAATAAGTTGATTATTAAGTAAGATGTGCCTTTCAGTTTTTAAGTATTTATAAGCATTTTTGTCATTTGGAAAATTTAGTGCTTTTTCTTTTTCTTGTTTTGATTTTGGCTCTGTTTAACCCTTTGTATAATTCTTAAATAGGAGACTATAAAGGGTGATGTAAAACTTTAGTCAGACATTTTGTAACTTATTGTCTGAAGGTAAAATATTTACCTTCTGTACACTTTTATACTTTTGTTGGAGTATGCACATTCATGTTAAAAAAATAAGCAACACAATCGATTACCAAAGATAAGACTAGATTAGTTGGAATACTGCCAGCAAGTATTAGCTAAATGGACTGGCAAACTGTAAAGGAAATTAAAGTTCAGTATCCAATGAATATTATAGGAAAGGTTATTCTCATATATTAATTATTGGTATCATAAGAAATCTACATAATGTCTATGAACTCTTTTTGGGAAAACTTTTCGAGATGAATTTCCATTCAAATAACACATTTAAACTTTAGATGATGGAGATTACATATCCATTTAATTTCATTTCCTATGTTTACAAGTTATTAAACATCAGTTTAAGGGGATGCTGTAGACATAGTGTAACTGGCACTTAACAAGAAATTCTCATGATATCTTTGTGGACATTATAGAGAAATGTGTGCAGTTAAATGGATTCAGAACTGGTTAAATTACTATAATCCTGAAATTTGAATTACTCAATCCCCTTCATCCTGAGGGGGCATGAAGCAGGTCTCTGTCCTGAGCCCTAGTCTGTTCTGTATTTATAATAAATGACCACGATAGCATGCATATTATATTAGCATGTTTATTAAATTTACAGATAAAAGAACTGAGTGATAGTTGAGATGTCAGATGAAAGAATAGGGATAGGAAAAAATTTTTTTCAGGATGGAATGGAATGATGGACCAAGTAAAAAGTTGAAATTTAATAGGGATAATAAATATAAAATGTTGCTCTTCAGCAAGAAAAAGAAAGAAAAAAGAAAAGAAACAGAATAATTATAGTCTGGAGAGATGAAAAAGTCCTGAGAGGTTAAATTAAGTCAGTAGGTTAGATATATCCCCAAAGAAGTAATATGACCTTGCTGTAGTTAAGTGGTTCAGTTTTGGTGACTCTGTGGACTGTACTGTCCTTGGGCTTTTCTTGGCAAAGATGCAGGAATGGTTTGCTATTTTCCTTCTCCAGGGGCTTAAGGCAAATGGTAGTTAAGTGACTTCCCCAGGGTCACACAGCTAAAATATCTGAGACCTCCTATGGCAGTAGGCAGCACTAATTGATGTTCACTTAGTTGTCCATGTATTGCTTCTGGAGCATTGTGTTCAGTTCTGGATGCCATATTTTAGAAAGGACATTGATAAACTAAATCAGGCCTGTGTGAGGCCTATCAGGATGGGGAGCTTGAAACTCTGTCATTTAGGAGGGATTGAAGAAATGTGGGGATAGTTTTTCTGGTGAAGAGCAGATGTGGCTGTCATATAAAAGAGGGATTAAAGTTCTGTGCCTTTAGAAGAAGAGTACTAAGACCACCAAGTTAAAGTTATATTGAGGCAGATCTTAGGCCAATGTAAGGAAAAATTCACCAATAATTAAATATGTTTGGAAATAGAATGGACTGTTTTCAAAAGTTTGCCATCCCTGGAAGTATTCAGATGAAACTTGGATGAATATTTGCTTAGCATTTTGTAAAAAGAAAATTTGTAGATTAGGTAGGATTTCAAATAGTTTACCTCCATGGTGTCTTTCAATTCTGTGATAAGAGATATTGTGATAACAATTATTATTTAGGGGTAGAAAATACTGCTTTTTTTTGAGAAAAGTTAAGTTTATCGAACATTTTAGGTAAAACTTAAAGGACTTAATGCTTTAAATATCTTATTTAAGTCTCATTAAAATCTATGGACTACGGTTATTCCGGTATCGGATAGAGGTACTGATGTGCAGAAGTAACTGACTAACCCAAGGTGGTAAGATAGAAGAGCCTTTTTTTTAACTAGCTCATAACATTTTTATTATATAAAAGAGTAAATTGTTCATAATGGTACTATTCCTTACCAGTTTGAAATATTAGCATCTTCTAAGGCACTTAACTAAAAGCACATTTCAGTTAAAGCAGCACCTTCTTGATTATAGACAAATGATGGTTGTAGTTACAAGCTATATTCTTACTCCTATGTTGTTATCTGTGATAGCGATCCTATTTATTTTTATTTTGACCATACTTGTGATTTCATCAAAATAGGGAGCTTCCAAAGAGAAGGAACCCTCCCAGTGCACATATTGCCTGAGGCACTTAGAGTTGTATTTGCCCAGACTTACAAAGGGAGTATGAGTCTGAAATGGAACTTAATCCAAGTAGTCTAGACTTTGAGGTTAATTCTCTGTCCACTAGGCAACACTTCCTCTCTTCTTTTTACAAATATTTTATTAATGCTTTTTTGGGTATTATTTTTTAACATTACTACCACTTTCTAGTCAGTTTTCCCACCAACAGAATATTCCTTTATCAGGTAAGTTCAGTTATCTAAATCATACTTAAGCCAGTAGCTGTGTCTAAAATGCATACTTCATTCTACACCTATTGTTCACTGTCATTTTGTAGAAAGGCCAGAGGCATGGTCATGAGGCTGCATGAATCAGAGTTCTGAACTCCTAGAGTGTTGTTTTCTTTGGCATTATTGTGATCATCACATAGGTTATTTTCCTGATTGTACTTACCTTGTTCTACATTAGTTCATACAAGTCTTCCCAAATTCTATAGTTGTTATGTCTTTTGGAATAATAATATCCCATTACCTTAATATGCCATAATTTGTTTGGCCATTCCCCCAGTTGATGGACAGCCATTTTCCTTTCAGTACTTTGCTGTTACACAAAATGTGCTGCTGTAAATATTTTCTCATACACATATTTATTCGTTTGTGCCTCAGATTACCTTTATTTCTCATGGAACATGACCAAGATGAGAAGTCTGAGTTTTCTCAAACAAGATTAACTTTTATAGAGACCAAGCTTGAGGCAACTGAAATGTTAATCAAATTCTGTGGATCATGCTACAAGTAGCTTGTCTTCTCAGTGTTCCAAGACTAGATGTGTTTCTATAGTGAGCAAACCTATAGTAACTGGAATGTTCTCAGAGCATGTGTCTCCAACTGCAAATATCTTGTCGTTTACATGTTATATAGTTGAGATGACATTTATTTTTCCTTCCCCTTCGTGGAGGTGGGAGGTCCCCAGGTGTTACACATTGGGCTGACTTTTTTTTCCCCTCCCCCCCCCCCCCAGCACATCTGTCAGGTGAGGAAGGGGGAGGAGGGGAAAGGAAACTGGTGGGGGATGGTTGTGAGGGAAGGGATGGGAAAGGAAAAGGGCAGGCAAACCTGAAGCTGCTTGTGGGTCACCTCTCCTGATTTCAGAGAGAGAGAGAGAGAAGAGAGAATGTGTGTATTCTTTCCTTCTGTCTTTGCCCTCATTTATATGTTTGCTACTGTTTATTACCAGGTCAAAGGTCATCTTAAGGATTCTATAATATAATTCCAAATTGTTTTCCAGAGTGGTTGAATTATTTTACAACTCTACCAGTGGTACATGAGTTATTAGTGTGCCTTCTTTCCAGCAGTCTTACCAGCATTAATCAGTTTGCCTTTTGTCCCTTTTACCACTCTGATGGATGGGTGGTAAAACCTTCAATTGGTTTAATTTGAATTTTTCTTATTATTAGTGATCTGGAACATTGTTTCATCTGGTTATTTGACAGCTTGTATTTCTCTTTTTTAAACTACTTGTTCATATCCTTTGAACCTTTATTCCCTGGGGGAATGATTTGTTATTACATATTTGTATCAGTTCTCTACATGCCTTGGATAACAGAACTTTATCAGAGTTTTTTCCCCCCTCAAATTAACTGCTTCTCTTTTTATTCTAGCTTTGTTAATTTTGTTCATGGCAAAAGTTTTCAAATTACTATAATCAAAATTGCCTGTTTTATCTTTAGTAATCACCTCTATACCCCTTGTATAGTTCTGAGTTTTTTTCCTGTAGTCATAATTGCTTACATTACCTCTTTCCATTCTCAAAATTTTTAATGATGTATTCTTTTATACTTAAGTGCCATGTCTCCTACTTCACTGAAAAAATTGAGTCTGCTAGCTGAGAGCTTCCTTTTCAGCCTCATCTCATAATCACACAGGTATTTTCCTCCACTGTTACCTCCTTTACCCCATCATAGACAAAGCAGGAGCCCTTCTTATTGCCAAGGCAGACTCTTCTGTCTTTGATACCATTCCATCCTGTCTTAACCAGCATATCGCTCTCTCTAGCATCTTTACTCTTCCACAAATCTTCAGTCTCTCCTTATCTATTGGCTGCTTCCCTGCTGCCCACAAACATGCCCATCTTTCCTCATCCTTAAAAAAAAATCCTCATTAACCTCCTATCTGTAAACCTTATTAGCTCACCCACCTCTTTCTCTCCCTTTCGTGGGTAAATTTCCTGAGAAATCAATACCTCCATTTTCTTTCCTCGTATGCTTCCAAACTTTCTGCATTCTGGTTTCCAACTTCATAATTTAACTGAAAACTGCTCTCTCCCCTTGATATCTTTTTTTTTCTTTTTGGAGGGGAGAAGGTAGGGCATTTGGGGTTCAGTGACTTGCCCAAGGTCACATGGCTAGTTTTTGTGTTAAGTGTCTGAGGCCAGATTTGAACTCAGGTCCTCCTGACTCCAGGGCAGGTGCCCCACTCACTGCGCTACCTAGCCACCCTCTCCTTGAATTGCCATATCTTTTTGACCTCTCTGCAACCTATTAATCACCTCTTCTGGATACTCTCTGTCTTTCTAGGTTTTCTTGACACTGTTCTTTCCAGGTACTCTTTCCCCCCTCTCTGACCACTCTTGAGTTTCCTTTTCTAGATCTTCTAGGTTATATTCACTCACTATGAACATGCCCCTTCAAGGGTCTTTCCTGCTCCCCTCATCTTTTCTCCCTCCATGTCATCTTGATTGGTGATCTCATCAGCTCCCTTGAGTCCAGTTATTATCTTTATGCAGATGATTCTCAGATCTATTTCTCCATTCTTACTCTTTTTCCTGACCACAAGTTTTGAATCATCACCTGCCTATTGGACATTTTGGACTGAATGTTTGTATCCTCCAATTCCTCACTGTCACTCCACATATCCAATCTGTTTCTGTCTTGTTTCTACCTTCAAAACATTTCTCATCTAAGTTCCTTTCCTTTCTTTCCCACAGCTGTCCCCCTCATACAGGCCCCCCTGACCTCACACCTGTATTTTTAGGATGATAGCCTTCCAGTTGATCTCCCCCTCTCAAATGCCTCCTTGCTCCAATCCATCCACTTTATTGTCAGTGTAAAGAGGGCTGAGTCTGTGTCACTTCTCAGCTTTATGATCTCCACTGGATTCCTGTCCACCGATAGGATCAAATAGAGATCCTATATTGCTTGGCTTTAAATCCTTTCATAAGCCCACTGCTAGTCTTGCTCTGTGCCCTTAGGACCCCTTTTTCTTCTTGAATGGCTCCCTCTAGATTCTCCATTCAAGGACGGTGCCTAGGCCAGCCATCTCTTCTGTTTTCCACCATTCTGCTTTCCTCTAGATTTCTCCAATACGCCCCTATGCTGGATACTTCTCTCCTCCCTCCCTGTTTTTAGCTTCCTTTTATGTATTCTCTTTTTCTTTAAAATTTAAGCTCCTTGGGGTCAGGGACTGCCTTTCTTTTTGCTTGTGTCTGTATTCCCAGCTCTTAGCACAAGAGCCTGGTACATAGTAATTATAAGCCTGGTACATAGTAAGCATTAATAAATGCTTGTTAACTGATTTAATGATTGCATTTTACTCTCCTCCCCCTACTCTTCAACCCCACAAAACTGACTTACTGTTATTTACAGTACTGTTCTTTACAGAAATGCTCTCTCTTCACATGCACCTCTTGGATTCTTAGGCTTCCTTCAAGACTCAGATGTTTTGCAAGAGGCTTTTCCTGGTTTACCCATTGTTAGTGACTTTCTGCTGAGATGAAGATTCTTTACATTGGATATATCTTGTATGAACATATTTGCATGTTGTCTCTTCTATTAGAATTTGAGCTTTTTGAGGGCAAGGGTTATGTTTTTGCCTTTCTTTGTGTATACCCAGCACTTAGCACAGTGCTCAACACATAGTAACCACTTAATAAATGCTTAGTTGTTACATAGTTTCTTTAAATAGAAAATGTTATCTAGAGTTTCCAGTTTTTAAAAAAATTTTGAACTTAAAACACTAATAAAGAGCTTTTTTTTCCTTTTTGGAGGGGAGAAGGCAAAGCAATTGGGGTTAAATGACTTGCCCAAGGTGACATGGCTAGTAAGTGTGTCAAGTGTCTGAGGTCAGATTTAAATTTAGGTCTTCTTGACTCCAGGGCTGGTGCTCTATTCACTGCACCACCTAGCCACCCCCTCCTCTTTTTCCAGATCTCCTCAGTACTGAATCCCAAACTTCCATAGGGCAAATCCCTCAACCCCTACTGCCTATTCTCTTATCCCTACCTATTTCAGCCTTCCCCAGACAATATCTCACTCAGTTATCAGTCCATCTTTTCCACTATGCCCTCTCAAATGACCACTCTGCAATTAACAAACTCCCTCAAATTTTGGATGACTACTCATTATCTTCTGGCACTCACTGAGACATGGTTCCTTCTGGATATCATTTGCCATCCTTTCTCATACTTGTTGCCTCTGTCATATGAGCTGACTTACTAGTCCTGGTGATAAAGTCGGAATATCCCTTGTTCCTTATTGTCACTTCTAGTTTCTACCTCTTCCTTAGCAACCTCTTTTCTTTTAATGTCCACACTATTCCAAATTTATTACCCAATCTGGAGCTTAGTGGCTGGTTGTTTACTGGTTCTTAGGACATCTCCCTCCTTTATTACTTAGTTCAGCATCTAGCTGACAGTCTTTGTTTACCCTCCAACTCATGGGAATGTATGTCAGCATATGTGTTGATATTCCCCTGACTCCACAGTTTGTAAGTCTGCATAACTGCCATGAACCTCTCCATCTTAGAGATTTACAGGGTGGTCGCACCCCCAATTTTGCCATTATCCATAAATATTGTTTCCATGATTAGGAATACTGAAGTTCTTAGAAATTCAATCGTAATCTTTTGTTATTATATCTTTCCTTATGCCACCTAAACCTGTTCTTTATCCTGGCATGATCTTTAATCCTTCAGTACTTTCCTAGGACATCGCCACTGTTCTTTTTCTCTCTCTGTTCTTGAATCCTTTGCTTCCTTATATATCACCTGTCCACATCTTGCTAAACCCCAATCTTGTATTATTCCTACCATTTTCGTCTCCAAGTAAAGAAACTTAGCTATTTGTTACACATTTATGTCATCTCATATCTGTTGGTCCTTGCCAGCAAGACAGTATTTTGGCCATTTCCAGATTGTTCTCCATCCCAGTCACAATATCTGTTAGAAACCTTTTCTTTCCTTCTTTCCTTTCCTACCACAGCAGCCCCCTTTTCTAGGCTTTCAACTCAGGGTCTTACCTCTTTTTTTTTTTTTTGCTTTTTGGAGGGCAGTTGGGGTTAAGTAACTTGCCCAAGGTCACACGGCTAGGTTTTTGTTTGTGTGTGCATTAAGTGTCTGAGGCCGAATCCGAACTCAGGTCCTTCTGACTCCAGGGCCGGCACTCTACTCACTGTGCCACCTAGCCGCCCCTTAATTCTTTCTTTACCTAGAACATCAAAGCTATTCAACTTTCACTCTGTCTTTTCCTTCCTCATCTCACAATCCCTGGATAGCATCCCCTATTCTTTCATCCTTTTATCTCTGAAGCCATGACTCTTCCCATGAAGTCCAATTTCTCTACTGGTACTTTTTGAACACAATTTAAAAATTTAAAATTCTGAACTTAACAAATATAAAAAATAATTTCTGCATATTGTTTGTCCTTAATTTTCTAAGAGGACCAATGGTATCATGGGTGATGTCTTGACTAAAGCATGAATTGAATTTAAGTTAGGCAGAGTTGCACAAAGTCCTCAGCCTCATTTTCTATTGAAATCCAATGGCAAGATAATAAACGTCAAGATGACTGTTGATGCCTTGGAATGCAGTGGATGACCTTGGTATCTTTGATTTCTGGACCAGTCTTTCAGCACTCCACAGAATCTTCTTCAGCTGCCTTCATGGCTGTTGGAACAAATTGTTCTCCTTTATCCATTTGGACGTCTTCAAATGCTTAGGATAGATATTCCCCTAAACTCACTGACAGATTCAAGGCCTGTCAATTACCCTGGCTTAGCTCATCTGCTGAGATGGTTTTGCCTTGGTGTGATTATTGTACATGCTATAGCTTTTTGGAGTCCCAGGTGAAAGTTGGGTGAAAGATAGACACCAGAAGTGGATGAGCAGTCCTGAAAGGGCTCAGCAAGCCCTTACAGCAAAGGCAAATTACTTAACCACACACATAAAGTAGAACAGAAAGGGGAATGCCCATAAAACTACAAATCTCTATTAAATACAGTTTGCTTTTCCTTTTAAGTATACTATTAATAATCAGTAGCTTTCAAAGCTGTTCTGGCATCTATTTCCTTCTGACCTTCCTTCTGTTAAATTCTGTGCATTTCTAAAAAGTACTTCAGTGATCTTCATTTCTTTTTTGGGCAACCTTATCACTAGTTTCCCCTCCCTTCCACTCCAATGAAAAAGAAAGAAAAAGAAAAATAACTCTTGTAGCAAATATGTATAGCCAAGAAAAACAAATGATCATTTTGGCAGTATCTGAAAAAGGTATGTGCTGTCCTAAACATTGGAGCCATCACCTCTTTGTCAGGAGGGTGGACATCAGGCTTCCTCATCACTTTTGTGGAAATGTGGTTAGCTGTTTAATTGATTGAACTTTTTCAAAGTTATATTTTATATGGTGGTGGTGTTGTGGTATAACTTATTCCACTGGTTCTGTTTACTTCATTCTGTATCAGTTCATACAAGTTTTCCCAGGTTTTCTATGAAACCATTCCTTCATCTTTTCTTATGGTGAAATAATATCCAATTACATCCACATGCCATAATTTGTTAAGTCATTCCCCAGTTGTACATGTACCTTTTGGTCCTATCTCTGCAATGCCCCCAGTATATTCTCTAGCATATTGCCAGTCATCTCTGTCCTACAGAATTCTATCTTACTTTATCTGTCATGCCTTTCTTTCTGCCTACAAACATGCCCAAGTCTCTCACATCCTTACATGGAGATAAGTAAAGTAGAAGAAGACTGGGACAATAAGAAAGGACCAGGTTATAAAGGCCTTTAAAAGCCACAGGATTTAATATTTGATCCTAGAGGTAATAGGGAGCCATTGGAATTCATTAAATGGGGGATGTGTGTGTGATGTGATGAAATCTGCATTTTAAGCTGATACAGCTGAGCGGAGGACAGACTGGAGTGAGGAGAACTTTGAGGCAGAGAGATCACTAGCAGGCTGTTGATGAGCTCATGCCTCTGGGTGGTCACAGTGTCAGAGGAGAGGAGTGTAAACATAGACTAGGTAGTGTGAAGGTAGAAATGACAGGATTGAACACCTGACTGGATAGGAGAGGGTGAATGGGGGAGTGAGCAATCAGGAAGAATACTTACTCTGTGAGTGTGGGTGGCTGGGAAGATAATGGTGCCCTAGACAATAGTAGGGAAATTAGGAAGAGGGGACACAGCTGCCAGGGTGATTGTCCTAAACCACAAGTCTGACAATATCACTGCCTTACTCAGTAAATACCACTGGCTCTGTTACCTATAGGATTAAGGATAAACTCTGTTTGCTATTTAAAGCTCTTTACAGCCTGTTCTCTTACTATATATACTTCCAGTCTTCTTACACATCACTCCCCCATCAATGCACATTGCAGTATATGCATCCTGTTCTGCTTGCTGTGGAGACCCGGGAGTCTCCATCTCCTTGTCTATGTTCTTATGCACTGGTGGTCCCTCGATGCCTGGAATGAACTCCTTCATCCTCAGTCTTGGAAGCCTTGACTCAGCTCAAGTGCTCCCTTCTATAAGAAGCCTTTTCTGTTCTCTCCAGCTGTTAGTACTCTCCCTCTAGGGGTCATTTTCAGTTGTCCTGATCTGTATCTTGCCAGTGGACCCAGATGACTGCAGAGGAGAGAGTGAGTCTGGTGACTTTGCACAGCCCTCCCTCCCTTAAATCCAATTCACTTGCAAGTCATGGCATCACATTCCTAATGTCTTGATCCTTTTCAAGAATGAAGGACAAATGACAACATACTCTCAACGTGATCTTTTGGTTATTTTATAGATATTCTCTATAGACTTATTTATATACATTTTATTTTTCTTATTTGCGATGTAAATTTACGGGCAGCACCTGTTTTGCTTCCATTTTTGTGTTTCCACTGTTTAGTATAGTTCCTGGTACATAGTAGGTGCTTAATAAATTCTTGTTGATTGATTGATAATAGGTTTCTCGTATCCACGGAATGCAGAGCTTATGCATGACCTAGGCTGACTGTCAGCATATACACCTCTTATCAGTATGTGGTTACAATTCCGAGTTCATGGATGGTCAAGGCTGTGTCTAAGTTTTTTGGGTCTTCTCTATTCCCTAGATGTGTCTATAACTGTAGTATTAGGCAAGAAATGGGCTGCCCCTATACCCAGGCCTTCTGTGTCTAAAAAGAAATCCTCTTTGGGCTGAGATAGACTTGGCTGACCTGGAGGGTAACAGCATTCATTTTCTTTCTCATATGAGGAAATCATTTCTCAATATTGTCTTCCATACTATTAACTCACTCAGACATTCTTTCTACAGCTGGTGAGTGGATTCCCTGTAGAATCTATGTGACTGATTTGAGCTCTTTTCTCCTGATTACCCTGAGTCTGACTACCTTCTCAATAAGAAATTGTTGTAATGTATTGTTTTCATTATCCCTTGACCACTCTGGATCCTATTTTAGACTGATGAATTAATTACTCATTCTTTCTACTATTTGGTATGAGATAGATTTCCATCATTACTTTGATTTATGTGTTTTTTGCCTATCATGATTGCTTCTTCCTCTGTATCACATTGGAGACTGAGTTAGGATCTAAAACAACCAGTCAGTTCACAATCATTTATTAAGCAACTAAGATACACCAGACACTGTGCTAGGAGCCAGGGATAATAGAGAGGCAAAAAGAACACAATCCTTGCCTTCAAGGAGCTTGAATTTTACTATTGGTAACAAAGTATACACATATAAGTAAATAGAAAATTTATTTGAAGTAAATACAAGGTAGTTACAGTGGGGAGTGAGGGGCATTTGCAGGGAGGAGCAATAGTAAAGATCTCCTGTAGAATGTGGCCCTTTAGGTGAACTTGGAAGGAAGAAAGGCATTTTCAGAAGTGGAGATGTGGAGGGTTATTCTAGGTATGGGGGACAACCTGTGCAAAGGAACACATGTTCCTTTGTTCAACTTATTGAAGATGAAATTAATTTCTTATAGAAATGGTGATAAATCTGTTTAATTTTTTTTTTATTGTCTTTCAGTTTCCATCTGAAAATGCTCTTAGAACAAACTGGCTTGGTTCACCCTCATGCCAGACCTCAATAACCACTTAAAATCTTTTACTAGCCATTTCTTTCCATTTAGCAAGGAGAATCAAGTATTTGTTATAGTCAGGAGGTTTCTGGTCCCTTTTTGTTTTCTCATTTTGATTATTGCTTTATTTTGGTTAATCTTTCAGATACATACAGTGATAGTCCAGGTTAATGACTTTTCCTTTTTCACATTTTTAGCATGTTTGATTCCCTACATTGATTGCTAGCTGTTTGCTGTCTGTTAAGATGTAGTCGATTAAAAAAAAAAATTTGGTGGTGTTATTCAGTGCTTGGCATTTCCAGAGCCTTCCTTCCCATTCTCTTCTTGAAGTATTCATGGTGCACAGGTCTAGCCTTTGGCTTCTTTTGTTTCTTAATCCTTTTCATTGAAGTCAGTCACTATCTACATAAATGTCAATTTGTAGAATTTTGTCCATTTCTTTGTATAATTTCTCTGTTATCTTCTGCAACAAATACTAGCATATATAAATATCAGTTATTGTCTTTGTGATCTTTTTGCTTATTCTAGTTATAAGCACTGCAAGGTAAGAAAACCAAGGGTCTTATGAAACTGTTTCTTTTTGCTTTGGGGCGAATGATAAAGCCAGTTCTGCCAGTTCCTTTATTTTCCTTTCTAAGGGTAACCTTTGAGATAGTCTTTCATTTGACTACATTTTCTTATATCATCTGGCTTAATTTATAGTAGTAATGCCAGTATTGATGTGATTCATTTTCTTAGGCAGACTATCTACTGGTCATTGAATAAGGGCATAAATAAGTTTATAAAAAGTGTGATTGGTAAAAATCTTTGCTATTATTTCACAGTTACTTCCAAGTGTTAATGGGGCCTGCATTGAAATGGGGGAGAGAGGAAGGGGAGACATTTTGTATTTTTCTTTGTTTCACGGGTTACTATGCAAAAGAAGTAATCATCTATTGGTGAACATGCTGGTGTTAGGTGTCTCTTTCCTCTAACTTAGGCTGGTCCTTGGACAAGAGACATAGGCTGTTGTCAGGACCATACTTACAGTATTTCTAACATGGCAGAACCTGTTAGATGTTATGTCACGCTGTCATAGCATTTGACAATCCAGAGTCATCCTTATATTGTAATGAGGTATTAGGGAAGGACTTTGTGAAGGCTTTTGAGAATAATCAAATTGGTGATTATTTTTAAAAAATGTTATGAACTTTTAGTAGTAGTAGTAATCATTTAATGTAGTTATGTATTTAATAATTATGCATGGGCTAATTTGTTCCTAATTGAGAAGATTATTTCAGAAATTTAAAGTTATTATGCATAGTTACAAATATTATCATGTTGCATCAAGTCTTAAGATTACTTAGGAATTATAAACCCATTTGCCAGCTATATTGCATTTATAAACAAATTTTAATTGGTACCCATTACTCAGACATAAACCCAAAAGCAACTGCTAGATTTATTTTCCATTTTTAATGATTAAAATATAACTAGGTATGTTTGGTTATAGATATCTATCTACATGATTGTTTTATGAATTATGAATTATGAATGCATAAGTATATATAAACTGGGCGGGGAGGGAAGAAAAAAGAAAAGAGAAATTTACATGATAATTTTGTATATTTAAAAGGAATAGCAATTTGTACATAATAGAAAAAATTATAACAAGTAATAAAAAGGTCAGCATGATCTTCCAGTCCAAATCAATCCCAAAAGCTTTTACTAACAATCTGCTATGTGCAAGGCATTGTGCTAGGTGAGGGGTGATACAAATGTAAAACAGTCCCTGCCTTTAAGGAGCTTAGATTCCACTGGGGATTTATAAAATATAAACAGATAAATATATGCTTGATAATCTGATAATAGCCAAGGGTATCAGGAAGCTATAGGAAAATGAAGAACTGAGTCTTGAAGGAACCTAGGGATTTATTTATTTATTTATTGCTTTTTTGGAGGGGGGAGGGCAGGGCAATTAGGGTTAAGTAACTTGCCCAAGGTCACAGGGCTAGTGTTGTGTTAAGTTTCTGAGGCCAGATTTGAACTCAGCTCTTCCTGATTCCAGGGCCAGTGCTATATTCACTGTGCCACCTACCTGCCCCTGAACCTAGGGATTTTAAGAGGTGAGGAGAGAGTATATTTCAGGCATGAAGAACAGACTGGTTGAACAGAGACCTTGAGGCTGGAGAATTCACGAAGGGGAAGTGGGCTCACTATATAATAGGACTGGAAAAGTAGGATGGAGTTAAGCTGTAGAGAATTTTAAATGTTAAATGGATGAGTTTGTTTTTTCTATTAAGAAGCAGAAGGGAATCATTGATGTTTCTTGAATAGGGGAGTAACATAGTTGGGCTCATGCTTTAGGAAGACCATTTTGGCACCTATGTGATTGGGGAGGGGAAAACTGAAAATAAGTAGTCCTATTAGGATTGTTACAGTAGTAGGAGTAAGCAATCTTCACAGTAGGATCTATTCTAGGACCTAAACCCTAACCCTAGCACACTCGAGCGGGCGGTGTGTGTGTGTGTGTGTGTGTGTGTGTGTGTGTGTGTGTGTGTGTGTGTGTGTGTGAGTGATTGATCCATCAGAGTGTTCTAAGATGGGTCACATTCTGTTTTTCCTGAAACGGCCATTGTTGTACTTTTGTCTCCAACACAACCTGCTATATCTTATTCCTCAATATTCTACCCATTCTGCTTCTTCCTTCAGCTATGAAAGTTGCCAGTATTTTCCTACTTAAAATCTAACTACTCCCTGGGCAACCATAGCAGTACCGTTGTACATATACCATTGGGAAAATTACACATTTTCCCCCTCCTTCATCTCCTACCCCATTAATTTGTATCTGCAGCAGGCATCCTTTGAAGGATGGGCCCTTTTTGTGGGGCAGTGGCAATTGGCTGAGTAACTAAGAACTTATTAACTCCAGGACCAAATATTATATTATCTTTATTTCATCCTTTTTCAGTTTCTATTTTTAAGTGTTTTATGATGTGCATAATTATGACTATAAGTACATGATGTAATTTATAAGTAAAATCACACACACTTGTATGTGTGTATATGTATCTCACAGACAGTTGAAAGGCAACATCTCTGAAAGAGAACTCATTGTCTTCTCTCCCCACCCAATTTCTTCCTCTCCCTTTCTACTTCTCTATTTTTGTTGAGTACCACCTTTCTAGTCACCCACATTCATAACTTCAAAGTCATCCTTGATGTTTCACTCTCTTTCACCTTCCATATCCAGTCACCAAGTCTAGCCAGTTCCCCTGCATATGTGTATATGTGTGAATGCACACATATATTTCTGATAGGGTGCACAATCCAAAAAGTTTAGAGGCCACTGATCTAGGTGAGAGGTGATGAGGGCCTGGAATGGGATGATGGCATGTTAATGCAGAGAAAAGAATGGATGCAGGAGATGTATATATAGATAGAATAGGGAGGACTTGATAACTGATTGGATATGGAAGGTGAGAGAGAATGAAATATCAAGGATGATTTTAAAGTTATGAACCTGGGTGACTAGAAGGGGTGGTATTGCTTTCAACAGAAAGGAAAGAAGGAAGGGAAAAAAAGAAACTGGGTTGGAGAAGATAATGAGATGTGGCCTTTCAGATGCCTGTGAAATATTTAGACCCAATAGACTGTTGGTGATCTGGAGTTGGGACTCAGAAGGGTAGATTTTCTTAAAATTAGAGTTGAAATTTTGTAGTGATACAGATCCTTTTCTCTTCCTTTTTCCTCAAGAATTCTCCTTCTTTGTTTAGCAGTCTATATTCTATTTTTGCTTGCCTTCTTAAGCTTAAACCTCTCTTTTCCTTAGAAACTATTTCCAGTCTGGTTTTGCTTTATTTTTTTCTTAGAAAAGCAGTTGGATCTGATATTTTGTTTTTGTTTTGGTAGAGGAGACATAGGGCATTAGTGATCTTGGGCTGGAAAGTTTTGTGAATCACTGATTTTTAAAAGAAATGTATTGATTATAATAATAGTAATAGTAGCATTTATACAGTACCTACTGTGTTCCAGGCACCGTGCTAAGGGCTTTACAAATATTATGTCAGTTCACTTTCACAACAACCAAGTAAGGAAGGTGTCTTTATTATCCCAAATTTACAGTTGAGGCAACTGAGGCAAACAGGTTAAGTGACTTACCCAGGGTCACATAGCTCTTGAGTGTTTAAGGCTGGATTTGAATCCCAAGTCTTCCTGACTTGAGGCTCAGAACTCTGTGCACTGTGTCATCTAGCTGCCTCATTGAAAGTTACAGCCTAAAGACTTAAACCAGGTAATGACTGTCAGACATTGGGCAAAATTTCTTTTGATCTCTCCTTGGCTTAGTTTCTCAAAAATGTGGGTAAAGTCTTTGCTCTTTCTCTTTTGAGATGAGATGTTAGTTAGGAAAGCATTTTGAGGCCATTGGTCTGCCTGGGGCAGAATACAGCAGTAGCATTACCTTGTTAATTCTAGGTATTAGACCTTTCTTCTAGAAGTTCAAGACCTCATTAGCTTTCTTTGCTGCCTTAGCGCTTTTGTTGACTAAACCTCGTGTCCCAGTCTTTTACCTCCCTATTTTGTTGCCCTCACCTTCCTAGTGTGAAGATCCTAATTTTTGACAGGGAAAAAATAGCCAAAAGAACCATTGGGTATCCTGGGTTTTCTTTTTCTTCATTTGTGAGTAGACAGAGTAGTTCCTTGCCCACTTTGCTCCTCTGTTTACCGCAGTGTAGCTTGGAAACAACAAAATCCATATCTACCTCTTTTTTTTTTTTGCCTTAGTTTCCTCAGCGCTTTGTGTTTTTTACCCTTCCTGACCTTATTCTCATGAGACCTTGTCATAATTTTGTACTCAACCTTTACTGACTGCCTACGCTTTTTCCTCTCTCTCTATATATCTTTTAAAAAAATATAACCTAGGGAATTTGTAGTCAATCTCCATATTAATATATCTTTAGATCCCTGCCCTTTTTCTTTATTCTTTGGTAGTTTGAGGATAATACAAATAAAGATGTGCCAAAGCAGTTTATTCATTTTCTTCACCCTTCAAGTAATCACCATTTGGATTGATGATCTTGATGGGCCTCCTGATCTGCTTTCTCTGTAATTTTGTTTTTTAGAGGAAACTTTGTGAATGATCTCTGCTAAGATTTGTTACACATCTGAAGTGCTTCTGTCTCTGATACTGTGTCCCAAAATTGTCAGAATCCATTATCTTATGTGTTTTGTCTTTTTACTGCAAATAATCATACCGAATTGTAAATGTCTTTTGATATGCCAGTTTTGCTTTATCTTGACATAGTGATCTGTTGTCTGATGAACTTTTTTGTTCTTTTAGCTATTTTAGGCTTCACAGGGACTCTTGAGGGCTGGCATGTTGATAGTGGAGAGATGGCAGCCTCTGTGGGCAGTACTGGAGAGGGTGAGGAAGAGGAAGACACAGAAAAATGGGCATAGGGGTGGGAGAGAAAGGGAAGAAGGAGGTGAGAGGGGAAATGCAAACATATTCATTTGACAGCTGTACTTTTGCCTCATTAGAATTGTTACTCTTTGTGTTCTCAGACTTTCATCTTTGGGGATCTTCTCATCCCTCCTGTGTAGAATTTTAATCCATGAGATCCTGCCTATCTTTTCCAGATAGGAACTCTGTTCCAGAAGCTCTGATCTAAATCAGTTAGACAAGCAATTGCTTTTCTCTACTTTATCATTAACTGTATGACGTGATCATTGTCTGTCCATTCCCCCCCCCCCCATCCTTGCCCCTCCATCCCCAGGTTCCCATCATTTCCACTGTCAGTGAGAATCAGAAATTAGAATAGAATTTCTCCTCATTTGTTCTTCCACTAAAGAAGAAATTTTCTTTCCTTCCAACACAAACCTATAAAGCACTCACTACTTATGGGTTTTTTTTTACACTCTGTGGCTACAGACTTGATCATGTTATTTACTTATTTTATTATTAACATTATTTAGGAAACAATTTGCAGTTTTCCTTGTCATTCAAATTAACAAAATTAGTCATCTACTGTGCTCCAGTTCCTGTACTAGGTTGGGAGGGTGAGGTGGGTGGGGAGGGTTACAGACACAAAAACACAACAGTTTCTAGTCTCAAGGAGCTTAGGCTCTACTAAGGGAAAATAACTTAAAAGTGAATACAAAATATATACAAAATGCTTACAAAGTAACTGGAGGAGGGCCATGCTAACAAACTGGAAGAACTTGGAAAAGTCTGTTAGTAGGAGGGTGAGATTTGAATTGAGCCTTGAAGGAAATTTGGCAATCTAACAGGTGAAGGTGATAGGGAAAAGTGTTTCAAGTATGTGTGTGTGGGGGGGAGGGGAGGTTACAGTCTGTGAAGTAGGCACAGAGGGCAGTGAGGAAATAACTTATGGTGAAAAGGGAAGGCCGACTAATTTGACTGATAAGGGTGAGAGGGGAAGTAATACAAGTAACTATCCTGGAAAGAATCCTGGGGCCAGACTGTGAATGTCTTTAAATGCCAGTGTTGTGTTCATTCCGAGGTACAATCAGGAGCCACTAGAGGCTTTTCAACAGAGGATGGGCATAGCCCGACTTGCTGATTCAGGAATATCCATTTTGCAGCTGTGGAGACTGGTATAGAAAGCAAGGGAATTGGAGGTAGGGAACCCAGTAGGCCAGATCTGACAAGTTGAGGGTTAGGCACGTGAGTGAGTGTGTGTGTGTGTGTGTATTCACAATTGATTGTGTGAGGTGAAGATGTCAGGAGTTGAGGATAAAGCCAAGATTGTGAACTTAGGGGACTAGGACAGAAGATTGAAACACAGAAGACTTTGGGGGAAAAGATAATGAATTTCAGTTTTAGACATGTTCAGTTTGAGAATCCTGTGGACATCCAGTTTTCTATATCCAGTAGGAGTTAGAGATAGGGTGCTGAAGCTCAGGAGAGAGAGACTAGGGCTTGAAAGATAGATTTGGATATCATCTACATAGAGATGATAATTAAACCCAAAGGAACTGATGAGGATGTCTTCAGGGTTTCAAACCTGAGGTGACTGGAAGGATAGAGGCGATTTTGACCGGAAAATAGGGAAATCAGGAAGGACCTTTTAAGTGGAAAGATAATGATTACTTAAGTACTGAATTTGAGTTGCCTTTGGGATATACTGGAGGAGGCAGTTAGATTTTAGGCTGGTATAAGAATTGGGTAAATTCGAATGCATAGACTTTGGAGTCATAGGCTTAGAGATTTGTAGTCCTAGTATTTCAGAGGGGAAAAAAAGGAAAAGGAAAGATAGACTTTAGAAAAAAAAACTTGGGTAAAGGGAATGGTGAAATAAGACATTTTCTTATGTTTCTTCTGATAGATACTCACCTTGAGCTAGTTTAGTACCAGTAACAATAAGATATTGAGGAAGGCAAAAAATGATCGTCCAGTCAAAAATACTGAAAGGCAAGAGGAAGATAAAAGAAGTATACTGAGTGGCAACTGTGAGAAGGTATGCTTTGGGTAGTGTAAGGTGGAGAAACAGTCAGATGAGAGTTTAGTAGTGGGGCATCCACGTATATCCGTAATCTGTATAATGCTTCAGCCACCATTATTTCACAGTAACATCATGTATTTGTACTCTTAATTTGCTGTGTTTGGCTAACTGAGATATTCGTTGGTTGGTTACTAGATACCAGAGGGAGTATTTAAGCTTCAGCGGTGCTAACTTACATACTGTGGAACTAACGTCATTCCGCCTGCAGTTATATATTCACCGACTGTCTTATTTTTATGGATTAAATTAATGTTGTTAGATGGAAGATAGGCAGGTGACTGAGAGTTGGTCATTCTGATTAACAAGTTTAGGCATGCCCATAGTTTACAAATTAATCGTACTACAGAAGTTTGTAATTCATTTGTTTTGTTTGGAATGCCAAACTTTTTTCCTTTTCTTTTAAAAAATTAATTTTTTATAATTATAAGCATATATTAAATTTAACAAAATGTTAACAAATTGCTTTATTTATTTGTGTCCAATTCTGAACTATGTGGCTTTCTTCTCAGGATTTTAAAAAATGCTTTATTGATGCACTTTCCTTCCTCCCTTCCTTCCTCCCTCCCACCCTTCTTTCCTTCCTTCCTTCCTTCATCTCTATCAGGAGCCATTAATTCTCTTCCTTCCCAAATGAAAGCCTACTTTTATCACAAATAAGTATAGCCAAACAAAACAAATCAACATATTATATTGGCTATATCTAAAAATGTTCTGCAACTCTAGTTCATCCCTTCTCTGCTAAGAGCAGGAGGCATGTTTACTTATTTCTGAAGTCATGCTTGGTCACTATCTTGTTTAGAATTCTGAAGTCTTTCAGTTTTGTTTTTTTCCCTTTATCTTATTGTGGTCATTTTGTAAACTCTTCTCCTGGTTCTCCTTTCACCCTGCATCAATTCACACAAATGATGCTTTATAGTATTTGGTGTCAGTGTACTTTGGGTACATTAAATGTGTTCCTGACATTCACAAACTGGAATTTGAAATGCATTTTCCCCCATTAAACAGCATAATAAATATGCATAGTTCTACTCAAGTTTCTTTCCTTTTTTTTCCCTTCATATTCCTTTTTTACAGCACAATAACAGAATGCATTTTCTCCATAAAAATACTGCTATGCAAGGGGACAATGTTTCTAGGCCAACTTTTAAAACTTTTAACATCATACAGTGATGCCTCATTGTGGTGTGGATACATTCATTCTCAAAAGCTGTGCCAGTGGAATACAAACACTCTTGGTAGGTCCTGTTATCAGTCAATTAAACATTTATTAAGCACCTACTATGTACCAGGCACTGTGTAAGTGCAGGGGATACAAAGAAAGGCAAAACAAAATCATGCCCTAGACTAGAGAAGTTCACAATCTAATTTCTCAAACTGGAAAGATGACTGTATGTTTTATGTTTGATGATCAGCTTAGTTAAGTTCGGAGAAGCTTAGTGTGAGGTGAATTTTCCAGCCACAGCAACTTTTTTTTTTTTTTTGGAGGGTGGGAAGGTAGGGCAATTGGGGTTAAGTGACTTGCCCAAGGTCACAAGGCTAGTTTTTGTGTTGTGTCTGAGGCCGAATTTGAACTCAGGTCCTCCTGATTCCAGGGCTGGTGCTCTATTCACTGTGCCACCTAGCCTCCCTGACAGCAACTCTTGAAGACCATTTTAAAATTTGTAGATAGGTTACAAAATGTGTTTATGGAATTAAAAAAACTAATGCCCCCCCAAAAATAACAGATTCTTGGAGTATTGTATAGTAGAACTATGCATATGTGCTATGTTGTTTAATGGGGGAAAATGCACTTCAAATTCCAGTTTGTGAATGTCAGTAACACATTTAATGTACTTGAAGTACATTGATACCAAATACTATAAAGCATCATCATCATATATGACATAGCTATGAGACCTGTTCAGGACTCTGATTAGGATACTTGAATATCATTTAAACCCTGTTGTCAGTGGCAGGGAAGAAGACTCTCTCAGATCTCAGCCACTAGCTGTTCGCCCTGGGGAGGACTCTCTAATGGAGATGGGGAGAGGAAAAATAAAGGTGGAAATTCTAGGTTGAAAGTGGAGAGCTATGGGAAGCTCAGTTCTCTCTGCTTATCCTTACTTATAAAAATATGAAAAATACCATTGATATGAAAGGATACAGTTAAGTCGTTATAAGATTAAATTTTGGGGCAGTTTTTCGTAACTTATTTGTAGATGTGATCAGTGTATGTAGGTTTCAAGCTTTTGAAACTTGAAGTTTTATTAAAGTTGTACTAGGTGTTTACAAGAATTTTTTATTGTTTCTATTAAATGTTTTCTATCAGTGGAAGTTTCAGTTTGCTTAAATATGAGATGATAGGAGCTCTGTTTTCTTGGTGTATTTCTTTGGAATGTTGTACAAGTAGAAGCATGTCTGTGGTTATCATTTATAATGTTTTGTCAGAAGAGACTTAGTTTAAATAATGTACCTAGCTAAATCAGATTTTGATTGTAAGAGACTTCCTAGAAAATATAAGATGAGCTATGGACTGCAGCTGTCACAAGTCATGTAAGTTTAGAATCTTTATCCCCTATTTATAATATCTTAAGGGCCTAAATACAATGTCCTCCAAGTATATGAAATTCTGCTAAAGATTACAGGAGTTGAAGGGAGTCTTAAAATATTATTAAATGTTGAGAATGAACATAGAGACATATATATAAGCCCCAAACTGTTGTTTCAAAGACAGACTTTTGGAGTTTTTTGATTTATGCTTCATTCTGTAGTTTTAATGGATTTGCTTACTGAAGTCCCTCAAAATTGTAGGGAAGGCAGGGAAGCTAGAGGAAGAAACTGAAGGAAAGATTCCTAAGTCTGCTTTTTGGTAAAAAGTAAGTAGAACCAATTTTGTGTTTCTTGGTTTTTTTCCCCCCATCTGTATGAGTATATATAATTAGGAATAAGAAAGCCAAGAGATTGTTTTACATTTTGCTTAGGAATTTTTTCAGTAAGAGGGGCTCTTACTTGATTATATGAGGGAAATCTTTAAAAAATAAGTTTTTATTCTTATCTTTTGTTTCTACATCACTTAAATTTTCCATTGTATTCTCTCTCTCTCTCTCTCTCTCTCTCTCTCTCTCTCTCTCTCCCCCTCCCTCTCTCCCTCCCTCCCTCCCTCTCTCTCCCTCACCCCTCCCCTCCCCAGTCATCTCCTGTAAGGAAGAGTAAAAAAAGAAAAATAGCCTAGCAAAACTAATCAACACGTCAAAAAATCTGATCTGTGTCTAAAATCATGTCCAGAACTGAACTCATCTTTAAAATTTTTTTTGCCTTTTTTTTTTTTTTTTGGAGGGCAATTGGGGTTAAGTAACTTGCTCAAGGTCACACGGCTAGGTTTTTGTTTGTGTGTGCGTTAAGTGTCTGAGGTCGGATCCGAACTCAGATCCTTCTGACTCCAGGGCCGACACTCTACTCACTTCGCCACCTAGCCGCCCCTAAAATTTTTTAAAATTAAGAATGTTCAGTATAAAGCTTCATTCTCTCCCTTAAAACTCCCTTTTCTTTGTCTCCTTTCCCATTGAGATAGCAAGAACACTGTTACAAATACATAATTAAGCAAAACAACTTTCTACATTGCCCATGTCCAAAAATATTTGTCTCAACTTGAACTCTGAGTCCATCACTTCCCTAGAAGTTAGAGCTATTAAGACATTTGTATTAAATTTCTAAATTTCTGATTTTGGAATTTATAAGAAAACATCTAAACTTATATTGGCTCAAGTACAGTTTTGAACCTCTTCAGAAAACTTATTTTATATTTTAAATGAGTGTCTTTCACAGAAACTTAAGGAAGAAATCTGAGAAGTGTATCTTGAAAATCTGGAATAATATTCTGCTGTCTTTTCTTTCTAACAGATTTAATTGAAAATGTTTACATCTCTTCAATGAAGAAAAGAGAACTCAAAGGTTTAAAGGACAGTGAACTGAATGAACAGAGGCCACACAACAGCATCACAGTCTCTAAGAAACGTAACTGGCTGCATCAGAGCACTCTACGATTGCCTAATCAGGAAAAGGAATTTAAGAAGACTCAAGAGGTCATCCAGAATCATTTACCAAAACTTGCTAATGCTACAAACTCTTCATTGTCAAGAAATTATACTTTAGAATTTAGTGAGGAAAATGATGCAGATGATGAAGGTGAAATATGGTACAACCCAATTCCTGAGGATGATGATGCTAACTCTGAAGAAACAAATCCTGTTAATTTGGGTATTTCAGCTTTCACTTTGAAAGTATCATCTGGAAATGACTTGGCAAAACCAGTGAGGTGTGCTGAAAGCTTGCCATTTTTTTCTGGACATGTTAATGTTCAGATAGCACAACCAACTGAAATGAATCAGGTAGATTCCTTGTGTTGTACAGAATTTGTACAGCTGAATAAGCAGAGATTTGGATGTAGGACTCAAGATAGTTCTCTGGTTGAAGAAAGTTCCACTTTGAAGCCAATTACAGGTAAGTATGGGCGTAAATATAGCGCTTATGTTCTGTTTTACTCTCCTTTGGCAGCAGCTGAAACAAATTCTAGTAGATGGCTGTTCTGTATATTTTTCCCTTCCTTTCCATTGGATAGCCGTGGTGTAGTGCTAAAGTGTCAGATATATCGTGGTCTCATGCATTCTACAACACACCTGAGTGTGACTCAAACCAGATTAAAATGTAGTCCTGTATGATTCTGATGTGTTGATGTAGTAGTGAAAAACAAAATATGTAAAGATGGGTGGTTTTCTTTGTCAGTGTGGGGCCTGCAGGGATCCTTATGGACAGTTTAGTGGCCCCCATTTTTATTTGAGTTTGACACTACTGGTGTAGTGGATAGAGGGCTGGTCTCTGAGTCAAGAAGAACTGAGGTCAAGTCCCACCTCTGACATAAGCTGGCTCTGGGATCCTGGGCAAGTGACTTAACTTCCAGGTATTTGAGGCAGTTCTCTATAAGTTTTAGAACAGGTGTTGAGCTGTATTCATAGAAAGAAGAGGTTCCTTCATTAAGAACTCCTTGTGGGGGCGGCTAGGTGGCGCAGTGAGTAGAGTGCCGGCCCTGGAGTCAGAAGGACCTGAGTTCGGAGCCGGCCTCGGACACTTGATCCACACAAACAAAAACCTAGCCGTGTAACCTTGGGCAAGTTACTTAACCCCAATTGCTCTAAAGGGGTGGCTAGGTGGTGCAGTGAGTAAGGGCGCCGGCCTTGGAGTTGGGATGACCCGAGATCAGATCCGGCCTCAGAAAATGAGCACCCACGCTTAAATAATGACTAGCCGTGTAACCTTGAGCAAGTTACTTAACCCCAATTGCTTTAAAAAAAAAAAAAAACTCCTTGTGCCAATGAAATCCAGTTAAAAAATAGATGTAATTATGAATTTATAAATAAAACTCATGTCAGTATTTTTGGTGGCTTTGAATCACTTCTGTACATAGCATCACTGGCTTGATAGTATTAACTGAAGTGTCAAACAGTGGTTGCAACATTTCCCTATAGGGCAGGAACAAGATTAAAATGTAATTGGGACATATTTAATAAAATAAACAAAAATATGGGGAACATAACTAATGTTAACAGATGGTCTTTTAACTTAGTTATGTGACCAGCAGGGATCCTTATGGACAGTTCAGTCACTCCTGTTTCTGTTACTCTAGATCACCATAATGACATTTCTTGATTTAATTGTAAGGATGATATCATGTTGAATAAAACAAAAAAATCTGTTTTTCATATAAGTTATTATTTAGTTTAATTTTCCCCTTTAAAACGAGGTAACAATGATGAGCCTAATTGGTCAGTGAAATGATTCCTTATAGTAATGAATGTAGACTGTCCACTGACAAAATTAGAATGATTATTGAAGTAATAAGAGCTAATATTTCTTTTTTTTTTAATAAGGAATTGTGGTTAAGTAACTTGCTCAAGGTTACACACTAGTTATTTATGTGTGGGTGCTAAGTACTGAGGCCGGAACTGGGTCATCCGGACTCCAGGACCTGCACTCTTACTCACTGCCACCTAGCCACCCCAAGAGCTAATATTTCTATAGGACCTGCTATGTACTGGGCACTGTAATGAGTGCTTTACAAATATTATTTCATCTGTTTCTCACAACAGGCCAGGGAGGTGACTGCTTGGATTTGTAAAGAGCTAGAAACCGGGTGCAGGGAGTGTGAGAATCTGGAAAAGTAAACTATTCCTTTTATAACAACACCCACTTTTTGAACATTAGGGACAGATACTGTGCTCATTGGTAGGAATTTAGGGAACTCACTCTACCATTTTGGGTTAGTGATGTCATTATATACCAACATTTTCCTGTTTTTTTCCTGCCTTTCTTATGCTTGCAAACTAGTATAAACTTGGATTTCTTTTTGAGAATAAACTTTTCAAACAATCTTAAAATTTTTGCTAATTATTTACATGTTTGTAAATATTTCTAAATAATCAGAAACTAATGCTATTGAGATTTATTCCAGGTGTCACTGAGAAGATTTATGTATAAAAATCAGTCTTTTTTCTGCACAGTGAATATTTATAAAGACCACCTGACTGTAGTAATTATTTGTAGACCCTGGTGCCCCTCTTAGATTCACATTGCTCTCTGAGTGTGAAAGTAAAGCTAGAAAGTATTTGTAGAAAATAAAACAGACTGAATACCATGTTATAATTAATCTATGTCATTTTTATATAAAATGGCCCTCCCTAAACTCTTCCTCTGATACTAAATAATGGTGACCTGACATTCTCAAAAGTTATGTTTATGGAGTCCAAACTCTGGTAAAACCTAAAGCCTGAAAAGGCTTTGAATATGGGATTGCTGTTTAAACTGTATCTTTCCTGTCTAAGAATTAGCTGAGCTATAAGTTCTAAGAGATCCAATCTCATAACTTTTAAGAGCTGACCTACAAAAATATAGTATAGATTATCGTGATTATTTTAATCCAATGTAATATTTCAATATTTCAAGTATACTTCCACTGATGCTGATAACAACCCATCTATAAATTAATGGACAATTTAATGTCCTTGGAAGAAAAGTTAAAATTTTTGAAGAAAGTTTGTCCAACTTAAAACAAAAATATTATTCTGTTGGCCAAGGCTTTTGTTTTTGTGTTTGTGTCCCCAAGACCTCTCATAGTGTGACACATAGTAGGTGCTTAATGAATACTTGTTGATTGAGTACATACAGTGTGACCAAGATAAGGGAAGAAAAAGTACTAAGAAGGAGGAAAGGTATGGTCCACTGTGTTAAATGATATTGAGTGGTCAAGGTCCGAAAAAGTCCATTAGATTTAATTATAAATGTTTCCAGAGGGCACTCAAAGTAGTAATGGTGGAACCAGAGATAAGTCAGGGGATTGAGTGAGTAAGTGAGAGGGTGGTGAGGAAGCACAGTTTCACTAGGAAGTGGGAGGAAGGGCAGAGCAGGATGCATGGTAGGTATTCATTTAAGTTCAGGGTTAACTGGGCAGGAAAGATCAAGTGAATAAGGAATTCAAAAATGGGGAGAGCTTTAGTGAAAAATGTCCAACCATAGGATTCAGACTGGAAGGGGAGGAAACTGAGGTCAGGACAGGTTTGGTAGGGGAGAGCAGCCAAAGATCTTAAGCTTGCAGAGCAGGTATAAAAAGAGTAAGGGAACTGAGAAACTGGCATGGTAGGAACTTGTGTTTGGGCAATTGAAAAGCTCAGGACTTTATAAGTGGAAAGGTCTTGAGTGATGCTGAAGGCAAAAGTGTGACCATCCTAATGGTCAGCTGAAGTAGAGAGGAGGTAAAATGCCACTGGAGTCAAGTTCAATAAATTCTTTTAAATTTTTTTTTGGAGGGCAATTGGGGTTAAATGACTTGCCCAAAGTCACCCGGCTAGTAATTATGTCAAGTGTCTGTCTGAGGTCAGATTTGAACTCAGGTCCTCCTAACTCCAGGACTGCTGCTCTATTCACTGCTGCCTGAAGTTCAGGAAATTGAGAGGACAGGGTATGAGGTTTGCATATCTCATTTGATCAGCATGACAACCATGCTCTGGGTGTTTACAGTTTATGATAACTGAGACTCTGAAGAGGTGACATCATTTGACAATGGTTATGCAGCTAGTGTGCTCAGAATCTCAGAAATGAGATTCAAACTGGGGACGGCTAGGTGGCGCAGTGAGTCGAGTGCCGGCCCTGGAGTCAGAAGGACCTGAGTTGGGATCCGGCCTCAGACACTTAACACACACAAACAAAAACCTAGCTGTGTAACCCCTATTGCCCTCCAAAAAGAAAAAAAAAAGAGATTCAAACTCTGGCCTCTCCTGAGTCCAGCACTTTTTTTTAAAACAACATCACAGTGCTTTTCCTTCTCTCTTTTCCTCTCTTTCTTTTTTTTAAAATTAAATTTTATATTTATTTTATTACATTTGAATTTCAAGCTGTTGTCTTCCATTGCTCTCAAACTGTATAATACATAATTCCATATACCAGTTCTTTCTCTGGAGGTTGATGGCATCTTCTTAGGTCCTTTATGGTTGATTCAAATATTCATATAATTCAGACTAGCTTAGTCATTCACATTTACTCTTTGAACAGTTTTACTGTTACTGTATATGACATTTTCTGTGCATTTCAGCCTTCATTATTTCATGCAAGTCTTTCCATGTTTTCCTAAAATCAACCAATTTATCATTTCTTATAGCACAGTAGTATTCCATCACTATCTTATACTACAACTTATTCAACCATTCCCCAATTGATGGGCATACCCTCAATTTCTAGTTCTTTGCCATCACAAAGAGAACTCCTATAAATATTTTAAGGGGCGGCTAGGTGGGGCAGTGAGTAGAGCGTCGGCCCTGGAGTCAGAAGGACCTGAGTTCGGTCTGGCCTCAGACACTTAATGCACACAATAACAAAAACCTAGCCGTGTGACCTTGGGCAAGTTACTTAACCCCAGTTGCCCTCCAAAAAGCCAAAAAAAAAAAATATATATATATATAAAATATATATATATATATAATATATTTTAGGAAAAAATATATATTTATATAAAAAATATATATATATATATTTTAGAATATATAAGTTCTTTTCCTTTTTCCCTGATAACTTTGGGAAACAGACTTACTAGTGGTATCATTGGACCAAAGGGGCACAGTTTTGTAACTCTTTGGGCATAATTCCAGATTTCTCTCCAGAATGGCTGGATCAGTTCAACAGTGTATTAGTATCTCAATTTTCCCACATCCCTGTCAATATTTGTCTTTTTCCCTCTTCTGTCATTTTAGCCAGTCTCATATTGGTATCTCAAAATTGTTTTCACCAATAATGACTTAGAGTATTTTATATGACTATATATAGCTTTGATTTCTTCATTGAAAAACTGCCTGTTTGTATCTTTTGACTATTTATCAATTGGGGAATGACTCATATTCTTATCAGTTTAATGAAGTTCTCTATATATTTTGAGATATGAGGCCTTTACCTGAGAAACTTGCTATAAATTTCTCCCCCCACCCCAATCTTCTGCTTTCTTTGTAGTTGTGGCTACCTTGGCTTTATTTTTAACAAAAACCTCTTTAGTTTAATGTAATTAAGATTATTCATTTTATATTTCACAATATTCTCTATCTTGTTAAATTCTTCTCCTATACACAAATCTGACAGATAATATGTTCCATGGCCTTCTCATTTATTTACATATCCTTTTATGTCTACATCATATATCCATTTTGACCTTATCTTGGTAAATGGTGTAAGATATCTATCTTAATTTCTGCTAGTCTGTTTTCCAGTTTTCCCAACAGTTTTTTATCAGCTAGTGAATTCTTATCCCCAAAGCTTAAATCTTTACATATATCAAGCAAAAGGTTACTCTAATCATTTACTGCTGTATATTCTATGCCTAATCTATTCCACTGACCCACCATTCTGTTCCTTATACAGAACCATATCGTTCTGATAATGACCACCTTACACCACAGTTTGAGGTCTGGCACTGCTACACCTCCTTCCTTTACATTTTTCTATTAATTCCTTTGATATTCTTGACTTTTTGTTCTTCCAAATGAATTTTGTTATTATTTTTTCTGGCTCAGTAAAATAATTTTTTTGTAATTTTATTGGGATGGTACCAAATATAAGCATATTAATTTGGGTAGAATTGTCATTTTTATTGTTTTCTCTTGGCCCACCATGAACAATCTATCTATCTCCAGTTATTTAAGCCTCAGGAGTGCTTCTCTCTTGAATACGTTTTATTTTACATTATGTCTTTACCTCACCTTTATTTCTAAGTGTGTCCCTCTTTTGGGAGCCATGTGTCCTTTGTAGGAGGGAATTAGGAAAAGTGGGAGTGAGCTAGAGGGGGGAGAAGGGGAAGCAGTTGAACAAAATGGACAAGAACAACCAAATATGTGCCAATCCAAGGAGAATGACCTTTGCCCTGGAAATGACCGCATAAAAATGGCTAACTGGTTGTTGATAAATAAGATAACTGAAGAGATAAACTTCTCCCTGTTCAATTTCATCCTCCAAATAGCTGCAAAATGATTTTCCTAAAGTATGAGTCTGATCTTGTCACTCTTTTGCTGGAGTATATCAGTTCCTCTATTCCACAACCTTGTCCCACCCCATGCCTCGAATAAGCTTCCTCCTTGCTTGCCTCCATCTCTCAGAGTCCTTTGGTTTTCCCAGAACTCACTTAACACCACCTTTCACATAAAGCCCATTCCCAATCCATGTCTACCTTTAACTCTTCAAATTACAAATTTCAAATTACAACTGACTTTGTATTCATTTTGTGTAAATATCGATTATTTACCTGTGTTTGCTGTGCTTTCCCCATGTAGGTTCCTTACAGAAAGTTTGGGCAAGGATTGCTTCTTTTTTGTCTTTGTTAACTACTGGACTTAGCCCAGGATTCTAGCCCACAGTAAGCACTTAATAAGTACTTGTTTAATGGCTTAAGACAAGATTAGCACATAAAAACCCGATCGAGAGCTTATTTGTCATAATGTAGTTTAACATCATACATTTTGCTTTTTCTCAAGTCCTATCATTAAGCATTCAAAATAAAAAATATTCACTTTATAACTTTGTTCCCAAAGTTTATGTTAAAATAAGTTTGTTTTTCCTGAATACAGAGTGACCAAATTATGGGGGTGTGGTAGGTCCGGAACATTATCAAAGTGGCAGCAGGAAGCCAGCCCAGGTTTAAAAATTTACCATTGACAATCTACAGAGTACATAATCTGCCTCTGAATGATTAAAATAGTAATGTATTTAGAGAAGCCAGTATACTTAAAATAGGATTATTCTTACTCTGAGCCAGCTTTTCATGAAGTTGGTTCTATAGTTCAGACCATACATATTTAATAGTAGTAAAATAATAAAGGTTGACACGCCAATTCAGTCCACATTTCATGAAGGTTTGTTTTTTGTTAAAGGTGAACCATTTATTCCAAATTTGTTGAATATTTATTCTTTTCAAATTAAAAAACAGCTTTTAAAAGCATGAGAATAGTAGGGTCTTCCACCTCTAGTGCTGAAATTTATTGTGTCTACACTTCAGGTGAGTTTTGAGTGAGGAAGTTATGGTTCAGAACTTAACTTGTAAGAATGACTGGTCACTTTGAAGAGCACGTCTGTTTGTTACCATACCATAATGGTATATTAATAGAACATTCAGAGAGATATTTGCAGAAGCATTACATAGTCACTAAAACATTCCAGCAATACTTTTATTACCTATATATCTACACAGTACTAATTGCTGAAAGATAAGTTAGTTCATAATCTATTCCTGAATATTTGATCATCAGACTTAGAGCTGAAAAGTTTAGAGACCATTTAGTCCACCCCTTTATTTTATAAATGATGAAAGTGGGGCCTAGAGTGGGTTAGTGACTTGCTTGAGGACACACACATGATTTAAAGGAGAGTAGCTTTGAAATCAGGTGCTCCAACTCTAAACCTGCTGATTATTCTCTGCCCATTATCTCTCTTTTTCTTAATCAAATGCTTTATTAACTTCTAGTTTTACATCATTCATTTCTTCAAGGTTTTGAGTTACAAATTTTCTCCCCATTTTTCTCCTACCCACCACCCCAAAAATATCGATCCCACTGGATATCCCCTCCTCCAGTCTGCTCTCTCCCATATCTTCTCCCATACCCCCTCTGATTTTCCAGTAGGGCACAGTGGATCTCTGTGCCCCAGAGCCTATATGTCTTATTTCCCAGTCACATGTAAAATAATATTAATAATAGTATATATATTTAATATATATCTTAATATATGTATATTTTTATGCATTTGATTTTAAAACTTTGAATTCCAGATTCATTCCCTTCCTCCCTTGTCACCCACCCTTACTGGGAAGATAAGCAATTCAATATAGGTTGTACATGTGTAGCTGTGCAAAACATTTCCATAGTAGATATATTGTAAAAGAATGACTATATTTCCCTCCCTCCTATCCCACCTCCCACTTGTTCTGTTCTCTACATTGATCCTACCCCTTTTCAAAAGTGGATGTTTCAGGGTGGCTAGGTGGCACAGTGAATAGAGCACTGGTCCTGGAGTCAGGAGGACCTGAGTTCAAATCCAACCTCAGACACTTAACACAAAAACTAGCCTTGTGACCTTGGGCAAGTCACTTAACCCCAGTTGCCCTCCAAAAAGCTAAAAAAAATGGGTGCTTCTAAATTCCCTCCCCCTCAGCCTGCCCTCCCTTCCATCATCCCGCTCTCATCCCCTTCCCCCCTATTCTCCTATAGCGTAAGATACCCTATTTAGTTTGTATGTCATTCCCTCCCTAAGCCAAATTCAATGAGAATAAGGTTGACCCATTCCCTTTTGCCTTCCTGTTCTTCCCCTTCATTGTAACCATTTCCCCTTGCCTCTCCTGTATGAGATAGTTTACCCCATTCTGTCTCTCCCCATCTCCTCTCATTATATTCCTCTCTCACCTCTTAATTTCACCTTTTAAGTATCATCCCTTCCTATTAAATTGGTCCTGTGCCCTCTATCTATGTATACCTGTAAACATATATACACACATTCACATATGTATTCACATGCTCTTATATAGACACATATATGTATGTATATATATATACACATTTCTGTTCCCTTCAACTATTCTCATATTGAGAAAAATTTCATAAGTTATAATTATTGTTTTTCCATGTAGGAATATAAATAGTACAACTTTAGTTAAGTTCCTTATGATTTCTTTTTCCTGTTTACCTTCTCATGCTTCTCTTGCTTCTTGTATCTGAATGTCAAATTTTCTATTCAGCTCTGGTTTTTTCATCAAGAATTCTTGAAAGTCTTCTATTCCATTGAATGACCATATTTTCCCCTGAAACATGATACTCAGTTTTGCTGGGTAGGTGATCCTTGGTTTTAATCCTAGCTCCTTTGACCTCTGGAATATCATATTCCAGGTCCTTTGATCCCTCAGTGTAGAAGTTACCAGATCCTGTGTTATCCTGATTGTGTTTCCACAATATTGAAATTGTTTCTTCCTGGCTGCTTGGAGTATTTTCTCCTTGATCTGGGAATTCTGGAACCTGGCTATGATATTCCTAGGAGTTTTCTTTTTGGGATCTTTTTCAGGAGGTGATCTGTGGATTCTTTCAACCTCTCTTTTGCCCTCTGGATCTAAAACATCAGGGCAGTTTTCCTTGAGAATTTCTTGAAGGGTGATTTCTAGGTTCTTTCTTTGATCATGGCTTTCGGGTAGTTCAATAATTTTTAAATTATCTCTCCTGGATCTATTTTCCAGGTCAGTGGTTTTTCCCATGAGATATTTCACATTGCCTTCTATTCTTTCATTTGTTTGGATCTGTTTAACAGCATCTTGATTTCTCATAAAGTCACTAGCTTCCATTTGCTCCAGTCTATTTCTGAAGGAATGTTTCTTCTCAGTGAGCTTTTGAGATTCTTTTTCCATCTGGCAAATTCAGCTTTTTAAGTCATTCTTCTCCTCATTGGCTTTTTGAGCCTCTTTTGCCATTTGAGTTAGTCTATTTTTAAGGTGTTATTTTCTTCAGTCAGGTTGTTGACTCTCTTTTCATGATTTTCTTGCATCATTCTCATTTCTCTTCCCAATTTTTCCTCCACTTCTCTCATTTGATTTTCAAAATCCTTCTTGAGTTCCTCTATGGCTTGTAACCAGCTCATATTTTTCTTGGAAGCTTTTGGTGCAGGAGTTCTGACTTTACTGTCTTCCTCCTGTTCCATGCTTTGGTCCTTTTTGTCCCCCAAATGGGAGTAAAGTTGGATTGCTCTGCTCGCTTTGCTTCCTTTGCTTGCTCGTGTTACCACTCAATTACTTGACTTTTGGTCTTTTTGCTACCAGACAGGGGAGTTTTCTCCCAATGGCTGGGGTTTTCTTAGCTGCTGAAGGTATTAGTTGGGTGCCCTCTCTGAGCCTCCACAGTCTCTGGAAAGCTGGTCACACAACCCAGGACCTCTACCCTAGACCAAAATCTAGATCCAAGCAGGTTAAAGCAAGAGCGATTAACCCCTCAGATTGGTTGCTTGGTCCCTCTACAGTCTTCAGGTCAGAAGCTAACGCGGCCACGTGATGTTGGCTGCACGGCTGCGGCGTTTCGGCAGCTTCTCCCTCCAGGGGTAAAGGCTGGACCACACTCCCAAACTACCAGATCCCAAAGTCCACACTGCAGTGACCTCTTACTTTGTCCTTTGCGTCTGTAGGTTGATAATTCTGGAAACTGCCACAGCTGCTGGTGATCTGAAGTCCCTCCAGCTGACAGCTTGTCAGGCCACTCTGAGGCTAAAACCTCCAGCTTGAGCTGAGCTGAGCTGAGCTCCCAGAGCACTTTGCTGGTTGCTTCCTGCTGGCCTGCTGGGCTGTCCTCAGCAGGAAGTTAGCTTCTCTATGTCATTTTGTGGGTTCTGTAGCTCCAAAGTTTGTTCAGAGTCGTCTTTTACTTGAATTGGAGGAGGTGGAAGCTGGAGCCCTGAGGAAGTCCTGTTTCTACTCTGCCATCTTGACTTCTCACCCATTATCTCTTACTAGACAACACACTGCATTACACCTTGCTGTGTTACATGAAACTAGATTTGCATAGCATCTTCAGGCTGGAAGGAACATTAAAAGGTATCTAATCTAGATTTTACCTGAAGCATGACCTTCTCTTAATAACGTACATAAAAGAACCAGAGAACAGTAACAACAAAAAGTATGATAACGTAGCACAGGCACAAATCTAGCTGAATCAGGAGACCTGGATTCAAGTCCCAGCTCTAACAATTACTAGCTATGGGAAAGTGGCACCTCTATCCCCTTATCTTTCAGATAGGGCAATGATACTTCAACTCTCTTATCTCATAAGATCATAGTGAGGAAAGTGCTTTAGAGGAGTAAGGAGGTAAGGGGTGGATGGGGGGGATATAAGAGAAGGTAGATTGCCATTTTGGAGTGGGGAATAGGGGAGAGATGGAGAAAAAGTTTGGAACTCAAAGTCTTGTGGAAATGAATGTTGAAAACTAAAAATAAATAAACAAATTAAGAACTAAAAAATAGGAAAGTGCTTTATCAACTATAAAAAAACTAAGTAAACATCAAATTCCTCTTGATTAATATTCATGTTTTGGGGTAGAGAAGACAGACATGTGCTCTAGAAGGAAAATCAGGACAGATGAGGACAAAATTTATTTTGGACAATGAGCAGTTGATTAAAAAGGTAGCATTATAAAATTAGAGTTGGATTTTTTTTTATCATGGCTTCAGATGAAGGGATGATGGGCTTTTGAACAGATATAGCACAAAATTATGACAGGCATGATTAATAGGTCTAATTATTTAAAGGGAATTTTACAGAGATAAATGTAGAATACTACACTTGGGTTTTACAAAAAAATCAATTGTTCAACTATAAGATGGGGGAATTATAAGTAGCCACCAGTTAGTGTGGAAAAAATCTGAAGATTTTTATGGCCTGAAAGTTTACTATGAGTCATCCCTATAGTTTAGCAAGAAACTAATATGGCTTTAGGTTAGTTGAGATATACTATCCACACAGAATGAGGGAGGTAATGTTTTGTTTTGGTGAGTATCCTTCCTTGGTCAGATCACATTTAGAGTATTGTGTTCAGTTCTAGGTACACATTTTGGGAAGGAAGAAATGAAAAGGCATTTATTAAGTTCTTAATGTAGGCCAGGCTGTGTGCTAGGTGCTGGGGTTAGAAATTCAACAAGGCAGTCCCTGCCTTGAAGGAGCTTATATATCATAAGGGAAGACAGTCTATTTTTGGAGTAGTAGCCAGAGAAGGGTATTTTGGTCTGGGAAATCATAGGGATGGTGAATGGCATTATAGGTCAATTAATTGACACCTGCTTTTTAGGAATAGTTGAAGGGATAGAAAGGGAAGGGAGGAGTGGTTTGTGGGAAACAGCACGGCAGGAAGATGGTCAGAGTGTATTGTGTTGGACCTGGGGACCCCTAGAAATTATGACCTTTCACCAGTAAGGAGAATAGGGCCCCACAGTGGGAGCTAGAAGGCTGAGATTGGGGTGCATCAAGACCCCAGTAATCTTGGAGTGGTGCAGAAGCATGGTCTAGGAGCGTGGTTGAAGAAGCTGGGGGTGTTTAGTTTGGAGAAGGGAGGCCATTATCATATTCAAATATCTGAACTAGGAGAGCATAGAGTCATAGTAGCTAATGAGGAGAGAGTTTCAAGGATTGATTGCTCATTCATGTTAAATGAAGGGGAAGGCACTAGCCTGAGGAAAGTCTGTTGGATTTGGCAAATTGGAAGCCATTTACAACCTTCAGAACTATTGCATTGAGGATCTTTATTTTAGAAGTTTAGCTCTAAAAGGGGTTGGAGAAAAAGAATAATAATACATGGATATCATAGTCTGGTGGATTTGAGTGAAAGGCATATGTTTTTAATTAGAGATATTTGTACATTTTTTCAACCTAGAAAGCCAAGAACTAATGGGTATTAAGAAATTGGAGTTGCTAAGTTGGTAAGAGTGGGGGCAGAAGGAAGTTGGGGTCTAGATTGCAGGGAGGGGCTGACATTACGGAGGGAGAATCCCAGAATTTGAGGCCATTTATTCCCAACTATGATAGTGAATGAGTCCTCAGTATAACATGGCCCACAAGTGATTTTCCACCTGCTTCTGAATGAAGACTTTCAAAGAGGAGAAACCCACCAACTCTTTAGACCTTTCACTCTACTTTTGGATAGCTCTAACATTGGGAACATTTTCTTGAAACCGAGTTGAAATTGGCTTGTCTGCAAATTGCTCCATTTGGGACCAAACAGAACATGTCTGATCCTTCCTCCATATGACAGCCCATGACATCTTTCAAGATCACTGTCCCATCTTCCTTGAGTATTCTCTTCTCCAGTCTAAACATTCAATTCAATAATTTATAAATACTCAATTTATTAAGTGCCTGTTATATTCCAGGCACTGTGCTAAGCACTGGGGATACAAAAAGGCAAAAGACAATCCTTGTCCTCAAAGAGATTATGATCTAATGGGGGAGATAACGTGCAAAATATAAATATGTATATATGCATATTATACACACATAAAATATATGCATATATATATATATAAGAGACTGTATGTGTTTTTTGGGTCATGCATTTTTTTCATACCTTACATTTAATTAGTGGATTGGGTATACTTCAGAATAGTCTTTCTGCTTTTACATGTTTTGGGATTAATGGGTTAATCCCAGTTGTGATTGGGCTTAACTTTCAACATGAGGGGTTTTAACTCTAAGTGTGGGGCAAAAGACAAGAAGTCTAGAACCTTTCTGAACTCTGCCTTTGTTCTAGTACAGAATCGTTCACAGTCATTTGCCAGGCATACATACTTGCTTTAAGGTCTCAAAATGATTTGATCAAGGTAATTTTTTTTGTGATATCTTGTCAATTTTCCTGGTACCATTTGTGTTTTCACCTGTGAGGAAACAAACTTCCTTCCTCTACTGATGAAGGTATTTATTCACCAGAATCTTTTAGTCTTAGAGTAGCCTGACTCACTATACTTGAGAGGTTTCCTGGCCAGCTCCCATATGATGCAAGACTTGACCCTAGGTCTTTTTGACTTCAAAGATAGCCTTCTCCATACTCGATAGTAACACAAATAAATAACTCATATTTACATAGCACTTTGCTAGCATTATCTCAGTTAATATTTATAACAACTGCTAAGCAATACAAGTGTAGGTGGTGCAATGGAAGGAGTGCTAGGCTTGGAATCAGGAAGACCTGAGTTCAAATGTGGCCTCAGACATTAGCTGTGTGACTTTAGGCAAGTTAGTTAACTTGTCTGCCTCAGTTTCCTCATCTTTAAAATGGGGGTAATAATAGCATCTACTTCAAAATTGTTGTAAGGATATAATGAGATAATATTTGGAAAGGTCTTTGCAAAATACTTTACTATCATCCTCTTTTCTTTTTGAAGATGAGGGAGGTGAAGCTTTTAAGTAGGTTAAGTGACTTTCTTTAGGTCACAGCTTTAAGTAGTTGAGGGAGACCTCAAAATTATGTCTTCTGGTTTAACGCACAGTGTTCCTTCTAATGTATGGTACATTAATTATAAGATTAAGTCATAGTCATACAGCTTCATAAAAACTAAAGTTGGGTTATGCATAAAAGAAAGAGAAGCATGATTTGAGATATTTAATTTCTTTTAAAGAAAGGTCTGAATTTTATGATTTAGTGTGCCAGACAATAACTGTACACCGGTAAATACTTCTAGACATCTGAAAAAAAAGAACCAAAAAGCCCTGTAAAAATGGAACAGCTGCTATATATACACCTTTATTTCTTCCCAGAAATATATTTTTAAAACATAAAGATATGATCCTAAAAAAACCCAAAGGAAGTATTTAAAGATGGTTTGCTTACCTAGCATTGCTATGGTCTTTTATTGGGAACAGGAAGATATACTTTTTCTGAAGTAACTTGCTCTCTCACTCACTTTGGTAAAAAAATTCTCAAAGAATGAGCTGAGAAGAGAGAATGAATATTTAGATCAGAGAATAAGAAAGTTAATTTGAAATATTAACTAAAGATTTGAGGCTGTTAGACAAAATTCTGTATTGTGTTTTCTAAAGCTCAGTTTCTGTTTTTATTGCAATATGTGACTTAATTTTAACTGTTGATTTCCAAACTGCTGGGCATATTTAATTAGCCTTATGTTTCATATTAATTGAATGGTAACTATTGAAAGGTTTTACCAATCAGAATCAAACTGAAGGAAGTGCAATATTGTCACTTTTCTAAGTCATGACAGAAAGGGACTATGAAACATGGACCTAATTATGATAGAATGTTTTAGACCAACCCACAAGTGGGATTGTGCTATGGTTTGCAGTACAAAGGATTGCTTTGTCCAGTTTTATCAAATACAACATTTCTTGCCAAAAAACCACAGCAGGCACACTCAGAATAGCTCTCTGTAAAACAACAACAACAAAACCCAATTTTCTTTTCAATGGGACCCATTAATTGGACAAAATAAGGAAATAAGAAATGAGATTCTTTGGAAATTATTGAAACTTAAAAATAATTTTTTCTTGCTTTATCTATGAAAACAGAAGTAAAGCTATTAGACCTTTAGACTGATATTAAGGTGGGGCTTTCCTCATAAAAGAGTGGTTAAGCAAGTTATTAATACTACATATAGATTTGAAATACTTGGGATATTGTTAGAATATATAATACTTCTTATCTTAAATGAACATTTCAGAGTTCAGCTATAGAATGTTGATTTTAATCTAAATCTCTTTTGGTTAGAGAATTTTAAGTTTTTTTGGTTAAATGTAACTTTCAACTAACTTTTTTTTTTTTTTTTGCTTTTTGGAGGGCAATCGAGGTTAAGTAACTTGCCCAAGGTCACACAGCTAGGTTTTTTTGTTTGTGTGTGTTAAGTGTTTGAGGCTGGATCTGAACTCAGGTCCTTCTGACTCCAGGGCCGGCGCTCTACTCACTGCGCTACCTAGCCTCCCCTCAACTAACTTTTTACTAGTCAAAAACGTTTTGCTGTTCTTCTCATAGTCTTAACTGGAAATGGGAATAAAATTCAGCATATTTGCGTACAACCTAGCTATATTTAAACTCACAGGGAATAGCCCTGTTTAAATCTTTGGAGTGATGGAGGATCGTGGGAGAAAGGAATGTGTATATCATAAAGAAGAAAATAGTGGCTCACAATTATTAAAACTAATCTTTTGATATTGCCAGTATTAAATTTTTGCATTCTTGGTTAAATTGAGTCCCTTTATTGTATTTCTTGTAGTTCCACAGAGCAAACAAAAAAGACAGAGCAAAAAAAAAGTTTTATCTTATTTGGTTTATATCTTATTGTCAGCACTTTGATATGAATGTGATAGGTCTATTAAGTTTCAGCTAATTAATTTTCAGAAGATAGAAATAGAAAAGAAACACTTAAGTAGTAGCAATGAAATTCTAAGCTAAAAAGAGTTTAAAATAGCCTACCTACATCATGAAGATGATTTGGTTATGTATGAGTCAAAGTAGGTAAACAAGCACTTAGTATGTGCCAGGCCATGTATTAAGAGGGCTTGAAATACAAATAGAAACTAAAGGGAAGACAGTTCTTATCTCCATAGAGCTTGCACTCTACTTGGGGAAGACATTACACTACAAGGAAACTGAAAATTGGGGAAGAGGTGGGGGACAGGGGAAGTATAAGTAAAGACCTTATGGTAATAATTTGGTGAGGGGAAATATTATTCTTATTAATTTGCTGTCCTTCAGTAAAGCCATTTAATTTGTATAGCTTCCTCCAGGCGGATAATGGTGATTCTGAATCATTCATTTTTATCAGGATATGACAAAGGAGCAACTTTTGTTGTGAGAGAAGTTATGTGGTATGAGATGGTGAGCTGAAATAGCTATTAAAAAAAAACAAAACAAAGAATTACTAATAGACTTTTTACTTTTGCTTTTAAAGGTCCTGGAATCCCATTTGCTACAAGTAAGTCTGAATTAAGTACAGCTGAACCATCTCCTCCAAGTCCTAACCCTGGGAAAAAAGGTGGCTCGATCAATTGGTCTTTTCCAGATAAAATCAAATCTCCGAAAACTGTAAGGAAACTTTCCATGAAAATGAAAAAATTACCTGAACTCAGCCGAAAGCTAAGTGTCAAAGGAACCTTGAGCCATATGCACAGTTCGCACAGCCCCCCCTCGTTCTCTAAATGTAACTGTCAGGGCAGGAGCCACACAGTCACTTTACCTTCCAGGAATACCACCCCAGCTGCTCAGAGAAATGTGATAAGCCGATACCACTTGGATAGCAGTGTCTTTTCTCAGCATAACTTCCCAAAAGAGAATTCTACAAGTTCTAAATCTACTTGCAAAGGTGGTTATCTTAGTGATGGAGATTCACCTGAGCTTATAATTAAATCAAGCAAATATGGATCTGAAAACAAACATTTGAGAGGAAAGGAAATATTTCCAAATAATAGTAACAAAACTGAAATAGACATTGATGCTTTTAGACATTACAGTTTTTCTGATCAGCCCAAGTGTTCACAGTATCTCTCTGGACTCATGAGTGTGCATTTCTATGGAGCAGAGGATTTAAAACCACCAAGGATGGATTCAAAGGATGTCTTTTGTGCAATTCAGGTAGACTCAGTTAACAAAGCAAGAACAGCATTGCTTACGTGTCGGACAACCTTTTTAGATATGGATCATACCTTCAACATAGAAATTGAAAATGCCCAGCACTTAAAGTTAGTAGTCTTCAGTTGGGAACCAACACCAAGGAAAAATCGTGTATGTTGTCATGGGACGGTTGTCCTCCCTACCTTGTTCAGAGTGACAAAGACACATCAATTGGCTGTGAAACTTGAACCCAGAGGACTTATTTATGTGAAAGTGACTCTTATGGAACAGTGGGAGAATTCTCTTCCAGGCCTAGATGCAAATCGAGAACCAGTGATATTTGGGGTAGATGTTCAAAAAGTTGTGGAGAAGGAAAATGTAGGATTGATGGTGCCACTGTTGATGCAGAAATGTATCATGGAAATCGAAAAGAGAGGCTGTCAGGTATTGATCTTTTTGCATTACTTTAAAAAGTGCCTTTGATTATTCCATGGTTAAGGAAATTTTGGGGAGCATGCTTTGAAGGGCAAATTTAGGTGAAGGATAGTAGAAATCCATTACTTTTCCGTCCCCTATGTGCTTATATTATTCAATTGCCATTTGTAATAAAATTCATTTGAACAATAGTTGATTAAGAATACGTCAGATGGGATCCACATTTACTGTGAAGCATAAGTTTCAGGAAACATTCTCTTGAGTAAACATTACCACAGCACTGTTTACCTGTCTCTCAGGATACCCTCAGCACAGCATAACTGAGAATTCATAACTGATAGGGTAGGCAGAAGATACTCAGAATCAAGTTTGTCTTTATTATTCCTTGTTTAGACAAATACCTAGTCTTAATGAGTACAGTTATCCATGCTTTTAAAATAGCATGGCTATTTTAAATAGCTTTTAAAATTTTCCCCTAGATCAGGAGACTATAACCATTGCTGATTCTTAGATAGATGATGCTTAGGAGATGGTGAAAGGTGTGATTAAATCTCACATACTTCTTTCCATTTAGAAAGTCAAAAAAATGCTAATGGTATGCTAAGGAGTAGGAATGAAGAACAATTTTTTAAAAACTCTAGTAATAAGGATGGCATTTGCTGAAGCATTGCCGATAGTACAATTTTTGTTCATGCATTTATGTAGGTGACAAATTTTAAAATAATACTAAGAATAATGAATGATTATGTTTAGATATTTTTATTAAGGTAATTTTGAAATTTATAAGAGCATTTTCACAGGATCATAGGATTTAGCACTGCCTTGTATCTTAAGATGATTTAATCTAGCCTCCTTGTCACTGTACAGATGAGAAAATCAGGGACTGTGAAGGGTGAGAAAGTTGCCTGTTGTTACACAGGTGTTAAGGAGCTGAGATAATGGATTCAGTGTCAGGTCCTCTGGTGCCAAATCTATTCTAATGTAAGGCATTATTCCTGTCTTCCTAATGCTGTAATGAAAGAAGTTAAAGCAAGGACACTGAAGGTACATGTTATGTCTTCAGAATATTTTCATGATATAACTTATGTAGAAATTTACTTGAAAATTTGAGACTTTTAAATTCATTACATAAAATAAGAACTTTAAAGTTCAGAAGTTAATATGGCATCCATGAAGTCAGTGTTTTATATCAAGGAGAAGACATGGGTTGTAGTTTCTTCTCTATCGTTTTCATCGTCATTATTATTTATATAGCACCTGTTATGTCCAGGCCTTGTACTCTAAGTGCTTTACAGATATCTCATTTGATCCTCACAAAAATCCTAGGACTCAGGTGCACATTTTACAGATGAGGAAATGGAGGGAGATGAGGAAATGGAGGCAGACAGAGGTTAAGTGACTTGCCTAGGGTCACAGTGCCTGAGGTCATATTTGAACCCAGGTCTTCCTGACTTCAGGCCCAGTACTTTAGCTGCTCCCTTGCTATCACTAACAACTAACTTGTGAACTTAGAGATGCTAACTTCAATTGCCCATCTATATAAAATGGGTATTATGGTACCCTGTCTGAAGGTAGAATTTTGGGCCAGCTGATCTTTTGGGGCTTCTTCTAACTCTAGGGTGCTAATGTCGGTTCATAGTGAATGAAACCTGAAGTGGCTTTAATCAGCCAGCTTTTATTAAGCACCACATATGTGGCCACACTGTGATAGATGCTGAGGATAGAAGGATGAAGAGGAAACAGTCTCTGGCCTCGGGGAGCTGACCTCTGTGGACAAACCCTTTGGTCACAGAGCAAAAGCATTATGCATAAATTAGGCTTGTCTTGGACAGATTGACCTCCTACTAAACAGTTGTTTCACTTTGTAACTCTTCTGTTTGTGGACTATGCATACTCAGCCTTGGAGATAAAAAGACAAAAATAATCTTATGTCAACCTATTCTTCTTGGGGCTAAGTGATAAGGAAATCAGTGTAAAAAATTCTTGTGTCTGAACTGTGCTTTTGCTTCCCAATTAAGCTTTTTATGAAAAGTCAAAGAAACAATTTTTCTTTTTTGCCTCTTCTTCCTTTACTTTCCTTAGTCAGTAGAAAACCAATTCATTTATCAGACATGCATTACATTTGTCAGTTACTAAAAATAATTATTTCTGTAGATTATTAAAGTAAAAAGCAAAGTATCACTAATTTTTTTGTCATTCTATTATCTGAAGTATTCTGTTATATCTTTTTCAAACTGATGTCAAGGGCCAAAGAGAATATAATCACTTTATAGAACAGGAATTACTGGGTAGCTAGGTGGCACAGTGAATAAAGCACCAGCCTTGGAGTCAGGAGGACCTGAGTTCAAATCTGGCCTCAGGCTACTTAACACTTATTAGCTGTATGACCTTGAGCAAGTCACTTAACCCCAATTGCCCTGCCTTCTCCCCTCCAAAAAGAAAAAAAAAACCCAAACAAACCCAAAAAACTGGACAGGAATTACTTGATATTTGGAATGATTTTTTTTTTTTATGAATCCTTTAGTAATTCATAAGTAAACTTGAATTCATTAGATGTTATAATTTATATTTCTACCATATTTGGGAAAATACTCTTTAATACTCTGTTGGTCATGATTTTAAATTATTGTTTTTCTTGACTTTTTTAAATTTAAAAATGAATACATTTTGTATGATACAACAGACCCCCAAACACCCTGCCTTCACTCTCTCAAACAGTTTTACTGATTATTCACAGAAAAGTGGAATGTCTCCTTTTCCATGGACAGTATGATACTAATCTCGATTTTTGTATTTGGCTAGAGTTTTGTGGCTTCAACATTGATTTTATTTGCAGTTGTGGTTGTTTATACTGCTTTTTTGGTTCTGTCTTCTTTACTCTGCATTATTTAATGCACACCATCCCTCCTTTCTTGGAATTATAGTGGTATTTTTTACTCTTAGATCTAGGGGTTAGCATTTTTGGTTAAATGTCTGACAAACTAAAAAGTAGCTTTCATAATTTTGCAGTTGGAAATATACTTTCCTGAATTAGACATCCTTTCACATTTTGAGAGTGCTTATTTACTATGTTTGAAAATTAAAGATTGGCTTTCTACCAAAAATTTGGTTAATCCTTGTAACTGTTCCAGTTCTTTGGCTAAATACATCAGATCCTGTTAAACACATAGACAAAAACAAATTTTTACATAGACCTGTTTTATTTCAGGTTCTTTGCAAAAAACTCCGAAACTACTTAAAAAGAATAGCCATACTGCATGAGATTCATGGCCCATCCAGCCTAGGATTCAGACTTTGAAAATGTACCCAGGAGAGGTATTGTAGAAAGGAGTGATGTCATTGGTCAGCATTAAATATTATGGGTATTTGCAAACATGATTATTTTCTCCTAGTAACTTAACCTTGGATCTGTTTTCCATTAATTTATAATTTATCCTTTTTGAATCTCTATTTTCAGACTTTACTATGTCTTGAAGAAATGAATGCTGATTCATTACCCAATAAGTTAATTAAGTTAATTACCCAGTATGTGAAATAGCTGTATGTCAGTTTATTAAATTTGATTTGTCTAGTGTTCAGTTCACCTAAAGACAATCACTTAGAACATTTCTTGTATAATCAGTTTGCCTGTGATTTCCTGAAATTTGCATTTCTAATAAGAATTACTTTTAAAATTTACAACATTTTAATGTAATAACATGGTTTTTACCTATCTTAAGCATTTTGTTCCCTGTTGGCAATTTAAAAAAAAGTTTTACCTAGTCTTCTTCACTTATTAATTTTTCACTTGAGAAGGCAACAATAGACTTGGAAACAAGAGACCTCAATCCAAGACCCAGCTCTATCACAGCAGCTGTGTAACCTAGGGCGAGCAGTTCACCTCGTGTAGCCCTCCCTTTTGTCATTAGTAAGCTGAGGAAGATAGTGCTGGTTTGGTTTACCACATACAGTTGTTCTGAGGAAACCTTTTTAAACCTTCAGGCCCTGTATAGGGCTTGTGAATTGTCACCAGTATGGTGATCAGTGTTAGTTCTTGCCTCGTCTTGTTAGGAGAACAGTGCATAGATATTATATAATTACACAATAGATATTAGTTATGTATGCACATATATAAATTACCATAATAGTTAGCAGATGAGCGTGTATCTAATGTTTGTTCCTGCTAGCTATTATCTTTTGGTCATTAAGGTCAGAGATGTAAGCCATATGTTAATATGTTAAATTCCATAACATTTCATTTTTCAAGTTATTAAAATAATAAAGTGTTATTGTTATCAAATAAAGTTGTATCAGAAGATCATAAGTTCTGACTATACTAAAGGCTGCAGAAAACAAGCCTAGAAACTGACTAGGTGTTGTTTGAAGACTAGCTTAGCAGAATTCAGAGAATCTCTTTACCCTTGGGTTATTTTCTGCCTTGGAAGATCAAAACCTCTGTGATTTGCTTTAGTGAAGAAGGGGTACCTACACCAACAAAATCTTGTACAATAGCCCTAAAGTAACCCACCTCTCTGCTGAGTTCCAATCTCGAATCTCCGATTGCCTTTCAGACATCTTCAGCTGGATGCCCAGTAGTCATCTACTCAGACATGTCCTAAAACTGAACTTTTCTCTCTCCCATTGTTATAGAAAATGACACTTTCCAGGCCCTCAGGCTTACAACTTAGAAGTCACCCTGGATGCCTCCTGATCTCCCACATCCCATATTCAATCTGTTGTCAAGCCCTGTTGTCTTCATCTTTGCAACATTTTTTGTATATTCCCATTTCTTCTCTGACACTGTCACTACTCTGGTGCAGGCCCATGTTACTTCTCACCTGGGTTGTTATGGTAACCTTCTGTTGGGTCTGCCTGCCTCAAGTCTCTCCCCACATCAATCCATCCTCTATTCAACCACTAATGTGGCTTTCCTAAAGTGCAGGCTCAGTCGTATCACTTTCTATCCTGCCCTCAGTAAACTCCAGTGGTTCCTTATTTTCTCCAGGAGCAAATATAGCATGCTCTGTTTGGCATTCAAAGCCCTTTATAACATGACCCCCTCTTTCTTTGCTCCCCAGTATGTATTCTTTGATCCAGTGACACTGGGTTTCTTGCTATTCTATAAACAAGACATTCCATCTCTTGGCTCTGGGCATTTTCTCTGGTTGTCCCCATGCCTATAATGTTCTACATCCTCTGTTCTGCCTACCGACCTCCATGGCTTCCTTTAAGTCCCAACTAAAATCCTACTCTTTACAGGAAGCTTTCCCCTACTCTTCTAAATTCCAGTGCCTGCCCTCTGTTATTTCCTTTTTTTTTTTTTTTTTTTTGCTTTTTGGAAAGGGGAAGGTAGGACAGTTGGGGTTAAGTGACTTGTCCAAGGTCACACAGCTAGTTTTTTTGTGTAAAGTGTCTGAGGCCCTGTTCACTGCCCCACCTAGCCACCCCTGTTATTTCCAATTTATCTTGTCTTTAGCTTACTTTATATGTGTTTGGTTGTATGTTGTCTTCCCCACTAGATTGTCAGCTATTTGAGGGCAGGCACTCTTTTTTTTTTTTTTTACAAAAGGCAAGTTTAATAAGATTATTAAAATCTATTTTATAAGTTCTTATAAAGGACTAGTGTTTTAATACATAGGAATATAATGGCTAAAGTAAGCATTTCTCATTGACATAAATGAAATTATTTTAAATTTCTTAAGCAAATCACTTTAAACTATTTTGGCATTCATCGTTTCACCTGTAAAACAAGGAAACTGGACAAGATGATGTCCATGTACTAAAAATTTTTATTCATATTTTTCGAGACTGTTTATTGCTGAAAATGTACTAACAAGATTAACTAAGCAGCAAAAAATATGTATTATATAAAAAATCCTGTGATTTAGAGCTGAAGGGACCTCAGTAATCATCTGGTTCAAACCTTTCCTCTTATAAAAGAGGACACTGAGGCTCAGAGAGGTTAGCTGACTTGCCCAAGATCACAAAGAGACTAAGAAACAGACTTGGGATTCTGAATCCATTTTACAATTTACTGTAAAATGTTAGGTTTGTTAGCCTACGTTTCTGTCTTCTTAGTTGTTCACTTAGGTGGTTAATAAGATCTAGAGAAACATCACTACTTGTGGGAGGGCAGAGAAAGGCAATACAAGATCATCAATTCAATTTCACTGACATTTAAGAACTGCTGATGTCTGTGGAGTCAGCGGCAAAACTTCGATGGAAAAAAAAAGAAGACTGAAGCAGCCCCCACTGTGACACTCATTTTTATCCCTTAGCTTATTAACATTTTAAGAAAGAGAAGGTAAAATAATTTTTTAAAATGACTGCCAAACTGGCAATACTGTAATGTTGCTACGTTACATACAAGATTAAAATGTGGAAATTTCCATACTTTGTGAACTCTGGGGATGGAGCTTTTTATTTTAAGCAACCTCAGAAACAAAGCAGTTTTACTAATAGTGTTACCTGGACAATGCTTCGTGAGAGCATGTGGACACCATTCATCTTTTAACAGAAGTGATGTTTTGCTTACAGATATAAAGAAACTCAATGGGTTGTGTGCCAAGGGAAACATTTAAAATTTATATCATAATTGCAGTAGACTATAAAGATACAGACTTGTTTATCGTTAATCCTTGACTCATTACTGGTAGATTTAAAAAAAATTTTTTTTAAATAGAAAAAATCTGGAAGTCTAAGTATGGCTTAACATCAAATCTTGCCTCAGATCAAAGGAGAAATAGAACAGTTCTATACTTCTAGAGTAAAACAATAAATTTAGGTCAATTCAGTGACTGGGAAATAGCACCATCCACTAAGTTTCTCAATTTCTCCACTTAACAAATGTTTTAGAGACTTCTTAAGCTATTCCCTGTTGTGCACCATTATTTATAGAGGATTGTCTCTAAGGGTGAGAGGCTCCTACAATATGTGCAAATTAATTGCTCTTTTTGAGCAGTGAGTCATAAGGGGTAACACAGATACCTAGCTAACTATTTCAAGAGAATGCTGTATTGACAGCCAGTGTTGAGTGTTACCTCTGACCTTGGTAATAGATGATGGCCAAGTGCTGAAAGGTGTTATTCTCTAGTAAACAGGAAGAGAACCATCTTCACCATCATACCTTGAAGTCTCCATATGTAATTTAGTGATTTTGAATCGTATTGTCATTTGGACAGAAAATTATTTAGTAAATGTTTTGGAAGTAAAGTCAACCTGAATATTTTCATGCTGAAATGATTAGTACAAATAGCCTCCACAATTTAACCAAATTCAGTGTTTGGTAGAGTTAATTAGGAAGTATATTACCTGCTTGAAACTCAAAGTAAATGGTTTTTGTCTTTCAACTTATATTGCATCAAGTATCACAGCTTAGTGACTGTAATATCATTATGCGTTATTTAATTAGGCTCTTCAGTTTTTACTCTTCAGGTACACTGGGGTTATAGATTCTTCCATGCAGGAATAAGATGCACACTCGTCAAGTTACTTGTCCACCATGATAATAAAAAAATCCTTTGCATCTTTAAAACACAGAAATAATTTTTGGCTGATTATATGGCTTGATATTAATTCCTTTATGGGTCAGACAAAATTCAAGTTAGTCATTATAGAAAATTTTCACAAATCAAGATGATTCCTAGATCATGATTTTCAACTTGTGATTAGAAGCCATTATGAAGAGCTGAAAAATCTTAGGCTTAGTAAATATTTTGGAAGGGAGGTGATCTCTGAAAGTTGTCACCCTCCAAAACAATAGAAATGAATTTCACCTTATGTCTAACACATATAAGCTATCAAAATATCCCTCCTTCTGTGCATGTATAGATTATAAATACATGAATTCTATATGGTCAATGTGGAGCTCAGTCACTAAAAGAAGATTCACTATCTGAACTCTCTTTGGCATCGATGCTTCACCTTCCGCATCAGGCACTGGGGCATCTTGCCTCTCAAGAAGATCTGGGTCTAGTCCTTCAGATATCATTTTTTCCTTATTGCCATCACAGGAACACCCACTTGAACCATTTTGAGATATTTGGCATATCTTGGATCCTTGGCTACAGTTAAGATATGTTCTGTGGCTGCTTCACATTTCTGTGGTCCAGTGTCTTGTACACTCTTCTGCTCAGGTTGAGGAGACAGAGATGACTGTTGACCTGTGGGGACTTCAGGACCATTTGTAATACCATTAACGTCTGTAGTCGACATTTCAAATTTAACATCTTCTAGACCCGGAATAGATGATAGCTTTGCATCCAAAATATTGAGAGTTGTTTCAATTTGTTGGATCTGAAAAGAAAGAGCTGACAATTTCTCTTCATAAACTGTAGAAAATTGCTTGAGAAACTGTACAGTATGTACCACAGTCTGATTTAGAAATGCAGCAGTCCTTTTCTGTTGAATTGCTGGTACCTCGGTCAGATCTATGCCCGACCCCATCAGAGGCAGCCCGTCCGTGTCCATGGCCCTAGCAAGTGGGCTCCACACCCCCTGCTTTCCCAGCCTGTACCTCGGGAGTGGCTCCCAACCAGTCCCCTCAGTCTGAGGTCCCACGGCCCTTTTCCCAGGCATTCTTTTTGTTTCCCTGGAGATTAGCACAGGGGTTGGCATACAGCAGGTACTTAATAAATGTTTGTTGATTGACTGATAAATGATGGCAAGAACTCTGCACATGTTTTTGTGAAGCAAGGATATTTAATGAAATGGCAAAGAAAAGTAGCAGAAGGACATTTCCCCCATAAACCTGGGGCCCTTTCTGCCACAGTGATACACGGACACATGTAAGAAACACGCATCTGGGGAACATTTGTGATGATGGGATATTCCTTGAACTTAAGAAGGTCTGAGTTCAAATCCAGCTGGGTAATCCTGGGAAAGTCACTTAAAAATTTCTGTGCCTCAGTTTCCTCAACTATAAAATGTGACTAATAATAGCACTTGGCCTCCCAGGGTTGTTCTGAGGAAAATGAAATATTTTTTTGTGAAGCTCTATACAAGTATTAGTTTTCATCATCATCTCCATTGTCCTTATCCATGGAGAGGCATACCTCTGGCATTGCAGGGCCCTTGCTGTCTTGTGCTCTTTCTGCTGGTTTCCTCTGAACACACAATGACTGCCTTCTTGCCCGGGGAGATGCTGCTCTTCTGTGTCCTGCTCACTTGGAACATTATTGCCATGCAGACCCCTGCTGGGTGGGCACATGACTGTGGAGCTCCTCTCTTCTTGGGCTTGTATATCTTTTTGGTGATCTTTCAGTTCAAGAGCCAGAAGCTTTTTAAATAACTCTTAGAACAGCAGCAGCCATAAAACCAGATACAATGGTGGGGCGGGGAGGAAAGGGTGTTCAGATTTTTTTTTCTTCACTTAGGGACTTGTTTCTCTATTCCTTTCCATAGAGTTTTGGCCAGAAGCTGTTTATGTTTATCAAGTATTCTTGATGTAGATACACAAAAGTTTTATACAGTAGAAGAATGTTTTTTTTTTGTTTTGATTCTAATATGTTTCTAGATCCTCAGGATTTTTTTTTTTAATTTTAATTTTTTTTTATTGTAGCAGCACATTGAGATGCTGTTTTTAAGGAAATAGTCTTCAGTGATTCTTAGATACCTTTCCTGGTTTGTAACAACCTGGATCCCACTAAATAATGTGGAATTTTGTTTTCTTCTGTTCATTTCTAATGACTTGCCCGCTGAAGCCCATTTGGCACTTTCTGTCCCATTTTGATATAGCCTCAAAAATTGTCCTTGTAATTTGTATTTTATAATTGAAGTCTTTGAACTTCTATATTTTACAGCATGCTTCTTCTTGTAAATCATCTGTAAATGTTTTAAATAAAATAGTCCTAGGCACTAATTTCTAGGGAATAGCCCTGCCATTCACTCTCCTCTTTGAAGATATGCCTTTTCATCCATCCTATTTTTGATTCTTGTGTCTGAGCCAGTTTCTTATCCATGCTGAATAGTATCTTCCCCTCTATGATGTAGCCACAAACTCAATTTTGAAAATAGTCTTTGTTATAGAACTTTGGCAGAGGCTTTCAAAAACACCCCAGATTGTCTGCTTGTTTCTTTTCATCTTTACGAAGATTTAACTATTAGGGCTAATAGATATTAAGCACAATTTCTTTTTAAGAAACCATGTTGTTTTCCCCAAGCAAATTAGGTTCTTTTATGTACTTTTGTCCATTGTTTATAGTTTTGCAATGTTTATTTAAAGTTTTACCTTAGATTCAGTTCATTATTATTATTTTTAATAATAGGAAGCTAAAATGAAAGAACATAAACACCCGTTTCTTACTCTCTTCTTCACTTAGATAACCTTAATAAAATGGTAGTTTTGCTGGATTTACAAAGTAGATCCAACAGCATAAGTAATATACCTACACAAGTTTACTGTAACACTATAGAAGGAGATTTAGTAATGAAATATGAGGCTTGTTGTTGTTGTTGTTTGAATGAGTCTCAGGTGGGTTAGTTATTGGCTTGTCAAAATAACAGTGTTTATATGACTGGCTTACTACAGCCGTGTTGTGTGCTACACCTTAAGTAAAATATAGCCAATTCTAATTGTCTTACCACAGGAATATTTGTTTAATGCATAGGCATTGGGGAAAGGAATTTAATTAAGTGGGTAAGATACAGATATTCAAAACTATAGGGAAGATATTGCAGAACAGTGATTAAAAATTTAAAAGTAGATTGTTGTGAAATTCATAATCTTGTTTTTGAAGAATTTTTAAAAGTTTAGTGCCATTGTAAAATATTTCATTGTAGTGTTAATGTCATCCATGTTTGCTATATATCATACTTACTTTTCTTTTTGTCGTACTTTACCTTAATATGACCCTGGTTTTTATTTCCAGGTAGTAGGCCTGTACCGATTATGTGGTTCAGCAGCAGTCAAGAAAGAACTTCGAGAAGCATTTGAGAAGGATAGCAAGGCCGTTGGTCTGTGTGAAAATCAATATCCAGACATAAATGTCATAACAGGTAAATACATTTCCTTTCTTTTATATGATTGCTCTGGAAAGATTGTAATCTTGGGAGAGGAAACTGAAGTTATGATTCTGCAAGGTAAAATCACATTTAGGTTTATCTTGAATCTTCCTTTCTGGCTATCTTCTTTCCTTTCTTACCTTGCTCACTAGCCCTGAGGTTATAGCATAGGTCACAGAGGTCATCTGATTTAGCTCCCCCCCATTTTATACATGTGGAAACTGAGATCCAAGAAAGTCGTGTGACCTATCCAAGGTTATGAGGTAGGATGTGAGCCCAGAGACTTGGATGGACTTCAGAGTTGTTGCTCTTTCCAATGTTCTGCACTAAAAAAGAGATGACTTTTAGGAGATGATGGGCTTGTTAGCATTCTTCATGTATTCTAAGACTTGTAGGGCAGGACCTGGTTTTGCTTGGCCCCAGAGGGCAGAACTAGGAACAAATAGTAGGTGAATTTATAAGACACAGATTTTGGCCCACTATTAGGATAAACCTATAACAGTTTGAGGTCAGCCGAAGCAGAAAAGACCGCATCAGAAGCTTGTAGTGATTTTTTTGTTTTAGTGATATCATAAAAGAAGTTTCCTTTCAGATATAGGTTGGACTAAATGACTTCTGAGATCTCACTCTGAGGAAGTAATCAAAGTCTTGGAAGCAAAAGAGATTGGCAAGGGTGAGAGAGAAGTCTGAGAACAGAACCTTGGAGATACATTATGGAATCAGAAAAAGGATAACAAGCTGGAAAGAGACAGAGGAAATAGTTGAGGTATACATGGACAACCTGGAGAAAATGTGTAATCTTAGAAGCTAAGGGAAGAGATGGTATCAAGAAGGAGAAGGTGCTCAGTAGTGTCATATGCCACAGACAGGTCAGTAGAGAGAAAAGACCATTGGATCTGGTCATTAGGACCTTGGTGACCTTTTGAAGGGGCTGTGTCAGTAGGAGAGAATGGCTAGGATGGTAAACAAACTTCAGGGGGTTAAAGATCAAATGTTGTCCTTGAACACAGGAACTTGCAGGCTAGGAGGAATCACAGAATCTCAGAGTTGGAAGGGACCTCAAAATCCATCTAGTTCAGTGGAACCCACTGTACAACATTTCCAACAAGTGGTCATTAAGGATTAAAAAAAAGATTTTTAATGCAGAAGAGCCCACTGCCATTAAAGGCAATCGATTCTGCTTTGTGATAGTCACTAAACATTTATTAAGGACTTATTACTATGTGTCAGGCACTTTGCTAAGTCTGGGAATGCAGATATGAAAAAGGCCTCTGCCCTCAAGGAGCTTACAGTTTAGTAGAGGAAGAGAAGACAGGAAAAGAAGCTGAAAATAGGGCAGGGGAAGGGTATCCTGGGCAGGGGCATGATGGAGAAGTTCAGAGGAGGGCAGTAAGGTGGGAGAAAAAGAGGTGGCTGCCTTGGCAGCTTTTAAATGGAGGCTGTGGGAAAAGCACACCATCCTTCAATCAGAGGTAAGAGGGGAGCATGAAGCAGGAGGTCTGGGGCTCAAATGATTTCAAAGGATGAAGAGTTCTAGTTATTTCCTTGTCCTAAGCCTAAATTTCCTTATTTGTAATTTCTTTTTTTTTTTTTAACAAATGCTTTATTGATTTCTGGTTTACACCATTCATTTCCGCCAGATTTTGAGTTACAATTTTTTCCCCATTTTTTCCCCTACCCACCACCCGTAATTTCTAATCATTGGTTAATTCCTAGTCAAATCTAATCCCTTTTCTACATGAGCCCTTAATACTTGAAGATCTCTCCCCTAGGTCTTCTCTTCTCCAGGCAAAACATCCTCAGATTCTTCAATAAGTACTTATATTGCCCTGTAGCTCTTTGACTATTCTAATCTTCATGCTGCAGATGTTCTCAAGCTTCTCAATGCCCTTACTAAAATGTGATACCCAGAAATGAACCCAGTTCTCTAAACATACTGGCTCAGAACACAGCAGGATTGTAATCTCACTAATCCTGGATTACAATGCCTCTGCTTATGGGTTAGAAAATAGTTACTAACGGTTGTTAAAATAACCTATTGAAAAGCCTGTCCTAGTAATAACAATAATAGATTATATAGATGTTACAGCTTATGAAAATATTTATAAAGTAAACTTGTGTTCTGAGCCATGTCAGTAATCATTGATTAAGCACCTACTATGTGCCAGTCTCTGCTAAGTTCTGAGGATGCAAAGAAAGGCAACAGACAGTCCCAGAGTCTGCAGTCCAGTAAGGGAGACAACAAACAACTTTGCAAACACAATTATACGGGATAATTTGGAGATAGCTTCAGAGAGAAGAGATGAAGATTAAGGAAGGGAAAGACTTCCTGTAGAAGGTGGGATTTTAATGGGATTTGAAACAAACCTGGACATCTGAGGAGGGAGAGCATTTCAGGCATGAAGGACAGCCAGTAAAAATTCCTGGAGTTGGGAGATTGAATATCTTCTTTGAGGAACAACAAGGAGGCTGTTGTCATTGGATTGCAGGGTATATGGGTGGGAGTAAGGTGTTGGATGACTGGAAAGGTAGAAAAGGGGACACATTATGAAGGGTTTTAAAAGCCAAACAGAAGATTTCATATTTGATCCTGGAGGCAATAGAGAGCCATTGTAATTGATTTACAAGGGCATGACATGGCCTGACCTGTGCTTTATGATCACTTTGTTGACTGAGTAAGGATAGACTGGAGTATGGGAAGATTTGGCATGGGGACACATACCAGCAGCTCTTGCAGTAGTCCAGGTGTGTAAGGCAAGGAGGGTCTGCATCAGGGGGTGACAGTGACAGGGGAGAGAAGTGTTGAGGTTGTTTGGAAAATCACTGAAATTGAATCTTTAACAGCCATATTGTCTACTTGCTAATCGTGAGCTGTCACTTAATCCTGATTGTCTTGCCTTTTCCCCCTCAAAAAAAAAGCCCATTTCATGTGCACCAAAGAGAAGTATGTGTTAATTTTAATTAATGGATAAATTTATTTAAATTTACTTATCTGTTAATGCTGAAATTGTTAGTCCTAGCTAATAACCATCATGCATGGATAGGACCAGATTTTGTAGTAATGAAGCTTTATTTAGATGACGTAACTATCAGAACATGTTCATGTAAAAGGAGGGACATGGTGTGATGTGTGCTTATCCTTTGCTTTAGTAGAATATTAACTTTTGAAAATTTTAAGCTCTTAGAAATTTGAAGAGTGAAGAATGGATCATAATATAAATTGTAACATAGTTGCCCTAAAATTGGGAGCCTTAGTAATCCTTGGCTCTTTCAAAAACCAGGCATTTGTTGGCCATATGCATATTCTCCTTTTGATATTATTTTTAAGTAACTCCAAGATAATCTAGAGTTATTTTCTTCTAAAAAATGACAATAGTAGAGCTAGAAGTGAGCTCCATTTATCCAATTACATTCTTGTGGTTCCAAATAAATGGTGCTTCTGGTTTGGGAAACTGACCACTAGTAATGATATTGTATCATGTCCTAGCTCCACGTGAATTCACGTTATTAGGACGTCAGTAAACATTTCAGTGCCTACTGTGTGCCAGTATAGTATTAAGTGCTTGATAATTGAATACAGCCTGAAAACTGTTAACAGTTCAGTGCCTGAAAAAAAGAAATGATGATGCCAATTGTAGAGTTGGTGCCCTTGAAACAGTTTGTTTACACTTACATATTTTTAATTTTTAATAAACAAAAGCTCCTTATTGGTCTCTTTAAAGTGTCAGACTGTTTTCATATGGTGTCATTCTACATTGTTCATTGGAAGATTAAGTCTTCGTATATCAGCGTATATTAAAACAAAGTTCTTAATCCTTTTAGGTAGCAAAATGCTCATCTACAGCAGGAGTGTTATCTTGCATCCTTTGAAAAGTAATGTAAATCTTTTCTGTTGCATAAAATCACTTTTCCATCACTTTTATCATTAAACTGTTCTGTATAAAAAATGACCTTACATAGAGATTAAAGAAAAAGTCATTTTTTGGGCAGGAAAACTATTATGAATGTTTGCTATACTCAATAAATACAATTTATATTTCATAGGTGATGCTTTTCTGTTTTATTGTAAAATTACTTTTTGAAGGAAAAAGTTGGTCTGTGCTAAGTAAGAAATTATGTTTTTCCTTTCATATATATAAAATATCCAACTTTCTACTTTTTTTTAAACTTTATTTCATTGGCATAGGGAACTCTCCAAGTTTTTCTCCAGTGCAGATTGATATTCTGAACCTTATAGTGTTAAAGGGTTGTTTGGGGGCATTGAGACATTAAGTGATTTACCTAGCATCACACCACTAGTATGTGTCAGAATCAAGACTCAAATTCAGGTCTTTCTGATTTTTAGGCCAATTCTGTGTACATAGTATTGGTAACCTTTCGCATTCCACTATTCCTGAAAAACTTTTCTGCCAGATTGCTTCCCAAGGCATTACCAACTTGTAATTCACCTGGAACATAGACCTATTAAGTATATAAACATCAAGAAATGTAGACTATTGGGAGGAGCATTGTCATATTATAATACCCCAAACTTGTGTTAGTCTTTGCCTAAAACGGGTGGTGAACCTGTGGCCTCAAGGTCACATATGACTCTCTAGGTCCTCAAGTATGGCCCAGACTTCACAGAACAAGGTTTCCTTTGAGGCTACAGGTTCCTCACCCTTGGCCTAAAACATTTAAAACATGTTTTATGTGTTTTCTCAATGAGTGAGAGGAGACAAAGTCAAAGGAATTTTGTATTTCCTCTTATATAGCATGTAGAACCTTTTTCTGTAGTATACTGGACTGATTATCTGAATTAATGGTATAATGAATCATCTAATTTATTGAACTTTGTGGGAATTGTTTTATAATGAATACATTACTAGAAAACATATGCCTAGTCTACAAAGTCAGTTAAAAATTTCTCTAATGCCTTCTTTCTGAATGATTCCCTTCCTTACCTAGAAGAAAAAGGAGGGGAATAGCATATACTCACCACTCTTATCCCTTTTTTCCTTTAAACTCCTTTGATCTTATGTGTAGTTTATTGTTTGAATCTGAGTCAGTCATTGCATCAGTAAACTTTTATTAAGTTCCTCTTATGTAATGGGCAGTGTACTAAGTGCTGGAGATAGAAAAAGAAGCAGAAGACAGTTCTTGACTTTAAGGTGCTCACAGTCTAATGGGAAAGACTACAAACAGATATATAGAAGCAAGCTATATACAGGATAAATGGGGAATGATTAATAGACTGAAGACACTAGAATTAAGAGGGTTTGGAAAAGGCTTTATAAAGACGGGATTTTAGGTGGAACTTAAAGGAAGCCAGGAAAGCAAGTAGTTGGTGATAAAGAGGGAGAAAGCAATTCTGAGCATGTGAGACAGAGAAAATTGCCAGAACCAAGAAATGGAGTGTTTTATTCATGGAACAATTAGGAAGTCAATGTCATTGGATCAGAGAGTACATGGTAAGGAGTAAGGTAAGAAGGCTGGAAAGGTAGGAGAGTTAAGAAGAGCTTTGAATGAATATGATTTTATATTTGGTCATGGGTAGTCATAGTGACTTAGTGACAGGACAAAAAACATGTCATCATAGATTTAAAACTGGAAAAGGATCTTAAATGTAATCTGGTTCAATTCTTTTATTTTATGAACAAAGAAAATGAGTCCAAGAAAGGTTAAATGACTTGTCCAGGAACACAGAGATAGTAAATTAATGCAATGCTCTTTCCATGGTCTGTGCTGCCTCTCTAAAGAGTCCTCACCAAGTTAAAGAAAATAGCACAGTATCGGATGCTTTCATTACAGAGAATATTATTGGACCAGCATCTCTGTAACAGTTTGTCATAATTGGTTATTTGTTGTGAATTTGGAATGACTGATTTAGCAAAACCCTGAGTCATTTCATTGGGAAATAGAAATAGCCCTGTTACACAAAATACTTTTTGGAGTATGATGTTGCCTTACTTTATTAATTTCAAATTTTTTTTCATTCTTTGACAGATTGTTGGGTTTTTGTTTTTGTACACCATTGAACCAAGGTATCAAGTTAAGGAACTATAGTCCCATGATGTTGGTCGATTAGAATAATTTACCTTGGGGCGACTAGGTGGGGCAGTGAGTAAGAGCGCCGGCCTCGGAGTTGGGATGACCCGAGATCAAATCCGGCCTCAGAAAATGAGCACCCACACACAAATAATGACTAGCCGTGTAACCTTGAGCAAGTTACTTAACCCCAATTGCTTTAAAAAAAAAAGAATAATTTACCTGATGTAGCAAAAACAAGAATAGGACTTCCAGAAGTCATACATATCTAATTCCTGATTTTTTCTTAAATATGCTATTTAAAGAATTCAGTGAACCATTGTCACCTGAAAGACTTCTTCATGGCTATATGTTCTTGTATCTGACAGAGAATTCTACCTATACTTAAATTCTTGACAGGCTGGTAGACTTTTAATCTTTAAAAAACTTTAAGTCTTTTTTTTTTGTAGTCATGAAAAAGAATAATTCTATCCTTTTCTTACCACAGAGTTACTATATCCCAACAATATATGAAACCGGAACAAAAGAATGTTATCTAAGATGCACATGTATGCTGCTGTCCACTATGATGTTTAGAACACATGTACAAATAGTTCATTTGTGGCCTTCTAGAGACTTACATGATATATATGAATGTTGCTACTCTGAATCATGTAAAACTGTTGCCATGGCTATTTTTTCTTGGACCATTTTCATAGTCCATACTATGAATCACAGTTGAATTGGCAATCTGTAGAATTTGTTCATCATTGTTGGAGTGCCACTACAAATGGACATGCAAGTGAAGTGAAATGGACAAGCCAAGAAGTAAAAAATAAGCTGGGTTACCTTTGATAGTCTGCAGTTCTTTAAATGATTCCAAGCTTCTCCATGAAACAAAAGGTATTCTTATTATTAATACTGAGTCTTCTGATAATGTTATATAATTTTGAGTCATAAAAGTAATTTCCAAAGAGGATCACTGGAAGGGCACCAGAGAGGCACATGGTGGACTTGATTAGGCTACTACAGTACATTATAGATAAGGAATTATGAAGAAGTTGTGTGAAGGATGTCATTAGAGAGAAGACCCACATTAATGAAATCAAATATACTGTAGTATTGGAGCACATACATACATATGTGTTTTATCTCTTCAACCAGAATATAAACTCCTAGATGGTGGAGACCATGTTTTATATTTGTTTCTATATCTGTTATACCTCAGATATTGCCTTGCACAATAAATGTTTTTGTTGATGATCATGGTCCATCCATTTCTTTTAATTTTGTTCAGTATATTAGTCACAAGTGCTTTCTTCACAGCAGCGTTGTAACATGGTTACCACAAAGCAGCATAGTATATTGGAAAGACGGGAGTCATGAAGACCTGGATTTATATTTCACTTCTCATATTTACTATAGATATTTGACCTTGGGCAAGTCATTTAACTCTTCTTTTAGCCACAGCTTTTTCCATGTGAAACATAATAATATACTCTTTGTGTAACCAATTAATCAAGCATTGATGTGTAAATCAAGCAATAAATCAGTGATTAAACAAACACATTGTGGTACATGGATGTCCTGGGATAATTTGCTGTGAAAAGCAGTGAGCATGATCTGAATTCAGCAAAGTATGGAAAGATTTATATAGACAGAAGCAAAGTGAAGTAAAGCAGAGCCAGGAAAACATCATATACAATGAGAACAACAATGTGAATTGAAAAAAATCAGTAATCCCAACAAATTGAACTTGAATGTTGAAAAATTCTAGAACAAGAAGAGATATGCAAAAATACCCTTCTCACCCTGTTCCATGGCTGGTAAACTTTGGAGCAGGGATTTGAATCCAGGTCTTATGACTCCAAGTATAGGACTCTTCATCACTCAGAGCTGTACAGAAACTATTCCTTAAACTTTAAAGTGCTACATTCATTATTATTAATGAAATAGAGAGAGATTGTGATCAGTGTTGATGGAGGGGGTTGTACCCATGCCAATGTAGTCACCGATCTTTTGAAGTATTGAAAGAATACCATATTAAAAACCTTTTAAGTCCAAATTTAATTTCATAATTGCATTATAGGGTAAGGCTTACAAGTTAAATCATATTGAGTTTTGTAAGAACTAACAAGACTTGCTTTGTCAAAGAAGAAAATGGATGGTATTTTTTTGTTCTGCCCTGGGGGATTAATAGTGTCTTTAGTTGGCAGATACAGAAAATGTCATTTCCACTTCCTGATTGGAATTTGGTTGTCTCCTGTTTATACTGAATGTTGCTATTTATTGAGGACAGCCATGCTAAAATTAGAAGTTTAATGATGAGAAGAGTAGTCTCATGATTTAAATGAGAGTTTTTACAAGTGTGACAGCTTATATAATTTCTAATTGAGTTGAACTATGAGTGAGTGTTTTATATGTTTTACTTGAGTATTGGAACATCAGTCAGACATTCCCCCCAGAAGTGAATCAGTGAGTCACCCTAAAGGAGAGACATGTGTTGGCATGCACCCACCAAGTTAAATCATTGCTACCAACAAGTCAACTCTCTCTTCCTTCACATCTTGATGACGACAGTCCAGTACATTAAAACCCAAGAGCCCTAGGCATAGAGATGCTCTCCAGACTCCCAGTCCTGCTTATGACCTTTCCTCTGCCATTTCTGACGGCAGCAGTCATATCATTTCAACCTCATCACCCGTGATGGAATCCTCCTTCATGATAAAGAAAAGCTGTCAAGCAATATCATTCATCTAATAGTGTCTATGCTGTTGTATCTTAGCCTTCCACTTCTTTGCCATGAGATGCAAGAAATAATTCATTGTCTTTTCTGTGGGACCCTCATTACTTTCTTAATCACTCAGCCTTCACCATCTTCACCAGCAGTATTTTCCAAGTTGATATCTAAATTTGAGACCTTCACAGCTCCACCAACAGTATATTAGTATCCTTTCTTTCCATAGTTCTCTCAGCAGGGATTGTTCTTATTTTTTGTCACCATGGCCAATTTGCACAGCATATCATGAAACCAAAGAGCTATTTTAATTTGCATTCCTCATACTGTTAGGGATTTGGAAAACATTTTGTTTTCATTTATACTTTGCAATTCTTTTGAAAACTGTTCATATAATTTAACCAGTTATCTATTGAGAAAAGGCTCTTGTTATTATTTTATTTTATTTTATTTTGCTTTTTTTTGGAGGGCACTTGGGGTTAAGTGACTTGCCCAAAGTCACACTGCTAGTTTTTATGTTAAGTGTCCGAGGCCAAATTTGAACTCAGGTCCTCCAGACTTCAGGGCCAGTGTTCTATTCACTGTACCACCTAGCTGCCCCAGTATTATTTATTTTAGATACTTGACTTTTATTGGTAATAATAGATGTACATTTTCCCCATCTACCATTTATCTTCTAAACACATTTTAGAGCTACAGAACCCACAAAGTAACAGAAAGAAACAAATCTCTCACTGAAGGAAGCTGGAAGGCAGACAGGAAGGGCCTATCGCATGGTGCTGGGGGCCAAGTGCAGTCACACGTGAGCTGCATAGTTCTGGTCAAAGCAGATTTCAGGAGAGTGAGTCTCCAGCAGCTGAGGCAGTTTCCAGACTTCTCAACCCATAAATGCCAAAGACAAAGTAAAAGGTCAGTGTAGCACTCTTTTGGACCAGGAGGGGTCAGAGGAGGAAGTATGCAAGTATGCGTTCTGGCCCCTGCGCTGGGGCAAGAAGCCATGGAGGCACAGTGGCTATGCAGCAACCTATCAGAGGATAATTGCTTTTGCTTTAACCTGCTTGGATCTGGATCTAGGTCTTGGGTGATGGTCCTGGGTGTGTGGCCAGTGTGCCAGAGCTTGTGGGAACTGTAGAGAGGGTGCCCTCCTAATAGCTCCAGCAGCTGAGAAAACCCCAACAATTTGGGACAAAGCTCTCTCCATTCTGGAAACAGAGTTGTACCATGGCAAAGAGCTCAAAAGCCAAGTAATTCACTGGCAATATGAGCAAGCAGAGGAAGCACAAACAGACCATAGAATCCTTTTTTGAGGACAAAAAGGATCAAGGCATGGAGTGGGAGGAAGACAGCAAAGTCAGAACTCCTGCATCAAAAACCTCCAAGAAAAATATGAACTTGTTACAGGCCATGGAGGAGCTCAAGAAGGATTTTGAAAATCAGGTAATAGAAGTGAAGGAAAAATTGGGAAGAGAAATGAGAATGCTGCAAGAAAATCATGAAAAGTGAGTCAATAGCCTGCTAAAGAAGACCCAAAAATATACTGAAGAAAATAACACCTTAAAAAACAGACTGACTCAGATAGCAAAAGAGGCCCAAAAAGCCAGTGAGGAGAATGCCTTAAAAAGCCAAATTTGTCAGATGGAAAAGGAATTTCAAAAACTCATTGAAAAGAATAACTATTAGATTGGAGCAATTGGAAGCTAATGACTTTATGAGAAATCAAGACACTATAAAACAGATACTTTAGTGATGAATACATCTTTATATTGACAAGAACAAGCTGGTTGTTACAGTGGAAATGATACAAAATCTGAATGGATGTCCTCTCCTTAGAGCTTATGGTAAAGAAGAGGAAGCTTTAGTATATTCTGACATGTGCCCTTGGTGTTTGATGAGCCGATTTCAGAGAGTTCAGAGGAAAGATAGGGAGAACCTGATTGAGCACAGTGCTTCAGGGGAGGTCAGCCTAGGAAAACTGAGAAATGTTGTAGAATGAAATTGTGAAGAAACAAAGGAAAATAATTCCATTTAGGAAGGGGAAATGGGATTTGCCTGGAGACAATGTGAATACAAAGGGAACACATACCAACAAGCTACATTTTACAGAAAAGAAAGAAATGTATAGAAGAGGAAGCAAGGCCAGATGACAAAAGGTGTGAATAAGAGGGTTGCAAAATGCTGTAAAACAATAAGGAATGCTGTTGTTCAGAAGGAGCTGAAGCTGGTATAGGAAACTTAGGTCAACCGAAAGGAGTATTTGTCTTTTTTAGCTCTTTTGGTAGAAAAAGGACCAAAGGAGATATGACCTTTGCTTGGAGTACAACAGATAAGGCAAAGTTGCTCATTTCTTCTTTATTTCTATTTTCTCTGTAAAGGATAATGATGTTTACATTGGAAAAGAACAGAACAAAATTGGTGAGCAGAGAGTTGATTAATACCCAAGATAAGTAAGATAGTTTAAAAAAAATTTTTTTTTTGAGGGCAATTGGGGTTAAGTAACTTGCCCAAGGTCACATGGCTAGGTTTTTATTTATATGTGTTAAGTGTCTGAGGCCGGATCCGAACTCGGGTCCTTCTGACTCCAGGGCCGGCACTCTACTCACTGTGCCACCTAGCCGCCCCTATAAAAATTTTAAATTAAATTTTATTTTCAGTTCCCCATTCTCTCCCCTCTCCCAATTCATTGAGAAGGCAAGAGAAATAGACCCAATTACAAATATGTATAGACATGTAAAACAAATTTCCACATCAGCCATATTCCCCTCCCATCAAAAAAAAGGGCAAGAAAAAATAAACAGAAGAAAATATACTTTAGCTGCTCTTTGAGTACATCAGTTCTCTATCTGTAGGTAGCTAGAATATTTCATCATGAGGCCTTAGAGTTATGGTTGGTTATTTTATTGATCAGAGTGAGTGGGGTACACTCTCTCTGCACCCTCTGTGAAGACTCCTCAGAATGAGGAGAAGGGAGGGGGACTATCTCAAAACCAGAGACAGACTTTTGTAAGACTTGACAGACCTGAGTCCTGGTTTACTAAGAAATTATACAACCTAGGACCCTTCCCCCCCTTCCCTTTCTATCAGTCAGCCTTTAAGCCCTTCAAGAATTTTAGGAATCTCTTAGAACCCTTCTCCCTTCTACACTTTGGCGTTTGCCAAATAAGGATAGATACATTGGATTGGCTATCCCCCATTTCCTTGTTCCTTATCATTGGAGAAGATTTTGTGCTCAGATGGTAAGCCAGTGGGAGGGGCCTTGACTTCATTAGGGTATAAATTCTTGTTCAGTCTTATGTAACACTCCTCATTCTGCTGATTTATACTGATGTAAGGGATGCCCTCTTCTTGCGAGAACTGAATAAAATTTCCTGTTCTTTCCTCAAGATACTCTCTGGCTTTTCATTTTTTGGGGGGTAGGGGATTTTTGGGGTCTCCATGCAAGAGTTGCTAAGCCTCTCAGTTGATTATCCTTATAATACTTCTCTTCTGATTTTGCTCACATCACTCTTCACAGTTCATGCAAGTTTGCCTGGATTTTTCTGAACCATGCCTTTCATCATTACATCATAGTACAATAGTATTCCATTGTATTCCTACAGCATTACTTGTTCAGCTATCCTCTGATTGATGAACATACCCTCAGCCTCTAATTCTTTGCCACCAGTTAAATATTTTTGTATATATGTACCTTTCCCACTTGATCTCTTTGGGGTATAGACCTTGTAGTGATATTGTGGGATCAATGTTAGTTCCAAACTGCTTTCCAGTATGATTCGACTAGTTCATGGTTCCACCAGTAGTGCACTTATTTCCTACATCTCCTCCAGCATTTATCATTTTCCTTTTTTTTTTTTTTTTTGGCATCTTATCTGATGAATGTGAGGTGGTACCTTACAGATGTGAGGTTGAACCTTACTGTTGTTTCAATTGACATTTCTCTAATTATTAGTGATTTAGAACATTTTTTCATATGATTATGAATAGCTTTGATTTCTTCCTCTGAAAACTCTCTTTTCGTATCTTTTGACCATTTGTTATTTGGGGTATGACTTTTATTCTTGTTGATTTGACTCCATTCCCTATGTATTTTAGAAAGGAGACCTCTATCAGAGAAACTTACTATAAAGATTTTCCCCCCAGTTTCCTGATTTTCTTCTAAATTAAGCTGCATTGATTTTGTTTGTACAAAAGCTTTTTACCTTTATATAATCAAAATTATCCATTTTAGCTCCCATGAACCTCTCTATTTCTTATTTGGTTATGAACTTTTCCCGTGTCTTTAGAGCTGACAGATAATTTCTTCCATGTGTCATTAAATTGCTTATGGTATCACCCTTGTCTTAATCTTACACCCAATTTGAGTTTATCTTGGTATATGATGTGAGATGTTGTTCTCTGCCTAGTTTCTGCTAGATTGCTTTCCAGTTTTCCCAGTAGTTTTTGTCAAATAGTGAATTCTTGCCCCAATAGGTGGGATCGTTGGGGTTTTTCAAAATCTGAATTATTCTCATTTGTTTATATATCATGTACCTAATATTTTCCATTGATTAACCTTCTATTTCTTGCCCAATGCCAAATTATTTTGACAATTACAGCTTTGTAGTATAGTCTGAAATCTGGTACTGCTAATCTTCCTTCCTTCCCATTTTTTCATTGATACTCTTAATTTTATTGACCTTTTCTTCCTCTAGATTAATTTTGTCATTTTTTTCTAGTTCTGTAAAGTAACTTTGGTAATTTGATTGGTTTGGCACTGAACAAGTAAGTTAGTTTAGGTGGTATTATTTTTTTCTTATATTGATTCAGCTTACCCATGAGCAATGAATATTTCTCCAATTCTTTAGATCTGTTTTTATTTGGGAGATTGCAATTATGTTCCTATAATTTCTGCATATATCTTGCCAGGCAGACTCCCAAGTATTTTAAACTGTCTATAATTATTTTAAATGGAATTTCTCTTTCGCTTCCTGCTGACTTTTGTTGGTAATGTACAAAAATGCTGATAGTTTGTATGGTTTTATTTTATATCATACAACTTTGCTAAAGTTGTTAAGTGTTTCATTTATTTTTTTAGTTGACTCTTTAGGGTTTTCTAAGTAAATTTTACCATTATGTCACCTGCAAAAGGAGATGGTTTTGTTTCCTTATTGCCTATACTTATTCCTTTAATATTTTTTCTTCTCTTATTTCTCTAGCTAGTATTTCTAGTACAGTACTGAATAATGATGGTGATAATAGACATCTTTGATTCACTCTTAATCTTATTGGAAAGGCTTTTAGATTATTGCCAGTATAGATAATGCTTGCTTTTGGTTTTAGATAAATACTTATTATTTTTAGGAAAACTCTATTTGTTGCTATGCTTTCTCGTGTGTGTGTGTGTGTGTGTGTGTGTGTGTGTATGTGGTGTATTTAATATAAGAAGAATGTGTGTTATATGTTGTCAGAAGTTTTTTCTGCACCTGTTGAAGTAATCATAATTTTTTTATTGTAAAGATTGTCAGTAATGCTTATAGTTTTGCTGATATTAAACTGGCCCTGTATTCCTAGTATAAATCCAGCCTGGCTGTAGTTTATAATCTTTGTGATATATTGCTGTAATTGCCTTGCTAGTATTTTTAAAAATACTTTATTAACTTCTGGTTTAAATCATTAATTTCCTCCATATTTTGAGTTACAAATTTTCTCCCCCTTTTTTCCCTTACCCACCGCCCCCAAATAGTGGTCCCACAGGATATACCCTCCTCCAATCTTCTCTCTCCCATATCTTCCCCCATGCCCCCTTCAACTTTTCCACTAGGGCATGGTGGATCTCTATGCCATATATTATATATATATATATTTAAATATTTGGTTTTAGACTTTGAATTCCAGATTCATTCCCTTCCTCCCTTGTCACCCACCCTTACTGGGAAGATAAGCATTTCAGTATAGGTTGTATATATGTAGCTAACGCAAAATGTTACCATAGTAAATATATTGTAAAAGACTGATTATATTTCCCTTCCTCCTATCCTACCTCCCACTTGTTCTATTCTCTACTTTGATCCTGTCCCTTTTCAAAAATGGGTGCTTCTAATTCTCTCCCCCCTAGCCTGCCCTCTCTTCCATCGTACCCTCTCTCATCTCCTTCCCCCCTACTCTCCTGTAGGGTGGGATACCCTATTTAGTGTGTATGTCCTTCCCTCCCTAAGCCAAATTCAATGAGAATAAGGTTGACCCATTCCCTTTTGCCTTCCTGTTCTTCCCCTCCATTGTAACTATTTTCCCTTGCCTCTTCTATATGAGATAGTCTGTCTCTCCCCATCTCCTCTCATTATATTCCTCTCTCACCTCTTAAGTATCATCCCTTCCTATTAAATTGGTCCTGTGCCCTCTATCTATGTATACCTGTAAACATATATGTACACATTCATATATGTATTCGTATGCCCATATACCCTCTGATATAGACTAATATATGTGTGTGTATATATATTTCTATTCCCTTCAACTGTTTTCATACTGAGAAAAGTTTCATCAGTTATAATTATCATTTTTCCATGTAGGAATGTAAATAGTTCAACTTTGATAAGTTCCTTATGATTTCTTTTCCCTGTTTACCTTCTCATTCTTCTCTTGCTTCTTGTATCTGAATGTCAAATTTCCTATTCAACTCTGTTTTTTTCATCAAGAATGTTTGAAAGTCGGGGGCGGCTAGGTGGCGCAGTGAGTAGAGTGTTGGCCCTGGAGTCAGAAGGACCTGAGTTCGGATCCGGCCTCAGACACTTAAGGCACACACAAACAAAAACCTAGCCATGTGACCTTGGGCAAGTTACCTAACCCCAATTGCCTTCCAAAAAGAAAAAAAAAAAGAAAAAAAAAAAAAGCACGCTTGAAAGTCCTCTATTCCACTGAATGACCATATTTCCCCCTGAAACAAAATACTCAGTTTTGCTGGGGAGGTGATTCTTGGTTTTAATTCCAGCTCCTTTGACCTCTGGAATATCATATTCCAGGCCCTTTGATCCCTCAGTGTAGAAGCTACCAGATCCTGTGTTATCCTGATTGTGTTTCCACAATATTGAAATTGTTTCTTCCTGGCTGCTTGTAGTATTTTCTCCTTGATCTGTGAATTCTGGAACCTGGCTATAATATTCCTAGGATTTTTCTTTTTGGGATCTTTTTCAGGAGGTGATTGGTGGATTGTTTCAACCTCTGTTTTGCCTTCTGGTTCTAAAACATCAGGGCAGTTTTCCTTGAGAATTTCTTGGAGGATGATTTCTAGGTTCTTTCTTTGATCATGGCTTTCAGGTAGTCCAATAATTTTTAAATTTTAAAAATCTAAATAATTTTAAAGAATTCTATTCTTTCATTTGTTTGGATCTGTTTAACAGCATCTTGATTTCTCATAAAGTCACTGGCTTCCATTTTCTCCAATCTAATTCTGAAGGAATGATTCTCTTTTGTGAGCTTTTGAGATTCTTTTTCCATCTGGCAAATTCAGCTTTTTAAGGCATTCTTCTCCTCATTGGCTTTTTGAGCCTCTTTTGCCATTTGATTTAGTCTATTTTTAAGGTGTTTTTTCCTCAGGCTGTTGACTTTCATTTCATAATTTTCTTGCATCATTCTCATTTCTCTTCCCATTTTTTCCTCCACTTCTCTTATCTGCTTCTTAAGGTCCTCTATGGCCTGTAATCAGCTCGTATTTTTCTTTGAAGCTTTTGGTGGCAGGAGTTCTGACTTCACTGTCTTCCTCCTGTTGGATGTTTTGATCCTTTTTGTCCCCAAAATAGTCTAATGTTGGATTCTTCTTTTTGTTTTGCTTCCTTTACCTGCTTATGTTGCCACTCAATTACTTGACTTTTGGGCTTTTTGCCACAGTAGGACTCTGCCACCAGACAGGGGAGCTTCTGTCCCAAATGCTCTGGTTTTCTCAGCTGCTGGAGGTATTAGTTGGGTGCCCTCTCTGAAGCCTCCACACACTCTGGCAAGCTGGTCACACACCCCAGGACCTCCACCCTAGACTGCAATGCAGATCCAAGAAGGTTAAAACAAGAGAGATTACCCCTTAGATTGGTCGCCTGGTCCCCCTACAGTCTGCAGACCAGGAGTTGAAGCTGCCACCTGTGGCTGCCACTGCAGGGCCTCTGCATCTCAGCTGCTTCTCGCCCTGGGGGAAAAGCTGAAGCACTCCCAACTACTGGGTCCCAAAGTCCACACTGTAGTGATCTCTCACTTTGTCTTTAGCATCTATGTGTTGTTAATTCTGGGAACTACCACTGCTGCTGGTGATCTGGAATCCCTCTAACTCGCCTTGTTAGTATTTCATTTAAAATTTTTATATCAATATTCATTAGAGAAATTAGCCTTTTACTAATTTTTTTGTTATTCTTGGTTGTAATTGTTCCTTTGCCTTCTGGTATATCATATTTCTAAGCCCTCCTTTCCTTTATACTGGTGACTGCTAAATTTTGTGTGATCGATTGAAGTTCTATAGTATTTGGATTATTTTTTTCTGTATACTATAATATTTTGGGGAGTTTTCATTTTGAGATTTCTTTCAAGAGGTGATTAGTGGATTCTTTCAGTTTCTACTTTGCTATCTGGTTCTAAGGTATCTGGGGAGTTTTATAATTTCTTGAAATATATGATGTTTAGGCCTTTTTTTTGTTTTGTTTTGTCTTTTGTTCATGAGTTACAGGTAGTCCAGTGATTCTTAAATAATCTCTCTTCAGTCTGTTTTCTAGGTCACTTGTTTTTCCTATGAGATATTTCACATCTTTCATTTTTTTTTTTCAGTTTTTTGTTCTCCTGGTATGCACAGTAGTCTTTACCCAGGAAAAGTCCCTGCTCTCCTGTAGCCACAAGCATTAGTGAAATTGTGACCCTGAAATTGTGACCAGGTTTCCTGTTTCCCTGATGCTGTAAGTGCTAGTGCTTATCTCTCTCCTAGAGCTGCCACCCAGAAATGTATATGGGTGCTAAAGTTGCCAGTTAGTGCCAGCTATACCCAGTGCTAGCCATGGGGTCCTCTGTAATCTCTTTCTGACCAGTGGTCTGATTCCTTACCATCTCTGGGCTGAAAAAGCTTTCAAATGTGTTACTACTGCTACTTTGGCTGCTTGGCTGCATTTGTGCTCCAGATAGGCCACTGACCCAGCATCACAGAACTTTCCTGTAGACCTCCTAAGTTTTCTTAGACTGGAAAAATGTCTCATGCTGGCCTTTTGTTAGCTCTACACTCTAGAATTTTATTTCAGGCATTTTAAAATTGTTTGGAAGAAATTTCAACTGGGTTGCTGTCTCTAATCTGCCATTTTGGCTCTGCCCTCAAGTTCACCATTATTTTTATTAAATTTCATTAAAAAAAAACTTGTATTTTAATTTTTATAGGTCCAGCCTGTTTTTTTAGCCTGTTGAGATGTTTGTGTTATGATTCTTCCATCTGGTGTATTAGATATCTCTCCCAATGTCATATTATTTGAAAATTTAAATAGCATGCCAGTTTAACTTAATCTACCTCATTGCTTAAAATGTTGAATAGAACAGAGCCAAGAAGAGTTCTTTGGTATTTCACTATGGGTTTTACTCTAGATTAACATTGGTCCAGTAATTGGCCCTTTTTGAAGCTAGTTTCTCTTAGGTAGTATAAATGTTGTGCATTTCTCATATTAGCCCTCTAGGACCTCTTACCTGACCTTATGGACATCAACTTGCTTTATGGACTGGTTCACATACTCCACCTTGCTCTTACACTGGCAGATCTGCTTTCCCAGAGAAAGACCATTACCATACAATTATACTCAACTTTTTTCAGGATTCTCCGGGTAACTCTGTGGAAGGAGAATACTTTTCCCTTATTATGAGATCCCATAAAGTGTATTTATTGTTACACGAACAGCTACTCACAATGACCCATTCAGATCTTAACTGCAACCAGAAAAATAACACAGGAAGTTATATATTAAAGCAAATGCATACATGGGTCATCCTTTGTCACCAAGGCACTCAGAATCTTTGGAGAAGAGTGGGCACACACTTAAAGCAACTTGTGAAGGATGATAATGAAGGAGGAAAGTTCCTGTGCTTGGGAGACCTCTTGGTTCCTGACTGCAGATGCCTTGTGTCCATTCAGGAACATGTACCATTCCTTAGTACAGCTCTGGGCTAACACCATGTTTTCTCATCTTCTTTCTCCCTGACCACATGAAAACATGCTTCGACTGAGCTTTTCTTCTATGTTCAAATGTAGTATTTACAAGTTCTTTCAACTTAGTTACCCTTTAAAGGACTTTTAGAAAGTGGCACCTCTTAACTTGAAGAATAGTTTACTTTAAGCCAGAGAAGTGCAAAGCTCGTTAAGCTGGCAGTCTTTGGGGCTGTGCAGGTCTGACTAATCAGCCAGATGCTTAGCAGGGCTCTCTGTTTTCCAGACTAATGTTCACAGCAAACAGCTTAGTTTGGCACAAGAGCCTTGCCAGTTCTTGTACAGTGAAGCAGCTTTAGCACTCATCTTTCATCTTCCTGCTTTTCCTCATACAAACTAGAGGGGCAGAAGAGGGCCGTGGGGACTGAGGGGCTCCAGCACTTGATAGCCCTAATTGGTGTCAAAGGATGATAGCAGGAATGACCATCTTTATTCAACCAATGAAATGAATAGTTACAGTCTTCTTGTCTGCTGCTCTGTCCCCACAGCTCTCGCAGGCCCTTTGGGGCCCTGCCTGTTTCTTTTTCCTTCTGTCTGGTTTGATCTTTTTACATCCGGTAAACACTGCACTAAGCCAGAGCCCCCTGACTCTTAGTAACTCATTTTTCACTTAAAAGTTTAAAACATCACCATATTTCCCCCTAAGAAATCAACAGACTTTATTTAATTAAATCTAATTCTCTAAATAGTTATGTGAGTTCTGGTTTTGTTACAAGTGAGAGGTGCAGTGGTTAGAGTGCTGCATCTAGAAATAGGAAGCCTTAGACATTCACTAGCTGTGTGACCTTGGGCAAGTCACTCAACCTCTGCTTGCTTCAGTTTCCTTATCTGCAAAATGTACATGATAATAGTGCCTGCCTCCCAGGATTGTGAGTATGATAAGAGAATAATTGAGAAGTGCTTAGCATGGTGCCTGGTATATGGCATATAAGCACTATCTGAATGTTAGCTTTCATTAAGTTCTTGGTTTTGAAAACGAGCCTCAGGACAGTGATGTTCTGGAGCTTCTAAGTTCTTAACACTGTCTGGCTTCTTATTTTCTACCCTTGAAACTGTTTCTTTTACTCATATTTCTCTAGTTTTAATAAATAAAAATTATTCCTCTGCGCTTTTAAGTCATCAGACTGTTGACATACAAATGAAGCAATACCCTAGATCTTTCACAAGGTGATTTATGTCTTTATATTTGTGCCAGTGAGTTTTCTCTACAGCCCTGCTCAAATCACATTTGAAAACTGTTTCTTCGCAAGAGGGTCATCTATAACAGTAGCAGTATCTTACGTCCATAATAGTTGATTTAAATCTTTACACAAAGTACATTTTCCTGTCCATTGCAGTATATACAAACTGTTCCATATGGAAAAGGTCTTAAAGGGAACAGTTTCAAATCCACCTGACTATATTGCTTTTTGTTCACTTTTTTTTTTGTCTCTAAGCATTTTATGAAATACTTTGCCAATTGCCAAGGAAAGGGCCCTTTGGCACATCACTGTAGGCAGCAGTAATAAAACATTTAAATTTTATACGTGTACGTTTGTTTTCCTGTGTATTTCAGCTATGTAATTAAATTGTCACATTTTTCTTGAATCAAATAGAATTGTTTCCTAATTACCTTAGTTACTCTGTTGGTTCTGCAGTAGAACTGTGTAATCAATATAGGTATTCCCTCCAGTGATAGAGATGGCAATTTTATCCATGCCTGCCCATTTTGTATAACTCTTGTCCACATCCTAATACATCTGTTCATCCCCCCAACAATGTTCTCAGGATCTTTGTTTTCTTGGCATTGTTTGGATATCAATGTATTCTCAGTTATGAAAGTATGGCAGTGAATATAATAGCAGGGAGATAGTTTAAATTGAATGAGGTTATTTTTATATTGAAGAAAAAGATAAGTTTTATACAAATTAAAATTATGTGAAATTAGTATAAAATTAGGGGACCTCGTTATATCTCATTAGCCAGACTTTTTCTTATAGGACTTCATTTCAGAACTTATTTCCTATAAAACATTCTGGTAGTCAGTGAGAGAAAATTTCTTTAGAGATGTACTTATTGTAGAGTAAGAACCAAGTTGAGAGTCTAATGATTCTTCTCTTACTGTTCTGGACCATGGACTGTCTTTGCCAGCTTTATGCAAGGCACTAGAATTTTGCTCTATGATCATATAATCAGGTAGGTATTATCAGTCCTATAATTGGAAAGCCCAGTGTGAATATAATATTGATGGCAAATACAGCTACGCCAAAACGGGTTTGTAAAAGTTTGAGTCCCACATTTCTAGTTGCCTGGAAAGCAGTCTGGCATCTGGTGTTATAAGTGCTTTTTGTAACAATGAGCAAACCAACATGATCACTGACCAGTATATTAATATGTAATTTTTTTCCATACATGTTTTCTTTTTTTTTCTGTTTTAATAGAACTTCATTCCACAATTTCCTACCATTTATACTTTTTAGGGATTCCATTAAAATTCATGAGATGGATAGTTTCCTGTAATTTAGTGCAAAAACTCAAACTCCAAATGGTGCTGATCTTTTTACCTAGCTAACTTCAGTGTTAGCTGCAATGATTGTATAATGTGTCCTCTTGGAAATCTAAGTCTTTTATTTAACCCTGTGGTCATACCACAGTCTCCATCTAACTTTAAAGCAGCTCTGAGTTACTAACAAAATGTTCCTCCATCTCTTCCTACGGCCACCCTCCTCAAGCATTAACAGCAGAGAGATGCTTATTCCTTAAATCGCTACTTGTGCTGCATTGGTACATTTATTTCTATGATAATCAAAGTGGTTTTGAGCCTTACCTATGCCTTCTATTTGTACTATATTAGAAATAGACACTTGGAGGAGGGGATATCCTGTGGGACCGCTATTTTGGGATGGTGGGGAGGAGAAAAATGGGGAGAAAACTTGTAACTCAAAATCTGGTGGAAATGAATGATGTAAACCAGAAGTTAATAAAGCAGTTGAAAAAAAAAGAAAAGTATACATACACATTATATTTGTGTGTATGTATGTATGTATATTGTGTGTGTTTTTTTTTTCTAGAACATTTGGGAACTTGGCATCTGGGATAGTTAGTTTTAGGAATTAACCAGCAAATCTTGAAATTATACAATTTTGAACACTAATAAAAATCTCACCCTTATGCATAACACACACTAAAGGTAATTTGGACTCCATTTACAATTATGAAGGAGATTCAAATGACTAGGTTTTGCTAGGCTTGTGATTCTGTTGTTAATTAATGAGAGACAATGTGGGATAATGGATAGAGAACCAATCTTGAAATCCAGAAGACCTAGATTAAAAGTCCTTTCTTTGAGAGATTCTGATTTTGTGACCCTGTATGAGTTATTTATTATCTCAGTGCTTCAGGTAACTTTCCAAGGCTAGAAAATGGTAGAGAGAATTCTTCTTCAGGAGTTCTCTGTACCCAAGAAATCATAGATCCAGTTTTTTTAAAAGTTGATGTTGGGATTAACATCAATGTGCTATTTATTTATTAACTTTATTTTTTGGTCATTTGTGCATTGATTTATAAGGTGTTTTATATGTAAGAAAAAGTATAATTTAGAAGCATCAAGAGGGAACCTTTGGGAAACTAAGTATGTAAAATTATATAAATGTATCTATAAATTTATAATATCTTAAAAACTAAAATGATAAGTGAGGTTGCTTTGTTTTTTGTCCTTGCATTTCTTCAGCCTCTTAATTATAAGTTATCTTATATTTGTTTCATTTTGTTTTGTTTTTGGCAAAGGTGTCCTTAAGGATTATTTAAGAGAACTCCCTTCTCCTTTGATAACTAAGCAGCTGTATGAAGCAGTGTTAGATGCCATGACCAAAAATCCTTTGAAAATGACTGGAAATGGTTGTGAGAATGACCCAAGTGACTCTAAGCACACTGTCGAACTTCTGGATTGTTTGCCTGATATTGAAAAGGTAAGCAGTATGATTAGTAACTAGGCTGATGACAGTGGTAGTGCACAGAGATCAATTAGCACCTACAAGGGCTAATCTCCACTCTTAGTTTCCAGGCCTAAGTGAAACACCTTTTACTTTAACAGCCTTGGTAAATTCTGTTTTATGCATTCTGAGGCCACTTTTGCAAGTTGATCTGCTGCACATGAGCCTTAACATATTCCAGGAGCTTCCCTTAGAACCAGATAAAGTATTATTGACAGTATGCTTTATGAGATCTGAAGAAAGAAATTGAGATAACCATGTGATTTGGAATGTTTTTGTTTTTTTTATGTGATTAATTATATTTATTGTTTTCCTAATGTTGGATTGGTCATGATGCATGATTTCTTTGATGAATCATTATAATTTGTTTGACAGGATTTTATTTAGCACTTTTGAATTAATTTTCATGAATAATATTGGTTCATAGCTCTCCTTCTGTGCTTTATCCTTCACTGGTTTATGTGTTAGGAATATATTATGTAGGAATACATTTGCTTCATAAAAGAATCTGGCAGGGGCTTTCTTAATTTTTGTGGACAAAGTTGGTTTTAATTATTTTTTTTTAGAAGTGTGATAGAATTCTCCCTGATGTTGATACTGCCTTTTCAAATACTTCTACTTCCTTTTCTGAGTTTGAATTATTTATGATCTCTCTTTGGTCTTTTTGGGTATTTTATGTTTTTGAGGGTATTCTTCTGTTGCTTTTAGTGTTCTTGGTTTTGTTAGCATATAACTTATGTGTAGTAGGTTCTGATACTTCTTTTTGTCATCATAATTATTTCTGACTATATCTTCTCTGGAATTGAAGCATCCCTGTGTAACAAAAACAATTAAGCAAAAGCAACCAAGAAAGTTACTGCATCTGATTATGTGGTATTTTGCTCTCATTATTCTTTGCCCTCATATTTCTAGACAACTTTTCTTTATCCTCTTCGATGAAATTGTTTCTTCAAGATTGCATTCTTGAGAATTTTTTATTGTTCCTGCACTGACTTGCCCTTTATACTTCTAGTCCATAGGACTTAATTAATTTTTCTTTGAACTCTTCAAATCTATGTATACTTTCTTTATGTATTAGAATTTCTAAGGTGAAATGTTCACTGCTCCCCAGTTTTCTAGCTTCCTGTCATTTCTAACCCAGAAACCAGTTCTTTGTTCATTAGACTTGGGTCTAGAATGTAGTTTTTCTATTTCCTTAACTCATTAGAAGATATTTGAGGCAAAGATAATTTTCTTCCAAATCATAGCTTTTTTTCTATTTCTACTTTCACTCCTTTATTCAGACAAAAGCTTTTACATTTTATATATTGTGGAAATAAGCTGTTTTTGTCTTTTGTAATCTCTGTCCATTGTCTGGTTATAAATTCACCCCCAACTTTATCTCTGAATGATATTGCCTCTGGTTTATGATTTGACCTTTTCTATTTAGATTGCTTTATCCATTTGGAGTTTATTTTAATATGAAAATGTAAAATACTAGTCTAACCCAACTAAATTGCTTTCTGATTTTCTCCGTCATTCTTGTTGAATAGGAATTCTTACTTTATGTCTAGTAATTCGTGTTTAAATCAAAATACGTTGTTTGCTTCTAAGCTGTTACTTCTTTAGTTTGTTTTACTGATCTCATTTTTTCTTTCTAGTTTTCAATACTGAAGAGTTTTGATGGAAACCGCTTTGTAAAATAAGTTGAATTCTGTGTATGGTAAAACTCTCTCATTCACTTCAAAAAATTATTTTCTAAGAAATTCTTATCCTTTTTTCCCCTCTAAATGAATTTGTTCTTATTTTGTCTAGTTCTATAAAGTACAACATAGCTCTGTAGTCATTTGAATTGGTATAATGCTAAATCTAAAATCTATAGATTAACTTAAGTAATATCACAATTTTAATCATGTAGCTGAGGCACGAACTTTGAATGCCTCTCCATTCGCTTATGTTTTTATTTCTGTGATGAATGTTTTGTAGTTGTATTTATGCAAACCTTGGGTTTATTTTCAGGGTATGACTTGTATTTTCTGCATTTTGTGTTTATTTTGAATGTAATTTGTTTTTTCTAGCATTTCCTTGATTTTACTAGTTTTATAAGGAATTCTTGTTTTTATTTGCAGATTTATTGTGTGGCCTGCTGTTTACTGAACTTATTAAGTACCTCAATTTCTTCATTTATTCTTTAGAGCTTTTTAAATGCTCTCTCTCATATGACCTTCATATAGGGATGATTTCCCTCTTCTTTTTGCTGATGTCTGTTCTTTTAGTTTCTTTCTCTCTTCTAGGCAGCATGTGTAGCTCTATTCCAAGCAAACCTTCTGCTTTCCTCACAAAGCAATTTTGGAAAACTACCAGTTTCCCTCCATTTCTAGTGATGCCAACTCTTGACTTTAGATGAGTCTTTGATTTTAAAGACTGTTTTTAGAGTTTTCTGCATCTATTAATGTAGCCATGTATCACTTTAACAAAAATAATTAACTTCCATGTGTATAGCTTATTAAGGTTTATGAAATATTTTACAGACTCTTTTGGTTCCCTCAGCAACAATATGGGCAGTTACTGTAGATATGGACCCATTTTACAGATGGAGAAATTGAAGCTCATGGTGTTAAATGACCTGCCAGCGGTTAGAGAGCAAGGAAGTACCAGAGGGTGCCCTTGAACCTGACTTCCTCCTAGCTTAAAGTACAGTGCTCCTTCACTGGCACTTAGGAGATCAGTCAGTTAATCAGTTATGCTGATTGCTTTTGTAATGTTGAATCATCCTCATTCCCTAGTGTGGAGCTAACATTTATAATGTATCTCTAAAATTTTATATCATGACTATCATTGAAACATTTTAGTATTTCTCTTTGCTTTCTCTCTCCTGGAGTCTAGTATCAAGACCATATTTGTTTTGTAAAAGAAATTTAGTATAAAGCCTCTTTTCTTTATTTTTATAGCAGTTTTTATAGACTCTGTTTTTTTTTTTAATAAACTATATTTTAATTTTATTTATTTCTTTTTGGAGTGCAATTGGGGTTAAGTCACTTGCCCAAGGTCACATGGCTAGTTTTTGTGTTAAGTGTCTGAGGCCAGATTTGAACTCAGGTTCTCCTGACTCTAAGGTGGTGCTCTATTCACTGTACCGCCTAGCGACCCCAAATGTGTTAATTTTTTTTTAAACATTTTATAGAATTCATCTGTAAATCAAGCTGATCTGGGCAATTTTTCTTTGGAAGTTTATTTATGGCTCTTTTAGAAATAGAATTCTTCATGAATTATCATTCTATTTTATTAAGTATCATATTTTTGTAAGATATTCATCTGTTTCTCTTAAATTCTGAATTTCACTGCCATGTCTATGTACATACACATATTTATAAGTTTTAGATGATTCCTTCTATTTGCTTCAGATTTACCTTGTTTATTTTTATTTAGCCAATTTCATTTTTATTTCTCCTTTACAAATCATTTTAGCTTCTTTAATTTTTTGCCTCATTTATTTTCAATTTTATCTATTTCTTCTTTGACTTTAAACTTTATTTGATGCTTTTGCAGTTATAAACTTGTTAATTTTTTTAGTTTTAAAAATATTGTATTGTTTATTCCTTTTTATATTTTATAATTTTTTAAAATAAAAGTTCAGCAGATTTTTTTAGGCACCTAGTCTGTGTAAAGCACTGGCCTGGGTGTTGAAGAAGCAGCCAAAATTGAAATAGTCCCTGTCTTCAAGGAACTTATATTTCATTTTTCTCCTAATGCTACCTAACATTACAAATGTGTACTTTTAAAAATAATTTATTTACTTTTAAAAAAGTTGTGTGTGTGTGTATTTAGAGAGAAATATTTTCTTCTTATGCTTGTATTAGTTGAATCTCACAAATTTTGATTTTTTATTTCCCTGTTATTATTCTCTTTGGAGTTGTTATTGTGTTGTGGAAGGAACATTGAATTTGAGCTTAGAGACCTGGGTTCGTGTCTTAGCTTTGCCATTTAAACATTTATATAAACACATGAAAGTTATATCACTCTTCTGGGTTCAACTTCTTTAAGATGGCCTTTAAGGTTCCTTTCACTTCAAAATTGCTGATCCTGTGTATGTGGTCTTTACTAATGATTAATTGTATGTGAATCAGTTTGATTTAAGTCAGAAAGTTAGGAAAGATTCTGAAAGTTATCAATTTGGTTGCCTGGACCATTATAATAGCCTTATACATAATTGGTCTCTTTGTCATCAGTCTCTTCTTCAATCCATTTTCCATACAACTGCCAAAATAGTATTCCCAGTGCACAGGTCTGAACATGTTATTCCCCTCATCAAAAACCTTTTATATACATTCTACATTTCAACCAAAATAATTCTTAGCATTCAGTCTTTTTTCTTTGTGCATTTGCATAGGCAATCTTTCATTCTTGGAGTGTACTTACACCTTTCAGAATTTTTCTTTTCTTTCAAGGTTCAGCTTAGATGCCAGTTCATCTGTGAAGGCTTCCCTGTTCTTGTAGACCTTCTGCTTATTCAAATTTCCATAGAGTAATTTACCTTACCCTCTCTGACCTTGTTTCCCATTACTTTCTACTTTGTATTATATTGATATGAGTGTATGTTGTTCCCACCTGGTAGAATGTAAATTCTTTGAGGTGGCTAGATGACATAGAGGAGAGAATGCTGCATCTGAAGTCAGAAGACCTAAGTTTGAATCCTGACTCAGGCACTTGCTAATGATATACCTTGGAGAAGACCTTGTATAAGAGCCAGTTTCCTCATCTGTAAAGTAATAACAGTATTAACAATTATAATTATAATAGCTAACATTTCTTTTTTTTTTTAATTTTTTTCAAATGCTTTATTAACTTCTGGTTTACATCATTCATTTCTGCCAGATTTTGAGTTACAAATTTTCTCCCTGTTTTCCCCCTACCCACCTGTCCCAAAATAGCAGTCCCACAGGATATCCCCTCCTCCAATCTAATAGCTAACATTTCTATAGTGCTTTAAGTCTTGCAGAATGCTTTCCAATGATCACTTTTTTATCCTCCCAACCATATAATATTGTTTTACTCATGCAGATGAGAAAACTGAAACAGAGAGAAGTGAGTTGCCTTTGGTCACACATCTAGTCTGAGGCCAGATGGAAACTCAGGTGTTCCTGAATGCAATTTCAATGCTCTACTGTCTGGCCACCTTGCTGCCTATGGGGATGATGATAGCACCTACGTCACAGGCTTATTGTGAGGAGGAAATGAGATAAAAGAATAAAACTAGCTTTTATTGAGAGGAACTTTATCTTTGTGTTCATATCTCCAGCATTTATCATAGTGCCTCATACACATACAAGAAATATTTGAATGGAATAGCAGTTTTATTTTCTAACTGGGTATCTTGTTCGTGAGGGCACTCTCATTCACAGCTGGTAGAGGCTTCTCATCCTGTGTGACTCTCATTCATTGCCTCTTGTAAAGGCTTTGTAGGCAATTTATCCCATGTGCTAGGAACCTTCCTTTTGATATCACTTGGATATCACTATGAAGAGCACACAGGATGTCCCTTGGTTTTCTTGTAACTGGGACCACTCTCAGAACATAGGGCTCTCCAAGGATATCCTTTACACTATTTCATTGTTTATTTGTAATGCATTACAACTTATTCACATCAATTATTTCTTCTCTAATGCTTTTTGGGTGAGAGGTTATCAAATTTGATGCTCCAAAGCCTGCCTGAATCAACTTAAAATGCAACTGAGAAATGTTTTAGTAAAATAAATAAAATACCACACAACATAAATATCATTAATTTATGTTTTACTAAGTTGACCCCCAGGGATCCATTTCTATCTGAGTTTGACCCCACTGCTTTGGATGCCCCTGAGCTTTAGTTTACCAGAGAAGCTGATATAGTTTGCCATGTATCATCCCCAGAAGAGTATTGTTACTAAAAAGGTGGGCCTTCATATCTGAGAGAAGTTTTGGGTCAATTCAAAACACTGCCTATTGTTTTAAAGGCCATTTGTCTGTCTTGCTCACTTCCTGTTCAGTTCTGGGTCCAGCTCATTGTCCATGTATAGTGTCAAGTCAAAGTATATGTACTGATGGACCACACTAATGACAGTATCTGAACAGTAGGCATTCTTCATCCATTTGGTTTTTCCACTGTGGATAGTTGCACAGAATCTCTTATGTGATCTCAATCTTATCTAGGAGGCCCTTTGTTCCAGGGCTTAAATGTAATTAAAAGAGCTTTATCCTATCCACAAGCAAGATCCTCTAGAGCCAGGGGTCAGTATGGAGGCTGCCCAAGTGCAGCCCAAGCCAGAGTTAAATGTAAGTGAAAAATGTTGAGCAAATAAATAAAAATATGGTAAAGCATATAACATTACATTTTAAAACTATCAGTGGACCTATCCCCACTCCTATTTGAGTTGGATGCTGTTGGCTAGGCTTTAGTATCCTGATAAGATGTCTATTTCCTTTCTTTGTGTAGGTCCTACATATCTGCCATATTCTTATGACAACAATACTTATGTTTTTTTCTTTTGATTTTCACCCAGATAGTGTCCACCATGCTTCTACCTCCCTTCTCATTCCAGATTTCCTCACATTAGTTTAATAGATGATGCTTTTCTACTCTTTTCATTCTGACCCTGTTGAATAAAATACACTCTTTTCCAACTGTGAGCCCCATTTCACCAAGGCTTGGTAATAGCTGCAAGGTCAGATTTGCTTATGTTTAAAAAATCTAGCTAATCTTTTTTGTTACCTGTACCTTGTATATATTGGTACATCAATGATGGAAACCATTGGGTTTTAATATTTACTTTTTTTCCAAATGTATTCCTTCTTCAACTTGCCTTTTAGCAAAGAATAAAAAAAGAAGAGGGAGAACATGGAGCTCAGCAAAAACCAACAGACATGTCCTCCACATCTGACATCCATGCAGTGTTCTCACCTCTGCAGAGAAGGGAGAAAGGTGTATCTTTCTCATTTTGTGGGGCTAAGCTTGGTAATTATAATTACGCAGTGTTTAGTTTGGAGTTTTTTGTTTGTTTTTACCATTTACATTGTTGTATTTATTTTATTTGTATTGTATTTCTTGACTGTGCTTACTTAATTCTTCCTCAGTTCATAGGCATCTTCCCCTGGTTGTCAAAATTCTTTATATTCATTTATCATATGTATCATTTATTATAGAATATTCTTTTATGTTGATATACCACAATTTGTTTGGTCTTTCTCCACTCAATGAACATACTTTATTTTTTTCCTTATAGGTTGTTTCTGTATAATTGCATTGTTAAAAATTGTTACTTTGGATTTTCAGGTAAACAGATATGTTACATGAAGTTTAACTTTTCATTATAGGCAACCTTGAAGATGCTGTTGGATCATCTGAAATTAGTGGCTTCTTACCATGAAGTAAATAAGATGACCTGTCAGAATTTAGCAGTGTGTTTTGGGCCTGTATTACTGAGTCAAAGGCAAGAGACTTCACCTCATAATCACAGAGTTTTTACGGATTCCAAAGAACTTGCAAGTGCTCTGGATTTCAAAAAACATATTGAGGTTCTTCATTACTTACTCCAGCTGTGGCCAGGTAATAAGTTTATTGAAAATTTTTCTAGTTCATTAATAATATGGTGAGTTGTTGTTGAATTGTGAAATATGCCAGTTTTATTTTTAACTCTCTCTGGTCTCTTCAGCTCCCAAATTCTATGATTCTGGGGGTATTCCTCAGTGTGCTTTGCACAGTGTTTGGCAAACAGAGCCTCAGTCACTATCTGTTAATTGATTGATTTGATTGGGACATAAGTGTTAAGACCAGATGCAAAACTGACTTTTATGTAACTGTTTTTGTTTTGTTTATTATGTTTCATTCAATGCCTTCTTGCAATATAAAGGGGATGCTGCATTTTCAAAGCTTACTACTGAGTTGGAAAGTCCGATGAGGATATCATGGGATATAATGGCAAGAGAGATGGAGAATCTGGGTTTGAATTCAACCCCTGCCACTTACTTTTGAATAATTGATGTGCAAGCTGTCAGGCAGGATTTGCCAAAGTGCAGAGAAATCCTTGATTTGGGACTTTAAAATAAAATGAAAATTTTTAAAAATACATTTTGAGTTGGTAAAGTGAGTCACTATTTATTAATAGAAACTTTTTATCAACTGTTTTTGTAGCCACATTTTAAACTTTTAAAAGTAGAATTGATTGTTTAAATTTTGAATTAAATTGCTTTAGACTGAGTTATTTTTATAGGTCTTAATAGACAGACACTTTAAACTTGAAGGAAACTTTGTGTTTAGAAATCCCAAACTTTCTAATGCAAATCTAAACAAAACACTTGGGGGTAATCAAGGCAAATGAGGAGAATAAAAGAGAATGAGATAGGGATTAGAAGGAATCTAGTGTTAGATCTTTCTCCAGATCATTCCCAGTAACTGTGGGTGTTGCCAAGAACTTTATACTAGGTCATCTTCTATTTTCTTCTAAACTATTTAGTTTGTTAATCTCATTAGCTCCCATGGTTTCAGTTGCCTCCCTCTACTGATGATCCACATGAGTACATAAGAGCCAGTCCTAATTACTTTTCTCAACTCTAGTCCCATATCACCAATTGCCTTTCAGACATCTCAGCCTGTATATCAAGCTTGATGATCTCAGACTTAGCATATCCAAAATAAAACTCATTATTCTTTCCTTAAGTCCTTGCCTCTTTATAGCATCTCTGTTGAGGGCACCACCTTCCTCCCTGTCACCTAGGCTTGCAGCCTTAGTGCCCTCCATCTTTTCACACATGGCCCCCACCCTGGGGCAGGCTTTCATACCCTCACACATAGACTAAGCCTCTTGACTTCTCCTGGAGTTCTTCCTGAAGTGTTTCCCCATTCTGCTGCATCTTCCACCAAGTTACCAGAATCTGACCTCGCCACCCCTTCTGCAAAGTAATCTCCAGTGGTTCCTGGTTATCCCTAGGATCACTTATAAAACGCTTTGTGTAGCATTTAAAGCTCTTCCCAACCTGGCCCCTTCCTAGACTTTCTTAGATTTTACTCCGATCCTTGTTCTCTGTGATCACGTGATACTCATCTGATTCTGTGCGCTTTCATTGACTGCCCCTATCCCGGCCATTCTCTCTCTCCCCACTTTCGCCTCCTAGCTTCCCTGGTCTTGTTTGCAGTTCATCTCCAGTCTCATCTCTTTCTCCTCCTTCACTGCTGCCCCAGTGTCTTCTCTCTGAGATCATCTTCTGCCTGTCTTTACTATCCATTGTGTACATCGTTATTCACATGCTCCTTCTCTCCCGAGACTGAGCTCCACGAGGGTAGGGGGTATGTTTCTGCCTTTCCTTGTATTCTCAGCATTTAGCCCACTGCCTGCCACGTGGTAAGTGCTTAACAAATGCTTGTTGACCGACTGAACCTCAGTGTCATGGGATCACAGATCCTGTGGAAGGACCCTTGGAGGCCATCTTCTTTAGTCCTTTTATTTTACAGATAAGAACACTGAGGCTGCAGGCACTTCAGTGATTTTTTTCCAAAGTCAGTAGATGGCAGAGCCCGGATTCAGGCCTGGTCTCTTGACATCAGATCCAGACCACTTTCCATTGAGTCTCCTATTGACTGATCTTTATCCTTGCAGTAACTTTACTTCCCTCTCTTCCCTCCAGCCCCTTTGAAATCCTGTCCTGTAGAGCCCAAACCAAATGTCAGCCGCCCTCCTCTATCCTCTCCTCTAAGGTGAAGACAATAATCTTTCCTTCCTCGGACTTTATATTTCACGTACACGGATTTTATGTTATGTTCCCCTTCTAGATGTTAATTCAGTGAAAGCAGGAACTGTATCTTATTTAAATTTCATACATCCCAGTGGTAAGACACAATGCTTTTCACAGAAAGAAGTGCTAAAGAAGTCTTTGCTGAATTTAATTAAGTTGAGTATGTTAAATCCATGACAGTGTCATAGAGAGATAGTTAGCACTGAGTCAGCTACTGAGCCAAAGCAAATTAGTCCAATAAGTGCAGGATTTCTGTCACATCTACAGTGTGGGCTTTGGATCTGGATGCATAATTTTATTATCTTGGATGTGCATTTTGTTCTGTTTTGGTTTTGCTTTAGAATATTTTCCTGCTTAGACATGAAGAGAGAAATTTAAATTTCATTTATCACTGCCCTTAGCTATTTTTAACCTACTCTGGGGCGAGAAAAGAATGTAGCATCTTAGAATTGGAAGGGAGTTCAGAGGTTCTTTCATTCGGTCCCATATCTGATGCATAAATCCATTCTACAATGTTTCTGACCAGTGGTCATTAAACCTCTTCTTGAACACTTCCAGTGAGGGAAAACTCACAAGTGGAGAGGCAAGGAAACATTTCAGACATTTCAGTCAAATCTGATTTTTAGGAAGTTTCTCCATATATTCAATTGAAATCTGATTTCCTTGTAACTTCCAGTTCTGCCCAATGGAACTACACAGAGAGGTAAGATCTCTCTTCCACATGAAAACCCTTCAGTGACATGAAGATTGTTACCATATAGTTCCCATGTCTTATTTAGGTTAAACAGTTTACCTTGGTTTTGTCACCTTAGAAACATTTTAAACTTTATCTTTTTCGTTTTGCTTCATTTTCAGTGAGAGGCAGATTTGGGGCATTTTAAGGAAGAATAGATTGTCATTTGTCTTTACTTCTCTCTTTTTCCTCCTATCTGAAATGAAATGCTAAGAACCAATTGTGGTGAAGTAGAAAATTTGAAAGTAAATACTATATAAAAGGCAAGAAATGTTAAACTTACGTTTCTCAGAATTAATCACTGTAGTTTGGACTTTTTTCAGCAACCATTAAATATGCATTGTGGGTAGTTTAACACTTGTGTGAGAAGCAAAGCTTTCAGCACATGTTTAAATTTAGAGAATCTTTTCTTATATTTAATAGCAATTGCTGTTGAGTAATATAAAATCTATAGCAACAAATCTAAGAAATTGATACTCAGGTGAATATTGCTTTAAAAAACATACATTTTAACATTACAGTATAGAACATGAAATAGATTATTCTTCTAGATTTTTTTCATATGTAAGAGTACTTAAATAGATAGGCTATTTATATAGGTTATAGGGTAAAGCCTTAATTACTATCATCAAGCAAAAATGAACCCAGAAGTTACAGCTAAAGAATTAGAGAAAGTAGCGAAACAAGGAAGAGACAAAAATAGTTGTGGTTGATGGAGTGGTGTGGTTGTATGTCAGCATATCAGTAATGTTTAGCTAGAGAGAAAGGATTGTGTCCTGGATGGAGAGCTGATATCAGAGCCAAGAAAACTGATTTCAGGCTCTGCCTCTGACCTGTGCTTGCTGGCTGGGTGACACTTCACTTTAAGGAAGTGTCGTCATCACTTCACCTTCCATAGCCAAGGGGCTGAGCAGGTCCAGATCTGCATCAGTAGAGGGAGTCCCTTGATGGGAACTCCCTTCACCAATAAAATCACAAGTCCAGTCTCTGTCGTAATTAAAGTGGATTCCTGGTAATCAGTAATGCAGCTAAGTTTGGAAGTTAGAAATAAACTTGTTTTCAATAATTTAATATTTCCACAGTCTGCTAAGCAAATAGAAAAAATTATCATTGTATTCTCCCAGAACAGTTTTTTCTGCATTTCACTGTAGGCATGTTTATATAGTCCTTCAATTTCCTTATTTTTCCACAACTGCAGACAAGCAGTCATTGTTCATTTTGAGAGTGTAAAGTTGGTGTGTTATCATTAACTCATGGCCCCTTCATCTTAATGGAGTATAGTGTAAACAAAAAGACCTTTGTTGAAGTAAAATAAAATAAACAGAAAGTGAATGTTATTGTGGACAGCCTTTACCTTGACAGCATTTTAAAACAAGGTCATGACTTTCTATACGGAAAAATCATGTAGAAATGTTTTAGTTCATTGCACCTTAAGAGGCAGACAAGGAATGCCTCGGTTACAATTTCATAGAGTGTTATGGGATATTATTTGAGAGTATTAGAAATTTAGCAAGAATGAGAAAATAAAATATCTGTACTGTTTACAGGCAATAAAGGAAGACTATTAGTAGCTTATGCTGTATAATCAGAATCAGGTAACAAATGATCAAGTGTGACTTAAGTGCATTTTACCAAAGAATTGGGATTTGGGCTGCTTTAGTAAAGTTAATTAAGACATAGCTTCTAATAAAAGTGCACAAAACCTGGGCCAGAAGCTCTCAGAGGTGATTTCAGATGCCTTTGGCTGGTTCAGGTGTTTGCCGAAGAAGGAGCCATTTCTTTCTTCCTTTTTTTTGGACACCAATATGCCATGCCTGCTTTCTGCTGCAGCATTCATTAGTGTTGAAGAAACTTCTAGATTACCTGCTTTTAGAACTGTAACTAGATAATGATTAACTTACAAGTAAGTTAATCAACACTTGGAAGTGCTTGTTTCATTTTAATGAGGCCTCTTCATCCAGCATGGACCTGCACTACTGGCTTTTATCACTAATCTTGATGATATCTGATAATGACAGAAAAATAATAGTGGAATGTTTTCCTCTTATGTTTTGCATGTTTTGATGCATGCTTGTAGTTTAGTCTTAAATGGCTAATCTTTTAACTCTTTATTTTTAAGAATCCCCATTGGATTACTATCACTAAAAGTAAATGTATTGTTTGTTCTAGTGCAACATTTAAATGTCAAAGAATCAACCGAGGCTTTGTTCCCAGAGCAGAAACCTCTAAATTGTTTGAGAAGGAAGAAGCAGCGACCACAGATGTTGAACTTGAGCAGTGTGGAAGAGTCAGGAGTGCTTAGGTCCCGGCAAGCCCGCTTGGACAGCCCCCTGAGTAATCGCTATGCAGGAGACTGGAGCAGTTGTGGAGAAAACTACTTTATTAACCTGAAAGAAAATGTGAATGAAGTAGATTATGATGACGTTCCTTCAGAAGATACTGAAAGCGGAGAAGACTGCAGCAAAGCCGATGTATCTGATAAGGTAGTTGAACAACCAGAGCCCATCTCCAAAGAGTGTACATTTCAAACGTACTTGGCAATGCAGACAATAGATTCTTCAATGGATCGAAAAGTTAATCTCAAAGATTTACAAGAAAGTATTGATATTTTAATTGGAAATCTAGAGCGTGAGCTCAACAAGAACAAGCTCAATATAAGTGTTTGATTTTTAGGGATGATTTATATGATATCCCTATGGTTCCTTTCCTCCTCCTCCTCCTCCTGATGATGTTTACCCCAATTTTAATTCCTTTTAATAATTCCTGCTTAAATTATGTGGTACATCTATCTAGACATTCCATTCATCAGCATGTTTCCCTCTGCTCACTACAAAGTTATTCTGGGGTCAAAGATAACCTAAACTTTCTGTGAATAAATTAGTAATATTTCTTATCCGATATTATGGATATTGATGAGAAGAATGCACTTATTCATGAATGTTATCTGACATTAGCCCCCAAAGTTGTGCTTTGTGGAAGTAACCCTTCCTTTTCCTGAAACATTACAGCTGAAACGGACATTCCTTTTGGAGAAGAGCATTTCAACTGCTTAGCCAGTGTTTGGCAGCAAGAATTGATCTAGATTGATTCACCATTGGGTCACATTTCATTTGCAATGCAAAGGCTGCTATGATAAAAAAAAAATCTTTTATAAATAAAAGTTAAATTGTATAAATATTAATGTATTCCTATATTAACATTTTCAATAATTATTTAAATATGCAAAAATGAAATATTTTTCTAACCCAAAAAGTTTGTGTATATTTATATAAGTGCATATATGTATAGTTATTTGGAAGGGGGCACCAAATAGTCAGTTGTGTCATAAAACATATATGTCATGAGGCCAAAATTAGAATTTACTCCAAAATACACTCTTTCCGGGACATTTATAAAGTGTAAATTGAAAGAAGAATTTGTGTAGAAACTTGTGCCAAAAATGACACAGAATGATAATTCTTATCATTCATAACTTACCTAAATAGATATTTATCTCCAGCATCTCATTTAGAGATCAACCATGACACAATAAAGACATTTTCCAATTGAACTGTAAGTAACTTACATTTGAAATTTCATGATTATTTAAAGAATTTGTTGGTTAGTTGGATTTTAGCTTTGGGCCTTATTTTCTTCAGTTTTTTGATCTTGATGTTGAGAATTCAAGAATTGCCCATAATAATCCTAAAACCTATGACAACCTCGCTGAGAAATTCTTGTCATTTCTATGCATTTTAAAAAATTCAGCTTGGTGTTTAAGTTATTTATTTACATTAGTGCATGTACACACTGACAATGTTACCCCTTTTATTCCTGAAGGAATTTCTTACATCCTATGTTTTATTAATTTTCATTAACTTATTTTGACTTTGAATCCAGAAAACAGTTATTACAATGATTACAATTATATTTTGAAATGGAAATGTAGTTTGGAACCTTTTATTCAGTAAATCAAAGTGTATTTTTTTAAACTTTTGTACTTAGAGATTATGTAATTTTAAAATTACAGGCAAATAAAGTTTGAATTGCCAGTGAGTCTTCAAAGTCTTATAACCATTCAAAAATTCTGTGTATTTTCTACATTGAAATAATTGGTCACATGTTCTTATGAGATGTACTTTGGTAATCATAAACCTTGCTTCTTATTTGTGAATCATAGAGTTTTTAATAACAGATAAACTGGGCTATTTTTGTAACCAAGTCATCATTTTTAACACATTATCAAGAAATTCCTGATTGTGTTGTCTGCATATATTAAACATCCAAGGAAATATTCTATTAAATGCTCTACAAAAAGATTATTCTGACCTCTTAATTTTTTTTACAGTATATAGTGTGAATTAAACTTTTTCAGAACCATGAAACTTCACCATCTTCAAAAATTACAAAACACTTTTTACAGATAACAATTTAAATCTTTGATCATGAGTTAGTGTATTGTTACAGTTTTTAAAAAAATTCAAAATACTTTAATTCTAAATTTTTCCCTGGCAAATTATTTGAATGAATTTTAAGTGTTTGTTATGTTTTTTAAATACGTAGAGTTCATTGGAAAAGTCTGTGACCTCTGTCTATTCTCCAGATCTTCTTAAAAACAGTAGTACTTCAGTTATCTAGTATTGTCAGAATAAAGTAAATTGTTAGATAGTTTATATAAATAAATTTCCTTTGAAAATGCCAAAACTTTTATTTTAAGTATTTTGGGTGGAAAATTTTCCAAAATTGATGACCTGCCTTTTATAATAAAAAGAAATTAAACACAGTCCATTAACATTTATTAAATGCCTACTTTGTGCCTGGCACTGTGCTGAGCACTGGGGATACAAAAAGAGACAAAAGACATCCTCTACCCTCAGTGAGCTTGCAATCTAACGAGGGAGACATTACACACAAAAAAAATACGAATAGTATACAGAATAAATAGAAGATAGTTAAGAGATGGCAGGCACTTGAATCAAGACTGTTAGGGCCTAATTACTAAGGCCTGGGCCCTGGATTTGGCGTGAAGGAGTACAGGGCCTTGAAGGCCCGAGATGCCCGGAGGTGCTTTCTGCAAATTAGCAAATTAACTTTTGCTGTGCAATGAGAGTGCTTCATCCAACGGGAATGGTCTCCTCCCCCGCCAGCCAGAGGTGTATATATAGAGCAAACTCCCAGAAGAGGGGAAGGAAGGAATTCGGGTATTCAGATAGCAGAGGAGTCATGTAGCAGCCATCAAATAAACCTGTTGAGCCTGATCCTGAGTCCTGGCGTTCTGTTGTGCATTTTCCCCATAGCTGGATCTACGGGGCCAGAGACGTCCGAAGACCTGGTTATAGGTAAGGTCAGCCTGTCGGGAGTGTAGCCCGAGAGGAACCCCCAACAAAGACTTCCTGTAGAAGATGGGATTTTGGTTGAGACTTAGAGAAGCTGGGCAAGGTATATTGCCTACAGTAGGTGGAGTTAAGGGAGAACATTGCAGGTATGGGGAACAGCCAGAGAAAATGCCCAGAGCCAAGGGATGGAGAGTCATTTTCATAGAACAGCCAGGAAGCCTGTGTCACTGAATCAAAATCAGTAAGTTAACGTAATGAGAATATTGGAAAAGTTGGAGGGGACTAGTTATGAAGGGCTTTGAGTGCCAAACAGATCATTCTGCTGTTGATCTTGCAGGCTATAGGGAGCTGTTGCAGTTTAATGAAGAGGGGAGTGATATAATTAGACCCACACTTTAGGAAAATCACTTTAGTGACTGAACAGGATGGGTTGGAGGTGGGGGAGACGAGGCAGGATGACCCACCAGCAGCTATTGCAGTAACCCAGACATGAGGATGTGACGGTCTGCAGCAGGTTGGGGGCAATGTCAGAAGAGAGAAACTGACAGGTCTTGGCAATAGGTTAGATATGGGGGGGCAGGGAGAGATAGTGAGGAGCTGAGGATGGGGTTTCCCTTTAGTAATAATGAAGAAAGGAGGTGGGGAAGGTTTAGGGGGAAAGAATAGTTGTGGTTTGGGCATGTTGAGTTTAAGATGTCTGTCGGACATCCAGTTTTACACGTCTGAAAGGCAGGTGGAGAGGAGATTTGAGGTTAGGCAGGATAGGCAGACTTGAGAATCAGCAGCATACAGATGTTCATTAAATCCATGGAAGTTGATGAGATCACCAAGTGGAGTGGTACAGGGGGAGAAGAGAAGAGGCCCCAGCACAGAGGCTCCGAGGTTACAGTTAAAGGGTGTGATCTGGATGAGGATCCAACAAAGGAGGAGCAGCCAGATGCTATGAAGAAGCATAGTTAGGAGAAGCAGAAGATAGTGGTGTTCTGAAAACAGATAAGAGAGTAGCAAGGTCAAGGACAATGAGGGTTGAAAAACAGGCCATTGGAATCGGCAATTAAAAGATCATTTGTAACTTTGGAGAAAACCTTTCCGATGGAACGATAAGGTCAGAATCCAGATTGTAAGGGAGTTAGGAAGAGAATGGAAGGAGAGAAAGTGGAAGAATCTGTTAGGAAAGTTTGGCTAAAAGGAGCTAGCAGACCATATCTAGTGGGATAGAGGACATAGACATGTCTGTAGATAGGGCCTGAGCCAGGACACAGGAAGAAAAACATGAGTGAGTGGGGATGACAGAAGGGGCAATGTGATGAAGGAGACGGGATGGAACGGGATGACTTGAACATAGGGATTAGCCTTGGTAATGTGGTTCAAACATGAAGGAGAGAGTGGCAGAAGACATCTGATTTGATAGGAGATGAGGAAGTGGGAACTCATGGTAGTTGGCCTCTTTTTTTTTCCTGTAAACTCTGAGGCAAGGTTCTTAGTTGAGAGAAAGGGGGGGGGGGATGGAAAGATTTGGAAAAGAGCTGCTGTGGGGAATGGGATAGTGAATCGATAAGGTAGATATAGAAGGATAGATTGCCTAGCAGTAGTGAGGTCCCCATTGAGGTTATAGTGGACCCACAACCCAGAATGGTTCTGTGATGACCACATTATAAACAATTGTTGCTTCTCATTTTTCTCTTGCTTACCCAGCAACCTCTTGCAGTCTGGCTTCTTATTACAACTGAAATTTTTCTCTATTAAATCAGTGGCCAAATTTAATGATCTTCCTCTGTCCTCATCCCTCTTGACCTGTCTTTTACATTTGATCCTCTCCTCTCCTCTCCTGGGTACCTTTTCTCTGGAATTTTGTGACACTGCATTCTCTTGCTTCTGCTTGTCTAACCATTCCTTCTCACTGTTCTTTATTTATCATCCATATCCTTTCTCCTGATTGTCATTATTTCACCCCAAGGTTCTATCTTGGGTGCTCTTTTTCTTTCTTCTCTCTATAATGTATCACTTGGTGATTTTTATCAGTTCTCACGGTTCTAATCCCAGACTTTGTATACCAAGTACTAATCTCTGTCCTGAGTTCTAGCCCTGCAAGACCAACTGCCTGATAGACAATAGAACTGAATATCCCATAGGCATTTCAAAGTCAACACACCTAAAATGGAACTCATCTTTCCCTCCAAACCTTTCTCCAGTGTGTCCTTTCAGCCACCCAGGTGTGCAACCTTGGTTTCTTTCCTTGACTTTTCAATCTTAACCCTTTATATCCAGTTATTTGCCAGATCTTGCCTATCTGCCTTCACAACATCTCACATTCATCCCCTTTTCTGTACTCGATGCATCCCCCTCCTCAGGTTAGAACTGCATTACCTCTTCTTACCTGGGCTATTGAAATAGCAAGTCTTTTAGTTACATGTCTCCCTGTCTAAAGTGTCTGCCCCATTTATTCTACCCTCTGCACAGTTGCCAGAGTGATTTTTGCTAAAGTGCAAGTGTGAGCGTGTCATGCTTCTCAGTAACCCTCAGTGTCTCCTTTAGGATCAAATAAATGTAAATTGCTCTGCTTGGTATTTAAAGCCCCTGGACCTATCTTACCTCTCCAGCCTTACTATACACCATTCCTTTTTCTTCTTGAACTCACCTGTGCAGTCAAACTGCTGCCTCACTCTTCCTCATACATGGCAGTCCATCGTCTATCCCTTTGACTTTTCACTGGCTGTCCCCCTCTGCCTAGAATGTACCCCCTCCTTCAAGACTCAGCTCAAGCACCACCTTAATCCTTGCTTCTTTGTCCTTCCACCTCAAAATCATCTGGTTATTTGTGTATATAATCCCCTGATTAAATTTAACTTCCTTTAGAAGGACTATTTAATTTCTGTTTGTATTTCTCTTTTGTTAGTGCCTAGCACAGTGCTTGGCATATAGTAAATGCTTAATCTATGTATGCATTGGTGATTGATTATCCAAACTTTGCATCTCCACTGTAGCCTAGTAAATAATTGCTACTTAATAAATGTTGAATGTATGAATTAATTTTCTTAAAGATAGGGACACAGTTATGAACATTCAGTATTATGATCCATCGTAGATAGTTGCATCTCCACTTGAGACGTTGACACAGAGTTTCCCATCATGGCGTACCCTCATCAGAGAAAGTGCTGTACTCTATGAGTAAAGCAGAATTAAGGTAGCTCAAAACCGAGTTCAGCCACAGTCAGACACACTGTAACTTGACTCTAGCATAGTGATGTCATTTTGGTCCTCTTGGAAAATTAAGGACAGCAACCAGACAGCAGTACTCTCAGGGTATTGAGATTTTTTCGAGGCAGATTGCCCTCATACTAAATAGCACCATGTTGCAATGCTTTGTGAGTTTTTGCATGTGCTTTTTGTAAGTTTACTTCTATTCCCACATTTCCAATTTATTACTTCTTGATGCTTTAAATATACTTAGCATCCTTTTCATTAGTTTGCTGCTTGTGCTATCAAGTTGGATAATGAAGCTTGTTAAAATTGTGTATAAAGCAAGAGAAACATATAGGCTGTGATTAAGAGCTTTAAAAGGCTCCTCTGAGAGTCATTCCACTCAACAAGGATTTATTAAGAGGTGACTGTGTGCCTTCCATTGTGCTGAGCACTGAAGATCCAAAGAAAGAACCAAACTCTAGCCCTCAAGGAGCCAGCGCAGTCTATGTCTTGATGACATCTGTTTTGATCTTTCCCTTCCTTTTTGTTCTTGACTGTGTTGCCATTACTAGATAAGTGGAACCTAGACGAATGTGGATTTATTGTAATATATTTTTTAAAATACTTCATATTTATTGAAATAATTTATTGTCATTCTTAGGTTTGAGTACTTAAATCTCGAAATGCCAATTAGGTACATTTCCATCTAGAGACCAAAAACAGAAGGAAGACTTAACCTTTTTCAAGATGTATTTCAATAAATAACCTAACTGCCTTTTTCACAAATTTCATGTTACACAGACTTACGGTTCTGGAGGATAAACATCTGTGATATAGAATTTTGTGAGGCTACATATTCTGTAACCTAAAAAAGTTCTCACATTATTATCTAGAGAGGTGGTTAAGTGTTTTGTCATCGATCAGTTTTCATGCATCAAATAGTGTTATTTCAGGTTTGGGTTTTTTTTTGGTCAAACAAAAGAGTCCATTTAAACATGATGTCCTCATGTAGATCTGCTCTTTCTGCTCTAGAGTTTTCATTCTAACCAAGAAGCCTATTTGCCTTGCATCATTTTCATTTGGGGTTTAGAAGTTGCTAATAAAGTTTACAGTTGTTTAATATTAAGGTGCTAGGAAGCATACCTAATTAACTCACTCTGGGGCTTGGTGGTCCTTGGTGATCATTCCTTTTGTTTTACAACGTAAGATTTGCTGTACAAATGTTACCACGGGCTACTTTGTGGTATAGTGATATTCTCTTTCAGAAAACAAAAGTCTCTTTAACAGATGAAAATTAGGTTAAAGCTTCGAATGTATTTTCTGACGCAAGAACTTCTAATACATTTTCAGATACCAGAATGGCTTCCATAATACTGTTCTGATAACTTCTGTTATCAGGTGGTGTTTGGTTCGGGTTGTAGAATTCTTTCATTCTTTTAATTGCTATTTGGCTTCTTAGGAGAAAAAGAAGGAAACTAGTTTTGTTTCTTCCCTGGTTCATGTCTGTTGTCTTGGCAGAATTCCAATTCGGGTCATTCTAGTCTGCCTGTCAATAATTCCCTCGTGGCTTCATTTAGATCTGGTATTGTATTCATTTCCTGTCCTAAATGACTAGAATTGTGTCTTAGTTTCTGTTGAACAGCTGCTACAGTTGCACCTTAGCTATACATATTTCTTACTGCTGGGACAAGAAATAGTAAAGGACATCATGGGATGCCACATTTAATGTTTTCTCACATGACATCATTTGCATTTTTATATAAATGTCATAAAACATGCCATATACGTTGTCATAGTAAATGTGTATGCAACCTTTAAAAAAACTTTATGAGAAATAAAAAAATTTGAGATCTTTATGGCTAAAGGATACCATGGGACGTGAGATGTTTAATTTAAAAAATAATCATTTATTTCAGGAAGGAACCCAGAATGATGCCTAAATTCTATGATTTTTGGAATTGGAAAAAATAGTAGACTGGCAAATCCAGGATGTTTGGGAGGCTGATAGAGTTGGTCCGTTGGTTTGCATTCTAATGACAATTGTGTTAATGGAAGAAATATATTTTAACTTAGAAAAGGAAGGTTTCTGTTTCTTAGTTCATTAAGAAGCCAAGATAGATAAATAAATAATTTATTAAGCAACTTACCATGTGCAAGGCACCGTGCTAAGCTCTAGTGATAGAAAATACAGACAAACAAGATGGTCCACTCCCTCAAGGAGCTTATGCTCTAATGGGGAAAGCCAAAACGTAATAGGGAAGGTTGGGAGATAATATAAGGAAAAGGTAGTAAGGGGGCAGTAGAGGAGGAAACATCCCAATTGTATGATTATTTCTTTATTTACAAAGTCACTGAAATAAGCACTATATTTTCACAGGATTAATTTGGGTAATTTTTGCTAGGGCAAGGAAAATATTTTTCATATCTGTTAAGTATGTTTTTATAAATTTGACTGAACTTGAATTCCTTGTTAGAATAGCAGGATGACTATTTTGTGGATCTAGGTTCTGCCTAGTACCCTAGCAAATAGTACCCTGGTACCCAGTGCTTAGCAATGTGCACATGGGAGGGGCTTAATAAATGTTTGTTGTCTGACTATTGCCATATTGAATCTTTTTTTTTATTAAACTCAAAATTGAGGGTTTCTTTAGCCTAGTGAGAAAACTTCAAACAGTGTAATGGTTTTGACTACAACTAATAAATATAGCTAGGTCGGTGGGCAACTTTAACTTGTTTTCCATTCATTGTAATTAGTTTTGCTATTAAAACTGTTATGGGCTTAGAAAGGGACCAGAGTGTAGTATCAAGTTACTTTATGCCATGGGCAGCGTGGGTAATCCTGACCCTGCCACTCACCTCTGTGACTGGGCAAAGCCAGCCTGCCTCTCCTGGTTCCAAAATAACAATAGGGGCATACCTACTTCAAAGAGTGCTTATCACTAAAGGCTTCATCACTGAAAGTGGGATCTGACAAGTTTATGGGCTATTTATGGATCATTGCTACATTTCAGATCAACTCACATCTAAGTTTCTAACTTTGAAAGTTCAGTGGCTATTAAAGTCTAAGTATATGGACTTCATTAGCTTGGGGTAAGTTACTACTACTGCAGGGGTGCAGCTGGCTCAAGTTTTATTACTGCTTGGGAGATGATTAAACATTGACCTCCTTGTACGTGACCTTTGTTCAAGAATTTGGCCCCAGATTGCCAGACTGTGTTTGCATCTGGGCTTGCATAACAGTCCCCTCCTTGCTATTGTAAAGGATACATTTTAACTGAAGAAAAGGTTTGAATTCTTAGGTAAGTGAAAACAGATTCTTCGAACAACTAGATAGGAAAGGGGCAGCTGTTGGCCTGACCTGACCCCCAAGGCCTAGCTCATTCCCCTCTAGAGTCAAAGCTGCCTTCCCCAATTGGAAGTGAGGCCACTGGAAATTGGAGATAAGGGAGTACTTTATGAAACCTCTGTGTTGCCAACATTCTAATTTGGATCTTGCTACCAATTCATTCTCTAAGCTTCTGCTTATTTGTCATCATAATCCTTTCTGCCTTATATGATTCGTAAATCTCTTTAGTTTACTTCCCAACATCCTGCTCTTCTCATCTTCATCCAAAACTGAAAGACAAATCCTTTTTCTTGCTTCCCTTCCCCATGTTCTTTAACTGATACCAAATTGATCAACAGCCCTATTCCAACACTTCCAAATGAGTAGTGTCTAAAACCTATGTTGTTATTGAGTCTTTTTCAGTCATGTCCAACTCTTTGTGACCACATTTAGGATTTTCTTGGCAAAAATACTGGAATGACTTGTCATTTCCTTTTCTAGCTTATTTTACAGATGACAAACTGAGGCTAACATGGTTAAGTGACTTGCCCAGGGTCCCCTAGCTAGATAGTGTCTGAGGCTAGATTTGAGCTCATGAAGATGAGTCTTCCTGATACCAAGTCCAATGCTCTATCTACTGCACCACCTAGCTGACCAACTTCCATTTCCTGTTTATTCCTCTCCTGACCCATACCTTTTTTCTGCCACCGCCAATGTTCTTGGCTCTTTTTCTCATCCTCTTCTTCCCACCATTCATTAAACCAGACGTAAAGTTGGCATGGTCCTTGTTCCCCATTGCCACTTTTAGACCTCTGTCATTACTACCTAATGGTCTCTCCTCAGAATTTCACGTAAGATTATATCACTCTCTCAAGACCCTTGTCTTAGTCATCTGATGTCTCTTGATAACTTGTACCTTGATTAATGACAATAAAGATAATAGCTTTTGCACTTGATCTGCATTCTTCTCTCAATTTCTTCCCTGCCTTTTGTGATTTAAATATTCAAACTGATGACTTTCTGTACCCTAGGCTCTCAGTTTCTTTCATATCTGGGGCTCATTGGGATGATAAAATCTTAAACTCCAATTTAATTTGAAGCAGATCCAACCATAAGATTTGGAACTCTGCAGTTCTCTCTGACCACATTCTTTTATCCTCCTGTCTTTCCTATACCCACTCTTCCTGAGCTTGCTTTTTGCCTTTATCATGTTGTCTAATCCCTTGATCTCTTTTTTGTTTGGTCAATCCATGACCCTTGTGAATTCACTTCCCTCACCCTTCACGGTTTTAGGGATGTGCTTTTCTACCTGAGAATTCCTTCTCACCTTTCCCTACCATTCCTGCTCTGCCAATCACAATCCTGCATAAAGCCTAACATCCTAATTGATCTTCTATTTCAGTTCTCCCCTCCCCTTCAGAACAGCCACTGTGATTTTCCCAAAGGGCAGGTCTGACTGAAGAGGGTCATCATAAAATGATGAGATTTAGGCTAGGGGTGCTTGTGACCCCAAAATACCAACACGCCAGGTACTGCTGAATGAATTCAACTCAGTCTTCTCTCAGCCAAAGAAAAGCAAAGTTTATTAAAAGTTTGCCATATTGGGTAGACTCTTAAGGAGCCTCAGTATCTGTAAGGCTTATGCTAGAAAATTCTATGGCACTCACACCACATGAAGGCAAGATGGGGTCTTATATACAGAAAGGTTGTGGGAGGAATCTAGGGGTGGACTAGAGAAGGAGTTTGGGAAGGGTCTTCAGAAGGAGTCAGATGAGGTCAGACTCTAGTAAATGTGTGATTAAGAGTGGGAAGTTGTTGGAGGCTACCTGGAGCCCACAGACAGTGGTGGGCTAGGTCAATTCAAGGGTGTATAGATATTTTGGGGGGATGCAGGGTGGGAAGTAGCTGGACAAAGAAAGGCTAGGCTAGTAACAGAGATTTGGGCTGAGCCACAATGAAAGGCTTATGGCCTCAGGCAAATGCCTCAGTCAGAGTTCTGGGGGGTTCCCAGAGCCTGTACCTCATCATGACCATCTTACTCCCCTTTCCCTACTAGTCCATTTCTTTCCTATTCTTATTCTGGGATCAACTTTAGGCTCCTTTGTTTAGGTTTTAAAGACCTTCACAACCTACCTGGTCCCAACCTACCTTTTCTGACCTTAAACATTACTGCCCTTTCAGTAATGTACAAACCAACCAGACAGACCTCGTTACTCACCCATTATAGTGTCTCCCATCTTCACCTTTGCACTGATGGTCCACCATACTTGGGAAAGTACTGCCCAGCTTCCATCTGCCTCTCAGAAGTTCTTGCTTCCTTCAAAACTCCCCCTGAGCAACAGTTTCTACATGAAGCCTTTCTCAGTGCCCACAGCTGCTCATGCTCTCCCCCCAGTACTCACCTTGTTATTTATTGGATACATACTTGTTTTTTCTCCCAACCTAATGCAAGTTCCTTGAGGACAAGGATGGTCTTATTTTTGTCGTTGTCATTGTTGTTGCAACTCCTGGCACAGGATTGTTATTCATCCTTCATTCTCAAAGAGGAACATGGCATCAAGAAGGTGATGCCATGACTTGCAAATAAATTGGATTTATGGGCTCTGCAAGGCCATCAGCCCAGTTTTCCCCCCTCCCCTTGCAGCCATTTGGTCCAGTGGCAAGATATAGCCTGCTGTGTACTAGGCACTGTGCTATGTAGGGGCTGGGGATACAAAGACAGTTCCTGTCCTTGAGGGAGGAAAGCATGCAAACAGTTATGTACAAACTGTATATAAAGGATGACTTGGAGATCATTTCATAGACAGGGCAATAGCATTAAGGGGGGCCAAGAAAGGCTTCTTGTAGAGGTTGGGATTTTAGCTGAGAGGCCAGGGGAATTGGGAAGCAGAAGTGAGCAGACAGAGCCTTCTAGGCATGAGGAAGAGCTGTAGAGAATGCACAGCTGGAGGAACAGTCATCCCTGAATTGTGGAGTCTTTGTAAAGGAGGTATAAAAAGACTAGCAAGATATGTAAATCAAGTGTATATTTATTTACAATATTGCCTATTTTTAAACTCTGGCTTTGTGAATTTATCATTGTAAGGATTCATAGATAGTAACTCATTTCTTATTGAGGGTTTCCTAGGTAACCAAAAGCTTGAGTAACTTTTTTTGGGTCACTCAGCTAACTGTGTGTTTGAGTAAAGACTTGAATCCAAGTCTTACTCACTCCAAGACTGGCTTTCTATTTCTATATATCGCACTGCCTCTTATTGTATATTTATTTAGAGAAAAGTAACATTTATCCAGAATTACGGGGGAGTGATTTTTTCTAGTTAACTAAAAAATCAGGATACCATGATTATTGGTTTCAAAGAATTAGAATAGAAGAAAATAAATTAAAATTCTAGTTATTTGAGCTTTCTGAGAGGAAGTGTGGCCCAATGGATAGAAAGCCAAAGTCAGGAAGACCTTAGCTGAAGTCAGATTCACCTGTGAAACACACTCATGTGTGATGCTGCATAAATAAATCATTTAACTTCTCAGGATCCCAAGACAACTCTCTTAGACCATAAGCTGCTGAAATGGTACCAGTCTGCATCAATGGGGGTGATTTCCTCAGTGGCATTTTTCACAACCATTAGAACCACAGACAGATGCAGTCATGGAGTGATGGATGGATGGATGGATGGATGGATGGATAGATAGACAAATAGATAGATGGATGAGAGAGACAGACAGGATAGATATACGTGATAGGTAGTTGGATAGATAGGTAAATAAATAGATAAGGTATGTTGCAGGCAGCATGGCACAGTGGACAGAGGGCTAGCCTAAGAGTTAGGAAGATCTGCCTATGACACATCCTGGCTCTTTGATCCTGGCCTTAACCTCCCACTGCCCTCAGAGTACCTATAAAGTAGAGAACTGTACTGGTAGAGAATGTTTTCTGAGTAGAGTTCTCTGTGCCTCTGAAATCACAGGCTTCCTTTGTCTTCCTCAGTGTCCCTGTTATTCCTCACTGTGCCAGTAGAATGCAAGATCCTTGAGGCCAGGGACTGTTTTTCCTTTTTTTTTTTTCTTTTGTTTTTTTTTTGTTTGTTTGTTTGTTTGGTTTTGGTTTTAGTTTTTTTTTTTTTTGGTAATGCTTCCACCTAGCCCACCACCTGGCACATAGTAGGCACTCAGTAAAAGATTTTTGGGTGGAACTGCTGCATTTTCTAAAGCAGAGAGGAATTTCAGTCTGTGACAGTAGGAAGAGTTGGAATTTACCCTAATGGACACATGGCTCCTTTGCTATTTTGAAATATTTGTAATCAATGCAGAAGAGCTTGAGTTTTTCTGATTGTTGTTTTTAACTCTCTGACATTTCCCCTGTTCTCAATCTTCTTTATTTTATTTTTTATTTTTTAACAAATGCTTTATTAATTTCTGGTTTACATCATTCATTTCTGCCAGATTTTGAGGTACAATTTCCCCCATTTTTCCCCTACCCACCACCCCAGAATAGCAGTCCCACAAGATATCCCCTCATCCAATCTGCTCTCTCCCATATCTTCTCCCATACCCACTTCGACTTTTCCATTAGAGCAAGGTGAGTCTCTGTGCCCCAATGCCTGAACATCTTATCTCCCAATTACATGCAAAATAGTATTAACAATAGTATTTATATATATTTGAAACATTTAATTTTAAAACCTCGAATTTCAGATCCATTCCCTTCTTCCCTTGTCACCCATTCCCTCTGGGAAGATAAGTAATTCAGTATGTGTTGTACATGTACAGCTATGCAAAACATTACCATAGTAGATATATTGTAAAAGACTGCTTATATTTCCCTCCCACCTGTCTCACCTCCCACCTGGTCCATTCCCTACTTTGATCCTGTCCCTCTTTGATAGTGGGTACTTCTAACCTCCCCTCTCCCCAGAATGCCCTCCCCTCCATCATCCCCCCTCTCATCCCCTTTCCCCTACTCAGGAGAGTGAGTGAGGGTAAGATATTCCATTTAGTATGTATGTGATTCTCTCCTTGAGCCAACTTCAATGAGAATATGGTTTTGCCTTTTTGCCTTCTTGTTCTTCCCCTCCCCTGCAACTACTTCCCCTTGCCTCTTCTACATGAGATAGTTTACCCTACCCTGTCTCTCCCCATCTCCTCTTGCCACTTTCCTCTCTCACCTTATAATTTCATCCCTTGAGTATTCTCCCTTCCCAACAAATTCAACCTATGCCCTCTATCCATATATAACTGTAACCATATACACACACATTCACATATGTATTCATATGACCACACACCCTTATTCCATTATTTTCATAGTGAGAAAGATATCATCAGTCACAGTTATTGCTTTTCCATATAGGAATGTAAATAGTTCAACTTTGATAAGTTCCTTTGATTTCTTTTCCCTGATTACCTTCTCAGGCATCTCTTCCTTCTTGTGTCTGGATGTCAAATTTTCTATTCAACTCTGGTTTTTTCCTCAGAATGCTTGAAAGTCCTCTATTCCACTGAATGACCATATTTTCCCCTGAAACAAAATACTCAGTTTTGCTGGGTAGGTGACCCTTGGGTTCATTCCCAGTTCTTTTGCCCTCTGGAATATCATATTTCATGCCCTTCTATCCCTCAGTGTAGAAGCTGCCAGGTCCTGGGCTATTCTGATTGTGTTTCCACAATATTGAAATTGTTTCTTCCTGGCTGCTTGGAGTATTTTCTCCTTGATCTGGGGATTCTGGAACCTGGCTATAATATTCCTGGGAGTTTTCTTTTGGGGATCTTTTTCAGGAGGTGATCTGTGGATTCTTTCAACCTCTATATTGCCCTCTGGGTCTAAACATCAGGGCAATTTTCCTTGAGAATTTCTTTAAGGATGATTTCTAGGTTCTTTCTTTGATCATGGCTTTCAGGTAGTCCAATAATTTTTAAATTATCTCTCCTGGATCTATTTTCCAGGTCAGTGGTTTTCCCATGAGATATTTCACATTGCCTTCTATTCTTTCATTTGTTTGGATCTGTTTAATAGTATCTTGATTTCTCATAAAGTCACTAGCCTCCATTTGCTCCAGTCTAACTCTGAAGGAATGAATCTCCTCAGTGAGCTTTTGAGATTCTTTTTCCATCTGGCAAATTCAGCTTTTTAAGGCATTCTTCTCCTCATTGCCCTTTTGGACCTCCTTTGCCATTTGAATTAGTCTATTTTTTAAGGTGTTGTTTTCCTCAGTTAGGCTGTTGACTCTCCTTTCATACTTTTCCTGCATCCTTCTCATTTGTCTTCCCAATTTTTCCTCCACTTCTCTTATCTGCTTCTTTTTTTTTTAAAGCAATTGGGGTTAAGTAACTTGCTCAAGGTTACATGGCTAGTCATTATTTATGTGTGGGTGCTCATTTTCTGAGGCCGGTTTCGATCTCGGGTCATCCCAACTCCGAGGCCGACACTCTTACTCACTGCGCCACCTAGCCGCCCCACTGTTATCTGCTTCTTAAGGTCCTCTACAGCTTGTAACCCGCTCATATTTTCCTTTGGGGCATTTGGAGCAGGATTTCTGACCTCACAGCCCTCCTCCTATTCCGTTTTGATCCTCTTTGCCCCCAAAATAGGAATCTAATGTTGTTTATTTTGTTTATTTTGTTTCCTTTGCCTCAGCATGTTGTCACTTAATTACTTAACTTTTGGACTTGTTGCCACAGTAGGACTCTGCCACCAGACAGGGGCGCTTCCGCCCCGAATGTTGGGGTCTTCACAACTTCTGGTTCTGGCAAGTTGGATGCCCACCCCAGACCTCCCCCCAGACCACAATCCAGATCCAAGCAGGTTAAAGCAAGAGCGATTAACTTCCAAGACTGATCGCTGGATCTCCCTACAGTTTGCAGGCCAGGAGCTGATGCTGCAACTGAAGCTGCAAAATGGCAGGTGTGCTGGAATCCTCAGCGGCTTCTAGCCCCCAGGGGAGGAAGCCTACACGTTCCCCAAATACTGGTCCCAAAGTCCATAGGGCACTAACCTCTCACTTTGTCCTAGGCATGTCTGTGTTGATAATTATGGAATCACCACAGCTGCTGGTGTTCTGGGGTCCCTCCAGCCGGCTGCTGGCCTGGCCGCCCTGGGGCTAAAACCGAGGTTCATGTGGACCTGGGCTCGGCTCTCCATGCCCTGGGCTGTCAGCTCCCAGAGTGCTGCATTGGCCCTCCCTGCAGGGCTGCTGGGCTGTCCTCGGCAGGAGGTTAGCTTCTCTGTGTCGTTCTGTGGGTGCTGGGGCTCCAGAAGTTGTTCAGAGTCCCCTTTTACATGGTTTGGAGGCGGTCTGGGGGGAGAGCACCTTGGACATGCTGTTTCTACTCTGCCATCTTGGCTCCGCTCCCTTAATCTTCTTTAAAAGGCTGCAAATCAAGCAGGAGCTCCAAGAACCTCAAGTCTGGGGTAAACTTATTTTGTTCCTTTTTTCTGAGATTCAAAGCTATTTTAAAAGTTATTCTAAGGACAGGGTCCTTTATAGAGATCCATTAATTTATCTTTAGTTGACTGGAGACAAGGGAAAACTTGTCTGTTTTCGCTCCCTTTGTTCCAGATGTTAAGACTGGCTGGCACCGTGACGTAGACATGGGTTTACGGTACTTGAACGCCTGTTTTCTGTTCTGTTGTTGTTGGAAATAGGATGATTGTGGTAGAGTTTTTCTTAACGAGACATTTTTCTAATTTCCCTTACCTTCTCCACATATCTTAAATATTCTCTTTAAGAAAGGCAAGACATTTGGAAGCATCTATAAGCCGTGCTTTTGTTATCTTCATTCTTCTTTTCCTGAGAAACTACCCAACTTTGGCATCATTATTTCACAAACCTTTTTGATGGCAATACCCTCTAAAGGGTCAGTTTATTTGACCTTTTCACTGCTCCCCTGACCAGATGGATACTCACTCATTTCGCCCAAGTTTGTTGCCCTTAAATAATCCAGTGAGTCATGGAAAGGATGAATTCACCCACATCACATTTAGTCTCCCCCTCTCTGTTATATTTAATTTCTGCTTTACAAACTCTATTCAGTTCCATAGTCTCTGTCCAGGTGACTGAGACTTAGCAACAAGGCAGAACCTTTCATTATGGAGAATCACATCCCTGAGGGGCGGAGAGGTGTATTCATAAGAATGAGATGTTAATTATTTACACTAGTAAATTAGTAAAGCTGATGTACAACATATGGCCCAGCAAAGCTTGTGAGTGATAATTGCTTTTCACCTGAAAGCAAACACAATATATTTATCTGGGGACCAGAAAAGATTGCAGTTTAAATTTTATAACCATTTCTCATGAGGAAAAAGTCATAATGTTATAATTTATGTAGCTAAATGATGAATAAATCTCACTTAAATCAACCACTACCAATGTCTGTCAAAGAATGAGTAATATACACAGTTGGCAAAAGCACTTTAAGTATTGTGGAAGAAAAAGTTAGGGCACAAAATATCAGTCTTGGAGTCTATAGCATCTGGAATGTTGATTTTTCTAGTTTTTCATTAACATAATTACAGCTGAGATAATTAACTACTTTGATATTAAAGCCCATACATAGACTTATTTTGTAGAGTTATGCTGGTTAGGAGCAAAGCCCTGCTTTCTAGTAGTTTAATTGGAGAACTAGAAGATAGCAGTTATCAAAAGAGAAGGATCTTTATTTTCTCTGATGTGTGTATATGATATATACATGTAGTACAGACCTGAATCTTTACCACATGGTAAGTGTTGCTATTTCTTCCTGAGTCAATGTTAATGGTACTGGGGACAACCTTTGGTTCCTCCATACTTCCCTGCCCTCTACTGTATGCAGCTTTCAGTAATTTGTATAATATGGCCCATGTGCCCTGGAAGAAAATGGAAGATGGGAAGCAATTGGAGAGAGGCTTTTAAAGATGACAGAGTAGAAGGAAAACCTTTCGGTTCTTTGCACAATTCCAGCAAAGATGAAAAAGATATCACTAGACCTAGTAAGAACCAGATATCCAAGGAGAGGCTATAGCAGACGCATTTCACTAACCCATATCCACACAAAGAGAGAGCCAGGCAACTGAGGGCATGAGGGTAGGGGCTCACCCAGAAAAGACCAGCCTGGGAACTCAGTTTATGGAAACTTTCTAACCTATTGATCAGAAGCAAACAGAGAAGCCAAAGTGGATCTCACTGGACTATTTGTGGATTCCATCACACTCTTTCTTTTTTTGGAAAATCTGGACATTTTCCTTCTTGAGTCCCTTGGAACTTACTGCAAAAATCAGCTCAAATCCTACCTTCTGCTGAACCTTTTTCAGGTCTCCTCCTCCCTGTCATCCCCCAGCAACTGACTTCCCATTCACACCATATGAATATATCTAGTGTAAATCTACTGTGTATGTGTGTGTGTGTGTGTGTGTGTGTATACAATCTCTCTGTATCTTGTATGTACATAGTTGTTTGCCCAGTCTCCCCCATTACAATGTGAGCTCTTATGAGAGCAGGAGTTGTGTTTTTCCCCTTTTTTTTTTTTTTGTATCTCCAGTGCTTAGCACTATGTTTGATATCTAGTCACTACTTAATATGATGTGGCTAAGAGGCTTGGTAGATAGAGCCCTGGGCCTGGAGTTAAAGAGAGGTTAAGTGACTTGTCCAAGGCCACAAAGTACATGTCTGAGGTTGGATTTGAACTCTGATCTAACTCCAGGCCTGGCATTCTATCTACTGAGCTGTCTAGCTGTCCCTATTCAACATACTACTGTCAAAGCTATTCTACTTGTCTGTTTAGTTCTGAACTTCCTTCTCATTTGTACATTTAAAAAATGTTTCAGTGGACCTCTTTTCTTTTCCCTTTTTTCCTTTCCTTTCTTTTTTTTGGTAATGCTATTATTAGCTCCTCTCTTCACCACCTCCCTTAAAAAGAAAAATCTTTGTAACAAATGAGCACAGTCAGCCAAGAACTATTTCCACACATTTGTCGTGTCCAGAAATATGTGCCTTGTTCCGTACTCTGAGTCCATCATCCCTCCGTCAGGAAGTGGGCAGCACACGTCCCCATCAGTTCTCTGGAGTCCTGTATTTTAAATCACAGTTCAGAAATAGAAATACTATTCTCAGACGTGAAGAGTCTCAACCAGTGTTCACTTTCTCTGCCTTTCTCTTCGGTGAGAGGGTTTTCTTTGTCAGCAGTGATGAAAATCATTATGGTTCTTAGGTCTCCATAATTTTTAGGAGAAGGGGGAGCAGAAGCAAGCAAGCTCCAGGCCTGGGCCCAGTATAGCACCCTCTGAGACCACTGTCTCTGCCCCAGCCCCCCCCCCCCACCTGAGAAGGATCGGCAGGCGGGCATCCTCTGCTGGCCTCCCCCGAGAGGCAGGTGAATGTGGCTAGGACCCTACACCTCTCTCACCCAGCAACAGTAGACTTTGAGCCTTTTTTTTTTTTTTTTTGCTTTTTGGGAGGGGGGAGGGTAGGGCAATTGGGGCTAAGTGACTTGCCCAAGGTCACATGGCTAGTTTTGTGTTAAGTGTCTGAGGCCGGATTTGAACTCAGGTCCTCCTGACTCTAGGGCCAGCACTCTATTCACTGAGCCACCAGCTGCCCCTTGAGCTTTATTTTTCATCTACTACCCACACCTATCTCTATGGCTAACAAATTCCCCACTACCTGTTTCTCTGCCTTTTCTTGTATTGATTAATCACCTCCCCCACTCCCCTATCTCCTGTTCTCTCACCCCCATTATCTTCAACTGCTGCATCCATGTCCCTGTTACAACCCTGACCATTCTACAGTGAATGAAATTCCCTCATCCTGAATCTTTTCCCCTTATTGCCTTTCCATCTGCTTGCTGTCACTGAGGATGAGTTAATGAGAAATAGAATAATTGCCTTGCTGGAGTGATGATGGCCCAGTTGAAGTTGGGTTTTTGTTGTTCAGTCGTTTAAACCACGTCCAATTCCTTGTGACCTCATTTGGGGTTTTCTTGGCAAAGACACTGGAGTGGTTTGTCATTTCCTTCTCCATCTCATTTTACAGATGCGGAAACTGAGGCAAACAGTGTGAAGTGACTTGCCCAGGGTCTCACAGCTAGTGATGTCTGAGACCAAATTTCAACTCAGGAAGATGAATCTTTCTGACTCGAAACCTGGCACTCTACTGTGCCACCTAGCTGCCCAGAAATTGGGTAAGTTAGATTAAAAAAAGTGGGACGTAAAGAGGTCTCGTTGGTACCAGACCTCAAAGACTACGGTAAAGCAGTAATCAATATAAAGCAGTAAACAATATGGTAATGGTTTAAAAAAAAAGTAGCTAAGTGGTGTGGTATAAGCGCATCGGGCCTGGCTGGAGCCAGCAAGACCCGAGGTCAGATCCTGGCCAGTCACTTAAACAAACAGTGTGGCATTTGGTAACCCAAAGGCTTTGGTTACTGGGGGAGAGACTCCCCATTTGACACAAACTGCTGAGAAAACTGGACAGCAGTCTGGCAGCAAGTAGGTTTAGAAGAAAACCCCAACTGTTGGCCAAGGCAAGCACCAAGGAAGGAGAATGTCCTAGCCTCCTCCATGGCACCTACTCAGACACCTGCTTGGGTGTCTTGCCCTGTCCCTTTCTACTCGTTCCTGATCCACCACTAGGGAGGTGATAGCCCCATTGTTCTCACCAGAAGAGAGGAGGACAGTGTCTGCAGGGCTATATTTAGTACTGGGCCCAGTGTTCTACTTGGACCCAGATGGTGGCATTTAGAACCATGGGTCTAAGTTGCAGAGGGGCCAATTTGGGCTGGGTGTCAGGGGAAAAAAAAACCCAACTCCCTAACAATTACAGGTGTCTAAATAGTGGGAAACCTTTGGACAGGGTTCCTTCACTGGAAGCCCTGGAGCCAAGGCTCGATAATTATTGGGGGGCTAAGTTTTGTAGAGAAGATAGGAGTGCATTAGATGAGGTGAGCTCTAAGATTCTCCAACTTGATGCCTTATGTAGAATGTCAGACAGCTGTGACTGAGCTAAATGCTGAAATGCAAAGCATCTGTCTATATTCGACCTCTTTAGATTGACTGGTAGGCCTTCCTGATTATCAGGCTGAAAATGACCAGCTTTCCTCCTTCTTATACCTTTTCTCAGAGGGCCTTCCCATCTACTCTGTACATAAACGTTCTCAATTATTTACATATTGTCTGTCCCATTAGAATGTAAGCTCTTTCCTACCCAGGACTTAGAACAATACTGGGCATTAGATCAAGGTCTTAATAAATGCTTGTTAGGGTCGGCTAGGTGGCGCAGTGAATAGAGCGCCGGCCCTGGAATCAGAAGGACCTGAGTTCGGAGCCGGCCTCCAACACTTAATCCGCACAAACAAAAACCTAGCCCTGTAACCTTGGGCAAGTTACTTAACCCCAATTGCCCTAAAGGGGCGGCTAGGTGGCGCAGTGAGTAAGAGCGCCGGCCTCGGAGTTTGGATGACCCGAGATCAGATCCGGCCTCAGAAAATGAGCACCCACGCATAAATCAAAATGACTAGCCGTGTAACCTTGAGCAAGTTACTTAACCCCAATTGCTTTAAAAAAAATAAAGTACAATAAATGCTTGTTGACTGACTGACTGGTGCAGATAGGAGTGAGGGTTGGCCTCAGCTTTTGTTTCTGTTTCAGGAGTTACGTTTTGGGGGAAGGGATGATAGGTGAGAGCCCATCCTTGAGAGCAACTGCTTCCATGCTTCTAAAATAATTCCCATATTTAAATTCTGAAGGGCAGGCTTAGAGTCTCTGGGCTGTGAATGAAAGAGAGTCAGTCTTGCTTCTTGGTCAAAATGAGACATTTTAGTGAATGCAGATGAAGTTAATTCATCTATATTTACTCATGAAGAACCTTATGTTCATTTTCCCTACTTATCTTAGGTACAGTTTAAATATGGGAAACTGATACAGAAGTGAGTCATTACTAAGGAAGGGCGAAAAGACATTCCTAAAGTAGAGAAATATTCGAAAAGATAGCCCAGGCATTGGTTGCTTAGAGGAGGTCTCTGAATGAGGATGGCATTCTGTCTGTTTCAGGCAACACCCCGAGGTTTCCAAGTATTTTCTTTTCGAGTTCCAGATACTCTTCATATTTTATTCTCAGCTCAGCTTCTATCTGTTCTCTTGATCTTTGAAAAACTTTCTGCAAAAGAGAGGAATGGAAAATCACAGGTGCTTAAAGTTAAGTACTGACATAGGAGAAGATTGGAATCACTAGGCTGCTACTGTCTAGTGGAAATGTTTATATCTTTTTTGCATTTAAACCAATTTAGAGCAGAGATGTTTGTAGATTTTCTTTTACCTTTGAAGTAAATTTTTTCTCTTCTCTTTTGAGGGGAGAAGGTAGGGCAATTGGGGTTAAATGACTTGCCCGAGGTCACACAGCTAGTATTTTTGTGTGTTAAGTATCTGAGGCTGGATTTCCAAAGTCAATTTTTTTTGGTAAAAGCTAGGAAAAAAACCCTGCTTTTTTGTTAACATATATTGTTTGTCCTTTGTTTTTGAAGAGGAGCAGTGACATCACAGGGTGGTGTCTTGACTGGTTCATGAATTGGATTCTAGTGAGGCAGGGCTGTAAACAGTCATCAGCCTCACTCTCTCTTCCAGAGTCATGAAGATCCAGTGGCCAGACATAGGTCAAGACTACTGGTGATAGCCATGGATGTAGTGGGATGTCTGACGAAGCTCTAAGAGCTCCACAGCATGGCTTCATCCACCTTCATTTCTGTTGGAACAGATTGTCCCCATCTACCTATTCCATCTAGGGTAGACATCGAGGGGTTTGAGGCCTGTCAGTTACCTTCAGCCTGGCTTAAGGAGACAGCTTTATGGGTGTGAATGCTACAGCTTCTTAGAGCCACAGGTGAGACACTAAGGGCAGATGAGCAACCCTGAAAAGGGCTCTGCAAACCCTCATACCAGAGTTGCTTGTCCTCCCAAAACACCCCATACACCTCTGTAACACTAATATTTGTGCTAATGACCTATTCTGCAATTCACACACAGCAGGCAGCCCTTCTGGAATTAGGATACTCTGTCCTTCTCAGTTTTGTAACCTGGCACACCTATTCCCTTTCCCAAGGTGCCACAGGGCACAAAAAATAATTTTCACTCACTTTTAATTTTTAAAAGTAATTAGGTTTTGTGTTCTAAGATAGCACAGATCCAAGTTACTAATCACTACTTTTTTATGTGTTTCTGCAGAGTGCAGGTTTTTTTTTTTATTATTGCTTTTTGGAGAGCAATTTGGGGTTAAGTGACTTGCCCAAAGTCACACGGCTAGTTTTTGTGTTTAGTGTCTGAGACCAGATTTGAACTCAGGTCCTCCTGACTCCATGGTCAGTGCTCTATTCACTATGCTACCTAGCCGCCCCCACACTCACTACTCTTAATTAATTAGAAATTCATTGCAGGGAGAGAGGCAGGACCTGGGGGTAGGGGACCTGGGTTGGAATATTGGTTCTGTGTGATCTTGGAGAGGCCATTTCCTTTCTCGGTTCCTCAGTTTCCTCTTGTGAAATGAAAGGGTCAGATTAGATCTGGGGGAGGTCTTAAACTGGAGTCTATGAACTCTTTTCAAAAAGCATTTAGATAATTATTTTAGTATGATTAGTTTGCTTTGTAGTTCTCTGTATTTTGCTATATGCCTTTAAAAGCATTGTTTTGACAAAGGGTCCATAGGTTTCACCAGATATGGTAAAAGCAAGCAAACAAACAAAAAAACACCTGGACTGGATGATCCCTTAGATCTTTCTGGGTTCCTGTCTGTCATCTTGGCCACTGGAAAATGCTGAAAGAGAAATCATTACTTGCCATTCTCCTTCTCATTCTGTAGTCAGGTATGCATAGCTTGTAACATCTCTGCTCCCTCTAGTCTTGTGAGTTATTTATGTGGGTAGCTTTGGAGCCATGACCAAGGTTCCTGTCTTCCGGTAGTGCCATCAGTGGGCATTCTCAGGGGCGTGGGGCCCATCTGTGGATGGCTGTGCTCCATTATCCAGCCAATTATTTAGCTGGCTTAACCTGTCTTTCCTCACTGGGGAAGGGCTGAGTGTAGATTGTGAGTTAGTGTTTAACACAGTGCCTGACATGTAGTAGGCACTCAATACATGTTTATTGATAGACTAACTTGTCAGGTGTGTAAGAATTGGGAAATGATTTCTGTGTAAAACCATAATAACGATGACAAAAGGAATGAGTGAAATATTCAGAACAAAAGAAGGGCAGATGATATTAAAAAACAGAGTGCATTGCATGAAGTGTCTGTACTAGTAAAGAATGAGATAGGGTTGGGTCTGTGATTTCAAAGCCTCTTGGCTCCTTCTTAGTTAGAGAATTTAGGTGACTTGCCCAGAGTCTCTCAGCCAGTATGTCAGATACTATAATCAGCCTCATTTGGGCAAATCTTAACTTTCATATTCTATTGTTGTTATCCATGAGTGTTTGGTGGTATAAACTCATCAAATAGTAGGATTATCATTGGATTGCCAAACTTGTATTAAACATTTGATTAAATGTTAAAGGACATGTTGAGAATCTGTAGAGATTTATATACAAAATGAGTTTCTTTCTGGCTGTTTACAGTATTTTCTCTTTGACCTAGGAGCTCTGGATTTTGGCCATGATATTCCTTGGACTTTTCATTTTGGGATTTCTTTAAGGAAGTGGATTATTTCTGTTTCCACTTTGCCCTCTCATTTTAAGGATATGGGTAGTTTTCTTTAAGATTTCTTTAAATTTGATGTCTAGGCTCTTTGTTTGGATATGGCATTCAGATAGTCCAATCTTTCTTACTTTTCTTCTCCTCAATCTTTTTTTTTCAGGTCAGTTGTTTTTGTTGTGAGATATTTTATGTTTTCTTCTATGTTTTTAGTCTTTTGACTTTGTTTCAATATTTCTTACTATCATATGTAGTTGTTGGCTTGTTTGTTCCATACTAATTTTCTGGGAATTTGTTTCTTGGGCAAAGTTTTATATATATTGTGCCAAGTCATTAATTCCCTTTCCAATTCTTTCTTCCATAGCCATTTTTTCCAACTTTTTCCTCAAGTGCTCTCATTTCATTGATAAAAACACTTTAACTCTTTTTTAAAGGACTCTTGCTTCATCTCTTTCAAAACTTCTAGTTGAATGTCTGCCCAAGCTATATTTTTCTTTGAAGCTTTGCTTGCAGATATTTTTGATTCAATCTCTTCTTCCTGAGCCTCTCTGCCACCATAGTAGTTCTTTATGGTGGGATTCTTCTTTTGTTTGCTGATGCTTCCATCCTACTTCTTGACTTCATTTCCTCTCGGATGTTCTCTTCTCACTCAAGTTTTGTGACACTGTACTTTCTTGGTACTCCTGCTTGTCTTTTGCTTCCTCTCAGCTGCTTTGCTGGGTCATTTGCCCATTCACATCCTGCCTCTAACTCCAGGCACCTCCTAAGGCTCTGTCCTGAGTCCTTTTAATTTGCTCTCTCATTTGGTGACCTCATCAGCTTCCATGGGTTTACGTATCACCTCCATGCTGATGACTCCCAGATTTATACAGGGAGTCCCCACAAATTCTGAGTGCACTAAGGTTCGGATGGGGGGTGGGGGCACTAGTATTTCTTCTGAGGTCCAGTCCAGATGTTCTGTAGGCGTTGCAAACTCAACCTGTTCAAAGCAGAGCTCATTATCTCCCTGCTTCAGGCCCACCTTAAGCTACCTTTGTTCTGTGGAGGGTAGCACCATCATTAAAATCACCAGCTTCCCAGTCTTGAGTCTTTGCTCTCTCCCTATCCTCCCGTATCCTATCAGTTGGCATCTCTCCTCCCTACCTCCTTGATATCTTTTCTCTGTTCCCACGACTACCACTCCACTTTAGATCCTTATCACCTCTTTCCTGGACTATTTCAATAGCTTCTAATTGGTCTCCCTGCTTCCAGTCTTCCCCCTCCCCAATGCACACAGGTTGCCAAAGTGAAAGTCCTAAAGCACAGATCTTACTAGGGCATGCTTCTCCTTCCCAAGGAGCTCTGTTGACTTGGTTTTTGTGCCTATAACTTACTTATTACAAGTGAAGGCTTGCCCTACCCTCCCGAGTGAGAGCAGGCAGGAAAGTGATGGTGATAACTTTATTTTTTTAGAAAAAGAGAAGAATTAATGAATCATTAAAAGACACAACAAAGAAAGCAAAAGGAAGTTCAGAAAGGGACACAGAGAAGCAAGACACTGTTGAGACTACATATTAAATTGGAAACATTCTTTCAAAAGACCCAAGCTGTATGTAATAGAAGGAAAAAAGTGTCAGTGCTTCCCTGTTGCCCCTAAGGTAGAATGCATGTTCCTCTGTGTGACAGTCTGACTAACCTTATTACACATTATTCTCCCTTATGCTTTCTGTGATCCAGCCACACCGGCCCACTTGTTGTACCTCATTACATAACATTCCACACCTCCTGGTGCTGGTTGTCTTGTATAGGCAAAGAGAATACCCCTGCCCTTTAATGTATCCCAAAGGAATTCTCTGTTTTTATTAGAAAATCCTCGATAGGAAATTGGGTGAGATTTCCTAGTGCATTAGACTGGTATCTCCTTTTTCAGGAGTGACTGACAAATGATTGAGAAATATCCTCTTTACCTTGGGGAGAGATGGGGAAGGAAGAGGACCTGACCAAAGCTAGTTTTCATTGCTGAAGGACAGAAGGCTAGGTTAGAGGAAAAAAAGGTTTGTTCACTTACAACTTTCTTTTTCTCTGATTCCAGCTGCATTTGTTCTTTTTCCTTGTCTCGGATTTCTTTGCGTTTTTCTGTATATTTCAGGTGACTGACCTCTCTGTCAAAGTAATTGCTTACACTTTGTACCTGTTAACAAAAACATAACGAGAAAACTTCATAATCCAGAAGTTCCATTTCAAATGATAACACAAAGCTCAGCAACATTGCCTTTGATCATTAGAAGTTCTAGAGTGGAGATAGTAATGTCCAGGTCCTTTCTTTGCTTTACTCATTTTGTAGGCTCTGGATAGATCCTAAGTAGCATATGCCGATTTAAAAATACTCTCAAACTTGTCCAAAGCTGTATATATCAGTGACTTTGCCAAATACCTTCTCGTGGGAGAAATGCTACCCACTAGGACCTTTTATATTGAATTGTGCTTGATGTGAATGTAAGTAGCACTTTTTTTCTCCAAGGAGTAAACGTTATACTTGAACCTCTGTGAGCTCTTGGTGGTTGTCATTTGGTTCAAATCTGTGGAATTTAGGTTAGTCTAATATAAACTCACTGTACTTACAGTCCACTGGAGAAGACTGATACTATACTTTCATGTTAGCTTCATGCATGCTGGTTATAGTCTATATCCTTCCTTTAATAGTTACTGATTCTTAAAGTCAATTCCATTCTCCTTTGGTCTCTCACCAAAGGAGGAGGGTTCAGTAGACCAACTGGTGACGAGACCTCTTCCAAGCACAACATGGTGTGGTAGAGAAATGATGGAATCACAAGACCAAGATTTGAATTCTGCCTCACCTCACCTCTCTGAGCATCAGGCTTCTCCTTCCTGAAGTGAAGGGGTTCAACTTGGCTATCTCTAGAGTCCTTTAAATTTTTATTTTTAAAGGTAAATTGTATTTTATTTGTTCCCCTGGTTACATGTAAAACAGTTTTTAACATTTGTTTTTAAAACTTTGAGTTCCAAATTCTCTCCTTCCTTCCTCCCCATACCCCGCCCCCATTGAGAAGGCAAGCAATTCAACATAGGTTATATGTGTGTAGTCATGCAAAACATATCCATAATAAGCCATGTTGTGAAAGAAAATATAGACCCAGGGGTAGCTAAGTGGTGCAGTGGATAGAGCACCAGCTCTGGAGTCAGAAGGACCTGAGTTAAAATCCGGCCTCAGACATTGAACACAAAACTAGCCATGTGACCTTGGGCAAGTCACTTAACCCCAATTGCCCTACCTCTCTCCAAAAAGAAAAAAAGAGAAAATATAGACCTCCCCCCCCCAAAAAAACCTCAAGACAAATAAAGTAAAAAAAATGTGTGGTTCAGTCTGCGTTCAAATACCATCAGTTCTTTCTCTGGGGATAGATAGCATTTTTCATCATAATTCCTTCAGAGTTGTCTTGGATCTTCATATTGCTGAGAATAGCTAAGTCATTTATAGTCAATCATCTGACAGTATTGCAGTTACTTTGTACCCAGTACATTTCACTTTGCATAAGCCTGTGCAAGTCTTTCCAGGTTTTTCTGAGAGTATCCTGCTCATCCTTTCTTATAGTACAATAGTGTTCCATCATAATCACATACCACGACTTGTTGAGCCATTTCCCAATTGAAGGGCATCCCCTCAATTTCCAATTCTTTGCCCCTAGAAAAGAACTGCCATAAATATTTTTGTACATATAAGTTCTTTTCCTTTTTGTCTTTTTATCTCTTTTGGAATATAGACCTCGTAGTGGTATTGCTAGGTAAAGGGTGTGCGTGATTTAACAGCCCTTTGGACATAGTTCCATATTGCTCTACAGAATGGTTGAATCAGTTCACAACTCCACCAACAGCATACTAATGTCTCATTTTTTCCCTCCAGTATTTGTCACTGACCTTCTTCTGTCCTGTTAGCTAATCTAATAGGTAGGAGGCAGTACCTCAGAATTGTTTTAATTTATATTTCTCCTATCAATAGTGAGTTAGAATATTTTTTCATATGGCTATAGATAGCGTTGATTACTTCATCTGAAAACTGATCTTATCTTTCGATCATTTATCAATTGGGGAATGGCTCTTATTTTTATAAATATAACTCCGTTCTCTTATGTTTGAGAAATGAGGCCTTTATCAGAGAAACGTGCTTTAAAATTTTTTTTCACAGTTAACATTGATAACTGTATTTCCCTCCATCCTACCCTGCCCTATTTATTCTATTCTCTCTCTCCTTTCACCCTGTCACTCCTCAAAAGTGTTTTGCTTCTGACTATCCCCTCCCCTAGTCTGCCCTCCCTTTTATCACCGCCCCCTCCAGTCCTCTCCATTTTTTAAGTCTATGATCCTGCACTTTAGAATTTTCTGATTGTACAACCACACAACAAAGATACTAACCATTGTTTCTAAACTTAGTAAGTACATAGCTAAAAGAACCCAAAGCAACTTTTTAAAAAATAATTGCCTCAGATATCTAATCACACAAATCCTCAAAGCAAAATATTACCAACCTCATTGGATGAAGGGTGACTCAATGTCCATGGAATCTCTAATATATGCAGCGTTCCATAATAATCAGCTATGGCTACAAATTGCTGCTTTGCTGAAAGATTTGTAAAAAGGGGAAAAGCTTAGCAAACAAAAAGTAATTTTAGAAGTTACATGTCCATGTGTTTTTGTTTTGCAGTCTCCTCTGGGACTTGTTGTTTCTACATGTGGTTGCATTGGTCATGGAGCTTTCATTGGGTTTTATAGCAGAGACCACATAGACATATGGAAGTCAGTTTTTCCAGTTTGGGGGAACAGAACAAAGATTCTAAACCTTTTGTCAGCCATCCCAAGCCTTCCTCCAACCACGCTTTCCTTGTCTGTGCTTCTCTGTGAGCCTGCCATCCTGACCCAGTGGGTAGATAACAGACATGCTCAAAGGGAAGGCAAACAAGGAAATGTGGGAAGATTTTCAAAGAATGCTTCTACAGGATATTTTAATTTGTAAGACTCAAAGGGGAAAATAAGCTTCCCATTTTTCCCAAATTCCAGAGGAATTTCAAAGCAGCAAACAGACCCGTTGCTTTCTCTTCTACAGAGCAGTAGATTTTTCCCCCTGAGATTTTAAAGTATAAACAAAACATCAGATGCTACTATAGAATTTTCATTTAAGAAACAAAACAACTCATCACATTTGTTGTTTTTCCCTTTTCTTCCCCAGGGAGCCTTTGTTCAAATCGATTATACTCTTGTGATCGAAAAGTTAGGAAAATTACTACTCTAGTATCTTTGCTAAGAAAACCCCAAATGGGGTCATGGAGTCATACATGACTGAAACAACTGAATAAGAGCCTGAGTTGTGGAGAGGGTGCTCAGCCACATTGGGAAAGGGAGTTTCCTCACCTGGGAGTTCCTTATGGTAATGTAATTAGAGGTTCAGTCTTCTAGCATTAGTTGAAAAAAATAATAAAAGAAACCTTATGCAGAATGCCCTCCCAAATTATTTGTCTGACTAATCAAAGTAACTGATATGAGTTCAGTGCATAGTCATAAAGATCAAAAGAGTGGAAACCATGGTCTAGAGGAAAGGGAAGGCTAAAGAGATAGAATTACTTGGCCTAGAAAAGAAAGGCAGAGGATGTGTCTAAGCAGTCACTGTCCAGCTCCCTCTGGGGAGGCTGGGAGGAATGAAGCCCTGGTTCATTGTTTGCTGGGGGCATTCTGCTACGATTTTCTAGCCTCAGCAGCACAGAATGGGTTCTGATTAGGGCTTCTATGCTGCTGCTTCTGTAGGAGAGAACTAGGATCCAAGAGATGTGAGGGGTGGGGAGTGTTTAGTCAAGAGTCTTATCTAGCTGCACCATGTCATGGAGAGAACACTCAACTTGGAACCCTGAAAATACCGATTCAGATTCTGCTTCAGACATGAACTTGTTCTAGGGCCCTGGGCAAGTCTATGACCTCTCTTGGCCATAGTTTCCTCACTTGTCAAATGCTCTCTTGGGGCAGGTGTGAAGCACTTTGCAAACCTAAAGCATCATGCGCACCTCAGTAGGAAGCAGCCTGGAGAGGGACCTCACCTAAGAGACACTGATCTGCCCCAGGAGACGGGGCTTCCCTATTGCAGTTCTCCATGGCAGTGAAACCCTAAGTCTAGTTAAAAAGAGGACAAAGAATGGTTCTTCATCTCTGATTGACCCCTAACTCTGTGACCTTGGGAATTTCCACATCTGTCAGCTGCTTTTGGAAACAGGTGCAAATGGGGGAATGATTTCAGGATAGCCTGGTGTGTGGTGTCTGACTGCTGCCTGGGGTTAGGGATTGACAGACTAGTAGCCTGGCAGCTTCTACCCGGGACGTGCAAAGCCATGGCTTAGATGCCAACAAGAGGGACAATTTGGCATTCTGTGTCAGTGGTGAGCAGCCGAAAGAGTAGTATCAGGCTTCACTGGGGGCCCCGCAGTGACCTCAGGTATAAAAGAACATGTTAAAAAAATTAACATAAGCTGTGGTTTCCTTATGAGAAGTATAATGTCCTTGCCAAGAGGAGCAATGCTCTGTAGACCCCGTCTGAAACATGGAGGTCACTCCTCATCAGGAGGGTCTTGGACACACTTGTAGCATTATCTTGAGGAAGGAAACAAGGATGACGAAGGGACTTGAAGCTATGTTGTAGGAAGTTTGGTTGAAGAATCTAGTAATGTTTAGTCTAGGGTAAGGAGATGTGGGGCTGGGGTGCATCATTTCTATCTTCAAGAATTCAAATCAGTTATGTCATTTGACAGTGATGTTAGCCAGCTGCCCTCTAGTACCAGGGTCATGATCTCTAGGGCTTTTCACCATTGGGAAACAAAAACTGGCTTCAGTTCAGGGAAAAACTTCCTGATCAGCCAATCCACAAGCAGATGTTAAATGCCTGCTGTGTACCAGGCAGTGTGCTAGGTGCTGGGGATACAAAGACATAGATGACCTAGCCTTTGCCCTAAAAGAACTTAGACTCTAACAGGGGAGACACCATACATATAAAGGGAGATAACAGTAGCTGGGGGAAGTGGCAAAGACCTTCTCTAGGTGGTGATGCTTGAGCTGAGTCTTGGAAGGAAACCAGGTGATCTAAGAGACAGGGGAGAGGTGAGTCTTTCTAGGCATAAGTGACTCTCAGTGGAAGGGCTGGCAGGTAGGAGATGGAGCTTCATGTTTGAGGAGCTGCAGGAAGGCCAGCACTAGGGGATTGTGGATCGTAGGAAGGGAAGTAAAGAGGAGGAAGTGGCTTTAAATATTTGATCTGGGAGGCAATAATAATAGTAAACTAGAGTTTACTTAGTAAAGAGAAAAGAGTGAAATGTGCACTTTTGGAGAATCCATTTGGTGGCTGGAGTGGGAAGGCATGTGAGATCCCAGTTGGCTGGCAGGGGCATTAGTCCCTGTGAATGGTGATGAGGATATGCAATGGGGGTGCCTGGGTATGACAGCAGGATTTGGTATCTGATTGAATTTGTGGGGTGAATGAAAGTAAGGAGGGTGAGATCAAGATTATGAACTTGGTCCTGGTAAGTATGGTGGAGCCTGGGACAGATCAGGAGAAGTCATGCAGTGGGCCCACCTGTCACTGGAGATGTTCATCGAGAAGCCAGGTGACCATTTGTCAGGCTTAGTAGAGGGGATTCATTTCAGACCGAGTGAATGCTCTTTAAGGTTCCTTCCAGCCTTAAGACTCTAGGTCTAAAATGGGAGAAATAGCTTCTGCCCTTCCTCAAAGAGATGAAGGTCAGATGTCTCTCTCATGTAAAAGCTCTTCAAACAGGTACAGAGCACAATAGAAATGTGCAGGAGGGCTAGCCACAGCTGGTCCCACACTCACTCCTTCCATTCAAGAGTCTGAATCAGGCTGGGGTCCAGGGAAGAAGGCAGCTGCCATAGTTTGGAGACAAGTGATTTGGGCAAAGTACTCACTAGGCTTCTTCATTTTATCCATTTCAAGGTCTGAGTCATTCACATTCATGGAGGAGGGAGCCTTCTTTCACACTCACCTTCCAGAATGGATGGGAAAGTCACAATGCTTAGCTCATCACGGGAGGGATTTATGTTGGATAATTTTCTAACACTGGAGACTTGTCAAACCTCAGAATGTGTTGTGGAGGGAGGCTGTGGCATTTCCTTCTCTGGAAGTCTTTAAAAACAGATGGGTTTTTAATCTGTTAGGGATGGATCATATGACTTCCTGTAGGAAGGGACAGAAGACCATTTTATAGCCTCTTCCTACATTATGATTCCTCTAATATTAAGTAAGATCACTTTAAAAGACCCTTGTTAATAGGTTAACAAGGAGTGCCAGGCATAGTGGAATGTTTATTGAACTTGAAATCAGGAAATGAGTCCAAATCCCTACTCTATGTTGTATGAGCATGGACTAGTCATTGGTCTTCAGTCTCCTCATTGGTAAAATAAAGCTAAGGTGCCTGCACTTGTAAGCATCCATTGGGACAGGGACAGACACCAGATCTGTGATTAGCCCATAGCCCTAGGAGGTTAAAGTGACTTGCCAAGACTCCCAGAGCCGGTAGGCATCGGAAGCGGTACTTCACCCAAGGTCCTGCTGGCTTTGAGACTGACCCTCTGACCATCACCCCATTGCTTCTCACTTTGTCAACCCCTAATGCCAGCTATTGTTTATAAAGAACAAGATGAGTTTGGGTTGTCTCTTTTTCAGAGTTAACCTACTGGAGACTCTCCAGGGTCTGATATACATGATTGAAGTTATGCATATGTTTTGTGTCTGGGCAGGCTCGTGGGTTTTTTCCAGCAGGTCCCAAATATCAATGTATCCGTCTTCTTTGCCGACAAAGAAGACTCCTGGCCTTGTCAAGGACCAGTGTCCAGCTGTGTACCTTCTTGTTGAGCAGGATGACTGGAGGAGTGGTCCTTGCTGAAAAGAGACAAAACCCCACGTAAATACTCAGAGAAGTATTCGAGTTTTTGCTGTTGTCAGATGAAATAAAAGATGATTTTGAATGGCAGATCTACAAGTGAAGTCTTAAATTTTGATTCTGCTCTTAATACTTTCCTCTGATGTCCTTCCTCAGGGATCAGTTTAATAAAGAAATGCAGGGTTTGATTCTTCATTTTCTGTGCTCTCTGATTCCTTATTCTGATCTCAGCCTTCCTAGCAGAATGGAATGGAGGCTTGAGCCTTCCTGACTGGAATCTCCACTCAACCTCAGCCTTGGTAGTCAGCACCAGAGGGTGAAAACTCCTCTGTCAATCCTAATGTAAGCTAACCACTGCTCGCCCTCACCAGACCCAGGCCAAAGTCAGGGAACAAGCCTCCAAGTGCAAAGTAGCCAAGACTTGCCATGGAGTTCATAAATACTATTTGTGACCAGTTTGGCTGCCCTCCCTCAGGAGACCCTTCTTTTTCTTCCCCTCCATAACAAACGCAATAGTTGGAACATTGCTTAGGATCTTTCCTCAAGAAAAGTGTGTCAGGACCCACCCACCTTTCTGATTCCTCAGTCTGCTGTACCCACCTGAAATAATGAAGGCCTGGGATTGGCCAGTGTCCCAGAAAGGACCATATAGGAGCCAGCTTCCTGAGACTGAAGATCAGCTTGGCCTCAAGGTCTCTTTGGGGTGGGGGCTCTGACCTTGCCCTGTTTCTCTTAGTTCTCTTGCCCTGGCCTCCAAGCATATTTGCTCTGATCTCTGGTATTCGATGCTTCTGGAGCCTGCCTGCCTGCCTGGCATTTTCATCTCCTCCTTGCCCTTCTCTCTGCTCTGTACATAGCTTGTCTGTACCTGTGTATTTCTATGTTATTTCCTCTGTTAGAATAAAAGCTCCTCGAGGGCAAGGACTATTTCTTTTCTTTTTCTTTCTGTGTATTCCACAGTGTCTGACATTTAATGCTTGTTGACTGATAAATTGATTGATATGGTACCAGTCTGATCTTGCTATCCCTGGTCCCAGTGCTGACAAAGATGCTGATGGCAATGTTCCTATTGGGGATGGGAGACTGGAAGCAAGGGATGCAAAGCTAGCCAAATCTCTCACAGAGCCTCAAGGAAGAAAGTCCAGGGTCTCAGAGAATAAGCAGGCCAATTAGATTGTAAAGTGGGAATTCTGAATGTTGTTTTGTTCCACCTAGATGAGAAATTTATAAAAGTAATTCTAAGGAGATAAAAGGAAGGGGTTGTTTTGCAAAGCTCTGGAGGGATCTGCTTGCAAGCTGTGGCCCTGGCCATCTGTTGCAATTTCTATAAGTTGTGCCCCACAGGCGCTATGATGTGAAAGCAGCTCATGTATTGTTCTTTCTCAATAACCAGGGACAACACACCCACAGTTTTTGCTCAGCCATTATGCACATAACTTACAGGAACACCTTCTTTCCATATGGCCACATTCCAGCCCCCAATGGTGAGGACAATGTCCTGGTAAAAAGGGGATCTCTGGACAGTGTGAACACTTCCATCGTGGACCAAGTATCGGTTCGACGGCTTCTTACCTGTTAGAGTGGAAAGGTCATTTCTTGCCTATGAGAAGGCTACAGTTACCAGTGAAGACAAAAAGGGTCAGAGAGTAGGATTCTGGCTTGGGGGAGTGGGGAGAAGAGATAAACTCAGCCCCTTGGGACCAGGGGGAGCAGGGTGATAGAATGGAAACAACACAGGCTTGGAGGAGGGACACTGGGTTTGCATTCCCACGCCAACATAGCAAATCACTTCCCCTTCCTGGGCCGCAGTTCCCTCATCTGTAAAACGAGGGGATTGGACTCCATTTCTGCAGTTCCTTTCAGTGCTAACTCCCAAGAACGATCTCTTTGAATAGAGATTTGCAGCTCGTGCAAGAACTCTGAAGACTGGTAAATTACCTCATGAATTAGAACACTGTCAGTTTAGTCTAGGTTCACAAAGGAAGCTACTGGGTGGATGAGAAACGCTTAATATTTATTGAATGAATACATAATTGGTAAACATCTTGGGAAATGGCCTGAGAAAGTTTTGTTCAGGTCCCCGTTTCTATATTCATTCAACAAACGTTAAGTCTTCCTATTCACCTACTAGAGGTTATGAACATAAATCAAAATCAACTTTATTTGTTCACTTCAAAGCACTTTAAAAGAAATTTTTTTGTTTTTGTTTTTGTTTTTTGCTTTTTGGAGGGGAGAGGGCAGGGCACTTGGGATTAAGTGACTTGCCCAAGGTCACAGGCTAGTATGTGTCAAGTGTCTGAGGTCGCATTTGAACACAGGTCCTCCTGACTCCAGAGGTAGTGCTCTATTCACTGCACCACCTAGCGGCCCCATTACTTAAACGAATTCTGAGCCTCATTATGTTGTTTGGACAAAGGCGTTTACATCACCTCTTCCACATAGAATCCTTATTTTCCATCAATGTGTTTCCTCTGCTAGGAAGACTGCTCCAATTTCCACAGTCCTCTGTGATCTCTCCCTCTGTCTTGCATATCATACTTAGTTCTGTACCTGTCACATCCCCCAGCAGAATGGAAACTGCCTGAAGGCAGGGGATATTTCTTTTCTGGTCTCTTTATCCCCAGGGCCTAGCCTGGAGCCTGGCATATGATCAGCACTTTGTAAAAGTTGATTGAATCTGACTGACCCCATCTATGGGTCCTGGACAGTTTCCTCTTTGCCCAGACATGGGGTGAGCTGCTAATTAAGTAGGAAATGATTTACTGAATTTAAGTAAGGTATACATGTAGCTTTACTGGGTTAATACAGAACACTGAAGGAAAGAAGGGGGCAAGTGGAAGGTTGCTGTTCTCAGGAAACCTTCAGTTGGTCTCTCATTCCATTCTGAACCACCCTCAGCTTTCTGTTTTCTGCTGGTTGATATGTCAGAACAGATTTCTTCTGTCTCCTGGCGCCCTTTGGTGGATTTTTTTTGCACTGCAGCACTAACCCAGATATTGCTACTTTGAATTATATTTTAAAACAAAATTTTATTTTAAGAAACTCCTCGTTTCTCCCCGAAAAGATTGCAGTGGAGCTTGGTAGTGGGATGGAGCTTCTCCAGATGACCACCTTTACAAGGGGGCCTTGAGATTCCTAGCCAGGATGCAACCATCCAAGTATCTGGGATTCGAGGACCTTGGGGCAGATCCTCACTCTCTCTTACCTGAGCTTGGGCATGTCAGTGAACCTCCCTGACCTCTGCTTCTGCATCCAGAAGATAACAGGGTTGGACTAGATGACTGATGGGCTCCCTCCCAGCTCTAAATCTCTAAGTCATAGTATTTTAACACTAATTTTTATTCTAGTGAACCATTTTTTAAAACATGTTAAAATTATAGCTGGGAGGGGGGAGTTGGATTGCAGCAGACCCTTGGAGCATGCTGGGCCATAGGATGGCTTTTTTGTAGATGTGTGTTTTGAGCCATGATGCATCCAGAGGCTTCTGGTTATCGACCGTGTGTCATTTCCTCCTGGTAGTGGAGATGGGCAGTGGAAAACTTCAGCCTGCTCTCTCTCTTCTTCTTCTTTTCTGAACCTGCGGGTCAGGACTCTGACAGATCTCCCTTGGCTTTCTGTGGTTGAGGGAGGGAATGTCTTCTCTGCCTACCCTCTATTCCCCAGTTATATATGAGTATCTGGGTTTATCTGGGTGGAGTGGGCTGACTTTCTTGCTTTAGGGTTCCTTCCCAGAGCACAGGTGACCAAACCAATCCTGAGAGCTGAGGGAAGGAAGGAAAAGAACTAAGCATTTATTAAGCACCTCATCTGTCTTAGGCATTACTTGAAGCTCTTTTTATAAATATTGCTTCATTTGACCCTCACAACGACCCTTTGAGATAGGTACAATTATTATCCCCATTTTACAGCGGAGGAATCTGAGGCAAACAGAAGTGATTTGCCCAGAGTCACCTAGGCCAAAATTTAATTCAGGTCTTCCTAACTCTAGACCCATTCTTCATCCATAAGCTGCTATGACTAAGGGGCTGGCCAGAGATGGTCTTATTGAGCCTAGGGGCTGTGTGGGAGTTTTGTGAATTCAGTGGATGAGGCTAGCCAGAAAATTTGGAGTTTGGATGAACTGTGGAGCAGCAGATTCAAGGTAAAAGTCAAATGCCAGTTTGTGTTGTAAGTTCTTGTCTATTGGTGCTTAGGACTCTTTTGTGTCTGAATAGTGTCTTTTGGAGTAGAGGAAGTAAATGGCTGTTCTATGCCTAATCTCTTGTTGCTGAGTCCCATCCAGTTCTTTGTGAACTCCTTTGGGGTTTTCTTGACAGTGATACTGGAGTGGTTTGGCATTTCCTTCTCCATCTCATTTTACAGATGAGGAAACTGAGGCAAACAGGGTTAAGTGACCTGCCCAGGGTCACATAGCTGGTGTCTATGGTGGGATTCAGACTTGGCTCTTCCTGTCTCCAAGTTAGCCTTCTCTCTCCTGGACCACCTGGGCTCCTTCATGGCTTAGAGATCACCTGGGAGCTTCTCAGGATCTTTAAAAAGATGCTGGGCCCTAACAGAGTGCCTCTGCCAGGAACAGCACAACGGAGTTTGAAACTTCCAGCCAGGGTCTGGTAGAACTAATGCCTCAGCTCAGCTGAAGGAACCCAAAGGCCTGACGCTCTGTTTGAAGCTGTGGGTCGTCCCTGTCAGCCCTGAAGCTGAAGCAGTAGCAGCAGCAGCGCTCAGGACACCCCGTGACCCCAGGGGAGAGCGGGAAGAGTGTGAGTCCCTGAGAGGCCGCTTGGCTATGTGACCTTGAGCAAGTCAGTTCACCTGCAGAAGCTTGCAAAATGCAGGGTTAGAACAGATGCCCTCTCAGTGCCCATCCAGCTCTGAATCTCTGCTTCCTGATCCCCCTGGGAGGGAACAGGGCTGGGGGAAGGCATTGCCCCAGCACTGCCTTTGGAGGTAGGAAGCCTTGGCAGGCTGGTTTGAGGGTGACCCTGCTTCTTGAGGGTGGAGGCTGTTTGATTTATGTCTGTGTGCCCTCAGCACCATGTCTGCTAGCATGGTAGGTACTTAATAAATGCTTGATGTTTAAAAAAAAGATGATCTCTAGAGGAAAGGAAGAAAACAAGCATTTATTATGTACCTGCTGTGTGCTGTGTGCCCAGCTAAGCATTTTACTACTATTTCACTTGGCCCTCACAACACCTCTGCAAGCCAGGTGCTGCTATTGTCCTTATTTTACAGGTGAGCAGGTATGAAGTGAGTCGCCCGTGTTGTCTAGGCTAGGCTTGAATTCCAGTCTTCCTGACTCTAGGCCCATACTGGGGGGGAGTGGAGGTGGCATATGAAGGCACATAGTATAGGTAGAACACGACTCCCCTCTTTTGGCAGTCTGTTGACTTCCCCAGGAATGAACCAGAGTCCAGGGCTCCTTGGTGCAGAGAGAGCCAGTGGGTCAGTGACTTCATACTCAAGTGGTTAGTTAGTACAGCTCGCAAAAAGTCCTTCCCAACTTCCAAGCAGCCTCTCGGCCATGTCAAACTCACGGACTTTACTGAAGTTGTAGGGTCTCTAAATTAAATTTAAATTTCTTTGTTTTGTCACTTAAACTATCAGATCAGCCCTCTTCATCACATGTAGTTCAATTGGTATCAACTGGAGGCTGACTACCCTTTAAATTCATTTTTAGAAGAAAAAGATTCTATCTTTTTTTTTTTTTTGCTTTTTGGAGGGGGAAGATAGGGCAATTAGGGTTAAGTGACTTGCCCAAGGTCACATGGCTAGTTTTTTGGTGTGTGTGTTAAATGTCTGAGGCTGGATTTGAACTGAGGTTCTCCTGACTCCAGGGCCAGTGTTCTATTCATTGTGCCACCTAGCCACCCCAAAAGGTTCTATTCTTTTTTTTTTTCATGATGTAACATTTTATCCACTTCCAGATAGATAGGGGATGGCTTCAGAGTGCAAATTGAATCAATCCTCCTCTTCCTCTTCCTCCTCCTTCTCAAAAGGTTCTATTCTTAAGGAGTCAGGAAGACCTGAGTTCAAATCTAGCCTCAGGCACTTACTAGCTGTGTGATCCTGGGCAAGTCACTTAACCTCTGTTTGACTCAGTTTCCTCATCTGTCAAGAGATATAATAGTAATACCTATTGTTGTGAGGATAGTTGTGAGGATCAAATGAGATAATAATTATAAAGCACTTAGCACAATGCCTGGCACAAAATAAGCACTATACAAATATTAGTGATTGTAGTAGTAGTAATAGTAGTAGTAGTAGTAGTAGTAGTAGTATGTATGTATGTATGTATGTATATATGAGTGTGCCCAAGGAATGGAGGGAGCTGCTTTATCAATATGAATTTTTTTTTAGATTCTTTTTTTTAAATTAATTTATTAGTTTAGTTTCAGTTAACAAGATTCAATTCCATAGTTCCTTGATTTTCAAATTTCCTTTACTTCCCTCCCCCCTCCCCACACTACAGCATATAGTCCAGTATATGATCTGCAAATGCATTCATATTAGACATTATTCCAATTACAAAGGCGTATTGTACTAGGTGGGATGAAAGATGGTAAAGAAGAGATAAAACCAAACAATGAGAAGAACAAGATCATTTCGTTTGCTTCCATCAGGATTCAGGCTCAGTTCTTTCTAGTTATATCTCTGGATGGTGCATTTCTCACTTTCTTGAGTTTTTCGGGATTAACTTATATCACTGCATTGCTGAAAAGAGTCCAGTCTGTCATAGTTGGTCGTCACAGATATGGTATGTCTGTGATTGTATACAAATTTCTTCTGATTCTACTCTTCTCGCTCAGCATCAGTTGTCAATATGAATTTTTAAAAGGAACGTTCCTTTGTTATGCTTTCCTCTTTAATACAAGCATGAGATGAGATGGGGGAGAAGCTTCTGCATTAGTGGAGAACAGGCACTGGTGGGGGCGCCCAGTTTCTGCGTTGTACTGATTTCCCCAGAGCCTCAGCCATGGGATAAGGAGAGAACCAGCATGATATGTGGTGACAGGGGGCTGGCCAGGAGGCCTGTGTCTAAGTCCCTCTTCTGACACAGGCAGGCAGTGTGACTCTGGGTAAGTCCATCAGCCCCTTGGTGCCAGGCTCCACTCTCCTAGTTACAGGGATGTTGCCTATGGAATTGCTAGTCCTAGCCTCATCTCTCAGTCCGTTGCCTTTCCTCCTGTATCTGCCTGCTCCCCTTGATGGTCATTGCCCACCTCTCGTGCAAGCCTTGATTACTGCCAGCCCAGACTTGGGAGACAGCTTCAAGTTAGGTCTTCCCGCCTCCATTCTTTGCTACTTTTTACTGCCTGTCGTGCTATAGGCTCCAGGGTCAGTTTCTTATTTAAACTTCATATTTTCCCAGTGCCCAGCCCAACATTCTGCAAAAGCCAATGATTCATAATATGGTTGTTAAATCTGTTCTTCCTACTAAAGGAAGATTTTGTAGTGTTAACTCTTCTCCTCAAAACTCTTCCAGGGCTCCCTACTGCATACTGAATAAAATAACCTTAGTCTTTTTTGTTTGTTTGCTTAAGGCTGTCAACATTATGGAAGCCAGTGTTTCAAGCTTTATCTCATAGCACTCCTTTGCACATATATGATGCACTAGTGAAGCTGGACTTTTTGCTGCCCCATGTACACATCCTGCCTTCTCTACCTTTTGCTCGTGTCATTCCCTACATGTGGACTACTCCACCTGCCTCCCCATCCCACCTTCTGCAAGAGGCCTTGCTGTAAGCCCCCACCCTCAGGGTCTTCTCTTTGAGATGACTTCCCATTAACCCGTCCATCATTGCATGCATGTCTTCTCCCCCAGTTCCTTGCCTTTCTTCATGTTCCCAGTGCTCAGCACAGTGCCTGGCCAAGAGTAAGAGCTTAATAAATGCTTGTTGTGACTGACCTATTGAACTCCCATCAGTCCTTTGAGGCCCAGATTGATTACTGCCTCTTCTGTGAAGCCCTGATCTCGTCCCTCCCTCCCTGCCCTGAATCAGTGTGGATCCTTCTGCCATCATACTTGGAATTTGGCTTGCACCCCTTATACAGTTACCATGTTGGGTTATTGTTCCTTGTGTATACATAGTTTTAGCTCCTGTTTTTTGTTTGTTCTCAGAACCTCTACTGGGTGGATACTTTACAGGGGACACTTAATACATGTTCATTAAATGAATTAAATTAATGATAGACATTTTGGAAAAGGTTCTAAATAAGTTCTGTTCAGCTTTGTTCCCTTGTCTCCCCTATAGCTAGAGACAAACTGGGGCGGGCATAAAGCTTCCTTTGTGAACCAAAACTAAATTGATCTTCCTCAACAATTCATAAACTGGTTCCATCAGTAGTGTTCCATGAAGGCAGGGACTTAATTAACCTCTTTCATCCCCACCTGGCAAGGGCCTTTCATGACGGGTGGCAAGTGTCATCTTAATAGATTGTTGTCATTTATCACGGTGCTGGGAGACAAGTTCATAAAGAAAGCTATTTCCTGTTTGTTCTTTTCTGAAATCAGTGTAGTAAGCACCAGAAAAACAGCGCTGCGTTATATATCAATGAAGGAATGGTTGTGCAGAGACAAAGAACCTGGGCCTTTAACACAGACATTACCCAAAATCCCTGAGTGACTGTCATTCTGATACTTGAAAATCAGGTAAAATGAAGTGATATTTGTAAAGCGCTTTGCAAACCTTAAAAGTGCTCTAGAAATGCTTCTGTTCAGTCATTTCAGTCCTGTCTTTGGGACCCATTTGGGGTTTTCTTGACAAAGATACTGGAGTGGTTTGTCATTTCCTTCTCCAGCTCATTTTAAAGACAAGGAAACTGAGGCAAATAGGGTTAAATGACTTGCCCGGGGTCACCCAGCTAATAAGTATTTGGGGCTGAATTTGAATTCATGGTGATGAGTCTTCCTGATTCCAAGCCCAGAGCTAGATGCCACCTAGATGCCCTCAGATAAATAAATACTAGTCATCATCATCATTATCATCATCATCATCATCATCATCATCATCATCATCATCATCATCATCATCATCGCCGCCGCCGCCACCACCACCACCACCACCCCAAGTCTTTCCAGGCAAATCATCCCTACATCTTTCAAGCAATCTTCATTTTATGTGATCTCCAACACCTTCACCATCTCCTGACTGCTCTATTCTACTCTGCACAAGCTCCAGCTGGCCAAAGTTCTTCCTAAAACATGGCACTGAGAATAGAGAAGAATGTGCAGACACAGGCTAACCACAGGAACTCTGTCCTCCCTGGCCTCAGATACCAGGCCTCTCTGAATGCAGCCCAAGATTTCTTTAGCTTTCTTGGCTGCCACCTCAGACAGTTGCTCATATTGCATTTAAAGTCAATTCAAATCCCCAGATCTTTTTTCAGACAAACCATGGTCTAATCACATTCCCCCATCTTGTTTGGGTGAAGTTGATTTTTTGAACTCATGGATGAAGGTTGACATTTATCTCTACTAGATTTCTACTTATTAGATTTGACTCAATGATCTTGCATTTTGAAATCTATTTGGATCCTGGCTTTGTCACTGCAAGTTGGGGTAATCTACTGATCTGATGAGCACATCACTTATGCCTTTACCCAAATCATTGACACACATACATTAAGTAGTACAGGTCTAAGCACAGATTCCACCCATACAAAGTTCAACCTACTATAAAACTTAGTAGATGGTCTGTGAGAGTTGTTGTTGTTAAATTCATCACCTTGCTGTTAATTGGGTAATGAGCTAAGTAGACCAAGATCACTGGGTCATACTTGAAGCCTTTCTAGCATGATGGGGATCTCCAGATGCTGATCCTGGAATCTGGGTTTTGCATTTGGAATTCAGGTGTGCCTTGGCATCAGGAGGAAGCTCTCAAGGTAGAATTTGAGTGGAGGTTGGGGCTGGTGGGGCCCAGTTTTTTATATTGACCCATCCAATCTGTCTAGTTTGATTTTTTCACTGTTATTTTTTATAAACTGACAATATCAGCCTATCATTTCCACATTATACAGACACAACTCTCATTCCCAATTCTCCTCAGAATTCACCTGTGCTTCTCAATTCCTCATCTAGAGGCTAGAGGCCAATGGAGTAGTTTTATGAAGCAAGCAACCACTGCAACTTACTTATCAATCTTCCAGTATCATGATCTCGTTGCAACCTCCAATCCGTGTATATCACTTCCCCATCCTAAAATGTCATATAAGTCTCATAAGTATGATGACAACATAATAAAGATAAAACTCTTTAGTAATGCTCTTTTGACTATAATTACCATAATACCATCCCCTGGCCAAATTGAATTTAATGAAAAGCCAATTAATGCAGTTGGCAAAAGAATCAGATATTATTTAATGCCACTTAGAACCTCACCAAATGGTTAACTGAATTTTTTATTATTTAACAAGTTTTTATACATATATGTATATCCATTATCCAGATGATACATTCAAAAATTAAGCAGCCCCCCAGATTTATGCTTGGATTTTTAAGTAATTCAGTTAATTGGGCAGCAGGATTTTTTTTCCTTTGATCCAAATACAGACAAGTTGCCCCAATCTGCCACTCTACTTTTACCTGGCAGATAAGTCTCTTGACAAACTGGCAAATTTCTGAATAAAGATTGAAAATTTTTAAACCTTAAAATACTACAGAAATATTAGTTCTTCTGATTTTCATTGTTCTTCTGGCTAAGAGGATTCTTGCTTAGGTATGTGGAAGATCTTGAAGGCCCCATCTAACTCTGATGTTATGATACTAGGGTTCCCATGGAGGATTCTCTTGCCTTCTCTATGCTACAGTTTCCTTGCCTCAAGGCAGTGTGGTATAGGGGATAGAGTGGAGGGCTTGACGCCAGGAGGAGCTGGTTTGAAATCCAACTCAGATACTTTCTTTTTATTTTATTTTATTTTTTTAAAGCAATTGGGGTTAAGTAACTTGCCCAAGGTTACATGGCTAGGATTTTTTGTTTGTGTGGGTTAAGTGTTGGAGGCGGGCTCCGAACTCAGGTCCTTCTGACTCCAGGGCCGGCGCTCTATTCACTGCGCCACCTAGCCGCCCCTTCAGATACTTTCTTAGCTATATGAAGGAGGTCTCTTCCAACTTTCAGTGTATGGTCCCATGGTATTACATAGGCTGTCGTAATGACCTCGTGGGGGTGGTTATGATAGCATGACAAAAATTATATACACCAGAAAGCACATTATGAACGTCAGCCCTGACTCGACTATCAACTAGAGGTGTGATACTTATCTCTATGACTTGGTTTCCCTTCTGTTAAATGAACTGGTTTAGAAATAATCTCCAAAACCAACATTCTTTAACTCTGTAGATATTCTAGTGACTGAAAGAATTTTTTAGTTTATATCAATGACCAATCAGTTTCTCTGTAGTTTTTTGAAATGGGAGCAAGCTAATAAGTTTCAGTTGAATGGACTTCTCTGGTTTGGAGTTTAAATAAAAAACAAAAATAAATAATTTTTTTGAAACTATAGGACAGGACTTAAAGCTTTTTTATATTGAGGGCCAAGAGATTTCAGGAGATAACAGATATAAAGCATAAACAGGAAGAGGAGAAAGTGGCAGGTAATGGTCAAGTAGATAGTGTGTTAGTCCTAGATTTGGGAAGGTTTGAGTTAACTGGGTGACCTTGGGTAACTTAAACTCTATCAACCTCAGTTTCCTCATCAGTAAAGTGGGGATAAAAAGTAGTCCTTACTTCCATGAGATAGCATATGTGAAGTGTTTTACAAACCCTTAAAGTGCTATATAAATGCTATTAGAACTACTAATTAGATGAACTAGGTAAAGACTGTATCTTAGAGCCCTATATGGAAGAGTTTCTTTTTGCTTCAAGTTTTAGCTGGAATCATTGCCAATCAAAGGTATAGATGAGTTGAGATGGTTCTGTACAGAAAGGCCAGGTCAGAATAATAATGATAATATTAATAATTATAATATTCAGCCCCGAAACCCTTTTCCCCCTCCCCCCAAGCAGTCAACAATTCACTATAGCAGCTGAGCAGAGGACAGGGATTGTAAGAACACCTGTCCATAGCAAGAAAGAATGGGGGGCAAGGGCCATTCTGCCATGTCCTTGCAAAGAATACACAGGGTGTTTCTATTTTATGACAGTGCCAAGTAACAAGATGCCTGTTGGTCCTTGTACGAGAGGAGAAGGTAAAAAGACTAGAGAAACATTTCACCACTTTCTGGGTCATCATAGAGAATGGAATGTTCTGGAAAGAACTGGAACACTTGAACAAAGAAGAAAAAAGATCAGAAGAGGCCTAGGGGAATCCTAACTTCCTTTAGGAGGTTTGAGGCTAGAAAATGGGGCACAAGGAAGGAAGGATCATGGCATGTTTAGAACTGAACAACTGGCTTGAGGTTTTTCCCTTAAAGCAGGGGGCTGGGACTCTCAAGAGGAGGAAGCAGCCTCTTGTGCTTCAGGAAAAGATGGTGATGAGGATCCACAGGAACCATTAGGAGAAAGGCTATCCAATAATATTTGGAGGAGAACTCCAACTCATCTGTAAAATGGGTGCAATCTGTAAGATGATAGAGGAATCTATGAGATGGATTTTCTCATTTGTTAAATGGGGATAGGAACAATAGCTACCGTAGATAATATTTGTAAAGCAAAGCTTAAAGGACTATATAAATGCTAGTTATTATTATTATTGTTATTATTTAGTTTTTCCTGCATTTTTGTCTCTTCTCTTAGGTTAGTTCAGCTCACTGGGGGCAAGAACAATGCCTTGGACTTGGCACAAGTAGCTAGCACAGTGCTGTAAATGTGGTAGGTGCTCAGTGAGGAAAACATTTGGTGACTGGTCAAGAACCAGTAAATGACCTATTTTATGATTCTTTTTTTATGTTCACAAAAGAACCCTTAGACTAGAGAGAATGATCCAGCAGGTTAAAAAAAGTTTCGAAAGAAGTTAGACGCACTTAAAATACCGGACGTTCATAGGTATGAAATTATAAAATACACTCCAGTTCGTGAGCTCTTCTAACAGAGCTCTATTTTAGCTTACCTCTGTTCCAACAAAGAACATCGTGTTATAATTCTCCATTGGCTTGAGGGTTTTGGCCAAACCGGATTCTAAGTTGTGGAAGGGGTCATCTCCCTCAATCAGGGCTTTCTGTTGGAGTATCTGGGCATCTTTCAGAAATGGATGGAAGAAACACATTTTTATAGTTAAAAAGACCAGTCACAAAAAAATGTTCTTTAAATTACCTTGTTTCTAACCAAGCACAAATCAACACAAAATGGAGCCCAGAAGTATTTGCTTTTTGTGATAGGTCAGGACTCAGGGGTGGGGAACCTATGGCCTCGAGGGCTCATGTGGTCCTCTAGGTCCTCAATTGTGGCCCTTTGATGGAATCCAAACTTCACAGAACACGTCAACTGCACTTCAGGACCTAGAGGGTCACATGTGGCCTCCAGGCCATAGGTTCCCCACCCCTGAGTCAGGATTTTCTAAGTGAACCATCATGTCATCAGCAAATACTTTCTGTTTAGCCTTATGTCTTTAATTTTTTTTCTATCATCTTTTTTTGTTAGCTTTTCTAGGATAATGTCAAATAACACTGCAGAAAGGGACCATCCTTTCTTTATTCTAGAATTTATTGGAAAAATATTTAGTCGTCTCCCAGTGCATAGCAGCTAGCTTTTGATTTAGATGAGGATAAGGAAACTACAGCCTGTTTTTGTACTTGCTTAGAACTAAGAATGGTTTTACATTTTGAAATAAAGTGTAAAAAAAAATTCTTCCCTCAGAGGCTGCACCAAAACAGGTGCCGGGCAGGTTGCTGACTCCTGATTTAGATATATACTGTTTGTCATTTAAAAAGATCCTTCAGTGCCTTTTTAGAATAATTAAGTGTAGTACTTTGTCAAAGGCTCTTTCTGTGGTTTTGGATATTGTTGTTTTGATTATAATTAATTATATTGTTTTCCTAATGTTGAACCATCCTTGTATTCCTGCTATAAATCCAATATGACTATATTGAATAATTTTTGGATATATCATTGTAAACTTTTTATCAGGATTTTAGTTTCAATTTTTTTTCAGTAGATATTTATTAATGACATTTACCTTATCTTTTGTTTCTTTGCTTCATCTTTTCCTTGTTCAAGTATTAGGATTGTATTTATTTCATTAGAGGAGTTTGGTAGGGTATGTTTTCCCATTACTTTCTGAGAAAAATTTGTATAAGTATAGGTGTTAGTTGTTCTGCAAAAGTTTGATAGAGTTCTATAAATCCTTCTGGACCAGCTTTTTTTTTAAAAGTAGTTCCTTTATTTTGACTAGTTTAATTGCTTTTTCTGGAATTGTATTTTTTAAGATTTCTATTTTGTATTTCTGCTCATTTGGGCATTTCATATTTTTGTAGATAATTCTTACTTTTTTAATTTATCAGTTTTACTGGTTTATAGCTACATTAAGTAGGTTCTGATCATTTTTTTTATTATTTTCTGGTTATTGTGACTTCACCTATTCATTTTAAAATTTTGTTCTTTTGATTTTTTTTCTGCTCTTCTAAAAAGGTTAGATTAGCTTAAGGTTGACTTAAGGTTTCTCTTTTTAAAAAAATTAGTTTTTATGAACATCTAAATTATTTGATTTTGAATATTTGAAATCCTTTGGTACTGGTGATTGTGTGTGTGTGTGTGTGTGTGTGTGTGTGTGTGTGTGTGTGTGTTTTACATAAGAGTCTGTCATTGACCTATTCAAATTATTTTTTTTTTTATGTCAGTTTTCTTTTTTAGCTCATCTATTTCTAGTTGTGTCACTTTGGGTATTTTTTGCAAGTATTCAATAATGTAACTACATTCAGACATCTTATCATGAAATAACTTCTACCCCAGAACACAAATGTTTCCTTCCTCTTTAAAATAATTAGTATTTCACAGTAAACTTAATATAGCTCATCTTGTTTAAAGTAACCATCTATCCTTAGGACAATAGCATCCAGTCAATCAGGCAGCACAGATTTATTAGGCTCCTACTGTATGCCAGACATCTGTTACTTATCAGCATGGAGGGCTTTCCCTGTACTAATGCAGATTAGGAAACATGTCGAATTTAAGTTGCCAGAAGCTCAGAGAGGCTAACTAACTTGCTCAGGGTCACATAACTCGTGTGTTAGGGATAGAATTTGAATCTAACTCTTCCTGACCTGAAATCCTGTTCTGTATTCATTGTGCCATGGTTCCTCGCAGTGGTTACATGATACTATTTCATCCATTAGGTTTTTAAAAAGGCAAAGACCCCTGAGCACAAAAACATGATGCGATGATTCATTGCTTGTCTCTCTAATCTTCTCACCCTTTGGGGTACATGAGAATTGAATTTTGTCTCTTTCCACAGGTTGTCCAACGAAACCACCAATAGAAAATTTAAAAAATCTGGTCAGACTAAAGATGAAGTGTCATTTAGTTTTTTTTTTAAACCTTGTGTTTTAAAACCTGAATTCAGTCCTAACCTTTGCATATAGACAGTTTTACCACAGTGGACACTGCTTCTGAAAGCTCCATTTTTGTGGTTTCAACTCTGCTTTTCTTATAATTAGGCTAGCACATATTTGGGTGAGGTTTGGGAACAAAAACAGCTCAGACAATAGCAGCAACTCAAACTACCCATTCAAGAAGCTTCTCAGAGAGGGTAGGCTGTTACCTTGAAGTTGATAATGGAGAAAGTCATCTCTCAAGCTGATTTTGACTGGGCAGTGGTCTAAAGTTGTGCCACTTTTAGTCAAGGTTATCTTTTTGAGAAGAAAACAAAAAGAATATAAAAATTCCTAGTATATTTACTTAAATCATTCTTGAAAATAATTCTTTTTTATATTTACATTTAATTTTATTTTTCTCGATTTCATGTAAACAAAAATTTTTAACATTCATTAAAAAATTTTTGATTTCTGTATTTTCTCCCTCCCTCCAACTCCTCACTCTTCCTGTTTGAGAAGGCAAATAATTTGATATAGATTATACTTGTGCAGTATCATAAAACATTTCTGTATTAGCCATATTGTAAAAGAAAATTAAGACAACCCTCCCACATACCCAACTATAAACAATAAAGTAAAAAAATATGCTTCAATCTGCAGTTGGACTCCATAATTTCTTTCTCTGGAGGTGGATAGCATTTTTCATCATAAGTCCTTTGGAATTGTCTTAGACCATTGTATTACTAAGAATAGCTAAGTCATTTACAGTATTGCTTTTATTGTGTGCAATGTTCTCCTGGCTCTGCTCATTTCATTTTGCATCAGTTTTTTAAGTCTTCACAGATTTTTCTGATAACGTCCTGCTTGTCACTTCTTATATCACAATAGTATTCTGTCATAATCATATACCACAACTTGTTTAGCCATTCCCCAGTGGATGGGCATCCACTCCATTTACGATTCTTTGTCACCACAAAAAGAACTGCTATGTATATATAAGTTCTTTTCATTTTTCTTTGATCTTTTTGGGGTACAGACCTAGAAGTGGGCTGGCTGGGTCAAAAGGCATGCCCAGTTTTATAGCCCTTTGGGTCTAGTTACAAATTACTCTATAAATGCTCTCCAGAATGGCAGGACTGGGTCGCAGCCACACATCAGTGTCCCACATTTTCCACATCCCCTCCAGTATCTGTCATTTTCTTTCCCTGTCATGTGAGTGAATCTGATAAGTGTGAAGTAGTATCTCAGAGTTGTTTTCATTCACATTTTTCTAATCAATAGTGACTTAGAACATTTTTTCATATGACAATAAACACCTTTGATTTCTTCTTCTGAAAACTGCCTGTTCATATTCTTTGACCTTTTATCAATTTGGGAATGACTCATAGTCTTAGAAATTTGACTCAGTTCTCTATATATTTGAGAAATGAGGCCTTTTCAAAGAAACTTGCAATAAAACTTTCTCCCCAGGTTTCCTGCTTCCCTTCTGTTGCATTGGTTTTGTTCGTACAAAACCTTTTTAATTTGATGTAATCAAAATCATTCATTGTCTATCCCATAATGCTCTCTATCTCATATTTGGTCATAAATTCTTCCGCTATCCACAAATCTGACAGGTAAAATATTCCATGCTAAGAATACTAATTACTCTTTTTACAGAATACGACCATTCCTTGAATGAGAATCATCTGTCTTTCAAGCATTCACCTGGAATTCACCCCCAAGCCTGCTTAGCCTTAGTTATCCCTATCTCCGCTCATGACAGGACATCTGTCCTGGTAGCCAGAGTGGGAAACTACCTGACTCATTATTTCTTTCCCCCTCCTCTTCTATTAAGGGTATCACACACAGGTATGTTTACTCTCTTCCCTCTGTCTTTTGGCACTTAATTATAGCTCATTTCATTTGACTTCATGTAATCTTGATGTCTTCCTTACAGACATTCACCAAGTTCATGTAGCTGACTTGCAGGCGGACTTTTCTAATAACAACAAGATCTCAGAATTGGGAGGTACCTCGGAGGCCACCTAGTGTGCCCTATAATTGAGCAAGGGTTTTCTCCCACAGCACACCCATCAGTGATCATCCAATCCAGTCTTGGCTTTTGGACCTCTGGTGAAGGAGAACCTGCCACTTTCAGACAGTTATACTTTTTAAGGTAGTTGTCCCTCAGATGGTTCAAAGGTCTATTTCTTTGCTCCTTCTACCCATTGTTCTTAGTTCTGTCCCTCATGGCCACACAGAGGAAGACTATTCCCTCCCTCACATGGCAGCCTTTCAAATAATGCTACCCTGAGGTATTTTCTTGGGCTACTTGAACACCACCATGTTGGTGATCAGATTTATGTACAGTTGACTGCTTGTCTTCATTCTGTGCTAACATGATCACAGTCACCCTCCTTTGAAGCATGTTGCAGGCCTCTGTTAACCTGGATTGTCTTACTTTGTAGTAAATCTCGATTGTGTATATAAGTGAGTCAGTGTAGTGAGAACCAGCCTCAGAGAGTGTTCAGGAACCTTCTCTGACTCATGCTGCCTGTGTGATCCTGAGAAAGTGGCAGAATCCCCTGCATGCCCTAGAGTTGCATTACTTCCTGGTGAACTCCTTTCCCTGATGAAAATCCAGATTTTAATCCCACCCCCACTCCCAAAGTATTTTATATAATATATACAATTAGGATGGAAGTTGGGTTTTTTTTTTTTTTTGCCATAATACCTACCCTAATATGAGGCCTCCAAGAGAGATCTAAATGTAAAAAAGTAGAGGGTATGTCATGAGGAACCTCTACAGTTTCTTCTTTTTTTTTATCAGTTGGTGGTGGTGGAGGCCTTGTCAGCCTGATATCCCAGAAGTAGATGGTGCTAACAATGGAAAAACATACAAGTCATCCTCTACTAAAAAAATATGATCTTAAACATCCACAAGAACAAACATTTCAACATACAAAGAATGGAGAATTGTTTATGAAACTTCTGTTATGTGCAGTTTCTTTTTAAGCATATGTTAAAATTTAATAAGGTAGTCTGTATCCCCTTCTAAACTTCCTTCTCCTCTCTTCTGTGAATTTTTTACATATCTTACTGACGATGTTTTCTTTCTTTTTCTGTCACTGCTCCTGAGAGCCAAGAAAAAGGAAATCAACACATTGACTATGTCTGAAAATGTGTGTCTTATTTTGTACTTCAAGTCTGTCTTTGCCAAAAGGTTGGAAGCATGCTTCAGTGTCCATTTTCTAAAGTCCTCATTTGCCATTGTATTGATCAGGACTCCAAAGCTGTTCAAAGAGACATGGTGGAGTGGAGATGGGGACTTCAGTTATTCAGATATCTGCTGGAGCTCTCTGTCAAAATGAGAGCAACCAGTACCTTCTTAGCTTCCTTTAATGATAATTGCATCCTTCAGAAGTAGAGGGACCACAAAGGGAAATACTATTCTGGATCTGGTTCTCAGTAGTAAAGGGACACTGTTTTCTACAGTAGAAATGATAGAAATCCTTGGTGGGAAGTAATTGCTCCTTTCCAACTTTGTTATAGAAGAGAGGAAATCTAGTCATAGTGCAACATGTGCCCTAGATGATAGGAAAGTAGACTTCAAAGGAGTCAGAGAAAGGATAGGAAGGTTCCCCCTGGACTTTAAAATTCCTCTGGCAAAGTCTTCCCAGGAAGGATTGGAGATACTGGAGAATGAAATTCTGCAAACACAAAGGGAAACAGTCCTAAGAAGAAGGAAAAATGGAATTTGTCTGAAGAGACTGATATGAGTGCAAAGGGAATTCACCAGCCAACCCAGATGAAAATATATGTGTATATGTGTGCACATATATATATATGATAGGAATGAAGCTAGATAACATAGGATGAATTTAAAGCATGGCAGAATTCTGTAAATATAGTCAGGAGTGCAACAACTCAGAAAAAGAGGAAGATACTGCATGAGAAAAAGGTTTTGGGTTAAAAAAATACATATTGGGAGAAGAGAAAGAAATATCTAAGAAAGGATGGGACCTTTATTTGAGGTCTATGGAACAATGATAACAACAGAGAGAAGGCAGAATGGTTCAGTTCTTTATTTTACTTCTTCTTTCCTTACCAAGGAAAAGTATCTTCACACTGGGAGTTGAAACCCAAGAAAAATAAGGAGGTAGTAAGAGAATACCTAGTAGTCCTTAATTAGTGTAAGTTACCTTCACCTGGCTCAGATGGACTACACATCCTTGGAGACTGAAAGAATTGGCAAACGTGAATGCTGAGTCACAGTCAGTAATACTTGGAAGATCATAGAAAATTAAATGGATGCTACAAGATTGGAGAAGGGCAAATGTCCTAATTTCCAAAAAAGGAAAGCAAACAGATTAGGTTAACTGTGGGCCAGTAAGCCTGACGTTGATTTCTGGAAAAATTCTTGACTGGATCATTAAAGGGATGGCTGGTGAACCCCTAGAAATGGAAGCAGTGATGACAAAGACCCTGCCTGGCTTCATCAAGAACAGGTTAGGCCAGTCTAACCTCACTGCTTTTTTGTGATAGGGTTACTAACTACTGTAGGATTGGTTTACCTATATTTCAGCAAAGCCTTTTTGATAAAGTATCATATAATATCCTTGTGGAGAAATGGAGACATAGGGACTAGACAATAATACAATCAGATTAGGGATTATTAACCTTTTTCTATGTCACGGACCCCTTGGGCCATCTGGTAAAGTCTATGGACCCCTTCTCAGAATAACATTTTTAAGTGCGTTAAATAAAGGATATAGTATTGTAAAAAAAAAAAAAACCCAACCTCAAATGTGTTGAAATAGAGACATCAACATATATATTGTAAAAACACAAGTTTAACCTGGACCCCACGTTCAGAACCCTTGAATTATATTCAGACCTGCCTGAACGGCCAAACTCAAAGAAGAGTTGTTAATGATTCAGTGTCAACACGGCAGAATTCCTCCATTGGAATACTTGGCCCTGAGGTATTTGATTTTTTTTTTTTAATCAGTGACTTAGATAAAGGCATACATGAATGCTGATATTTACAGAAGACACAAAGTTGGGAGGGAGCCAGAAAGCTCTTACTTAGTAGGTTGAATATTACTAATAAGATCAAACTTAATAGGAATGGATACAAGGTCTTGTATTTGTATATACAAAAAACAACAACAACAACAACAACCCAAAACCAAAACCAACCCTCCATAACTACAAAATGGGGAAAGCATGTTGAAATAGCAGTTTTAAAAAAAATACAGGTTTTGTGGCCAGTTAAACATTTGTACCCATTGTTAATAATATGAATATAGTTCAATATTTTATATTATTGTTGATAATAACTTGCATTTCTATTAGACTTCATGGTTTATATAGTGTTTTATCTCTGTTGTCTCACTTGATCCTTTTAAGTTGTGGGTACTCTAAATTTAGAAGTAACAGAATAACTAGAAAGAGACATACTACTTTAAAGCTGTTTTATGGATGAGGGCATATGCTTATGCCACTCGTGATAAGAATGTGAATTATGGCATGATGAGCAAGCTGGCAGCAAGCCACAGTATTCCACTCTTTCATTATTAAAAACTAAATGAACACCATGCAGGCTATGCCTCTTCAAGGAAAAATAAATGACAAGAGCTCTTAGATTGTCATTAGAATTCCACATGTTTTGTATAAGCATAGATGATTAAATGTTTAAAAAATATAAATACCAGTCTATCGAACATGTCACAAGCTGACAACATATTCCACTTCGATTCTCAAAAACATAGCCCATTCTGTTGAGCTAAAAAGGACAGAAAAAGAAAAAAGAAATGGTTTAGGAAAAATGACTTCCAATAACAGATATATTCCTAATACAGTGAGTAATTGAATTTGTTATTGTTGTTCAGTCATTTTTTAGTCATGTCCAACTCTTCATGACCCCATTTGGGGTTTTCTTTATTTTTTTGGAGATAGTCTGGGTTAAGTGACTTGCCCAGGGTCACACAGTTAGGAAGTATCTGAGGCTAGATTTGAACTCAGGTTCTCCTGAATCCAGGGCTGGTGCTCCAGTTAGCTGGCCCTATTTGGGGTTATCTTGACAAAGAACTGGAATCGTTTGCCATTTCCTTCTCCAGCTCATTTTACAGATGAGGAAACTGAGGCAAGTAGAGTTAAGTGACTTGCCCAGGGTCACACAGTAAATGTCTGAGGCTGGATTTGAACTCAGGAAGATGAGTCTTCCTGACTTCAGGCCTGGCACTTCATCTGCTTAAGTAAATTAAGTGATCATTCTAAAAGAAAACCCTGCTAGACATCTAGCTTATGAACCCTTCAGTCACTATATTGGGAAAAGAAGAGGGTCAGAGAAGGGACAGGACCACAACTCAGGGTAAATGGAATGACAAAAACTAACAAGGGAAAGAAAATAGAGCCACTTTTGTTTTCTTGGATAAGGAGAATGATTGCTGGACTCACGGGTGGACAGAAATGGCCAATGGAAGGGGCTAGAAAGAGTAACTAGCTGAGCTGCCATGGACGAGTTCAAGTTGGCTGGCCCAGATGAACAATGTCCCAGGAGATGGAGAAATTCCCAAGTCAGTGTCAGTGGCCGTCAAAAGCCTCTCCGAAATGGGAAAGAGGCCCCAGCACTGGAGAAAGAGAAATGCGGACCATGGAGTCTGCATGCTATAGCCTAACGAGATTGACTTGGGTTCTTGACAAAATCTAGGATTTATTATTAAAGGGATTTAGAAAAAGAAGCAAGTCCTCACAAAGAGGCATCCTGGCTTCACCAAGAACAGGTTATGCCAGAATAACTTCATTAATGACTAACTTTTCTCATCTAGTAACAGGATATTAGGCTGGTAGATTGGGGGCAGTGCCATAGATCAAGCTTCCCTACCTGAAGGAAGTGATACAGTAGGAAAAGTCCTAGTCCTGGAGGCAGAGAACCTGTGTTCTAATCTTGTTTCTGATTCTTACTAGTCATTTGACTTTGGTCAAGTCACTTAGTCTCCCTTGGCCTCAGCCTCCTGATGCTCAAATAATCACAATCAGTCAAAACTATTGAAAACACGAGGGCTTGGATGAGATGAGCTTGGAGGTCCATTCTTCTATAATCCCGAGATCTCAGCAAAGCAACTGACCAAAAATCTTACACTATTTTCATGGACAAGATAGAGAAAGAATCTATAAACAATGGTTGGAGTTAGGTTGATTCAGATTGGGCTGAATAGCCAGACTCAATGTTATTAATGTTTCAATTATTAATAGTTAATGGCTTCAATTAATAATTAGTTATTAATGGTTGTGTTCACTTAGAAGGAGGTCTAGGCTGGAGCCTTCTGGAGGAATCCATGTTGGGTCCTAGGATGTGTGACATTTTAAAAAATCAGCACTTCTCTAAAAACACAGATAAACTGCCTGTTAGCTTTGTTGGTGACACAAAACCAGAAGGGATAAGCAAATTTACTCAGGCATAGAAGCAGGATCCTAAAAGATTTTGACAGACAAGGGTCTGTTAAAGAGTAGGGACAGGGACTGGAAGTGGGATTTAATGGATAAAAGAGAACTCTTGGATGAACAAATTCCATTTACCAGTTCAGGTTAGCGCTGCCTCTGGAGCTCAACAGAATTGCCTAGAGCACTGAGAAATGACATGACTTGCTCAATGCTGTGTCAGATGAAATATTGGGTCAAATCCTAGATAAAATTTAATAGGGATAAATGAAAAGTATTTCACTTGAGGTCAAAACATCAACTCTACAAGATGGGAGAGGTGAGGCTGGGTAGCATTTTATCTGTCAAAGAAGTAGAGGGTGGAGATGTGATAAGGATGGGGCCCTGCCCTGGTGCCAACATGTGGGGGGCTGCAGGGACTGCCGTGCCAGGTGGTGAGCAAAGTGGATGAGGTTAGTCTGCTGCAACCTGTTCTCGAGAAAGCCATCCTGGCTCTTTGGAACTATCATCTCCCTTTTCTGATATCCCCTGACCATTTATATAATGATCAGAATTTTCCTAGGAATTGAAGTCAAGTTCACTGACCTATAGTTTGCAGACTGTTTTTTTAAAAATTGGGACATTTATCCTTCTCCAGTCTTGGAGGAGTTCTCTCATTTCCCATGATCTTCCAAATGTTGCTGCAAGCATATTGCCCAGTTCTTTCATGAGGACACGGCTCACTTGGGCCAGGGGAGGATTAGAACACAACTTCTCTGCCTCCAGAACTAGAACTTTTCCCACTGTATGACTTCCTGCAGGTAGTTTCCTACAGCATCCCTCTGCTTCACCTGCATCCAGCTAGTTGCTAAGTATTTCTGCCTTTGCATCGGACCCCTTCTCTCCACTCAAACAACTACCACTTTATTTCAGACCTTAATATGCTCTCAGCATGGATTATTGCATCAGCTGCCTCATTGCACCAATCCATGTTGCACATGGCTGCCAAAGTAGTTTTCCTCAAGTACCCGTCTGACCTTGGGATTCCCCTACTCAGCCAACATCAGTGATCCCTCATTGCTGGAGCCTGGGTTCATTGCAGTCAGTCAGTGAATAAACATTTATTGAGTACCTAATATGTGTCAGGCACTGTGCCAAGCATCAGAGATACAAAAAGAGAGGAAAGGCACTCCCTCAGGGAATTCACAATCTAATAGGTGAGACAACAAGCAGATATCTATGTACAAACAAACTAGTTATGGGAGAAATGGGAAATAATTACCAGAGGGAAGGTACCAGGATTAAGGAGGGTAGGAAAGGCTCCCTAGAGAAGATGGGATTTTAGTTGGGACTTAAAGGGAACCGGGGGGCCAGTAGGTGGAGATGAGGGGGGACAGCATTCCAGGCATGGAGGACAGACAGAGCAGAGAGATGAAGTTTCAGTGTCACAGGATGGAAGAGTATATGGAAGGGAGTAAGGTATTAAGCAGGCTGGAAATGCAAAGGGGCTAAGTTACTTTTGATGTCGAATGTAGCGTTTTGTATTTGATCCTGGAGCCAGTGGGGAGCCCCTGAAGTTTCTTTTTTTTTTTTAAAGCAATTGGGGTTAAGTGACTTGCTCAAGGTTACACGGCTAGTCATTATGTGTGGGTGCTCATTTTCTGAGGCCGGATTCGATCTCGGGTCATCCCAACTCCGAGGCCGGCGCTCTTACTCACTGTGCCACCTAGCTGCCCCTGCCCCTGAAGTTTCTTGAGTAGAGGGGGAGGGGGGTGACCTGGTTGGACATACAATTTGGAAAATCACTTTGGTGGCACTGAAGGTAGGGATAGTTCCATCCTTTGTCCTTCTATAGTAGGCAGCTAATAAATGCTTAATTGATTCATGAAGGGCAAATAAGTACGCTCTTACTATCTCCTTACTTATCTTAGGTATCAACTTCCTATTAACCAATTTGTTTGTTTTGTCATTTTTCAGTAGTTATTCCTGAAGTCGTTCTCCTTCATAAAGAAAAGAGAGACAAAACAGGAATACACATAGGTGTAGACTTGACCCTTAGAAGAAGTCAGAGGTGTAAATGGAAACCTTGTGTATGGCTGCTCTTGTCCCAGAGTGATTACATTGGCTTCCTCAGGGGTTGTGGGGGGGGTAGGTGAGAGAGGAAGACCCCCAGAAGATGGGCTCCCTTTCACAGCACTTTTCACCCCAGGTTGGACTGCCTCAGTACCTCTGAAATGGAAGGAACTTCAGAGGCTATCCAGACTAACCCTTACCTGAAACATACTTGATTCTAGCGACTCTCCAGCCTTTATCTGAAGCCCTCCAGTGATAGCAATAAACAACAAAAACAGAGAAACAATAGCTGATATTGATACAGTGCTTTAGGGCAGATGGGCGGCTTTAGTGTGCAGAACACTGGGCTTGGGAGTAGGAAGACTCACCCTGGTGAGATGTTGGGGGATCAGCCCTTTGGAAATCGGTATTCATTTGTAAAAGCTCCCCTGTGTTACACATGATTTCAGTCAATTCCCTTAGGACACAGGGATGTTTTTCTAAGTATCCCTTTAATTCACTGTATAAATTCATCATCACTTGTCTTTACTGCATACAGATAATGCAGGGTTCTTTCCAAATGATGTCATTTATACCCAAGGAGGAATTTTTGCTCCTTATAACTGTCCTGCTCCTTCAGTAGATACAATTTTTAAAAATAAACTTTTGTTGGATTTTCAAATGATAGAATCTTCCGATTAGAAAGAAGCTTAGAGGTTGTTTAGAATCAGACCTACACAAACTGTGCATTTCCCTTGCCACAATCTTGGTATTTGTTTTGTATTTCTTATATGTGTAAGCTTTTTGAGGGCAGAGGCCATTCTTTTATCTTTGTATCTCCAGGACCTGGCCTGGTATAAATGCCTATTGACTAATACAACCTGTGGAGACAGGTAGGGTGGCCAAATATGAATGAACTTTGGAGTGACACAGACACGCCTGTCTGGGTAACTGTGTGCATTTTCTCTGGCTGCCCCCAGGTCTGGACTGCTCTCCCTCCTCTCCCCCTGGCTTCCTGCAAGTCCCAGCTAAAATCCCACCTTCTCTTAGAAGCCTTTCCTGATTCCTCCTTAATGCTAGTTATCCCGAAGTTCTGTATAGATCTTGTAAGTCCAGAGCTGTTGGCAGGTTTTCTTCCCTCCCTATTAGGCTGTGAGCTCCTTGAGTGTAGGGAACATTTTTTGTCCTTTGTATCCTCAGTGTTTAGTATAGTGCCTATCCTGTACACCTCAAGGCATACAGTAGGTGCTTAATAAAAAGTTTATTGATTTGATCTGACTTGAAGTACTCTGTATTTTCTGGCCAAACTGGACTGCAAAGGACCCCATTCGTTTTCTCACATGTCTTTCATTCTCAGAATGGATTCCCTTCCCCGCCCCCAGCCCACCTCCACATCTTGTCTGTTGTAGTTCCAACCTGGCTTCATGTACCTTTCCCTGACCACTCTACTCAACTGAAAATTCTTTCTTCTTCTTCATTTTCCCTTAAGAACTTTTCATTAGATTGTAAGCTCCTTAGAGGCAGGGACTGTCTTTTGCCTCTTTTTGTATCCCTAGTGTTTAGCACAGTGTTTGGTACATAGTAGGTGCTTAATAAATGTTTATTGATTGTTATTAATAATTGTTGAATCTAACATTTACCCATCTCCAATCTTTGGTTTCAATGTTCCCCCTTTTAAATTATATGTTAGATAATTCTTCTATAGTAATAAGACTTCATATTATAGATAGCAAAGAGCTGGCTTTAAAGCAAGGAAGAGCTGGGTTCAGGTGATGCCTTTGAAGTTCTGTGGCTGTGTAACCCTAGACAATGTATTCACTTAACCTTTCAGTAGTAAGTGTCTAAGACTGTAAGTTGCAGAGAAGGTGGCAACCTGCACTGGTAGAGGGAGTTTCCTCACTTGGGAATTCCTTATAACAGTGAAATCACAGGCTCAGTCCCTATCTCTGGGGGGAGTGCACTGTGGTAGAAAGACCTGGTTTCAAATCCCACCACTTTCTTTTACTAGTTGCATAAGCCTGGGTGAGTCACTTAACTGCTGAGTTTATTTGGGGAGCTCCAGAGACCTTCCTGTTAAGTCAAAAGTTGGTTGCAATCTCTGTTGGTAAAAGGAATTTGCATGTTGGAAGTTTCTGAAGCTGACAAAGTTAACAACTCATACACTGCCATAGTAAAAAAATTATTATTTTTTTAAGTCCAGGAAGCACAGTCTTATTAAGTAGATAGGATATTTGAACTGGAGTCAGTGAACTTAGGGCATGTTCAAGGCATCAAGTCCTAATTTCACAGAATCTCAGAGTTGGAAGGGGCATCCCAAGTCATCTGACTCATTCCCAAACAAGGATCCCCTCCTTGACAAGGTTTACAGTCTTGTAAAGACAAGGTTTACAGTCTTGCTTGCCAATAAATGCTGAATAAAATGGCATGAAGTCAGTGTTGTCATTATTCAGTAATAGCACAGTAGATTTTTTTAAAGGTATAAAAGGCATGATTCTTTTGTGATTTAAAAACTCCAATTAGAATGAAGATAATTTGTGATTAAAAATGGACTTTTATTTAAAATAAAGCCAACCCATTTCTATGAGAAAAAATTTAAGAAAAAAAGCCAACCCCCTCAAACCAAAAATAAAACCTGAATCATTTTAACTCACCTCGAAATTGTCAGCCAACCAGTGTAAATCGGTGATTATTTTCTTATGTCCATGTTCTATCGATGATACAGCACAATGTCTCACATATGGTGTCTCCTTGTTACTGTCTGGTTCCAGTAAAAATATGGGCTAGAGGAAGATTTAAAAAAATTTAAAAATAAAATCCCAGACCATAATTTCAGAGAATAAATGAACTAATGTGAAATACTATTTTAAACAGATAAAAATTACTTAGTTTGAAAATTATAGCAAAAATAAAAACAGCTACATCAGTATGTTTGCTGTTATGCCCTCAATCTTTCCATGGGTTTTCCCTTTGACTTGACATATGCTTGCTGTGTGACCCTGGACAAATCACTTAACCTCCCAGTGCTTACAGTAACTCAACTAATTCATAAGACTATAAATTGCAGAGAAGGTATGACCTGCACTAGGTGGGGGAGTCTCATCTTTTGGAAGTCCCTGTACCAGTTAAATCATGGGCCCAGTCTTCATTCTTCCTTTCCCTTCAGTTTCTTCCAAGATTTCACCTCTGAAGGTTGTCATGTTCACAAAAACCACCAATGTTTTAAAATCTGTGAACTTCTAATGGTTCTTCACTTGAAATGGACCCTTTGGTGCTTGTCCCATCTCATTAGCCCTTATCCATTTCCAAAAAGGTGATGGGATTGCGTCCTTAGTATTTAAATCCTACAAAAATTTCAAGGGAGTTAGAGCTCAAATCTAGCTATACATGTGCGCTCCCATGTGTCTAGGAATTTCCTTCCTGTCATTGATGATGCGTGTATTTGGGAGATGGTATTTATGGAAGGAATATTTTTCACTACTTTTCTTACTATCCATTTCATTAGACACCGTTGCTTTCAACTAATTATTTCCTCTGGCTAACTAATAAAAGTAAACATTGGCAGGAGCTTGCAAGGTATAGAGGTGAGTAGCCACAAGTGCAGAATGCCTTGACCAGCTTTTTGGGATCCACACATGCAAGATAGGAGAACCCTGGGCACGACAGATACAAATTCGTAATGAAAGACCCAGAGGAGAATATTTGGGATCAGCTCTACCAGCATTTCCATTTATTGGGATCTTGTTAGCCCTGATAGCTCTTTGCAATACATTTCTGGAAAAATTATTAAATGGGGGAGAAAATGAAAATAAAATCCCATGTTGAAACAAGTAAGGCTGGAAAATAACTGACCTTAAGTATGGCTTTCTTACTAGCACCACCAGAGCCTTTGACGGTGGTGATACGCTCAGCATGTGCACTTATGTCCCATAAGACTACCTAGGGAAAAGAAATGAATATTAGGAAGTAAACCATATTAAATGACAATACTTTACTAGGAGATGTCTCCCTTCAAACTTCAAGAAGGTAAGTGATTTTTGTCAGAGTGTGTATTCTTCTCACCAATACAGACTGTAACTCCTTAGTGACTTGGTCAAAGGCTTTCAGGAAATCCACCACTAGGCAGCCAACCTGGCAGAGCCAAACCACATGGAGCTTAGCTAGGAAGATTCTGGGTCAAGAAGCAAAGGGCACATCACTGGGCCTGTACTTATAAGCCTTTTAAGCTTGGTAGAGGCTTTAAGAACCCCATGTCTTTGGAATAAGAATTCGTTATTTGGCAAAAATTGTTGGGAAAGCTAGAAAGCAGTTTGGCAGAAATTGGGCATAGATCAATATTTTATACCATTTACTGAGGTAAGGTCAAAATGGATATATAAAATATGAAAGGAAGTATCATAAGAAATTTAGAACATGGAACATATTACCTATCAGATTTATGGACAGGAAAACAGTTTATGAATAAATAAGAAATAGAGAACATTACGTATAAAATGAATAACTTTGATTCCATTGAATCAAAAGGTTTTTGTACAAATAAAACCAATGTAGCCAGGATTAGAAGGAAAGCAGAAAATTGTGAAAACATTTTTGTAGACAGTTTCTCAGATAAAGGTCTCATATCTCAAATATATAGAGAACGTTGTCAAATTTATAAGAATTAGAGTCATTTCCCAATTGATAAATGGGCAAGGATGTGAACAGGAAGTTTTTAATGAAGATATGAAAAAATGACTAGAGAAATGCAAATTAAAACAACTTGGACATGTCATCTTTATACCTATCAAATTGGCTTAAATGACAGAAGGGGAAAATGACAAATGTTGGAGGGAATGTGGAAAAATTGGGACACTAATACACTGTTGGTAGAACCGTAAACTCACCCAGTCATTTTGGAGAGCAATCTAGAATTATGTCCAGAGTTATAAGGCTGTGTATACCTTTTCACCTAACAGTACCACTATTAGGTCTGTTGCCCAAGGTGATTAGGGAAAAAGGAAAAGAATTTATATGTTCTGAAATATTTATAGCAGCTCTCTTTGTGGTAGGAAAAAACTGGAAATTGCAGGAATGCCCATCAACTGGGGAATGGCTAAACAAGTTGTGGTATATGATTGTGATGGAATACTGTTGTGCTATAAGAAATGATGAGCTGACTGATTTTAGAAAAACATGAAAAGACTTGAATGAAATAATGAAAAGTGAAATGAGTAGAACCAAGAAAATGTTGTATAAAGGAACAGCGATAGTGTTCTAAGAACAACTGCGAATGACTAAGTAATTTTGAATATTATAAATACTACAAAGGTCCTATGAAGGAAGATGCTGTCTGTCTCCAGAGAAAGGACTGATAAATAGAAGAACATATAGCATGCTTTTACACACACACACACACACACACACACACACACACACACACACATGCACACACCTGTCTGTGTCAAATGGTGGCCTTCTCTAGTGAGGTCTGGGGAGGGACAGAGAAAAAAAAAGTACACAGCAGAGAAGAAAACTTAGAAGCAAGCACAGAAAAGCAGGGTAGCTTTGAAAACAATATATAGTATTTGTTATATAGGTGGTTTTTTTTAAAGATATTTATTTATTTTTGTTTTTTGGAGGGATGAAGGCATGGCAATTGGGGTTAAATCACTTGCCCAAGGTCACATGGCTAGTTATGTGTCTGAGGCTGGATTTGAACTCAGTTCCTTCTCATTCCAGGGCCAGTACTCTATTCACTGTGCCACCTAGCCACCCCTTTATTATATAGTTTTGCAAAAAAAAGTAAACAGTGTGAAATGGAGATTCATGGTTTCATATTGAATCTTCTTTTTGTATTGTGCTGTGCACATGGGCATATTTTTTGTCTTTTTGTCTTTAAGTTCAAAATGAATGAAAAAATAAAAAAATTAAAGAACCCAGAGTCTGCTTCATGCAATGACATTAGAGGAACTCTTCAGTGAAATGGACAGACTTAAAGATGAAAAAAATATTATGTGTGGTCTGATACTGCCTACTAGCACTTGAGTTCTCATCTAATGTAGTATATAGGAACCTAAAAGGATGGAGGGCCAGTCTTGTAGTTGAAAAGAGCTGTGCTCAAGTCCTTCCTGGAGCACATACTGACTTGTGACCCTGGGCAAGTTACTTGGCCTCTCATTGCTCTTCAGCTACTTTTCAAGGTTATCAGCTATAAGGTTGGCACATATCTCCATTGGGAAGGAAGGAAAGGAAGGAAGGAAGGAAGAAAGAAAGGAAAAAGAAAGAAAGAAAGAAAGAGGAAGGACGGAAGACTTCCAAACAAAAGATGCCAACATTGTGTCTTGAGTATGAACCAATAAATCTATTTTTTTAAAGTTTGATATCAAGTGATAAATGCACACAAATAAGTTTTAATTATTCTGTTTTGACACAGTTTTATTACTAATATAAAAACCCAACATCACTTTCAGATTCCTAATTTCATCCATTCTTCAGATATTTACCTCATGACTACTGGGTTTGAGGCACTGGACTACTTAGATGTTTTCTTATGAACAGGACAGGAAGGCAAGCTTGTGGTTCTCAATGATCTTCCCAGTGGGTTTTTCAATCTTTGGAAATGTTCTATGTAATGGGAGGCATTGCTTTTGATTTAAGAGAAATGTGTCTTATTTATCATCAGCATGATGAATAGTAAAAACCATTTATAAAAAATCATTGGAGGGAAAATGTTGTGGTCAATTTAAGATTATTTCTTTGATTAATCTCTTTTAAAGAAGCTTGTATATACGTGTACAGAAAGACACCCTCCTGGAAGAGGGGAATTTCAGGGAGTTTTTTCTGGGCAGAGAATGGAAGAGGAAGCCAACAGTGTTCTATATAGCCTTTGGGAAACTGCCAAGATCTTTTAAGGAGCTGAAACTTCTCCTCGAAACAAAGGCCCATGTTTTTAAATACCATTATTCCTCAAGAGGTGCTGAATGGCTACAAGTCACAGAACACACCAGTCTCTGATGATGTAAATTAATTAAAGAGGAGCAATAAAGAGGAATCTGGTGGGTGTATGCAGGCTGAAACACTCTATAAACAAGGTATTACCCAGGAGGAATAATGTAATGGATGTCATCAAAGAAGCTTAAAATTGAAAAGGTAAATGGGCTGGTCATTTGGTAAGACCTAGGGATAAGTGAGAGATAGACTATGTATTCCATTTGTATCTTCCTGATGTTAAAATGGAGAAAAGTCTTAGCACATTAGATCAACCTGCTATGGGCAGATGTATGGGGGATAGGAGCAAGAGTTGTCTATGATGGGCAGGTTCTGATGGACTAATTAGTCTGTCATTATCTTTAATGTATCATTAAAGGGAAGACCCGCAATGATGTGATCCCAGATCCCCTGGAACATCAGTTGAGAGTTATAATGAGTAGGATGTTCCCCAATTTTGAGAGATATAAAGCATACTATACTCACCACACGTATCAGGATGTGATTTCTGATGACCCAAAATAAACTTCAGAATTTTGCAATGTGGTGCTTTTGGAAGACGGGGATGGTGTAACCACCATCTTATTTCTCTCCTCCTAACTTCATTTCCTTAACTCTTACTCTCTTAGAAACACTTTGCAATCTGACTTTTGGCTTCACCCAACTGAAATGATCTCTCCAGAATTACTAACAATGTCTTAATAACCAAACCTAATGGTTTTTGTCTTTTTTTTTTTGGTCAGGCTTCATCATTTTTTATCTCTCTGCAGCAGGTGGACACTGTTAACCACCTTCTCCTGAATGCTCTCTTCCTAGGCTTTCATGACATCACTGTGTTCTGGTTTTGCTTCTTCATCCCTGACCATTCACCATTCCTTCTCATTCTCCTTGGTTGAGTCATCATCCATATCTTACCCAATAATCGTGGGCATACTTCAAGGCTCTGTCCTAGGCCCTCTTCTCTTTTCTCTATACTCTCTCACTTGGTGACCTCATCAGCTCTTAAAGGCTCCATTATCATCTCAATCCAGATGACTCCCAGATCTATATATTCTCACTCCAGTCTCTCTCCTGAGATCTACTTCCGTTCTTCAATGGCACGCTGGACATTTTGAATCAGATGTCCTACAAGTATCTCTAACTCAATAAAACAGAGCTCATTCTTTTCCCTTCCCCCAACCCCAAACCTATCCCTCTTCTGAACTGTTGGAGATATACCCCTCCTTCCACTCACCTAAGTTCACAATTTTGATGTCTTTCTTAACTCTTTACCCTTACTCACCTTACATATCCAATCAATTGCCATATCTCATTTCTATATCCATAACTTTTTCTGGCATTTCTCCTCTCCATTCATGTAGTCACCACCCCATTTCAGGCCCTAATTCATCCTCTAAAAAACTACCAAAACGAGTTTCCTAAAGCTCAGATCCAACCATGTCACCCTTTCTAACTTTTGTCTTTGTATCCCTTGGCTTAGCACAGTTCTTAGAACATATTAGGTGCTTAATAAATGCTTTATGTGGTCAATCAATGTTTACATTGTTAGAATTAATTTTATTTCAGCAGATAAAAAACTTTATGAATTATAGAATATGATTTAAATTTTACATGAAAGGGATTGAGGAAAAATGTAAACACTCTGCTGTTTCTTGGGATTCTATGCTAAAGTATGTTTCAGTAATTAATAAAACAGGTCTGTCACCACTGATAATCTAGTTATGGTAATGAGGGCTACATTAATTCTCAGTAAAATTACTTTTTGTTTTATCATGAAAAAAGTTCAACAGATTCTTATTAAAACTTGCTAGGAAATGTTGTCTAAATTTAACATTGAGTTGAGGGAGAAAAAGTTGGTACATACCTGTCCATTTATACAGCCTCCAGCAATTATATCCGGGTTACTGGGACAGAACTGGAAGCAGAAGATGTCTTCTGGGCTTTGCAGCATCAGCTAAAATAGAAGCCATCCCCAGGGCACAGAAGACGGTGACAAAATGCCATTGTTCTCTGCCCTTCTGGCTACAGACAGCTAGGGGGGCAAATGGCCCATAATGAACCAGCTAGAGAAGAAGCACCAGTTGCTTTCTTCATATAAGTAGAAGAGTTCCTTCTCCAACTTTGGGCCTTTGGAATGAGAGCTGCTTTTACTGCTGCTCTTTCTTATTGGAGGATGGGGCCAAGGTACAAAAAGAGGAGATGCTTGATGGGCAGAAGCCGTTCTGAACTTCAAGGTGTCAGTATAGTCTGAGCACCAGGAAGGAAAAGGAGAGTAGGTAGGAGATGGCAGGTTAGAAAAGGGAGAAAGACTATTGTCTATTGGACAAAGGTCTAGGCAGCAGTGGGGAACCTGTGGCCTTGAGGCCACATGTAACCCTTCAGGTACTCAAGTGCTCCTGGGACTCTAGGGTGACCTAAAAGGGAGAGCCCATAAAACCGGAATATTTAACCTGGGTCTGTGAACTTGTTTGTAAAATATTTTGGTAACTGTACTTTTGTGCATTTTATCTTAATGCATTTAAAAACACTATTCTGAGAAAGGATCCATAGGCTTCACCAGACTGCCAAAGGAGAAGAAATGTTAGGACATCATGCCTTAAAAGAGACCAAAGCCTGGCAATTTGGCATGCAGGACATCCCTCACGTATGACCCCCTCCTTCTCTTTGCTGATGTTGCCATCACTCCAGCATGGACCCTCATCACCTCTTGCTTCAATGACTGCAAAAGTCTGATGGTTGGTCTACCTGCTAGTCTATCCTCTGCTGAGCTGTCAAATGAACCTTCCTTAGGAGCATATCTGACTATGTCAGAAACCCTCTCTCCATCTGAGAAACACCAGTGGCTCCCTATTAATCAAATAGAAAATCCTGTGTTTGGCATTCAGAGCCCTTCACAAGCTGGTCCCTTCTACCTTTCCAGTCTTATTTATACTTTACTCCCTGCCCCCCTCCCACTGTGTCCCTGATAATCCAGACATGTTCACTGGCTGTCTGCCTCCTTGTCTTTGCCTCCAGCCTTCCCCCTTTCCAAGGCCCATTCATTTAAGTCCCAGCTAAAATCCCACCTTCTCCCAAAAGCCTTTCCCAATCCACTTTAATGTTAGTATCTTAAGTTCTATTATTTCTATTGTCACCAATTTATCTTGCATATATCTTGTTTGTACATAGTTGTTTTATGTTGTCTCCTCTGTTAGAGTGTGAGCACCCTGAGGACAGAAGCTGGGTTTTTTTGTTTTGGTCTTTCTTTGTATCCCCAAGGCTTAGCTCAGTGCGTGGCACAGTAGGAACTGAAAAAATTCTTGCTTGACCAATGTTTGGCTCACCTGGGAATCAGCAGACCACAGAAGGTGCTTTGGGATCAGAGAGGGGAACCTCTGATCTATGCCAAGACTCAAACTGAAATTAAGATGAGTTAGGGTGCTAATCATTTTTTTCTGGTGATCTTCCATAATTTCTGCCCCAGTCATTTACAATTAAACTTTAATATGAAATGATCTCATAGTTTTGATTAGAAAACCAGCAAGAGAAGAAATAATTATTATGATGACCTTAAGAAATTATCTGCCCTCTTTTAGTCACTCTTCAAAACAATGGAAAATGTCTCCTTTCCTCATCTTTCCAAAAGCATGGAAATACAGGGTTTTGGGTTGTTTTTTTTTTTTTTTTGGTTTGGTTTTACTTTGCTAAAGGGGGTAGATAATGTGGTATGGGAGAAAGGAGGTTTGTAGAAGAAAAAAGTTTAAGAACCAAGAATTTAGAGGTCAACAATTCTGCAGTGGGATTGCCACCCAAAAGGGGAAGACCTTGGTGATAAGTTTCAAACAGGCACTTCATAATTGAATCATTGGCCAGCTTCCCAAGGTTCTGAAACTGGGTCAGAGACAGAGCAGAAAAATAAAAATGGGGACTATTTCTATCTCTTTCTCTCTGTCTCTGTGTGTCTTTGCTTCTCTCTCTCTCTCTCTCTCTCTCTCTCTCTCTCTCTCTCTCTCTCTCTCTCTCTCTCTCCCTCTCTCTCTGTCTCTCTGCCTGTGTGTGTCTCTCTCTCTGTGTCTTTGCTTCTCTGTCTCTGTTTCTCTCTGTCTCTCTGTTTCTGTCTCTGTCTCTCTCTTTGCTTCTCTCTGTCTCTCTGTCTCGCTGTCTCTCTGTCTCTCTGCCACTGTCTCTCTCTCCATCTTTTCAAGCTAAGGGATGCTGCACAGAAGCAGTCACATGGAAGGCAGAGAGCCAGGGGTCCCTAAGGACTACCATGACTATCATCCCACTTCCGTGCCATGGCTCTTCCGACATCAGCCTTGTAGGCTTACTGTGAAGGATGAAGTTGATGAGTCTAGAACATGAGTGGTTTACCCTGGCTTAAACCTTGTCTTGAAATAGCCTGAGGTGGGAATTCCTAGATGCCCCTCCCTGGAGTGGTGGCCTGCCTGACCTTCACTCCTTTCACCAATGAAGAACTGGAGGTTCGTATTTTTTAAAAACCGATTTGCTGCTGCCATCTTCTGGTCAACCAAGGCATTCAGCAGCAGCTAAGGGCTCTGTTAATTTGATTTCTGGTTACCTACCATAAAGTAATTATAGCAAAACTTCTCTGATCTATATGAATGGAAGAGAAAGCTAGTCTGAATTATAAGTGATAAATCTAAGGTATAGCAGATTTTAAATAAATTCTAAGTTTATTCATTTTAATTACATTCCATAACTAAATCTACTTACTAAGTATTTCCAAATAGAGAGACTTGTTGGGCTTTCTTGAATGAAAAGGTAAAAACTCACATGAAATTAGCATCATTTTGCACATAATTATGCTAAAATTCTTAAACATAGTTAAACATTCTCATAATCTTGCTGATGTATTCATTTGTTTCCTTCATAGGTAGGGCAAAATAAATTTAGGCTAAGTCTGATCACAAATTTGCAATTAGTGGAAATGATCTTTTTAATGAGATCTTAGTGTATGATTGACTAGAACAATTACGAAGTGTTTTGATATGGAAAATGACTGTATTTCTGTGTAACAACAGAATGTGAATACTTTAGACTCTCTTTATAATTATGTTCAAATACCTGAGGATGTATAGGGTCAGAGAAACTCCAAAAAAGAATCAGAGATGGCTGCAAAAGTAATCTCCCAGAATACTGAACTCTTTCTTCATAACTGAGTCGTTCTGCTACCGACACTGCTATTAGCCCTGATTCGGGAAGGGAAAAAAAGAACAAGAAAAAGAAATTAAAAGCTTTATTGCAAGAATGGTATTCACTCTTTATTTTTCTATAAATAGTTTTCTCTACTCATGTTTTGATAGCGATTTGAATGAAATATGATGTAGGAATCCCAGAGGGCTTTCTAACACAGACATGATCAGTAGAAATAAGGTTATGCTCCCCACCCCTGGCCTAAATGATTTGATGTCAGACATTTTGGGGTTAACTGAAACTACTGCTTCCTTCTGGAATTCAGGATTGCTGGCAGATAGTTTTATGTTCCAAAATGAGGGCTGCTTCCCCACCCCAACCCTTACCCCAAGGAAAAAGGGGTTAACTACCTTGAGGGTCCTGTCCATCTTACATGACTCTTGCAGTAGTATCTTTGGAAAAGAATTTCTTTTTTTTTAAGAGGCAGATATGATCTCTGGAAAGCTCTGGCAGCACTGACATTTTCAAGTGAATGAGTCCCATCAACATTCCCCTGGCCTGTCTGTAGTAGCCAAGTCACTTTTCCTAACACAGAACTGCCTTTGAGGCCTTTTCCCCACTTGTGTTCACAAACTGTTTGGCTGAACAATTGTTATGGGGCCCAAAGGTGATCATGAGCTGGTAAGGGACAGGTGTGACCAAGGCCTTCCCACAAACCCTACTATAAATGCTGAAATTAATGTATTTTATAGTCTTAAATACAAGGACAGCATCAAAAGATTTGTGATGCAAAGTCTTATAGCAGGTTACTTTAAAATAGCATTTATAATAACACTTTTTTTCTCCTGTTTCACACTTTTGAAATAGTTAGAGGGTGCCCACAAGTGGTTGTTAATTCTATTAAATTTCAAGTTTGTCATCCCTTATTTCTTCTTTGGGAGAACTCTTGAATTATCAGTGAGCCACATGTTGCTTAAAGATTTATATCTTAGGAGGCTACATTTTATCACTCAAAAGTTTATAACTATAGTCAGGGTGAAGTCTATAGCCGTTAGGACAGTTTCTCTATAAGGCTTGGGAGATAAATTCTAATTGAACATAGACCAGCTTTGGTATTTGCAGTTTAAGACTTGGACTCTTCTTTGTAAGGCACAGAGATTTGCCATAGGTTAGGAATGATACTTGATTGTAAACATCATTGACCCTCCAAGAGGGCCCCAAATCCAATAGATGCTAAGCAGTCTTGGGTGAACTTTTCATTCATAGAAACAGATGTCCAGTGGAGGTGACAATGTAGGCAATGATTTGGAATAGAAGAGAAGGCTATATTCTATACTATATGAACTTGTAGTGTGTGGCCCTTTGTGGATTCATATAAACCTCTTTTCTGACCCTCAGGTCAGATAAGGCATTTTATATAGTAGTGACAAAATATGTATGTCATCATTCTTAAATTAGAAGAAAGGTTTCTGAATTCTTTATGCCTTCTTGATTCTATAGGTTTTCCAAGTTCAGTAAGTATTGTTTCTTTTGGAATAAACTATTTAACATTTAGATTTTTAAAGCAATTAAATTTATACGTTTCAGTGGCTAAACAAAGGAGAGTTTCCATCATATCAGTTATTACCATAAATGGTGGGATGCCAACAAATGCAAGTAATCGTTTTTTCCTTTATATTGTGAAGGTCTGTAAAGGATTGATATTCCTTAAGGTGGGAATCTGTCTTATCACCAAAAGTGGCTTCTTCCTCAGCGAGAGCCTTCCAGTCATCGATGAATACATTCATGATTTCATTTTGTTGCAGTGCCACTTCAACACTATTGGTAGAAGAAAAGTTGTTGGTTTTTTTTTTTTTAAGATTTCAGATTATAGGGGTGGTAAGGTGGTGTGATGAATAGAGCACTGGCCCGGGAGTCAGGAGGACCTGAGTTCAAATCCAGCCTCAGACACTTAACTAGCCATGTGACCTTGGGCAAGTCACTTAACTCCAATTGCCCTATCTTCCCCCCTCCAAAAAGCAAAAAGCAAAATCTAAAAATATTAAAAGAAGATTTCAGATTATAGCATATAATGATATCATTAATAATATTCCAATAACCACTCCTCTTTCACCTATATAAAAATGCTGGTTATTGCTTATTCTCTATCTGATCACCTGTAGTGTGCCCATTAACTTTAAAAAATGGACTAGAAAACAGGAGACTTAAATGAAAAGCAATCTTTCCAGGTATACCATTAACTTCATTTTAACTACCCAGGTAGGTAGAACAGCAAGCTGGATAGAGCTGCCCTGCTTGTTACACTCTTGGACTCCTGGGCTCTAAAGTCTATCACTGTGGCTATGATAGTTATGTTTTAAAATGGTCTTTTCCTGTGCTTTACAAACATCATTAAACATTAGAATATCTGTGTGCATGTGTATATAAAGCCAGGAATCTATTAAGTACAGCTTTGCATTTGAAAAAAAGAATATAACAAATTTAACATTGTCTTGCTTGTCCATGTCTGCTTCTCTACTGTTTTCTGTTTTCTTCTGTACACTAAAAAAGAAAAAACCTACGATGACCTTCTCTTCCTTCCTTCCTTCCTTCCTTCCTTCCTTCCTTCCTTCCTTCCTTCCTTCCTCCCTCCCTCCCTTTCTTTCTTTTTTCTTTCTTTCTTCCTTCCTTCCTTCTTTCCTTCCCTTCCCTTCCCTTTCCCTTCCTTCCTTCCTTCCTTCCTTTCTGCCTTCCTTTCTTTCTTTTCCTTCCTTCCTTCCTTCCTTCCTTCCTTCCTTCCTTCCTTCCTTCCTTCCTTCCTTCCTTCCTTCCTGCCTTCCTTCCTCCCTTCCTTTCTTTTTTCTTTCTCATCCTTATTTTTAGTCTCCCCCTCCCTCCCAAAAATCAACTCTCCAATTAAAAAACAAAAACAACCCCCCCTTGTAACAAATATTGTTGTGGTATTTATCTTCATTTTCTGTGTTTAAGTTTGTTATCTTAGCACTCACAAAGCTGTTCATTTCCTCTTGTGTATTTAGGCTGCAGTCAGTTTTACCTGCCATTGGCTGAGTGATGATCCTCCGGTCATGATCTGTCTCACAGATCAACTAGCCCATAGACATAATTAACTGACAAGGATCATAGGACCAAAGATTCATCACTCCCCAGATGCCAGGGTAAACTGATTGTAGGCTAAATACACAAGAGGAAATAGACAATTTTGTGAGTGCTGAGATAACAAGATAAAATACAGCATATTTTCCCCCTCGGTTACTTCAAAATGGTTCTGTCATCTCATCAATGTGAGTCTCCCCTCTAATAGTACAAATCACAACACATCCATACCTGCAATCACGTCTTTCTGTAAACTCTAGACTCACTTATCCAACTTGCTAGAGGGCCTTTCTTCTGGTATTTGAGCATTCGTTAGGTACTAAGTACTCGGGCTGTTCATCCCCTGCATCTGCTACACGACGGGCCATATTCTGTTCTAATCATGCAGTTCTGAATGAAAGCATACTGTAAATCTCCAGATATGATCCAGCCCACTCCCTTCCTCCTTTTCCAGCTCACTGTCTATATACAGTGGCTATCTGAGAGTATAGGTGCTAGACAAACTCAGCAGATTGTCTAACTATAGCATGTCATAAAGTAGATCATAGGCATTCTTCATCTGCTCGAGTTCTTTTTTTCCCTCTGTGGGCTGTTAAGCCAATCTGTGGCTAGTAACCAGAGATCTCTTTGAGGAATCCCTACAGGCATCTGGGACTTGCAGTCTTCAGGATGTTATCTGTAAACAGGGCTATTTAGAGCATCTCACCATTTTTAAGGAATCCCTCTTCAGCTTGTGTGGGACACTTCCCATTGTGGGAGACACTTTTGGCAAACACATCTTCCTTTGTTTGATGTGGACAGTCGGGCTAGTTATCTCTGTAACTGTATCTATCAAGAAATCTTAGGTATACACAATCCAAAGAAAGAACTATGGAGTCTGAATGCAGAGTAAAGCAGACTATTTTTTTTTTCATTCTCATGGTTCCTACTATTTGTTCTAATTCTTCTATGCAGCATGTCTAATGTGAAAATATGTTTAATAGGAATGTATATGTAGAACCTATATCAGATTGCATGCCATCTTGGGGAGCGGGAAGGGGAGAAAATGTAAAAATTATGGAAGTGAATGTTGAAAACTAAAAATAAATTAACTTAAAAAAAAGAAGTCTTAGGTATATAAAACAACTTGAAACAGCTGTAGTTTTTTTTTTTTTTTTTGCTTTTTGGAGGGCAATTGGGGTTAAGTAACTTGCCCAAGATTACACGGCTAGGTTTTTATTTGTGTGTGCGTTAAGTGTCTGAGGTCGGATCCGAACTCAGGTCCTTCTGACTCCAGGGCCGGCACTCTACTCACTGCGCCACCTAGCCGCCCCTGCAGCTGTAGTTTAAAAGGCTATTTTGTTCTATTGAGGCAAATGCTTAAAAAAAAATCTAAGAAACAATGGGATTTTGTATTCTTTATACCTTTCAGGCAATTGTATGACTGGGAAGATGCTGTCCATTAAAAAAAGTCATCTACAAAAACCTGCCTGTTACCTTTTAATCCATCCAGGATGCTTGTATCATTTCATGCATAAATGTGCAGATGATTCTCATAAAGATTTTATAGAGAAGAGAAAGTAGGCATATGGAATGGGAGTTACTAATAAATCCCTGGATCTTTTTCTTTTTGGTAATAATACTGCTCCTGATTTTTTCCAATCTTTTGGCATCTTCTCTTTTGATGCCACAAAATCTTCAAAACTCAGTCATCTCTAGCTTTGGTTTTCCCTGTGTATACTTGGCCTGGTACAGCTGATCTTCTCAACTTCATTTTCCTAAGTACCTCTACTCTTTCCTTTTTTCCGTAAGGTGAGGAGAATGGTGTTTAAGTTATCTACCTTGTGAAGAAAGTAAAACATCAAAAAAGACATAATTGTTCTTTTCATTTAATCCTCATACCAGCCATGTAACAGAGGTACATTAGCAGCAGACATGTAAGCATCCAAACGGGATGGTTACACCAGATGATGGAAACAGACTCTTAGTGAAATGCTAACAACTCTCTTTCATTTTTCACCCATTTGTTGTTCCCCTTCCAGTTTCATTTACAAAGGCTATGGGGATTGATTTGGCTTAGGCAGATCTCAAGTCAAGCTTTCTGCAGATAAATTTTTCTTCACTGTGTTCAGTATGAGGTGTCTGTGTGTGTGTGTGGGGGGGTGGGGTGGATGAGACATCACATAATCATCCGCTATCCTCTTTCATATTGTTTTTCAAATGAGTTTATTTTCTAAAAGTGTTTTTCTTGGCTGCCATATTTCTCTTGTTGCTAGATGAGTCAGTTTCTAGATTTCTTTGGCCTCTTGGGTGTAGCAACTGCTTTTAACAATATCAGTTATACTTCTATAAGAAATGGTGATAATTGTAGGCAGTGTCTTTTCCTTTATTACACATGGTAGAAAGCTATTCCACCAATAGAATTTTTTTTAATACATCAGACTGGACCTGTTGTAATTTCTTACAATGTCTTCCTCTAATCTTGACCCTTTCTTGTAGTTCAGTGTTTATTGTGACCTTTGTTATAACTCATGAATGCTTTTACTACACAGAGGCAGTATGAAGTTACTTTGACATAAGTAATTTTCTTCTTAGTAAGGCATTATTGATGTCTTTTTTTTTTGGAGGGTAATTGGGATTAAGTGACTTGCCCAAGTTAACACGGCTAGTTCTTGTGTTAAGTGTCTGAGGCTGGATTTGAACTCTCGTCCTCCTGACTCCAGGGCCAGTGCTCTATTCACTGCACCACCTATGCCACCCTTGATTTCATTTTTTTTTTTTTTTTGCTTTTTGGAGGGCAATTGAGGTTAAGTAACTTGCAACTCAGGTCCTTCTGACTCCAGGGCCGACGCTCTACTCACTGTGCCACCTAGCCACCCCGATTTCATTTTTTAATGTTGTTCATTGCTCACCATCTTCCTTCCTTCTTTTTCTTTACTAAATACTTCTAACTTCCTTGCAGAAGAACTCTTATAATTTATGTCATTGGTCTCTTCCATTTCTTAATCCTGAACCATGTTTTTCCCCCAACATCTTTCCCTAAAACCACCTTAGAATTGAAGGCACCAGATATTACTGTATATTTGACTTTGTCAGAGAAATCTTGTCCAATTCTTCATAGGACTTTCCTACCTCTTCATTCTCTAAAAAAGATGTCAGTGCATAAGCTGCAATTATCTTCATTGTTTGATTATATTACTTATAAGCACCATAGGTATGATGGCTCATATTTATATCGTGCCTTCTTCTGATATATGGAATTTCTGCTTGACCCTAGACTGGAGCCTCTTTGCCTACCTCTTGAACTCTGCTAGAACTCTGGGGTTGATCCATAGTTTGAGTCTATGTCATGGCCCAGGCCATTCTTTTGAGCAGCCCACAACTCCCAGTGACAAACCAAGTACTCCAGGCCATCCTCCCAATGGTGGGCCTCTTTTAATTCTCTATTTCTGAAACCTTCACCTGCCAGAGTCAGGTCCCAGCCCCAGCCCTGCGAAGGCAAAGAGGCAGTGATGTTCTAAAGTATAACAAAGCAGGAAACTTGCTCTTGCAGAAGTAAAATTACCTGCACACTTTCTGTTTGGACTAGAGATACAGTAGCACAAAGTCGAAATACAGTTTTTGCTTTAAATGATACATAAGACGTTTACCTCAATGAGACAGAATTAAGGAAATCATTCAGACTGTCCGACTCGAGAAGCATTTGTCTTTCCTCTTCGGAGAATTCTCTAGGCATATATTGTATAGCAGCATTTCTGGGATATTTCCTGGTTTATAAAAATAAAATTAAATACGAATATTCTTTATGTATCCAAATTATCAATGTGAGCTTAAAGTCAAAATTGTAGATTTATGTGACAATAAATTGAATATTTCTTCAAAGTTTTAAAATAGAAAGTTAAAAAAATTACTATTGTATTCTCTCCTTTATCATAGACAAAAAGATAAAATTATCCTTGTATAATGGTAGCATTTATATATAATGTTTAAAGTGTGCAAAGTACTTTATGTATATTATCTATTTTGATCCTCACAACAACCCTGGGAGGTAGATGCTACCATTATACTCTTACCCTTTTCAGATAAGGAAATTGAGGCAGGTAGCAGTTAAGTGACTTGCCCAGGGTCACTCAGCTGGTAAGTATCTGAGTCAGAATTTGAAATCAGCTTTTCCTGACTCCAAGTCCTAGTGTTCCATCCACTGTGCCACATGTCTGCCTACCACTAAATGGTCATCTTTCTTTACCAACTATTTTTTTTGTGAACCTTAAAAAGTGAACCTTTATTTGTGAACCTTAAAAAGCTATATCTTAGTTATTATTATTAAGTTACTACTACTACTATTATTATTAAGTTACTACTACTACTACTAATTAATTAGTAATTAATTATTATTAATTAATGCCAATTATTATTTATAAGTTATCTAGAAGTTTATCAATTATAATTATATAAATAATTAATGCTAATTAATATTATTAGAAATATTATTAATATTAATAATAATGTGGCTGCAGTGCTACATGTACTGCATTTTTTATAGTCATAATTTTGAGATAAGAATCCTTATACTTTTCAAGCTCAAATATCAGAAAATAGATTACTTAAATCATTTAAGATATTACTTTAAAAAATAAGTCTTTCTCCTGATAGAAAAGATACCTATATTTATATAGATATATTTTTGTGTACTTATAAAAATGGGACTGGTCTTTAAAATTGTAGCTGGTTAAAAAGCAAAAAAAATGGTCAATCAGTCATTTGATTTTTTTTGTCACAACAATGAGCTAATTCAATTTCTTTCACTGAATTAAATTCCACATGTAGATATCATATAAATGGGACCTAAATCTCTCTCGCTTCCTTTTTGTTCCAGTCAAGAATGTAGAGAGGAAACTCCTTTTACTGATGCCAATCAGATTGGTGGTTTGTCTGTAAGTTAGAGCTGGAGAGTGGCTGAGTGGCTTCCCATCGACCCCCTGTATTTATGTATGCGATTGGACCACACAGTTTGGACAATATCCTTTACTCTAATTCTGTGTCAGTCTTTGTTGGAAATGGGTTCACGCCCACCATGCCCTCTCCATTGCCTTCTGTGCTATCTCTGGCTTCAGATCTTTCAGTTGAAAGAACTTTAGCCCTACAGCTTTATGCTTTTATTCAATTAATCCCTTGTGGGACTTTTTTGTGGGGGAAGGGTAAGGAGAAGAGGAGAGTTGAATATAGTTCTTTCTTGACCCTGGACTGGCCCTCTATCTACTATGCAACATTATGTTACATTAAAGGGGAAAAACAATGCTTTTATATATATATATATATATATTGTCTTAATAATCCCTGTGAATCAAGTGTACTTAGTGTAGGGAAGTAGATCAAATTTTACTTAAACCTGCTGAAATAGTGTATCTGAGGGCAGACCCAAGCTGGCTATCTATCGGATCAAAGCTCTCCTTGCCATAGCCTGGGTTCTTAGGACCCCCCTCAGGTCCTCTAATAGACTCTCCTAATTGCTCAGTGGAACTAGGTGATGCATCAGATAGAGTGCTGGGCTTGAAATCAGGAAGACCTGAGTTCAAATCCAGCCCCAGACGTGTACTAGCTGAGTGACCCTGGGCAAGTCACTTCACCTCTGTTTGCCTCAGTTTCCTCAACTGTAAAATAAGGGTAAGAGTAGTACCTATCTCACAGGACTATTGTAAGGATCAACTTGATACATTGCCTCATAAATCCGATATGTATGTCATTTCATCCTCACAGAACCCAAATGAGGTTGGTGCAGTCATTACTCCTGTTTCACAAATGAAGAAACAGACAGAAAGAAGTTAAATGACTTTCCCAGGGTCACACAGTGTCTGAGTCTGGATTTGAATTCAGATCTTCCTGACTCCAGGCTCAGTGCTCCATTCACTGTGCCACCTTTGCTGCCAGTTCTTACGTAACTGTGCACATATATGTCTCTTATTTCTAAAATGAGATTATGAACTCATTGAAAGCAGAGACTGTGACCTATATGTCTTCCTCCTCCCTGCCTCGTGGCCCAGATCAGAGCTAGAAAACTCTCAGTAAGAAATCTTCCTCTTCATATGCAGGTAAGCCTTGCTCTGCTCTGCAGTTTGCAATCTGAGGGAGTATCCTTCAGGGGCTCCCTGAGGAATGATGTGACTTGCCCACAGGTCCACAGAGTCAGTACATTTCCTATTCAGAACCTGACCCCGGAACTCTCTGACTCTGAGGTTGGCTTTGTCCTTTGGGACACACTGCTTCTCAGTGATCTCAATAGAGACTTTTAAAATGAAATTGAATTAGTTTATAAATCTACATTTTATAATGTCACACTTATTCTTATTTTCATGATGCATCTCTGAGATACAGAAAGTTTTCTTCACGAGCACCAAAACACAGTTGAACCCCTTCATGCTTACCAGTGGGTCTGAGTGTGTTCATTCTTCAATATCGGTACGACTTGTACAGCAACGTCTTTCTCAAGCTGCTTGATTATATAGTTTTTATCTATGTACGCTGCGCATTCGATGTAGCTATCTTTCACGCTTGAAGCATTGTAGTCACCAAATTGAATGGGCGCCCCAAATTCTCTCCGTTCACGAGAAATCTTATACTTGGCCTGAAATGAATGCAAAAAGGTAAATTAATGAGTATTTTTGGGGGGGCCACCCTCACTGGTATTGAAAGAATGTTTTCTCTCTCTTCCATGAAATGGAATCAGAGAGCTCCAAGAGTACACAGAGTGGGGAGAAACCATGAATAATTATCTAAGATAACTGTCCCACTATGTGGTGGGTGATTTAAGAATGAAGCAGCCAGTGGTAGAGGGATTTTTGCCTTTGACTTGAACATAGTAGGTGCTTCTAAAGGTCAGATTTGGATTGAAAGGTATTCATTCTGACCCTGACTGTAGGTTCACGAACAGATTCTTCTTCAATTTCTTTCTCACTTCCCAGGGAAACCCAAGGTTTAGGAACAGGTGGTTTGTAAACATAAACTTCTTCAGCACTTTCTTTGACCTCTTCAGTAACCGTCTGCTCTTTTGGAGGCTAGGGTTAAAAAAAAAAATCCAATTGTTACATTTTCACCAATTAAACAAGGAACTTTTCACAGATTACATAAATATTCTCTCTTATCTGCACATGACTCTCTCCCCAAAGTCTTACTTTAATACTTCACTGGAGGCTGGGCTCTTGAAGGATAGGCCAAAGTAGCACCAGATTTGGCTGGTCCTACCCAAGCTGAGGAGGCTTTGAGTGTAAGCTCAGGAATAAAATATGTGTTTATTAGCTAAATTTGGAAAGGCTTATCATCAGCTTGATCAGAGAGGAGGAATTATTTTTCCCCACAGTATCTGGTAAGTCTTACTAGATTAAAAGTTGTACTGACTCTAAGTTGTAATTTTCATTGGTGAAGGATCTACTCATACTGATAAAATCCCAGGTCCTTGCTCTGCTCTGCATTCAACTGCAGGATCCTGAATGCCCCCCACTTGCATATGTGTCTCCTAGAAAAGCTGCCCCAAGTTTGAGATAAACTGTGTGTTAGCATCCATTCAAATCTAAAAGCCACAAGCCCCCATTGGTGTTTATGCTTTTGCCAGTTAGTCAGTCAGAGGTCATAATAACTCACTTTGAACTATTGATATTGAATATGTTGTTTGGGGAATTTCAGAGTTCATAAGCAAAGAAGTGGTGCATTTGTAGGTGATGGAGAGATCGAGTTATGACCCTTATCATTATCATCATCATTATTATTAGCTGAAGCTTATAGCCACCACAGACAAATTAGATCCTCAGAACAAAAACCAGGCAGAGTGCCCCCAAGCCAAGAGGAATTATATTTTTCAAACTATCTGCAACTGATATTGAATCAAAGTTGAAAGTCCATTGTTATATCCATGTACGTTCATATCCTATATAATACTTTGGAGGGAATCTATGCCCCTAAAGCCCATTTCAAGAAAAATTATTTTTTGTGAAATTTATAACTCACCAAAGAAAACTCCCATATCAGAGGTGTATGGAACTTAGAATCATGAAGTCCACTTTGTTCTCAGTAGACTATTTGTATTAGTATGCAAATGAGTTAGAACTAGCACAGAAGCTAAAGAAGAAGACAAGGTTGCTGTCCACTACCCTCTTGGACCATTTTCCTGGCTTTATAATGTATTCCTAGCTTTATCAGTCAGCAGCAGCAAAAAATAAAGTTAAAAGAAAAAACCTTACTTCTGCACATATTCCAATTGGCATAAAACCTCACTCTCTCCATATATAGATAACTCTTAGAAAGGACACTGGAGAGGGAGGGAAGAAAAGTAGTTCAGCCCATCCTTTGCAGTCTCAACACCTTCATTCATGCTGACCCCTGCAGAGGGTCTGTGAGGTTCCCTGTAGGTTCATTGAGGATAATGTTAGTTTTGCTCCTTTTAGGTTCTTTCTTTTTAGTTGAATACCCCTAGAATCAAGAAGTCAGTTTTTCATCAGCCCTGATTTTATTTTGGATTATTGAAAATGTCTCTTTTTTTTCCTGATTCCTCTCCTCTATTATACACATTGCCAGGTAACAATAGAGTTACACAGGTTACAGAGTTTTGCTGTCTTAAGTTCTGCCATAATTATGAAGAAATTCCAAAAGGTTTTTTAAGAAGTCAGTTTATTATACAATTTTTTACATTATAATAAAGAAAATATAATTAAAATAAAAGTAACCTCTCAGAGCAAAGGAATTTAATAGATACAGGCAATCTTCATATTTATACTATATTCCATTAATGAAAAAAATGTTGCCGTGAGCTGAAATGCTTAATTTTCACAAAAGAATAATGTTATAATAGGGGTCAATCTTCCTGATCAAGGGGTTGACATTGAAATTTCATGAGAAATAGTATTAAACATATGTAATTAAATAAAAGCTTGAAAAAGTGTTCAAATTGTCTAATAATCAGAAGTTATTGCTAACAATCAAGCAAAAAATAAAATAGGGAGACATATGCTCACCAAAGGCATCTATCACTATCCTGTGTACAGTCCAAATGGAAAAGGAATTCCCAATAGTAAAATCCTCCAGCCAGTTCTGCTTATGGATATAACATTATGTACTTAGTCTGTTCCTTTCCTTTTTGTTTGACTTGTGATATAGTGACATTTCTATGATTACAAGATGGTTCTTCCTCTAATAGCACTTACTTGGAATGTCATAGAATCTAAAAGTCAGAAGAGATGTCAGAGATCATGTATTCCAATCCAAACCTGAGTAAGAATCCTACCCACAACAAAGTTGGCAAACTATAGGCTAGTGAACTTGATTTGGATTCCTAGGAAAATTCTATAACAAATCACCAAAGAGTTGATTGGTTAACATCTGGAAAGGGAAGCAGTGATTACAAAGCACCCAATACATCTTCATCAAGAGGAGGGAAGTTTATACTAACCTCATTTCCTTTTTTTGATAGGATTATTAAATAAGTAAATAGAGGGAATGCTCTCAAATCAGTTTTCTGATATTCTAGCAAAGCTTTTGATAGAATTATCTCATAAAATTCTTGTTGAGAAAGAGATTTTTATTAGATAATGAGCAGATGGATTCAGAATTGGTCAAATAACCAGAAAGTAATCGTTAAGGTTTCAGTGACAATACGGCAGAAGGTCTCCACTGTAGCACTCCAGGAGTCTGTACCTGACCCTGGGGTTTTTTTTTTTTTCATTTTTATCAATTACTTGGATAAAGGCATACCCATCAAATTTGCATATAACACAAAGCTGGGAGGGTCAGCTAATACACTGGATGATGGGCTAGAACATTGAGCTGAGTCTATTAAGATGAAATCCAAGAGAGAGAGAGAAATGTAAAGACTTGCACTTGGATATAAAAAAAAAAATCAACTTCACAAGTGCAAAACAGAGAAACATGAATAGACAAAAGTCGTTCAGAATAAGTTCTGGGTGTTCAAGTTCAACATGAGTCAGCCAAAAATATTAATGCAGCCTTGGGCTTTATCAGGACAGATACAGCTTCCAAAAACAAGGAGGTGACAGTCCCATTGGATTCTGCCGTCCTCTGGTGTTCATTTGGAGGCACCACAATTTATGAAGAACATTGATATGCTAAAAAGTTTCCAGAAGGGAGCAAACAGAATAGTAAAGGTATATATATATATATATATATATATATATATGTATATATATATGTATATATATATATATATAATATAAAGGTATATATATAATAAGGATTGGTTGAAATTATCCTGGAGGATAATTTATCCTGGAGGGGGAAAAAAAACTTAATGAGAAGGGAGCGGGGCAGGACGTGATAGTTTTCAGATATTTGAAGTTATGTCCTACTGAGGAGGGATTGGCCTTATTTTGTTTGGTCCCAGAGAACAGAATCAGGAGCAATGGATAAAAGTTGCTAGCAGGCAAATTTAGGAGCTGTCCAAAAGTGTCATGAGCTGCCATGAGAGTTGATGGGTTTGTCCTCTTTGGAGGGTGGACAAAGGCTGGATAGCTACTTGTCAGATAGGTTCTGGTGGGGATTCTTTTTGTTTATGGGTCAGCTACAAAGCTGCCAATTCTCCAATTGGATTTTGCCATCCCCAGCAAATAGAAGTGTAGTCTCTACCCAGTAAACAAAAGTGCAGCCTCTGTTTGCAAACCTATAGTGAGGGGAAAATTCCCACATCCCAACTAATAATACATTCCTTAGTCTCTGGAGGATTCCACTTTGGAATGACTTATTTTAGATAACATTTTTTCATATTTAGCCAAAATCTATCTCTTTGTAACTTTCAGTTATTGCTGAGGGCTAATGAGAACAAACCCAGTCCTTTTTCTTCAAGACAACCCTTCAAATGTTTGAAGACTCTCTAAACCGAAAGTCAGTGAACATGTGTTTCAGTCAAAGTCTTCCAGCATGCTTCCACTCTAAGTTACTGAAATCAGAGATTCTACTTGAAGCTGTCCCCCTGATTGCAATTCCAGCATCTCTAAATACATTGGCTACCCAGAAATCTGAACACCCCAGAGTGGGTTTGATTTGTGTTACATACAAGAGGACACATCTTGAACTTGCCTTCTGTTCAGGGCTATAGTCACTGTCATGAACCCCTGGTTTAGGTGGAGTTAATAAAGCTTCATGCTAAGACTGGCATTCTTCTTTTTTTTTTTAAACAAATGCTTTATTAACTTCTGGTTTCCATCATTCATTTCTGCCAGATTTTGAGTTACAATTTTTCCCCATTTTTCTCCTACCCACCACCCCAGAATAGCAGTCCCACTAGATATCCCCTCATCCAATCTGCTCTCTCCCATATCTTCTCCCATACCCCCTTCTACTTTTCCATTAGGGCAAGGAGAATCTCTGTGTCCCCATGCCTGTGTCCCCATCTTATCTCCCAATTACATGCAAAATAGTATTAATAATAGTATTTATATATATTTGAAACATTTAATTTTAAAACTTTGAATTCCAGATCCATTCCCTTTCTCCATTGTCACCCACTCCCTCTGGGAAGATAAGTAATTCAGTATGTGTTGTACATGTATAGCTATGCACAACATTACCATAGTAAATATATTGTAAAAGACTGCTTATATTTCCCTCCCACCCATCCCACCCCCACCTGGTCCATTACCTACTTTGATCCTATCCCTCTTCGAAAGTGGGTGCCTCCAACCTCCCCTCCCCCCAGAGTGGCATTCTTTATTCTTCCTCCAGCTGGGTTGGGCATCCCTTCACCATGGCACCTCACCCTCAAGCTTTTACCTAATAAGTAGCATTTTAAATTTGGATAGCATGGGATTCTATAAGAAGTTCAAGACTTATTAATCATTAATGGGTCTAAAACATTCCTTCTTCCCTATCATGAGTAGAAGTAAATATAAGAAGTAGATGTAAAATGTCCTTTAAAATACTGTTTGTTTTTTTTTTTGTGAAATCGACAAGTCACATTGAATAAAATAGGATTGTAAAGTTATTCAGGTTTCACTTACATAAAGCTGTCAGGCCAGAGGATCATGGATCTACAGCTGGAAGGGGCTTCAGAGACCCTCTACTCCAGCATTCTCATTTTACAGATGAAGATATTGAAGTCCAAAGAGGTTGCGACTTTCCCAGGGTCATACACATGGAGTAAATAGGAGTCAGGAGGTGATATCCTGAACCCATCTCCTCTGATTCAAGGGCCAGTACTATTTCCACTGGACCACACTCCCTCCTCCCATCAAGTGTTCTGTGTGGATTGTTCCATCAAACAATTAACTTGACTGATTTTAGTTAATGGAATCAGTTAAATCAATCGATCAGGTTAGGAATAGCCTAAAATGCCAGGTGGGCCAGTTAGCTAGGATGTGGGTATAATCTTTGCTAGCCAGGAGGCTGAGGCAGGTGAATCTCTTGAAGTCAGGAGTTTTGAGCTGGAATGGTCTATGCAGAGAGTGTGTGCATTAAATCCAACATCACTATGGGGAGCCCCCAGGAACACTGAGGAAGGTGTAGGGAATCATTGAGTTGCCTAAAGAGGGGTTAATTAGAAGCTCTTTTGCCACTTACTAACCTTCAGGTAGCCCCTGCACTTCCAGCTTTGGCAAGATGGGAAGACCTTGTCTTCAAAAATAAAAAAGGAATAGCATAAGTCAAGTATTACAAGGATTTATTCTCTGGACCAAGTTCTCTACACCCACCAGGAAAGCTGAACTATCAAGAACTGAATTTATTTGTCACCCCAGAACTAATTGGGATAATCCTGAACCAAAGGGCAGCAAAGACCAATTGCTTTCCAGGTTGACTTTTTTCTGACATTTGAAAGATGACCTCCAGAGAAGTGACATTCATCCATGTAGGACATGAGCTACCATGCAATTTTGCCAATTAGTAGCAGGCTCATTCTATTGATATAACTCCTCCTGACTGTAAAATAGTCAATATAAAGTTTGGTGATCTGCTTACATTTAAAATATTTTCCTTGGCTTCCTCAGTTCCAATAAGATAAAAGTTCTGTCCATATTTGAACTCTTTATCATAAACAACCAAAAGCTCTTCTCCGGGATATTCCTGCATGAATAAGATGAAAAATAAGATAAGAGAAAACCTCATGTTGCTGTGCTATTCTGTTATATCAACAGCTAAGATGCAAACTGAGAGCTGTCCATTGGAGGTTCTAAGAGATGTCTGTGACAATAGTCAATGCTTATAACTCCCAAATCCTAATTGCTTTGTAAACCTTAAAGAAGTAAATATGATTTCCCCAGAGTATTCATTTTTTCAGTGTCCAGTTTTGGATCTCTGAACTCTCCTATTTTGATACTTTAAACAAGAACTTGAGAAGCTTCTGGAAGGAAACTCCTACAGAAGTTTTGATGGCCAAATAAAAAGGGACTCTGTACAAACCATCACAATTTTTTTGACTGGGTGGAAGTCAGATACTCCAGCTCTGTTTCTGAAGTCTTGGATTATATCTTCTTTTTTGATAAGTTTATTAGGGCGTTCTTCTGTGACATCTTCTTCAGCTCGGCAACCAAATATTTCCTGGGTCTTGGTGGTAAGTACCAAAGGGAAAATCTCTGGGTGACCTAGAAATGGCATAATGAAATCTGACATCAACAAAAACAATTATTGAAAAATTGAAAAAGAGGAAATACGTGTTGATGGCTTCAGATTGCTTGCTTCCCTAAATAATGAAGATTTTGTTTTCCTTTCTCACTATTTTAGAGATAAGGAATGGACCTGTGATCTCATTGATAAGGGAATTCCCTAGATAAGGAAACTCCTCTTATTGTAGGTTGGCTTCTTCTCTTCCAGAGTTTCCCAGAGCAATGAGAGGTTAAGTGACTTACTCAGAGTCACACTGCCAGTATATGTGATAGGCAGGGCTTGATTCCCAGGTCTTTCTGGTTGTACAGTTAACTTTCTATCAGCTATTCTAAACTGCTTCTCAATTTATAAAAATGGTAGATTATCAAAATGTTGTATGTTCTGTCACAGTCTTGTGAGGATATATTTTGAAAATATATTCATGTATATACATATATACATTATGTATTCTCATATTTTATTCAGAATTTACTTGTTTGAGAAAAACAGAACCTTGAAGTCTCTCCCCAGACTAACTCTCTCCCTCCCATAGAGGGCTGGCTTGTTTCTGGCTCGCTCACTGTATCTGGACACACATGTACATATATGTGTGTGTATACATATGCATATATATAATTTATTAAAATATTAAAACATTGATCTCCACCTCCCACCCTGCTTAGTTTCATTCTTGTGTCTATACCTCTATCATCCTTTAGCATGGAAGAGATAAAAAGAATAATAGGGTCAAAAAACTGGAAGTTCTCAAACCCAGAGAGCATGTGGAAGTTTGTTGGGAGAACAGACTTTAAACTGAGACTTTCTGGGTACAGTTTAGCAATTGGAATTTTTAAGCAGGGAGCCATGAGGAATTTCTAACCCTTCATCAGAGTGAAGCCTCTAACAGGTGATGAGGAATTTAATGTTAAAAATAGATTTAAACTTGAAGGCACTAGTTACCTAGAACAGCTCTGTGTTCTTAAAGAGCTTGGCACTTGGGATGAGGAATCCTATTCTACAGAAGAAACACCCATTTCAGATAAACCTTAGAAAAACAGGCCCCTTTCTGCCCCTGGCCCTCATCCCACGCCTCATGGAAAAATAAAATCCACTGAGGGTTTTTTCCTTAGTCTGTGAGAAAAGACTATGACTGAGTATGTCATGGCTTTGCTTTTCTAAAAGAACGGTAGTAAAACAACCACCACAACAGAATCTCTGGGCTTTATTTAAGTTAAAGGGGCCGTTGCAAAGCCTTATGGAGAAGATGTAGCATCTCAGCTTAGGATACAGCAGGAGTCAGAAGCTGGAAACTGGTCATTGGGTTAGTGGAGTTCTGTCAAGCATCAGCCCCAGGAGACCTTTGGGACAAAGGCCTAATGGGAACTGCATGACGACATCAGTCTACATCATCAAAGGAATGAGTTTTACCTTCATATGCAATGACTATAATGGCTAACATTTATATTACACTTACCATGTGTACTGTGCTAAATGCTTCACAATTATAAAGTCATTTGATCCTTATAACAGGCCTGGGAAGTAGGTACTGTCATTGTCCCCTTTTTATGGATGAGGAAACTATGGCAAACAGAGCTTAAGGTGACTTGCCTAGGGTCTCACAGCTAGTACAAGTCAGAGGGAGCATTTGAATTCATCCTTTTGACCATATTCCCAGTGCTCTATCTACTTTACCACCTCGCTGCCCATGCACTCTGGGGTCAAGTGTTTCCTATATGTGTGCCTCTCCATGTGTATACCCTTAGTCACATGTTCCTCTGTATGTGCCTCTCCACATATGCCCCCATGTGGGAGAGTGTATACCAGGCTTGGGGTGGGGAGAGCAAGAGAAACCTTTTCTTTCTTGTTACACTATTTTATTAAATGCCTTTGCTTTGAAATTATTGTTTGTCCCCTGGCTTACTAACAGTTTACACATCTCTGATGGTTCCTAAAACTATGGTTTTCGAGTGAATGAAGACCTACAGAATACCTTGAAGAACATTTGAGTCCAGTTCCTACACATACTTAAAAATCCTACAAAATTCTGATGAACACAACTACAGAAATAAATTTGTTCAACAAGCTGCCAGTCCTTGACATGAAATAAAGCTTAATTAAGACAATTCATCAACAAGCACTTATTAAGGACTAGGCTAATACACTAGGCTAGGTGCTGGGAACACCAAGGACTTTCATTCTGTCCAGGAGACATTCTGTCCAGGAGTATCAAGCAACTAGCAAGGATTTATTAAACACTTGCTGTATGCTAAATGAAGAGGATACAAATAAAAAATAAAACATTCCCTGCCCTCGAGGAGCTTACATTCTAATGGAGGAGACACCACATACATAAATAACTCCATAAACAAAAGGTAACATATACAATAGATATGAGATAACTATTCAGAGGGGACTGGAAAAGGGCCTCCTGTAAAAAGCAGCACTGGTGCCCATTCATCAAGAAAGCCAGGAATTTTAAGAGGTAGAGGGGAGGGGGAAAAGCTTCTTATGTAAAAGACACAGCCATTGCAAAGGTGTAGAGATGGGAAATAGAGTACCATGTGTGAAGAATAGCAAGTGGGTTGTAGGACTGGACTGTAGCATAATGAAAGAAAGTCATGTGTAACAAGATTGTAAAGAAATAAAATTGTAAAAAGTTTTCGGTATTAAGTGTACCAGTTTATCTTTGATCCTAGAGGTAACAGGGAGTCATTGAAGTTCATTAAGTAGGAAGGTGCCACAGACCTGCCTGGTGTGGACTGGAATTGAGTCTTGTGTCAGGAAGACCAGTTGAGATTATTGCAATCATCTAGGCAAGAAGTGCTAAGGGTCCAAATTCAGATATCTGGTTATATGAGTAGAAATAAGATGACACATACAAGACGTGGTGGAGATAGGAACAAGATTTGGAAACTGAGTTGATATGTGGGGGGAGAGAGAGTGAGGAGTTGAGGATGATCCTGGGGCTGTGACTAGAAGATGACAGCACCCCTAACAGTAATTAGGAAGTTCAAAAGAGGTATAGATTTGGGGGGGGCAAAGGTTGTGAGTTGTGTTTGGACATGTTTAGTGTGAGATGCATATGGGGCATCCAGTTTGGGATATACAATAGGCAATTTATGATTAGGACTTGAACTCAGGAGAGAAACTGAGGATAGTTGTTTAGACTTGGGAGCCATTTGCTCAGAGCTGATAACCAAAGCATAAACTAAACTAAGCTCATAGCTCATCAGTTAAGAAAAGTGTAGAAAGAATTAAGCCTAGAAGTTAGGGGTACACTCATGGTTAGGAGGTGTGACTTGAAGATCCAGCAAAGGAGACAAAGAAGGAGTGGTCAGACAGGACAATGAAGAGAAAGCAATGTTATGAAAACTCAAATCAAAGAAAATCTTTAGGGGGATCATCAACATTGACACTATCATCAATAGTGTCAAAGGTGACAGAGAAATCAAGAAGAATAAGTACTGAGAAAATGTGATTTGGGAATCAAGGGATCAATTAATAAATATGGAGAGGGCTGATCAGCTTGAATAATAAGGTTGGAAGTCAGGCTGTGGAGAGAAGAGGGGGGAAGCCCTGAGTGTAGGTGGCTTTTTCAAAAAGTTTAATTAAAAAGGAAAGAAGAGATATAGGATGATGGCTTGCAGGGATGGGATTATGGTCTAGTGGGTATTTTTTGAAGATGAAGGAGATGTGAGCAGTTTCCTAGGAAAGGGAAGGAACCATGATGAGATAATAGTAGGGGCAGTCTCTTAGAGGAGATGGGAAGGGATGAGATCAAAGGTACACATAGAAGGATTGGTATTGACAAGGAGAAGAGCCATAGCTTCGTTAAAGAGTTCAGTAAAGGAAGAAATAGTGGGGGATAATGTCAGGGGAATGTGAGGTGAGGAAAAAGGGAAGGGGGTTTTTGCAGAGAACTCAATTTTTTTTGGTGAAAAGTACAATGAGGCCTTCAGCTGAGAGGTTGAAGGGGGGCTGGGGAAGTTTGAGGAAAGAAGAATGTGAACCAAGTAGAGAGGAATAAAATAAATGATTTGCTGCCACAAAGGTCCAGTTAAGATTGTATTAACCAAATATGTAGTGATTCCAGTTGCCACGACTTTGTTATTCCTTCAAATGACATTCATCAGCACATGAGTATAAGTGAAGAAAATAAGAGTAATTCAAGTTTGGGACATGAATAGCAACTGGATGAGGGAACAAGGAATTAGACACTGTAAGATAGTATAGATGTGAAATGTTCTTCAAGGAATGGAGACTGGGAAGGGAGGAGAGTAGAGCTAGAACAGAGGAGATAAGGCATAGGGAGGAATGAATTAATTTTAAAAATCTTGCATGATCAGATAAAAGAACTTTGGAGTTCTTTAATATTAAAGTGGAGGGTTATTGCAATAATCCAGGTGAGGAGTGATTCAGACCTGAACAAAGGTGGTAGCCATGAAAAGGGGGAGAAAGAATAGTTGGAAGAGATGGTATATAAAGACAGAATCAACAAAACTTGACAATGATTGGATTTGAGAAGTAAGAGAAAAACTTGAGAGTGACTCCTAAAGTGTGGATTTGAGTACTTAGAAAGTGCTACAGAGACAGAAGACAGATGCATTTACCAAGAGTGTTCTCTGGTCATGAAAGATGTCTTGAATCAGGCACAAACAAAAGGGTTTTCTGTTAATCTATTGATAATTTGAATCTTCAAATATTCCTATTCAGAGATGATATGTTATTGATTGTACCAGATAAGAGAATACTAAAAAGCCTCCTTTGTGATATCTGTAGTAATGTGTAAAAAAATCTGCATAACCATTTCCACTAGAAAAAACAAGGTAGATGAAAAAGGCATTTTGCCTATACTAGAACATGCAGCTAAATGGATAATCTTGTCTTAGGCTTGGATGAATAATGAACTGGACCTAGAATTTTTAAAGATTGTATATGTATAGTCTTAAAAATAAAATAAAATTGTTTGGTTTTTTTTTGGAGGGCAATTGGGGTTAAGTAACTTGCCCAAGGTCATACGGCTAGGTTTTTGTTTGTGTGTGTTAAGTGTCTGAGGCTGGATTCAAACTCAGGTCCTTCTGACTCTAGGGCTGGCGCTCTACTCACTGTGCCACTTAGCCGCCCCTAAAATTGTTTTTTCAATGAATAAAAATCAATTTTCTTTTTACCCCACCACCACTGGAAAAAAAAAGGAAAGGAAAACCCCTATAACAAATATGCAAAATAAAGTTAAATGAATTTCTGCATTGACTATGTACAAAAAAGTGTCTTATTCTACATGTTGAGTCCATTATCTCTCTGTCAGGAAGTGGGTAGCAGGTTTCATTCTTAGTCTTCTCAAATTATGGTTGGTCACAGTTCTTAAGTCTTTCTGTTGTATGTTTTTACAGTATTTTTGGGCAGCTAGTTGGCATAGATAGAGGGCTGGATCTGAGCTCAAAAAGACTTGCCTTCCTCAGTTCCAAACAGGTCTCAGACACTTACTAGCTGTGTGACCCTGGGCAAGCCACTTAATCCTGTTTGCCTCAGTTTCCTTATTTGTAAAATGATCTGGAGAAGGAAATAGCAAAACCCTTTAGTATTTTTGCCCAAAAAATCCCAAACGGGGTCATAAAGAATCATATACAACTGAAATGATTCATCATCATCATCATCATCATCAACATCTTTTGCTTTTTTATAATTTGTTCTTCTCCCTCTGCTTACATCCTTCCTTCCCTCTGCATCAGTTCATTTAGGTCTTCCCAGGACTCTCAGAAACCACCTCTTTCATTATTTCTAATGGTATAATAATAATCCATTCCATTCACAGACTATAATTTGTTCAGCAATTCTTCACTTGATAGGTACCCCCTTTACTTCCCAGGTTTTTGCTACTGTGACAGGAGCTGCTATAATATCTTTGTACACATGGTGGGCCTAGAACTGATGAGGAAATCAAAGTGGTTTGCATTTAGGAACTTAAGTAATGTTTTCAATGATCCCAAACTTTAAGATTTTGTTTAAAAGAGCACATTTTTAAACATTAAAATTCTTGTGCTATTGCTGTATTACTATAAATCATGGAAAACCATGATCTCACAAAAACATAATTATAAATAATCCAAAAGTCAATGGAAAGACATATAATATGTCTAATGTTGCAAAAGATAGCTTGCAAGTGGAAATCGGTATGAAAATCAAGGATGTTTATAATTAGAAAAAGAGATGGGCAAAACACTCCCTTCCTAATGTTTTAATACAAATTAAATATAAAATTAACAACTAGGACAGACTTGAAGAGGAAACTCAGATATATTACAAAAAGGTATCATTTGACCTGAAGGGGGAAGGGGGAGCAGGTTTCTGAGATGACCAGCTTCAGTGTTGTATACGTTGTATGTATATGAGTATTTCTGGTGGCTCCTTCTTCCCCCATTTCCAACATCCCTCATATTGTCTTTTGCTGGTTTCTTGGTCCCTAGCACATTTCTAGGCTTCCCAAAACTTCAAGACTCAGGATAAACATTCCTAAAGATGATGCTGGGCTGAGTTCCAGCATCCACACAATTAAGTAGCTTTTTTGTGACATTGAGCTATGGATTAATTGGTCAAAAAAATAGGAATTTGGTTACAAAAAATGGCAGTTATTACCACATTTCCCTACTTTGGAGGGCCTGTTGTATATATTGGAGTCAGCAGAATTTCCAGACTCTCTGGACAAATAGTAGACAGGTGGCAACTTAATTGTTAAGACTCCAAACAATTTCAGGAAATATCTTTTTTTATGGTTATAACCATGCCCTGGGTCCATAAAGTTTAGTGCCTCATGGGTTGTTGTGAAGCTGAAATGGGATAATTTAAGCATTGTGTAAACTTTACAGCTATAATAAATTTATGTTAGTTATTGTTATTATCAGAGAATCTTTGCAGAAGTAGAGAGTGGAGTGGCTGCCATGAAGGAGTCACCCTCTGATGTTGGGACCACTGGAATAATTTTCAGGAAAGTATCATAGTAGCACCTTGGTCATCTAGTCAATTTTCTCATTTTCTAGGTAAGAAAACTTGAGACCTATAGACACTAAGTAATTTGTCCAGTTGAAAGGCAGTGAAGTTGCAGAGCCAGAATTTGAACTTGGATCCTCTGAATAGAAATCTAGCACTCAAATTTCCATTGCAACACACTGAGTCCACAATCCTCTAGACCTTAAAGTAACTGATAGATCATTGTGTAACACCCTGTATTAGACTAACTAGCTTATTTTAAGCCTAGGGGGCAACATAATGGCTCCTGTGGACCATTGGTTTCCTTCTCATTACCTTTCAAAAGTTTATTTTAGTTGAAAAAATTCTGAGTTCAGTCACAATCATTCTGTATCTTCAGTTAGTAAAAAATCCCATCACCTAGGAAGAGGTTGTGTTCTTTGCCTAACCTTACATTTAGAATGAGAGGGAGAGGGAAAGGGAGAGAGAGAGAGAGAGAGAGAGAGAGAGAGAGAGAGAGAGAGAGAGAGAGACAGAGAGAGACAGAGAGACAGAGAGACAGAGAGACAGAGAGACAGAGACAGAGACACAGAAACAGACACAGACGGGGAGAGAGACAAAGACAGATGATGGAGATAGATAGACAATTCATCTCAAACCTTTTTTGTGGTTGAGACAAAATTTTATTTATTGGAAGCAGCTGGGTAAGAAAACTGCAGATTTCATTATAGTGTCATTATAGGTAGGCATCAGGAAGGCAAGTTGGGAAAAGAGTCACTTTTTTTCTTCCATTAGCCTAGATCCTGGCTGTGGAACAAGGCCCAGAGCTTGAAGCTAAAGGGTAGGGAGGTATAATTAGAAGGTAACAAGATGTCAGTGTAGAATTCTAACTGGAGAGCCTTGGAGAAAGCAGGAAATGAGATGCTATGACTGCATGCTGACTGAAGTCATTGGTGATCAACTTTGGTACAACAGGAGCTAGACTTTTCCGGAGAAAAAGAAGATCAGTTTAAGGTACGAGAACCGGGAGCTGTGCAGACCTTAGTGCTAAGTGGAATTTGGAGGGAAGGGACCGACAAGGAACAAAATACATTTTGTCCTTGAGCCAGCAACGTAACAAAGTGTTATTTTGATTTTCTAACCAAGCTCTGATCTGCTCAGCTTTCCTCCCAGAAGGGGCAGTAGGATCATTTAAGATTTATTTGTTTGTTTCCAGAAGTTGTCAGAGACAATTTAATCCTCAGTACTTCTCAGATAGAAGATCAGGCAATGTGCCCACCAGTGATAATGAATTCATGATTTCTGATGTTTCTTCAAATTTTAGGTTAATACAGACTTGGGCTTAACTAATGGTTTTGAAAAGCCTGTTCATGCTCCCCTGCCTCTGTGGCACATCTGTCATCCTTCTTTAACCTGGTAAATAATATGCCCACTTTAAAGTTGTAATTAGCTGGCTCTTCCATAAAACACGTCCTGCCTTCTATAGAGAATTGAGCTTTACTAAGAATTTAGCCATATGTCACTCTAGCCAAGATCATTTGATGTTTATCTACAAAGACCATTCTTACCCAAACTTTTTTCTTTCGTCAGCATCTTCCTAGCAACTTATATACTTTTCATTAGTCGTCTTCCCTTATTTCTACGAAAAAATATTTGATGGATAGGAGTTTTCTGGTCTGTCTTTTGAAGGCTACACTCTGCTTGGATGGCCATGCCTATGGTCCCAGGGAATGGTGCTAGATGACCTCTTGAGATTATTCTCACCTTAGTGTCTTTGGCCCAGTTTGTTGCTTTTGAAATTGTTTGATAAAAGTTTTCAGGGTGACAGTGAATTTATCCTTATGGTGGTGTCAGGTCATAAGTCTAAGCAGTCTCATTGGTTATAATGGGCAGTTTGACTCAACTGAAGAGCTTGTTTTTATGAAACTTTTATGAAAACTTCTATTCATTTGGCCTCTTAATTGTTCTACTAGCTATTTCCATTTCCCAGATTTCCAAAGCTAGATGAAAGATTGGCAGCCTGGACAACATGTACATGCATATATCAGAGCAGTAAGTTATAGAAGAGTTTTGGCAGATACCAACTTGTGTGGGGGCACACATACACATACGTACATATACATTCATGGATACAGATAACCCAAAGCTTTGAGGATCTCTAATTTTACAGAATTTGAGAACCCAAAGAGATACCAGAGGATGTTTAGTCTGTATCTGAACAAGAATCCACTCTACAACATGCCCAACAAGGCATGGTCCTCTCTGTGTCTAAAAGACCTCCAGTAATAATTATAATAATAACCAACATTTATATAATGCCTAATACATGTGAGATGCTGTGCTAAGTGCCTTATAATTAGCTCATTGGATCCTTACAACAACCCTGGGAGATGGAGACTATCATCATCCTCATTTTTCAGTGGAGGAAACTGAGACAAACAGAAGTTAGCCAAGTTGACTAGGGTCACAGAGCTAGTGTGTGAAGCCAGATTTGGAGTCTTTCTGACTCCAGGCCCAGCCCTCTATCCACTGCCCTACCTAGCTGCAATAGGCAATCCACTACTTCCAGAAGCAGCTCATTCTACTTTTAGACCATGATTGTAAAAGGCATTGAGTGTATAGCGCTATGAGCTTTTGCCTGTGAGTTTTGAAAGCACTTCTTTCTTAGAGAGTATGGACATGACCATTGGTACCTTGTTAAAAGGACAAAGGACAACTACTGGTTTGGTTTCAGAGACTGGGGATGTCCCAAAGTACATCCACTTGTTTGGACCCCCCTCTCAGTGTCTCCTAGAGAATGGGTCTCAGTGACAGTAAATGCCTCCATTTGATTTGCTTGATTAGAACTCTTGGGAGGACAGATTCTTGTCAGAAAAGCCTGTGCTTTGGTTTTCAGAGGAAGAAATCAGAGTTATCAATAGTCCTCTGAAAAGTTTCTCTAAATAATGAATGGAGAAGTACAAATGAAAACAACTCTGAGGTACAACCTGAAACTCATCTCATTAGTCTAGATGATAGAAAAGGAAAATGACAAATACTAGAGGGGACATGGGAAAAAGGTACAATAATGCACTGCTGTTGGAGCTGTGAGCTAGTCCAGCTATTCTGGAGAATGGTTTGGAACTACGGCCAAAGGGCTATAAAAATGTCCATACCCAGAAATACCACTACTGGGTCGATTCTCCAATGAGATTAATGGCTGCCTCAGGTCAGAAGCCCATCAAATGTACATGTGTTTGCCCACAGCTTTCTGAACACAAATCACGGGCAAAAGGGCAAAGAGTGTGCTTTCCTAGCCCAAGGGATGGTGGTGGCCAAGGCAGGGCAGTGATAAAGTCCAAGTCTCCAAAAAAAAAAAAAAAAACCAACACAGAAAAGACAGATATGTGTGTACTCAAGGGAGTTCACGGGTAACATTCATCAAACCCATTTTCCCATGTCAAAAGGGAGGATTTTAGCTGATTTTAGACTCTTAACCTCCCAGTCAAAGGAAGATTTCTTGGGTATTATAAGTTTTCAGGTTGTGTCGCTAGTAACCCTAAGTTCTAGAGTTTGGTGACCTGATGTTCTAGGGAATGTACCTCTTGGAGAGTGAAGAGGATACTGACCCAAGTGACTCTTGCAACCAGAAAAGCAATAAAGCACTACAACCATACAATGGAGAAGGCAAAGGACTTGTCCTTGGCTCTCTGCTTTATTTTGAGTGATGGAGATAGCACAGGTCAGATGGGATGGGAGTGCCAATGTGGTGGTTCCAAAGTGTATGCTTTTCAGGAGGAGTCCAAAGCACAAGGCAGCACTATGAGTCTGAGAAGAACTGTGTGGGAGAAGGAGATTGTGCTGAAATGTCAAAGCACTGCTCCAATTGCAAGACAAAATTTAGTTCCTTTTTGAGGAGAGTTGGTAGGCTATTTCAATGTTTGATGTGTTTTCTGTACTAGTGTTTGAGTTCCTTTGCATTTTACCCATTTTTTGTGGACTAAAATTTGATTTGTAGGTGTAATATGGGGTGCCTAGATGGGAACTGAGAGCTGATCACTAATGGAAGATAGTTCTTTTTTTTGCCCAAGAGAAAAAAAATACCTCCTAGTCATGCCACTGCTACCTCCTGTTGAACACATTTGAGAAAGCCTAGGCATAAGCTATATATACCCTGAGTATATTAGGTGATTTTCATAGAGCAACTCCAAGTGGAGATGATAAGCCAAAGAGGGAAAATGACCCCCTTGTAGCTTATCCCATGATTGGACCCAGTATGTTACTCTGGAGTTGGGGGGAACCCTGGACCATGAGTTACCTGTCAATAGAACACTCAAGCATTTAAGACAATAATGGAGATGCTGCAAGGCCATACATGACTAATTTCCTCTGGTGTAGGCGTTTTTCAATGTTTCATCTATTAAGCTCCATGATGGCATGATAGCTATAGATGATAATAAGTATAGTCTTATTATACAAGACACTTCAATAAATTTTAAGTGTGTAAGACTCTTTAACCAAGATTGGCATCTATGCCTGCATGTTCATAGCCTGCTTCATAATAGGGATGTGCTGCCAGAGAACTCATCGACCAATTTAGATTTTATCTTGTTTTTTTTTTTACTATAGGGCAGCCTTTGTTTCACCGTGCAGAAGGGAAGGGGGAAAGGAGCAAGCCTTTCTATGGTGCCTGCTACCTGCTGCACTTTACAAATATTATCTCATTTAATCAAAAAATGCATATGATGCAAGAGACTCACAGAAGAGAGTAAGCAGATAGAGAAAAGTCCTCCATCACTCCAAGCCTTCAGAATTCCCAGTGAGAAAGCCTCTTCCCTCTCTGCTATGGTTACATCTCCCCATCTCTTTCCTTTCATTCCTTCTACATAAAAGACCCCACTGTAACCTGGATCTTCTTCCTCCCCTGGACCTGGCTTCTCTCTTTGCCCCTTTGTCAGTGTCAGTATGAGGTGGGGAGAGGTGATGAGACTGAGAAGGGACCCCTGGCTTCATTACCTTCCCATTCTTTTTTGCATTCCCATACTGGTTTCATGGGCAGAACTGTCAATTAGTGCCCATCAGTTAAGGTTCATTCAAGGTGCTGTAATGCCTTTTCACTTTGGCAGCTGAAGACCACAGTCTCCATGTCACATGGAGGCTTACAATTGGGGGAGGGCCTGGAAACACAGGTAGGGAAAAAAGAGAGAACAGACAGCCCTCCCTCTCAGTATGACTGCTCCCAGGAAATGAGGTGGGCAGCATAGGGGAGGGAAGGAAGGGAGAACTGTAGTACTTTTCCTCGTCAATTAAATCCCACTCTCTTTCCAAATCAGTGAGTGATTCATCTGAACCCCCATGGATTACATAGTTCCCCTGAGAAAATGTGTTCTGAGTCCCAGACAACAGATTTGTAGGTAAACTTTCGGAACCCAGTTAATTCTTAGACAGAGCCCATCTTTCTGTCCCTCAAACCAGCTCATCTCCAGCTCCTTCCAGCATCACCTGGAATATTGTAGGTACTTAATAACGGCATACGGATCTAATCTGATATGCAGTCGTGCCTGCGTGTCTCTAGAATCTAGAACAATGTCTAGCCCATATCAGGTGTTTCCACTGATGTCGTCTTTGGAAAAAACCAACTGATTTAACACTGCAGTATATGGTGTTTTAATAAAAGCAGTTTTGCCTTTATTGGCCGCTAGGTGGAGCCCAAGTGCTTTCTTGAGTGATGCCTCCCAAATGGACCCAATGTTTTTCAGAGAAAAATAGAGATTGCCATGTTCCAAATGCAGGAGACAATTACCAAGAGCTCATTTTTCATTTCACCCCAGTTCGTTTAATTCTATAATCCCAATACTCTCCACACAAAAAAATAATTCTCTATCTGAGCATAGATTTCTAAGGCACCTATTATGATTCTTGTTAAGTGTACTTTTTTTCCCTAACAATAATAAGATGAAGGGAACATTTCCAAGCTGAAATGGTAAGATGGTAAGAGCTCTTCAGTTAACAGACAGCCCAAATGCACAGCCTGTCTACCCACCAAATACCCAGCACCAAACTTAAGTAAACTTTCAAAATGTTAGGCTTTAGCCTCTGACCACCCACCCATCAGCCCACTGGCTCAAACCTAACCTATTGGAGACTTCTGCCCTGTCACGTTAACAAAAATGAGAAAACAAAAATGATGACGACTGCCTCACACTGTCACTGATGTATATTATTAAATTCCATTTCAAGGAGTTAGCTACCAGATAGGGTGGCAGACCAGGGAAGACTTCTCATGTCAGCTAGACATTGACCACAGATGTGTGAGGCCACCCACAAAAGGAAAGAAGGGTTACATTACTTCTTGTTAATTTATTTCCAGGAGATCCAGTAAGTTGTAATAACATTCCACAGGGCTGAAAGAATGGTGAATATCTTCCAGGTGACCAAGGTAGGATTGGGCCCCCAGAAATAAGGGGAATGATGTAGAGAAACTCTGAACTATAACCTGGCCCTCAAATTCCTGGTATGGATGTGGCCCAAAGAGGGTTATGTAAATGTAACCGACTTGTTTCTGGTAGTAAGGATTTCTCACTACAACATTAAAACAACACAACAATTACTATAAGGTATGTAATTACATGTGTCTCACATACAAACATAATACCTTCTTCAATAAATGGTAAAATTAGGGTGATCATTAAAATCTTTTCCAATCTCTAAATCATGTAATCCTATGATTTGTCTTCAAGGATTCTTAACCTGAGGTCTGTGAACTTGTTATAGATAGACAGATAGATAAAGAAACATACATAGGTACATAGAGACATACATACTCAGAGATAGATGACAGATAGATGATAAATACACAGATAAGACAGATAACTTGTATTTAAATGTTTTTGGTTTCTTTGTTAATCCTATGTATTTTATTTTATGCATTTAAAACATGATTCTGAGAAGGGGTTCATGGCACAAAACAGGTTAAGAACCCCTTCTCTAGAATATGTCCTTCCTTATATTGTAAAATCACGTTGTGGCTATTGATTTAAACACAGCTCTTTTTCCTGAGGCAGAGGAAAATGGATATTCTTCGGTATGTTTCACAACAAGGTGTTGACTGTTTCTGGCAGCTTTATCATGTCTGTTCATCAAGGCTCACATACAACCAGTACTGCTCTGGCTAAATAGATTTGAATGCAATTTGGTCCTAGAGAAAGAAATAAGAGACTGAAAACCAAAGGACAGAAAAGGGGAAAAAATCCAGCATGCTCAAAGAGCACAGGAAAAGAAAGGAATTGGTAGCTCATAGACCCAGAACCTGCTCTAGTTATGGGCAAGGTCAGTGGCCATCCATTTTGAGGGATGCTGTGTACCTCCCAGTGTCCTCTTATTACCAGGAAATTCTCACTGCTAGCATCATTAATAGGTTGGCCAATATTGAAATATTTTTTCCTCCTTTTTGGTATTTGTTAAGTTCAGAATGGGAAATAAAAGAAAAAGGAACAGCTGGACCAAGAAAGGAGAGATGATTGTCTACTAAAAGCCACATTGAATACATACAGGTTAACTTGGAGTATCTTTTTTTTTTTTTTTGCTTATAAAAGATCATTTAATTGCTCAGAAGGAATGTTGTTTGTAGGAGTCATAAAAAATCAGGAGGAGTGTAGGTAGTCAGTGTTCAAGAAGGAACAGTCCAGAGGTTAACCCCTGAGGTAAGGTGGGTAGCAACTACCTTGTAACTAAGAGACCCTTAATACCTCTGTGCTGTTAAAAATTCCAAGAAATACAAATCAGATGCTAATTTTTTCAAGAAAAAAGTTTTTCAAATATTACCTAAGTTAGGTTCACCCTTTTATTTTTTTTTTTATGATTGGGTTTTTTTTTGTTGTTGTTGTTGTTTACTTTAGCTTGGAGTATCTTCTACACTAGGAATTCTTCCAGGGGGTTCTGTGGATAGATAGATTTCATGGGGTCTGTGAACTTGAAAGGAAAAATATCACATTTATTTTCAGCAACCTCATAACTGAAATTTAATCTTCCCTTCAGTTATGAATGTGGGGAACAAGCATGATTCTGCAGAGGCATAGCAGAGCTTCCCCAGACTGCCCGAAGGAGGGCCGGAGCATACTAAAATGAGGAAGGAGTGCTTCTCCAGACCTGTTCTGTTAACAAATGAAACACAGGTTTGTGATAAACCAAGAGAGTTAATTGACACTCTGGGCTCTGAGGAATGTAAAGACTTAAATATCCGTTGTTTCAATCACAGCAATAACAATTTCTGAGTGATGCAACCTGATATTCCACAGGACAAGGAGGCCAAGCATAACATGATGTGGTGCTTAAGAGAGAAAGGAAAGGAGGGAATCAGTGTGTGGTGCTGGGAGTGGGGCAAAGAAGAGGCTTTTGTCACAGTGGACAGAGCACTGCTTTTAGAATCAGGAAGATCTGGGTTTGAATCTTATCTTACTTACTAACTGCATAACCCTTTGATGATGTTCAGTTGTTTTTTTTTTTTAGCCATGTTCAACTCTTTGTGTGACCCCATTCGGAGTTTTCTTGGCAAAGATCCTGGAGTGCTTTGACTTTCCCTTCTCCAGCTCATTTTACAGATGAGGAAACTGAGGCAAACATGGTTAAGTGACTTGACCAAGGTCACAGAATCTTCCTGACTCTATCCAGTGCACCACCCAACCACCCTGTGTTTTCTAAGTTGTTTCCAGCTCCTCTGAGCTTCAGGTGTGGTCTGCATTTTCTGCAGGGTAAAATAAAGATTATCTTGCACAGGACAAAGGCATTTGTTTCCTTGTGTGTTTAACTTTATCTTCTTACCCACATTTATGGAAATTTATATAATAACTATGTATTCATCTCTGGGTGGAGCAATATGAGTAAAGGAGGTGATGATATTTTGATCAACCCCGGCTTCTGTGGACTCTGGGGGGGGGTGGGAGCACAGAAAAAAAATTTTTTTTAACAAATACCCACTGAAATACTGACTAAAACAGGATGCATCATTAAGTAGCTAGCTCCCTATCACTGAAAGTATAAAGTCAAAGGCTGGATGATCATTAGAGGTGATCAGAAAAGAAGTAAATATACTGCAAGGAAAAACCCCAACTTCTGAGTAATTAGAGCTATCTAAAAACATAATGGTGCTGCTGACAGAAGTTCTGGGCACCCCGAGTGGAAGCGAGATGACCACTTATTGGGGATGTTATGGATGAGATTCCTGCTAACAGATGGGCTGACTAGATTCTTTTAAACTCTTGGTTCAATGATCTGTTTTGGATGAAGGTCTTCCTAAACTGGGTGATACTTGATCTACATGAATGAAATGATCTTTTCCAGCTCATCATTTGATAGCTCTGATTCTCTGGTACATCAAAAGAGTGTTGTATTTCAAGACAATCTCCTTGAGGGTTGCTGGACCAAAGTGCTACCTTAAAGCTTATTTATGAGCCACAAGTTTTGTTTTCTTTTTAAAATCAGTCTCTTTACTCTGTAGACACAAATAATTTTTTTTACCAAAAATAGTTGCTCAGCTAGATCAACCACCTTATTCATCCATCTTGGCTCCAAATGATTTCTGGTTCTTACAAAAATCAAATCTACCTTCAAAGGATGGACATTTGTCACCACTGAGGAAATTCACAAGGATGTGTCACAGCCTCTTGAAAATAGGTCCAAAAGAGAACTTATATTTTGAGTTGCAGAAGTATCCAAGTTAAGAATAAGATTACCATCTCTAAGAAGACTATACTTTGAAGGCAAACAACTTTTGACAAGATATTTGAACGTCTTGGTTCTGGTCTGTTTGTTTTCCTTTGATATAGTTCACATGATATAGTTCACAACTTTGCCTAGAACAGCATCTACTTTGAGCAACTTAATGAATTCAGGAAGATGAGGGATTAAAAATATGTGAGAATGGGAAAAGGAGATGAAAGTTGGGAATTTGATCAGATTAGATCAATTGATTCTCCACAACTGATGAGAATGAATTGCTAGGCCATGGGCCAGGATTTGAAAAACACTATGCTAGAACTGGTAAATTAAATCTATTTCTACTTTGAAATTCAGTTTTTTAGACATTTTTTATTCTGTCCTTTAAAGTTCTATTGTATAGTCTATGTGTGATACCATTTTATCCATGAATATATTTATTAAATCACTTTAATCCTCAATGATCTTTTCTCTTTATTCCACAAAGAAGTATTGAAAAACCATGAATAAAATTTAATTAGTGATGATACTTACCAACACTTTCCATAGAAACTGGGACTGCTTCTTCATCTAAAATACAATGAAATTATGTCAGATTCACCTTTTTGCATAAAAAGTATATTTGATATGAAATTTTAAGTAAAACTTTAGGATAAAATAACACATAAGCTCATATAGTTCATTTATTTATTTGGGAGGGCAATTGGGATTAAGTGACTTGCCACATAACTAGTTTTTGTGTTGTGTCTGAGGCCAGATTTGAACTCAGGTCTTCCTGACTCCAGGGCTGGTGCTCTATTCACTGTACCACCTAGCCGCCCCATCATATAGTTTATAAAATAAATTGAAACATTAAAAAAAGTTCTAAGAGCTCCCCTGATCACATAATATTTTTAAAAAGCATTCATGAATTAATTAATATTAAGTAGGACAGAAACTAGAAGTTAGCTTATTTTTCCATGGAGAGAGTTTCTAATTTCACTGGAACACTCAAAAAGACCTCTCCATAAGTTTAAGTATTTCACGTTTACTATTGTGAAACAACTGTAATTCCTTTTATTATATAGATAAGGTAATATCTGTTTTGGTTTCCAATACATGTATAAGAAATTGAATCCATGAGAATCTTTTTTTTCATGAAAACTCATACTTACAAGCTAGCTTCTGTTTTGATGGCTTGGGTTTGCTCTCTGGCTTTTTTTGTTTCTTGGATCTTGGAGGCATTGTTTAGATTTAGCCTAGAAAGATAATAATTGACTTTTATAAGTTTTCATTTAAAATCTTCTTATTGAAGATAATAATTTAGTAAGTACAGGTGGATATTTTCTAAATCTCTGATGCAACATACCTTATTATGCCTTAACTGACTAATAATTAATAAATGTAGATTTGAATTATTTAATTGAATTGAATTATCTGTATCTCTGATTAATGGTGGGCAGTTAGGTGTCACCATGGATAGTTTGGAAGACTCATCTTCCTTAGTTCAAATCTGGCCTCAGACACTTACTAGCTGGGTGACCCAAAGCAAATTACTTAACCCTGTTTGCCTCACTTTTCTCATCTGTAAAATGAGGTGGAGAAAAAAATGGCAGACCCCAAACAAAAGCAAGCAACTGAATGTTTCTATGGATCTACTTATGAGCAACAAATGAAGGCAGATATTAAAGTGGCACGTATCAATGCTTTGGAGTTCCTGCACGTACATGTAGATGAGGCTTGATAGTTTCATTCCAACAAATATGTTAGTCTAGGGCTGCATTGATCGATACATTCCCATTTAACTGTAAGGTCAGAAATGGCTGACTTGGTTCTGACTATGTCTATTTCTAGGTACTATTGGGGGATTAGCCACACTAGAGTCACTTAATGCAAGAAGACATATTATGATAGAAATGTTCCCAATTTCATGGCTTTGTTTCTTGTCTTCCTCTTTGTTGCACTGAATCTGTACTCTGATTGGTATGCTTTCCTGATTGACCTTGGTCAGACCATCATTTCAGGAAGTCCCACCATGTTTCACTTGACTGCCATCTCTCCAGCTACCTCCTTCAAAGTCTCACCAAAGGTCTTTTCTTCCCAATATCCCCTTATAACTTCCAACTTCTTTTCAGTTTGGAAACCATGACAATGATCCAGTCATCTCAACCATCCCATCCTTTCCAGTCCTCTCAGGCTACCACTTCTCTATGTTGATTGTTTCTCCCGTTAAGATGCTCCTTAAGGGCAGAGAGACCATCTTTGTGTATTTGTACGGTAGTAGTAGGAGGCGTTACTTAGCACAGTATTTGACAAGTAGTCATTGCTTAATGAGTGTTTTCTCATTCAGTCATTTATTAATAACTTTAAAATTCTAAGTTCCAGAAAGATCATTGAGCATGTTGCTATTTTGTGTTGATTCAGTCATTTCTGACTTTTCATGACCCCATCTGAGGTTTTCCTGGCAAAGATATTGGAGTGGCTTGCAGTTTCCTTCCCCAGCTCATTTTATAGATGAGGAAACTGGGGCAAACAGGATTAAGTGACTTGCTCAGGGTCACATGGCTAGCAAGTGTCTGAGGTCAGATTGGAACTCAAGAAGAGGAGTCTTCCAGATTCCAGGCCTGGTACTCTATCCCCTGTGCCACCTAACTGTCCACCATTAATCACAAACACAAATAATTCAATTCAATAATTCAAATCTACAAACATTTATTAAATACCTAATATAGGCAAGGATCATAGTGCTCAAGGCTGAGCACAAAAATAGGCTGAGAAACACAATCCTTGCCCTCAAAGTGCTTACAGTTAAAAGGTTGGGGGGGGGGATAAGATGTGCACAAAGAAGGAGCAGAGAAGCCCAGGCAAAATGTGATGAGAAATGCAAGCGAGGAAAATCAGAGAAAAACATCACAGACATGAGGTGATGCAGGATGTGGCTCCGGCACATAGCAGGCGTTCTGTAAATGCTCATTCCTTTTCTTCTCTCTCTACTAAGCTAAAATATCGAGTGCTTGAAGTAGAGTGAAGTAGGAAAGGGAGAATAGCGCCACATCTTGGAGGATGGTAAATTTCTGGACAGTGAGAGTGTGTTTTACCCCATAAGCCAATGGGGAAAGATCCATCAAAGGTTTTTTGACCTGGGCTTGAGGGCTCCCTCTGACACTAGCTGTGAAGTCAGAGGCAAACCATTTAACATGACAGAGTCTCATTTTCCTCAGCTGTGAAGCCGTGATTGTAGTTGTGCTGCTACCTTCCTCCCAAGATTTTGTTGTAAAGAACAAACTTTGCAAACTTTAAAGTGTAAGTTAGAACTCATGGCAAGAATGATGCTCTCCAAAGGTGCCCTCTTTTGGTGCAGCTCCACTTACTACAAGGTTTTCTCCTTACAACAAGCTGAACTTGACCTCAAAGGGGCCAAGAAAACCAAAGCTAATGCATCTTCCACAAAGCATGTATTTTAAGGCAACTGTCATCTCTCCTCTCCAAGCTAAACAGACCCAGTTTATCTGACTGATCTTTAATTAATTATTTTAAAAATCGATTCATTCATTCATTCATGCTTTTTGGAGGAGGGAAGGCAGGGCAATTGGGGTTAAGTGACTTGCTAGTAAGTGTTAAGTGTCTGAGGCTGGATTTGAACTCAGGTCCTCCTGACTCCAGGGCTGGTACTCTATTCACTACACCACTTAGCTGCCCCAATATTTGACTGATCTTTATTTGAAATGGTGGCCTGTCCTCTAGACATCCTACTCACCTTTTTTTTTTAGAAGAATTCTATAGAACGCTGATCCTAGGGTCAAGAAGACCCAAGTTCAAATCCAACCTCTGATATTTACTAGCTATGTGACTGTGGGCAAGTCACATCTATTTGTCTCAACTTCCTCTTATTTAAAATGGGGATGAAAATAATAGCACCCACCCACCAGGGTTGTAGTGAGGATCAAATGAGATAATATTTGTAAAGGACTTTGCAAATCTTAAAAGCACTATATTAAAGCTCTCATTATTTCTACAACGTGGTGTCCAGAATTGAACGCAATTTCCCCAAATAGAGGGATCTGATCAAGGCAGAATACTATGGTAGTTGGCCTATGGGATTTGTCCCAAGGAACGTGTACCTGGAGAACCCCTGGAAACTTCTGGGAACTTTGGGGACATGGTGACTTAATCCTTGGGCCTTTGGGGATGATGAATTTCTAGCTGCATCTGATTAGGTGGGAGCCTGGTGTTGAAAGGATTTGTCTCTTTAGGATGATGCACAAAACACTAGTCATCCACTCAACCTGTCCAGTAGCAGCAGGGTGAAATGCTGTACCAGTTGAAAGGAGAAATGACTTCTGGCCTGTTCTCTATTTGTTTCACCTTCCAGGTGGCATCTTGCAACTCTGAGAATTCCAGGGAGCCAATCCTCCACTGTCTTACTGTGGTGGCAGCTGTTCTCATATGGCAGCAAAAATAGGAATCCACAAGGGACACATATGCCTGGACCCTGGGTTGCCTTTTCCACTTTATGTTTCCTTTACTGAGTAGGTGACCAAGCATCAGCCTCAAGGTAGATGTGCCCAGGATATCAGGAGAGGAATGTTGAGAGTCTGAGAGAACTAGAAATCCTGGATCTTGAGTGGTAGCATGGAGAGTGTCTTAGTTGGAGAAAGTCACTGACAGATGGAAGTCCAGAGCCCTGATTGGGTGTGCAGGAAGATAGGGACTTTGAGGAAGATGGTACAGAGCCCAGGTGAAATGTAAAATGCCTATCAGTCTTCTTGGAAACTGCTTTATGCTCTGATAAGATTTAAGTGTCAGCCTCCCAATAGATTGTAGCAGCAGTCATTTGTGAACTTACAGAATCCTTAATCTTTCAGTGAGCAAAGTGAGTTGGTTGCATTTAACCTTTCTTTTGTGTATGGTTCCTTTCACTGTAAGTGAAATAATCTAAAATCATTAATTCCTTCAATACATGTCATTCAGTGAATTAATCATAATACTCTCTATTTAATTAAGAATTGAATATTCCACCCAGAGTTGTTTTGATCACATTTTTATTTGTCACGTAGCCTCCACTCATATTCCCATAGTCTGTCCCACCATCCCTTGCTGAATTTTTAAACATTTTAAAATAATATTCTATTTTTCATTAGTTACATTTAAAAGCAATTTTAACAGTCTTTTAAAAAAGTTTTAAGTTCCAAATTCTGTCCCTCTCCTTCCTCGCCCCCTCCTTGAGATAGTAAGTAACCTGATATAGGTTATATTTATTTCATCATGTAAAATATGTTTCCATATTAATCATTTTATGGAAGAAAATTTGAAAGAAAGTGGAGGAAGGAGGGAAGAAGAGAAAGAAAAAGAAAGGAGGAAAGGAAGAAAGAAAGCTTCAGTCTGTATCAAGACTCTACTAGTTCTTTTTCTGGAGGTGGAGAGCATTTTTCATCATGAGTCTTTTGGATTGTCAGATCATTGTACTGCTGAGAACAGCTAAGTCATTCACAGTTGTTCATCATACAATATTGCTGTTATTGTGTTCAATGTTCTGCTCACTTCACTCTGCATCAGTTCATGTAAGTCTTTCCAAGTTTCTTTAAAATCATCCTCTTGCCATCTTCTCTTAGAAGGTGCCTTTCCAATGTGGGAATTTCCATTTCCACTCGAGGGCAAGGGTTGTCTTAATTTTGTATTTCATCTCCATTCCCTACAGTATAATGGGTACTTAATAAATGCATTGATTGACTAGGATGTAAGCTCTTTGAGGGCTGGGACTGTTTCACTTTTGTCTTTGTATCCCCAGCACCTAGCACAGTGGCCGGTAGGGAGTAGGCACTTAATAAGTGCTTGCTGATTGATTGATTCTATGATTATCTCAATACCAACGTCACTGATACTTTGGACTCCCTGGTGCCTTATCCTTCCTCCAACCATACTTGGTTCATCCAACCCATATTGGACATTTTTTCTGGTGACCTATAGAATTACCTTTCTGGATATGTGTGTAAGTATTGTGTGGCCCCTTACAAGAAGAGGATGGGTAGATTCTGCTATTATAAGGAACACCTGCTTGATGAATGCAGTAGAACCCTGATCAGTCCACTGCAGGACAGCTCCCCTCGCAAGTTTAGGACACAGTCATAGTTGATGTATGCATAGTATTTTATCATCTTATTTGATCCACACAACAACATTCTGAGGTAGGTACAGGACTGCAGGCATGATCACCCCCCTTTTTTTTTAAAGATGGAAGCTTGAGGCTCAGAGTTCTATTGCCACACATCCAGTAAGCGGCAAAAGCAGAATTCTGACCCCAGCCTTCTGGAGTTCATTTTTGGGATACTACTACACAACACTAACTTGGTCTATCACAAATTATACCTGCAAGCACCTCTGTCCTGACCCCACAAAAGAATGCAACCTCTGAAAGCACCCTGTAAACAGGTAATATTTTGCTATCTATTAGAAAAAGAGAGTGGGGGTGGCTAGGTGTCACAGTGAATAGAGCACCAGCCTTGGAGTCAGGAGGACCCGAGTTCAAATTCGACCTCAGACACTTGACGCTTACTAGCCATGTGACCTTGGGCAAGTCACTTAACCCCAATTGCCCAGCATTCCCCCCTCCAAAAAGCAAAAAAAAAAGAGTGGAAGTTATTTTTCCGGAAGCTTCAGCCTTCAGCCAGAATTCTTTACAGTTTTCCCTCAAAAGAACAAATGTATTTATCACCAAGACCTGAGAATATTACTTGTACAGGAAAGTTTAAAAAATATCGAAATAGGCACTTGTTTTGGGGATGACAAACCATCCTATATTGGAATAATGATGTTAGCATATAATTTTTTAAGGTCTTCAAAATATATTCACATCTTAGGACAATAATAAGGTAACATACAATTTTCAAAAGTCTTTGAACTATATTTTCCATTAACTGAAGTTCTTTTTTAAACACTGACCATTTATTTGGAGAGGACTACAGTATTAGGAAGTCAGCTTAGATTTGAGTCTCATAGCTCCTGTCCCAACAGGCTTGGTCCAATGCTTCTGTTCCCTGTGGCAATTTATTCAAATAGTATTCACTAAGCAGCTTAGAATTCAAGTGTTCTCTCTCTTAGTTCAGAGCAGAGTTTATGAGATTGAAATTTAGAACTAGTAGAGTTGAGTTATATAATTCAATAATAAAGAAAATACAGCAAAACCTCCTTTGAGAGGTATTTGAAATAACGATGCCTCATTTTAACCACAGGAGAACTAATAAACCTACTTTTTTAGTCAAGCAATCTGGCAAAAAAAAATTCTCATCATTTTGCCAGTGGGGTCAGGGAGATGAAATGAAGAATAAAAAACTTTGTTTGTAAGTTTATTTTGTGAGTTATTTCATCTTCCTGAAATGTTCCCTCACCCTTACCTACACCACCTTTCCTTTCTAGTCATTCAAATCCCACCCATCCGTCAAGGCCGTCAAGGCCTAGCTCAAATGTTACTTCTTTCATGAAACTTTCCCTGTTGCCTCTCTTCTATGCTGGAGGTAATCTCTCCATTTTATACCTCTTTTGGGGGCACCCCTTCCTTATCTTACCTTTCCTTGTATCTTCTAGAATTGACAGGTTTATAGAGCCTCAGAGTATAGACCCCAAAGGCCATCACATGTATCTTATAGCTGAATAAGAAGTACCCTCCAAATATGGCAGACCATGGCAGTCAGTCATCCAGCCTTTGCATGAAGAGTTCTTATGAAGGCAGACCCACTACCTTCCCATGGTAACCCATTCCACTTTGGAATAGCTCAAATTGTTGAGAAGTTTCTCCTCATATCAAGCCTATATTTGTCTCTTTGCTGTTTTTATCAATTGTTCTTTATTCTGTCCCCTGGGACCAAGAAGCACAAGTCTTTCACATGACAGCCCTTCAAATACTTCAAGGGAAGTATCTGTGTACCTCTTCAGTCTTTGATCCAGGCCCTTCAACTATCATGAATCTAAGAAGGTCTTCACTCAACTGGGTCCCCCCAGTTTATCACTGTCCTTCCTATAATGTGATGCTTGGGATGAATACTCTGACTGGGACAAATTTAAATAAATCATATTTATCCCTATTCAGGTTCATGTTTTTAGATATATGCTGCACTCCAATAGAATGTTGTGATACCAAGAAATTTGTGTAGATGAAAGAAGGAAGGAGGGAGAGAGTAAGAAAGTAGAGGAAGGAAAGAAGAAAGGAAGGAAGGAGGGAAGGAGGGAGAAAAGGAAGGAGGGAGGAAGAGAATGAAGAAAGGAAAGAGGAAAGGAAGAAGGGAAGGAAAGAGGGAAGGAATGAAGATAGGAAGGAAGGCAGAACATATTAAATGCCTACTGTGTGCCAGGGTACTCTGCTAAGTGCTTTACAAATATTATCTTGTTTAATCCTCAGAACAATCCTGGGAGGTAAATGCTATTATTATCTCTGTTTTATAGTTAAGAAAACTGAGATAGAGAGAGGCTAAATGATGTACCTAGGATCACCCATCTAGGGTCTTCCTGACTCCAGCTCCACCTCACTATCCTCTGGGCTGCCTAGCTGTCCTGAAATAGTGGACCCTGAAAAGTATACCTCCACACAGAGGGCTAGGGAATTTCCAACCAGACATTCTTCCTCTGCTCAGTTTGCCTGGATACTCAGTAGGAAGGGAAATGTATCAGATCGCCCCCGCCCCAAGTCACCTCTACCCTTCCCCCATTCCCTGAACTTCACTGTCACTCCCACAATCATCTGATTCTTACTTAAGTTTTCAAAATATCCATTATGAATAAAGTATATAAAGGATAAGTTTAATGAATAAGCTGGGAAACGGCATCCTCGATCAGATTATGTTCATAACAACTCACACTTGTATAGTCGTGTAAGGTTTGCAAAGTGCTTTACTCAAAACACCTCTGAAGGCATGGGTTAAAGAGCAGTATTATCTCCATTTTTTCCAGGAAAGAAATTGAGACTCTGACTGGTTAGAAGATTTACCAAGGTCCCCAAAGCTACTCAGTGTCTAAGGGGAAATCTGAAACCAGATCCCCTGCTGTATACACAAAATGACCATTGACATTGTGAACTGACCACTATTGAAATAATAAGGGTTTGCTGTATTTTAGTTTTAGGACAAAGGCATAATAACAAAGCTTTGAAGACATTCCCTCAAGAATAATTCACGCCTTTATATATTCAGACTATATGCGCTACTGTTCTCTTTAATTTCTTAAATTACAAGTGTCTTCCTTTATTATCTCATTTCTAATTCTAGGCTAGCCAAATTAGATTATTTCCAACATTTACAAACAGAGTCAGCATTGTCAGAATGGCGAGGAGTCCTGGATGGGATGAGAAACAGTTTGAAATCCTGTTCCTGAAATTTTAAGTAGTAAAATTATCAGGTAAATAGCTGGAAATTATTCTGTGCTTGCAACTGCTATGGATTTAGAAACTCAGTGGAGAATTACTATTTCTGTATTTTCTCCCTCTTTTAAGTACTGGAAATTCAGCGAGCATTTATTATGCACCTACTGTTCCAGGCACTATACTGCGCACTGAGGTTACAAAGACAAAAATGAAACAGCCCTTGCCCTTCAGGAATTTACATTCTATGGTGGGGGGGGAGGGATATACACAGATAAGAATGCATATGTATAAGTATATATATGTATATATGTATATGTGTATATATGTGTGTATATGTATATAGGTATATATTATATATGTGTGTATATATTATGTATATTATTATATATTGTATCATTATATATATATTCAGATTTCCCCTTAGACATTGAGTAGCTCTGGGGACCTTGGTAAATCTTCTAACCAGTCAGTCTCAATTTCTTTCCTGGAAAAATGGAGATAATACTGCTCTTTAACCTATGCCTTCAGAGGTGTTTTGAGTAAAGCACTTTGCAAACATATATATACACACATACACATACACACAGAAAATGAATGCAAAATAATGGCGGCAGGGGTGGCAGTAGGGGCAAAGTGATCAAAAATGGGGAAATCTAGAAAGTGTCTTCTAAGAGCTTAATGCTTGAGTAGAGTTTAGAGGGAGCCCTGAGATACAAGACACAGAGGTGAGTGCCCAGTTTAGTCTGAGAGCTGGGGTTCATGTCCTGACTGCCACTTACTCCTTGGGTCACTGCCTTGGGCCTCAGTTTTGTCCTGTGAAAAATGAAGAGGAAGACCTGTGTGATACTGAGGCCCTACTCCTCTGGAGAGCAGGTCCTTTTTAATGGCTGGTGCAGCTGACCTGTAGAGATCAGGGACTTGAATTACTTGTAGCTAAACATCAAATCAGAGTTCTAAGTCTCACAGGCATTCTCTGTGTCTCTGTGTCTTGGATTATTTGGAAGTATTTTGGGTTTAATCTCTAGAATATGGAAAGAGCATGAAGGAGTTGCTTCTATGTAAGTTTAGTAGGTCATGTAGCTCTTTGGTCTTGGTCTCCTCATCTGTAAAATAATGGGTTTAGAATAGTGACCTCTAAAATTCCCCCTGCCCCAATTCTCATATTCTAGGCTTCTAGTATTTAATTCATTGAATTTGTATTAGAAATATACATATATATATATATATGCTAAGAATATGGTACTTTTTCATGCTCTTTATTTTTTAATATATATTTTTATCAAATGCTTTATTAACTTCTAGTTTACATCATTCATTTCTGCAAGATTTTGAGTTGCAGACTTTCTCCCCGTTTTTTCCCTATCCACCGCCCCAAAATAGCGATCCCACTGGATGTCCCCTCCTCCAATCTGCTCTCTCCCATATCTTCCCCCATTCCCCCTCCGATTTTCCAGTAGGGCACGGTGGATCTCTATTCCCCAGTGCCTGTATATCTTTAAAGATCTTTGATATCATGCAGAATGTGAAGAAGATACTGGAAATAGTTCTCCACATCTTCACTAAATTCACTAGGTTTGATTCCTGTGGCTAATAATAGGAGCTAGTAATAGCTAGCTTGTATATAATGGGCAGCCAAGTGACACAGCAGATAGAGTGCCTGGCCCAGAGTCAGGAAGACCAGTGTTCAAATCTGGCCTCAATCATTAACTGTGTGGCCCTGATCAAGTCACTTCACCCTGTTTGCCTCAGTTTCCTCAATCTGTCAAATGAGGTGGAGAAGGAAATGGCAAACCACTCTAGTATCTTTTCCAAGAAAGCCCCACATCATTGAAATGCCAATACAACCACAAAATTTGATCTGGTAGAAACCACTTGCAAAGGGTATAAAAATCATAAAAGATACTTGAATAATTATTCGTTTCCTAGCAACTTTTCTGCAGTTTTTTTTAACAGCAGTTGAAACACGTATTACAGAAAGTAGCATATTTATCTTTGTTTTTGCTTTAATTGTTGAGATGGACTTTAGTCAAAGTGATAATAGGCCTAATATGAAAAGATCTGCATTTTCAGCCTTGAACCACAGGCTTTTGTACACCACCCTGGGTCTCCGCCATGCCAGGAACTCTCTTCCTTCTCCACCTCTACCTCTCAGCTTCCTCCAGTTCTTAACCCATATGAGAAGCCTTTCCCATCTCTTCCTAATCCTAGTGCCTTCCCTCTAAGATTGCCTCTGATTTATCTATTCTAAAACATCTTGTTTATGTATGTTAGTTTGCACATTGTCTCCCCCATCAGATTGTGACAACTCCTTGGGAGCAGGAACTGGCTTTTGCTTTCTTGACACCTCTAGAGCTTAGTACTCAAATTAGAGCAGACACATAGTAGGCATTTAATAAATGCTCGTAGACTGCTTGTAGTTATTTAAATAAGCAGAATGGTGTAGGCATAGCAGAAATAGGTATAGAATCAAGGTCTCCAGACTTTACTCTTTCAAGGAGTCAGAATCAGAGTGAGAGCTGGAAGGGATGGCAGAGACCATCCCATCTCATCCAGCCTCCTCAGTTTACAGAGGTGGAAACCAAGGTCCATGGGAGTTAAATGACTTGCCCAATGCCACACAGGGGCTGATGGCCAAAGGCAGGATTCTGGCCAACGTCTGCCACATCCAAGGGCTGCGCTTTTTTCCTTGTAGCTAGCTCCCCGTAAAATGGGGTTTGGAACACTTAGCACAGCCTGCCTCGAAGGGTGGAATGGTCTTTGTTAACCGTAAAGCATGACACAAACATGAGCTATTACTGTTGTTTGGACCTGGGATTACACTGGTGTAGGGAGCTCTTACTAAGCAGCTTCCCTCCTCAAATCCAGAGTAGCAACTAATATTAATGAACTAATATTGATTATTTACCTGGGGTCACACAGCTAGTATAGGGCAGAGGTGGGCCTTAAAACAAGGTCTGCCACACTCTCACTCTTTAATATTGATAACATAGGTAGCAGGTAGCACAGCAAATAGAGCACCGGCCCTGGAGTTAGGAGGATCTGAGTTCAAATATGGCCTCAGACACTTAACACAAAAACTAGCTATGTGACCTTGGGCAAGTTACTTAACCCCAATTGCCCTCCAAAAAGAAGCAAAAAAAAAAATCGATAACATAATAATAATTAGCATGTGCCAGTGTGCTAAACTATTGTCTTATTTCAATGTTATTTAATATTATTATCTTATTTATTATATTGTCTTATTATTTTAATTATCTTATATAATAACGACGATAATAATAGCTAGTGTTATATAGTGTATATAGTGCTTACTGTGTGCTAGGCTCCTTACAATTATTATGTCAATTGATTCTCACAACAAGCCTGGGAAGTAAGTTCTGTTATTGTCCCCATTTTTCAAATTAGGAAACTGAGGCAACTAAGTGACCTGTTCAAGGTCACACAGCTAGGAAGTGTCTGAGGCTGTATTTGAACTCAGGTTTCCTGACTCCAGGCCCTAGTGCTCTATTGTGCCATCTAGTTGCCTTCTGTCCACTATATTATGCTGATTTTATTTGTTTTGGTTTTTATATAAAATATTTTACTGTGCCAAAGAAAAAGAAAAAGTAAAATAAAATATCCTATTAAACATAAATAGAAATTAAATCTAAATATAATTCTTTTTATATGAATGTAATCCAAAAACAAAACCCACCAATAAAATTTTAAATTTGGTATTCTGTTTTGCATTTTGTTGTTATTGCTAATCAGACACATTAGCAGAGTTGCATAGTGGAGAGAAAAATGGATCTACAACTGTCCTTAAAATATATTTATATATATTTAATAATAACCAATAAAATGAATATTCAAGTACACAAAATAAGGAATGAAATAATATATGGAACCGTAAATATATCTATGTGTGTGTGTGTATATGTGTGTGTGTATGTGTATATATATATATATATATATACACATACACACACACACATATATATATATCCCACTCATTTTAACAAAATAAAGTCAAACCAAATAAAAATAAAACAAAAATGTTCCCCATGTCCATCTTCTTTGAAGTCTCTATCTGAAGCTCTGTCACCATGGCCTCTGTTTTCTTTTTAACAGCTGTCATGACTATGATGGCCCTTCTGGTTATTAGACTGAGCTCTCTTGTATTGCTTCATTGGAATCTTTCCATAATTTCCTCGTCTTCTTCACATGCATTCTTTATTACAGTGCTATTGAATTCTGTTACATCAATCTGCCATTATTTCATCACATCATTATTTTTCTGTCTCACACTCTTTGCAGAATTTTCACATTCTTCATGTTGTGACTCCTGGGCCATCTCCTCTGAAATTGCAAGGTTCCTAAACATAGCTTCCTTTCTTCCCTAGTCATCTTTCCAGTTTGGTTTCCCAGGACTAGCTTTTATTCATTTTATATCTATTTAGTGTATATTTTACATATTCATATCATCTCTCTCATTAGAATGTAATCTCTTTGAGGGCAGGAGCCATTTCCCTTCTGTCTCTGTATCCCCAATGCTTAACTCAGGGTCCTGGACATAGTAAGTACTTAATAAATTCTTGTTGACGAATTGTTGATTTAAAAGTTTTTTTAAAGTTTTGATGTGTTTGTTTCTATATCATAAACTTTTATATAGTACCTTTATTCCCATGAAAGCTTTCTTGAATCCAAGTAAAACAATTAAACCTAACAACACAGTGATCTTAACTGTAAGTTCAGGTAACATCACACCTGGACCCAACAACTATATGTGTGTATATATATATATATATATATACACACAAACTTTTAAAGAAAAAAACAGAAATATATTTTTCTCTCTCCTTCTACTGCATTGATTAAAAGAAAAAGGAAAATTCCTTGAAACAAACATGCAAACAAGCAAAACAAATTCTTCTTTGGCTGTATACAAAAATGCATATGTCTCATTCTGTACCCTGAATCTATCATTGCTTCTCTGTCAAGACATGGATAGTATGCTTCATCATCAATCCTGGGAATTATGGATGCTCATTGTATTGGCCATAGCTCTTTAACAAATTGCAAAGTTGTTAGTCTTTATAGTATTGTGTTTATTGGGTAAATTGTTTCCTTGGTTCTGCTCATTTGATCTTCGTTAGTTTATAAAAATTTAAGAAATTGTTCATTTTTGTAATAGTAATGTTGTAGTATAAATGGTCCTGCTTCTGCTTATTGGAAAAGATGACAAAAATTGGAAAATGATGAATGTTGGAGGGGCTGTGGGAAAGCCAGCATATTGATACATGGTTAGTGGATGTATGAATGGGTACATTTATTCCGGAAAGCAATCTGGAACTATATACACAACATTACTCAACAGTGTGTGCTCTTTGACCAAGCTATCCAGCTGCCAGGCCTAGACCCAAAAGATATCAAAGAAAGAGGAAAAGATCTATGTCTACAAAAATAATTAAAGAAGCTTTTTTGGGGGGGGGTGATGGGAAAGAAAATTGGAAACTAAAGCAATATCCATGAATTGAGGAAGAGATGAATCAGTTGTGGTATATAAATGTGATGAAATACTATTGCACTATAGGAAGTGAGGAGATAGGTATTTCCACAGAAACATGGGAAGACACAAATAGGTTGTTGATTTTTTATTTTGCTAAAGTCATTGGATTTGAGAGTGGAAAGGGACCTTAGCAGTCATATCCTCACCCAATATACAAAAGAATCCTCACTGTAACATCCCTAGCTGGTCAGTGTCCAATTCCTGCTTGAAAATCTTTGAGGGAAAGAAACTATCACCTCTCATTTCACTTCTCGACAATTCTCATTGTCATCAGCTGTTTTCTTTGCCTAAATCATCCTCTTTGCAACTTCTCTCCCCTGTCTTTGGTTCTTCCCTCTGGGGCCAAACAGACCCAGTCCAGTCCTTCTTTCAGATGATTGCCCTTCAAATACTTGCAAAACAGCTGTCACACCCATGGTGGGTCATCTTTTCTCCAAGCCAAAAACACACAGTTCCTTTACTCAATCTTCATATGACATGAACTCAAGACCTCTCAACCATCCTGGATGTTCTCTGTTTTGTCAATGTCCCTTCTTAAACTATGGTACCCAAAATTGTGCACAACACTGCAGAGGAAACCAGGAGAAAAGACAGTACATGTGGCACAGAAGTTCCCAAACTTATTTGGCCTGCCACCCTCTTTAAAAAAATTACTCAGTGCCCTCCCAATCTGTTTTCTCTAACCTTTTAATGTTTTTTAAGTTACATAATTTCAAAAAATATAGATGTATTTAAAATCATACATCTTAAATTTAATAATTTATTCTAAATTTGTGGGGGGTTTTCTGCATTGAAATTTTGATGATGCAATACTGTTTCATGTAACCATCTAGTCTTGTATTGTGAACAAATCACGACACACATATATTCCTGCCAATGCATGCTGGACTTCCTGACAATGCCTACCAACACTTGCTTGTTAAGACTTGTAGGCTGACTTGACCATTGATCAGTTATCACTTGCATTTTGTGTGTTTATTTGGAAAATAATATAATCACTACATATGAAACACGTAGAATGTTTTTTCCAAATTTTCATCTCTTTTTTTCTTATGCTTCTGCTTCCTCCTTATTTTTTACTCAATGCCACCCCTCCCAAGTGCACCCGAGACTACTATTGCCCCTCCCATGGGGCAGTAATCCCCACTTTGGGAACATATGGTAACATCTCTCTTGTCCTAGAAGTGATGCCTTCTCTAAATGTAATACAAGATCTTTGCTTTTTTTGGACTACTGCAGAGTTATATTGAACTTGGAGTCTGCCAAGTCCCCCAGATCTTATTCAGAACAATTGCCATCTAACTATGAGTCTCCCATGTTATAATGATTTTCTTTTGTACTCAAATGCAAGATTTTACATTTATCCTGACTGCATTTCACTTTATTCACTTTGACCCAGTACTCCAGATTGCCAAGATCCCTTTGGATCCTGATAGTGTTATCTGCTGTGTTAGCTGTCTCTCTCAGGTTTGTGTCATCTGCAAACTTGATAAGCATGCCATCTGTACCTTTAAGAAAGTTATTGGGGGTGGCTAGGTGGCGCAGTGAGTAAGAGCATCAGCCTCGGAGTTGGGATGACCCGAGATCAAAACTGGCCTCAGAAAATGAGCACCCACACATAAATACTGACTAGCCGTGTAACGAGTAAGTTACTTAACCCCAATTGCTTTATTTAAAAAAAAAGAAAGTTATTGAACTTTTTCTTAATTTTTCTTGGGGTATTCTTGTCTGTTTTCTTTCACAGCATGACTTAGGTAGAAAAGTGTTTTTTGATGCAGGAGTTTTGACTTTTTTGTCTTCTTCTGGTTCCATGTCTCCCAAAAAGGATTCTGTGGTCTGATTGCATCTCCTCTGCTTGCTTATCTTGCCAGCTAATTATTTGACTTTTGAGCTCTTTGCCATAGTAGAACTCTGCTTCCAGAGTGGAGAGAGCTGTGTCCCAGGTTGCTGGGGTTTTTGCAGTTGCCAGAACTATGAGGAGGGTGCCCTCTCTACAGCCACCATAAGCTCTGGCACACTGGTGTTTCTCATCCCAGGACTACCACCCAAGACTGTGAACAAGATCCAAGCAGGTCAAAACAAAAGCCATTACCTTCTGAATGGTTGCTTGGTCCCCCTACAATCTTTAGGCCAGGAGCTCTGGAGGCAGCCACATGGCAGCAGCTGCAGCTGCCCCACAGCCACCACCTCTTGCCCAGGGGCAGGGGCCAGACCATGCTCTTCCTTCACCCAATTCCAACAGAGTTCCTTACTGACCTTTTACTTTCTCTTTGGTATTTATGGACTGAGAAGTCTAGAAACCAACACAATTGCCAGTGATTCACTCTCCTGAAATCTGCTCTGACAGGTCTGTGCCACTGGTCGGGGCATCCCAGGTCTGGGTCACAGTGGCTCATACAGTACTGTGCTGATCCCCCCAGCCTGGTGCAATAGACCCTTCCTTGTTGGCCTGCTAGACTGCCTTCAGTGGGAGATTTGTTTCTTTCTGTCACATTGTGAATTCTGTAGCTCTAAAATTTGTTTAGAGTCATATTTTACAGGTATTGGAGGTGGTTGGTGCAGGAGCTTAAGCAAGTCCCTCCGCCATCTTGGCTCTGCCTCCCAAAATGTGTTTTTCATGACTACACATATATAACCTATGTCAATTTTCTTGCCTTCTCAGTGGGGGCAAGGGAGGAAGAGAAGAAAAAAGAATGGTAAAATTGTTTTTACATGTAATGAGAAAAATAAAATATTAAATTACAAACAGTGAAAAAGTGAAAAAAAAGTTATTGAGGATAATGTTAAAAGACAACAGCTAAACAAGGCCAGGCACAGATCTCTGGGGTAGTCCACTGGAGACCTCCTGTTGCCCTGACATTAAAACATTAACACCTGCTCTGAGTCTTGCTGTCCAACCACCTCTGGTTCTATCAGATTGTATTATTATCTAACTTATATCTTTTTCCCCATAAGCCTAGTATAATAGACTTTATCAAAATCTTTGCTTTTTTTAAAGGTATAGTTGCAGCACTTCCCTTATCTATTAGTTTAGTAATCCTGTCAAAAATCCTGCCCCCCAAAAAGAAATGAGTTATCTAGTAGGACTGACTCAGCTATGCTGTCTCTTTGCAAACCCCCCTTCCTTTATAGATGCTCAGCAACTGTCTCCTTAATAATTTTCCTAAGAAGCAAAGTCAAATTCATTGGCAGACTCTGTTCAGTAGCAGAAAATCTGCAGATTCTGTTTTATTTCTTATTTTGGAAAATCAGATACTTGCCCTTCTTCAGTCTTATGGCACAGATCCCATTTTCTATAATACTCCTCAATATCTGAGGCAGTGGTTTAGTGATCACATCTGCTGATCCTTTTGAGATCGAGGCTGAAATTCATATAAACCAAGTGAATTGAATTCATTCAGCAGAGGTGAATCCACCCAAGGCATTCTTACTTTGGCTATCAGCTCCCTTTTAGTCCCGTTTGTTCCATTATTCTCCTTGGCACAGAGAAGAGAAATGACCTAAGAGTTGAGTCTTTTTGCCTTCCCTCTGGTGTCATTTATGATGATTCTTTCTGCCTAATTGCAGATCTTTGCTGTCCCTTCCTGGACCCTGCCAATTCTCCCAACATAGCCAAGACAAAACCACTAACACCTTTTTGGTTGTCCTTAGCTTTCTTGGCCAGGCTTGGCTCTAGTACTCCTGATCCTTTTTCTATGGACCATGCCACACTCCTACATTCATCCTCTCTTACCTGGCCTGGCTTCCATCCCCCATTGATGTCTTTTTAAAAGTTTGGCACTCATTCTTCCTGCCTACCAGTGAATACATGGCAGGGATGATGGTATTTCTATTTCTTTCTACCCATTTCTTTCTAATTCACTTCCAATATTCCAGGAGTTACAACTAGATCAGTATATATTTTGCTTCAGTCAGATTCAGTCCAACTAAACCATTCATTCAGACAGGCCCATGAAGTTAGGCAAGTGAAACTCTTCTCTACTAAAAATGAGACAGCAACACCTTTTCCAAAAATACTCTCTCCACTGCTGTTTTCTAAAGGTTAAAATGCCAGTTCTAAATTGAAGAGAGGAAGAAACAAAGAGCCAAGAGGGAACAGGCCTGCAGGGCTGATTTTGCAACTTCAAGATAATTACTGTGGCTGCCTCATTTGCTCAGGAATCTCCTGATGGTAGCGTCGCTTTTCTGCATCTAGAAAAGTGAAATCACAGTGCAAAATCCAAGGTCCCCTTGTGTTACAGGCTCATGAACAACAACAACAACAAAAACCTACAAGAAAGTAGAATTTATGGTGGATAATAGAACAATTGATTGATCTGTATGTATGCCTTTCAAAAATTAGCAAGCAGAAAGTGTTAATCCCAGGTGCAAAAACCCAACCACTCCCTGGTACCACTCTGGGCTTTACTCTTTTTTTTATTTTTATTTTTTATTTTTTAAACGAATGCTTTATTAACTTCTGTTTTACATCATTCATTTCCGCCAGATTTTGAGTTACAATCATTTTCCCCCCATTATTCCCCTACCCAACCTCCCAGAATAGTAATCCCACAAGATATCGCTTCCTCCAATCTGCTCTCTCCCATACCTTCTCCCATAACCCCATCGACTTTTCCATTAGAGGAAGGTGAGTCTTTGTATCCCAATGCCTGCACATCTTATCTCCCTATTACAAGCAAAAGAGTATTAATAATAGTATTTATATATATTTGAAACATTTAATGTTAAGACCTCGAATTTCAGATCCATTTCCTTCCTCCCTTGTCACCCATTCCCTCTTGGGAGATAAGTAATTCAGTATATGTTGTACATGTCTAGCTATGCAAAACATTATCATAGTAGATATATTGTACAAGGCTGCTTATAATTCCCTCCCACTCATCCCACCCCCCACCTGGTCCATTCCCTACATGATCCTGTCCCTCTTCTATAGTGGGTACTTCCAACCTCCCCTCACCCCAAGGATGCCCTCCCATCCATCATCCCTCCTCTCATCCCCCTTCCCCCTATACTGCTGCAGGTTGAGATATCCCATTTAGTATGTATGTCATTTTCTCCCTGAACCAAATTCAATGTGAATGTGGTTTTGCCTTTTTAGCCTTCCTTATTCTCCCCCTCTTTTGCAACCACTTCCCCTTGCTTCTTCTACATGGGATAGTTTACCCTACCCTGTCTCTCCCCATCTCCTCTTGCCACTTTCCTCTCTCACCTCATAATTTCATCCCTTGAGTATTCTCCCTTCCCAACAAATTCAACTTATGCCCTCTATCCATATATAACTGTAACCATATACACACACATTCACATATGTATTCATATGACCACACCCCCTTCTTCCATTATTTTCATAGTGAGAAAGATATCATCAGTCCCAGTTATTGCTTTTCCATATAGGAATGTAAATAGTTCAACTTTGATAAGTTCCTTTTGATTTCTTTTCCCTGATTACCTTCTCCGGCATCTCTTGCTTCTTTTGTCTGGGTGTCAAATTTTCTATTCAATTCTGGTTTTTTCCTCAAGAATGCTTGAAAGTCCTCTATTCCACTGAATGACCATATTTTCCCCTGAAACAAAATACTCAGTTTTGCTGGGGAGGTGACCCGTGGGTTCATTCCCAGTTCTTTTGCTCTCTGGAATATCATATTCCATGCCCTCCGATCCCTCAGTGTAGAAGCAGCCAGGTCCTGGGCTATTCTGATTGTGTTTCCACAATATTGAAATTGTTTCTTCCTGGCTGCTTGGAGTATTTTCTCCTTGATCTGGGGATTCTGGAACCTGGCTATAATATTCCTGGGAGTTTTCTTTTTGGGATCTTTTTCAGGAGGTGATCTGTGGATTCTTTCAACCTCTATTTTGCCCTCTGGATCTAAAACATCAGGGCAGTTTTCCTTCAGAATTTCTTGAAGGGTGATTTCTAGGTTCTTTCTTTGATCATGGCTTTCAGGTAGTCCAATAATTTTTAAATTGTCTCTCCTGGATCTATTTTCCAGGTCAGTGGTTTTTCCCATGAGATATTTCACATTGCCTTCTAATCTTTCATTTGTTTGGATCTGCTTAACAGCATCTTGATTTCTCATAAAGTCATTAGCTTCCATTTGCTCCAGTCTAACTCTGAAGGAATGAATCTCCTCAGTGAACTTTTGAGATTCTTTTTCCATCTGGCAAATTCGACTTTTTAAGGCATTCTTCTCCTCATTGCCCTTTTGGGCCTCCTTTGCCATTTGAGTTAGTCTATTTTTTAAGGTGTTGTTTTCCTCAGTCAGGCTGTTGACCCTCATTTCATACTTTTCCTGCATCCTTCTCATTTCTCTTTCCAATTTTTCCTCCACTTCTCTTATTTGATTTTTAAAGTCCTTCTTAAGGTCCTCTATGGCCTGCAACCCGCTCATGTTTTCCCCTGGGGCTTTTGGAGCAGGACTTCTGACCTCACAGTCCTTTTCCTGCTCTATGCCCCCAAAATAGGAGTCTAGGGTTGCATTTTTCTGTTTCCTTTGCCTTGGCATGTTGCCGCTTAATTGCTTGACTTTTGGGCTTGTTGCCACACTATGGCTTTAGGGCCAGATAGAGGAATTTTCGTCCCGAACGTGTGGGGGGCAACTTCCGTTTCTGGCAAGCTGTAAACCCACCCACGACTTCCACCCTAGATCACAATCCAGATCCAGGGAGGTTAAAGCAAGAGCGATTACCCCCCAAGACTGATCGCTGGATCTCCCTACAATTTGCAGGCTGGGAGCTGGAACTGCCTCTGAAAACTACAAAATGGCGTTTGTCCTCAGCGGCTTCTAGCCCCCAGGGGAGGGAGCCGACGCATTCCCTAATACCAGTCCCAAAGTCCATAGGACACTAACCTCTTACTTTGTCCTAGGCAAGTCTATGTTGATAATTCTGGAGTTGCCACAGCTCCTGGTGTTCTGGGGTTCCTCCAGCTGGCTGCTGGCCCTGCCGCCCTGGGGCTAAAACTTCGGCTCATGCAGACCTGGGCTCGGCTCGGCTCGCTCCTGTGCTCTGCGCGCTGCAGGCTGCCAGGTCCCAGACCACTGCGCTGGTCCATCCTGCAGGGCTGTTGGGCTGTCCTCAGCGGGAGGTTAGCTTCTCTGTGTCGTTCTGTGGGTGCTGGGGCTCCAGAAGTTGTTCACAGTCCCCTTTTACATAGTTTGGGGGGAATCTGGGGGCAGAGTGGCTTGGATGAGCTGTTTCTACTCCGCCATCTTGGCTCCTCCCCCCCTGGGCTTTACTCTTAAACTGGACTTAGAAATGTCAATAGTAATTGAAAGCAGCCCCAAGAGACTTGAGCTGTTGCTCCTGTCCTCTGGACCTAATTCTCCCTTTCCCAGGTTTTTAGGACCAAGCAGAGCTCAGCTTTTCAGGCCCCTTGAAGCATTTGAGGGGCTCCTCTGATCTTCCAAATGAATGCTTTGCCCACTGACTGCTAGGAAGTCTGTTTGCACCCCAAATCTGTAGGAAGCAAGCACTCTCAGGTGCGTAGAGGCACAGGCTGCTAGAACTCCAGGAAGCTCTCACTAAATGCATAGGTAAATAAATACATAGGCAATTATGTAAATTAATGCATGAATGAGTGATGGATGGCATTTATATAGGGTTTTGAGATTGGCAAGGGGCTTTACATATATTATGTCAATTGATCCTCATAATAACCTTGTAATGACAGGTGCTGTTATTGTAGCCATTTACAGATAAGGAAACTGAGAATGAAGGGGGTTAAGTGACATGTCCAGGGCCACACAGTCAGTAAATGTCTGAGGCAATGTTTGAATGCAGGTCTTCTTGGCTCCTCTGTTTTGCTTTATTTAATAAGAATTATCAGGTACATGGACAATAGGAGAAATTTTTGCCTTATTCTGCCATCTTGGTTCCACCCCCCTCCAGCAGAAGAAATCCTTACCTAAATGATGTGCGCACAAAATCACATGAATTGGGAACTCTTACAGACTCAGACCATCAAGCAAAGTTTTTAGCTCTGCACAAACATACAAATCTACTGAAATGATTCTGAATATAATGGAAAAGTAATTATTGACAACAAACCTCAAAGTATAAAGTACAAAATTATTTCTAAAAGGAGGATGAGAGTACATTGAAATTGGGACCTGTCCTCTAAGACACCTGAGGACAATTGCTTGGCTCACCAGGAGAAGAGGAAGAATATTGCATCTTTTCCTATGGTTATTAACAATTACTGTCTTTTTCTTTAAAAGAAAATCTCTGTTCATGATTATTTCACCGTTGGGGAATGGCCATGGTTCTTATAAATATGTATAAGTTCCTTAAAGGATCAGGATGTCAGATCTTCATCTGAAATTTTACTAAAATCTCTTTTTCCCAGTGTTTCTTTCCTTTTTTTTATTTTAGAGATAATGGTTTTTGTTGTGCAAAATCCTTTTATCTTTGGGTAATTAAACCTATCAACTTGGTTTCCAATAATTTCTTCTGTTTGTTTGATGGATTAAGAGTTTTCATCCTTTCTATAACTGAGATAAATATATTATTCCATATTCTTCTAATTTAGAAAGATATTTTCTTTTATATTAAGATTGATGATCCAGTTAAGAGTTTATTTAGTACATGGTAGGACATATGACTGTACATTCATTTTGGGGGGCTATAAAACGATCACATTTTCCCAACAATTTTTATTGCACAGTTGTGCCGTTGCCCAGAGTTTTTAGACAGGTTTATCAAACACTCACCTAATATATACATGGATTCTATTTCTTGGTCCTCTATTTTGTTTAATTGATCTATTTCTCTATTTCTGTCAGCACCAGACAGTTTTAAAATTGTTGTTCTATGGTACATTTTGAAATATGGTAGGATGAGTTTCCATTTACTCGTCCTCATTTTTATAGGAGCATATTCTTGTGGGTCAGCAATCCCATAGGAACTTTGTTATGATTTAAATGCTATGAAATAACCTTAAGTATTAAATGGTCCCTGCCTACCCATTTTTAAATCTGCCATGCAGCCTCTGACTGGGGGTTCAAACTCTCACCCTGGACCCTGGACTTCTGATTAGTGAGCATTTGCATGATCTCATCCAGATCCAGACCCACCATTGACACTTCTAGTCTGGATATTCGGTTTTTCCTTCGTTTCTGACAAAATCTCAGAATCCAAGAGCCTCAATTTAGCCAAATCACACCTGAATAAGAATCACCTCTAATCAGTCAATCAGTTAATTGGCATTTATTAAATATCTACTGTGTGCCAGGTTCTGTGCTGAACTCTAAGGATACAAAGAAAGAAAACCTGCCCCCCCAAAAAAAACTCACCCAAAAACCAAATCCCTGCCCTCCAGGAGCTCACAGGCTAATTGAGGAGGTTACATTAAAAAACTTGCATAAATAACATAGATACAGGATAAATCAGGTGTAGTCCCAGAGGATAGGCAGTAAGATGAAGGAGGACCAGGAAGGGCTTCTTAGTTGTGACTTGAAGGAAGCTAGAGAAGCCAGGAGGCAGAAATAGGGAGGGAGGGAGGCAGAGGGGGTTGGAGAAAGAGAGAGGGAGAGAGAAAGAGAGGAGAGAGGGAAGGAGATAAAGAGGAGAGAGAGAGAGAGAGAGAGAGAGAGAGAGAGAGAGAGAGAGAGAGAGAGAGAAACAACAAGATGGCATATTGGGTGGAAGAGACAGCATAGAGTCCAGTTGTCACAGAATGCAGAATACATAGAGGGGAGTGAGGTGTCAGAAGATGGGAAAGGATGGATAGGGGCAAATGATGAAGGACTTTAAATCTACACAGGATTTTACATTTGTCCCTGGAGGGGATAAGAAGTTTGTTAAGGATGGGGAAAAACATGGTCATAGCAGTGCTTTAGGAAGGTCACTTTGAGAGATGGAAAGAGTATGGACCAGAGTGGAGAGAGAGGAGGCAGAGACACCAACTAGCAGGTATGAGTGATGGTGGTCTGGCAGCTGGCCGTGGTGAGAAGCCCTTCACTGAGGGCAGCCCATCCCATCCAGAGACAGTTGCTTTCACTGCTGAATAGCTCTGTTAAATGAGTTTCTCTGTGACTCCTGCTGATCGTTCCTAGTTCTTCCTCCTGGGGCCCAGTAGAACATTCCTTATTCCCCTTCCATATGACCCCCCCCTTCAAATAATAGGAAAAAATTGTCATGCTCCTCCTTGGTTTTCTCTTTTCTACTCTACTAATATAACGAAGTCCTTCACTCTTTCCTTATATGGCGTGATCTCAGGTCTCTCCACCAACTTGGTCACCCTCCTGTGGACACTCATCAGCTCCTAAATGTCTTTCTAAAATGTGGTGCTCAGAACTGAATACAGTACTCCAGATGTAGACCCATAGCTAGGGGGAGAGAACACAATTAGATCAAAGCGAAGGCATTTACTGAAATGATATAGAAAGGACAGTAGAAGCAAAATATGTCTCCATAAACCAGGGGTACATTCTCTCACAAAAACATGGTATCTGCAGAAAAGGTGGGCACCTGTAGTGTTCACAAATAGAGAAGCACGTTCAGTAGGAAATTCAGGTGGCCAAGACCCAAGAGAGAAGGTGCCCCAGGGCATTGAAGGTTAGGGGGCTGCTGACCACCTTACACAATTCCTGCATCAGCTTTGAAATCTGCCAGATGTTGCTTCACTGGACCCTGCTGGAAGCATCTTTGCTGCTTGGTTGCAGTCACCATGTCACCAGCTTTGGGCTCAGCTGACCATCTGGCCAGGGTATAGGTATATATACTTTGGAAAAGAAACAGAAGCCACTCCCTAGGACCAGCAGGAATCTCTGCTGCACTGCCCATGGTGCCTGCTAGATCCTAAGGATCCCTGCTCCTGGCGCCAGATCCTCGACACCTCTCACTGATGACACTTGATTCCACTGGACTCTACCATGTCCTTCTACTGCAAGATACTACTGCCAGTGGCAGGTAGGGGGGAGGAGGAGAAAATCTCCTTTCCTCCTTGGTGCATAGCAAGAATGGCTCTTTTTGAAAAATTTCCCACTTAATAGTATTTTATTTTTTCCAATTACATGCAAAAATAGTTTTCAACATTCACTTTTACAATATGGTGAATTCCAATTTTTTCTCCCTCCATTCCCTCCCCAAGGTCACATGCAATCTTATAAAGGGTATACATGTACAATCATATTAAACATACTTCAATATGAGTCATGTTGTAAAAGAAGAATCAGAACAAAGGGGAAAAATCATGAGAAAGAAAAAAAAACAAAAAGAGAAAATAGCTTTTGATCTGAATTCAGATTCCATAGTTCTTTCTCTGGATGTGGACAGTATTCTTCATCATGAGTCCCTTGTAATTGTCTTGGATCGTTGCATTGCAGAGAAGAGCTAAGTCTATCAAAGTTGGTCATCGCACAACATTGCTATTACTATGTACAATATTTTTCCTGGTTCTGCTTACTTCACTTCATCAGTCTTTCTAGGTTTTTCTGAAATCTCATCATTTATTTTTGTATAATAGCATTCCATTATGTTTGTATACTATAACTTGTTCAGCCATTCTCCATTGATGGGCAATCCCTCAATTTCCAACTCTTTTCTACCACATAAAGAATTTCTATAAATATTTTTGTACATGTGGGTCCTTTCCCCTTTTTTATGATCTCTTTGGAATACAGAACTAGTTGTGCTATGGCTGAATCAAAGAGTATGCAGTTTTATGGCCCTTTGGGCATCAGTAGAATGGCTCTTAAGAATTGGATATCTAGGCCAGGAGTGGGGAACCTGTGGCCTTGAGGTCCTTGGATGTGCCCTTTTGCCTATGTCCAAGTTTTACAGAACAAATTCTTTTATTAAGGGGATTTGTTGGTGAAGTTTGGATTCAGTCAAAGGGCCAAACTTGAGGATGTAAAGGGCCACCACTTATCTAGGCTCTGCAGCTGAATCCTTGCAGGATCTTCCATTTAAAGATTTTTAGTCTCTCCAGTTTGTTCAGTGAGTGGGTAAAGAAAAGGGAACTGGGGCAGGTGCATTGACTTTGCCAATCCTCAGTATCCTTTCCTGCCCCTTTCATATGTAAATGGACTGCAGAAAGTCTGAAAAGGTGATGCCATTACAATTCTATTTTCATCATCTAAAGATGCCCCTTTGTAGAGGTAATGGTAATTTGAAGATCTTCCCTGCCCCTTAATAAGCCTAAGGGAATTTGAAGATCTTCTCTGTAATCACAAGGAGCCTGTGGTGGGAGGAGTTTGCTAAAGGGTAGAGCAGAGCCCACGGGAAGTTGGGAGTCAGGGCAGTTAGAGCTTGGAGATGGGAGAGGATGCACTCAAAGAGACAGCAAGGCTTGTGACTGTTTGTTTACCCCCTGCTGTGACAGCTAAGCTTATGTTTGTGGGAAGACTAAAGCATGGTGTGGTTCCCTGCTGTGCTATGGGGTATTAACTTCTTTGTTGCTATGATAGATTCAGTTTCCTGGTGTTGGGATTTGGCTTTCTGGTGTCTGAATAAATGTTTTGCTTCTGTCTTCTATATGGAGAGTTTGTTATATTTTGTGATTGAGAACTATGCCAGCATATTCATAGTCTGTGAATATTACGTTGGTGCTACACCCTTCAACCTGTAATTATGTTAAGTATATTGAAGGAATTCAATTCACTAGGGGTCCCTATCAACCCCTGCCAAATATGCAATATCTTACTTGATGCTCACAATATCATTAAGAAATAGATGTAATTATTATATCTCTTTTTAGTGGGAACACTTCTTATGTTTCTCAGTTGTATCTTATCAAGCCCTGTTTTGGGTTTTTTTTTTTTTTGCTTTCTGGAGGTGGGAGGGCAGGGCAATTGGGGTTAAGTGACTTGCCCAAGGTCACATGGTTAGTAAGTGTTAAGTGTCTGAGGCTGGATTTGAACTCAGGTTCTCCTGACTCCAGGGCTGGTGCTCTCTTCACTGTGCCACCCAGCTGCCCCATTAAACACTGTTTTTGAATATTTTTTCATATTTAGGAAAGAGCCTTTTTTTGCAATGTTTTAAAATGTTTTTGACATAAATGAATGTTCTATTTTATTAATAAACCCTCCAGGAACTGATGCTACATCTTATGATTTAATATTGTCTTTATTTTTACCCTTTTTGATATGATTTATTAAATTGTTTTTTCTAGTATTAAACCATCCTTGCATTATTATAGTTATAAATCCTACTAGGTTATGATGGATAATTTTTGATGTCTTGCTTTATTCTATTTGCAAATGTATTATTTAATACATATGCAGCAATCTTTATTAATGCTGATCAAGTATTATATTGATCCCCATATCAAAGATAAGACTGTGAAATAAATTATAGACCCAAACCACTGATAGCTGAAGTATGAAAGTTTGAAGTATTCATTAATGATATTTTTGTTTATATTTTTTCTTAGTTTTATCTTTGTCCAATTTAAGAATTAAAAACCATGTTTACTTCATCAAAGGAACTGGGTAACCTATTGTTTTTCAAACATAGCATAGGACTCATTCTTTAAAGCTTGGTGAATTGTACTTAAGAATCTATCTGGATGGTGCATTTTTGTAAAGTAACTCTTTAATGGCCCAGTTAGTCTTATTTCATCTTTTGAGACTTTATTGATAGACAAGTCAATGGACTATCCATCCATTTTATCTTTTGTTAACTTTGGTATTTTATATTTTTGTAAACAACCATTAAATTATTTTAGCTTTATTAGAATAGACTTATGGATAGTAACCTGAGAATTCTCTTAATTCCTTCTATACTCATTGTAGTCTCCCTTTTCTAATGTCTAATTTGTATAATTTAGCAGCTAGGTGGTTCAGTGGGTAGAGTGTCAGTTTTGGAGTCAAGAAGACTCATCTTCCTGAGTTCAAATTCAGCCTCAGATACTTACTAGCTGTGTGACCCTGGGCAAGTCACTTAACCATGTTTGCCTCCATTTCCTCATCTGTAAAATGAGCTGGAGAAGGAAAGGGAAAAGCATTCCAGTATCTGTTCCAAGAAAACGTCAATAGGGTCATGAAGAGTTGAACACAATTGAAATGACAGAACAACAATTTGTATAATTTACACTTGCTCTCACCTTAAAAATGAAATCTTTATCACTGTTTATAGATTTTGTTAGGCTTTTTAGAAGAAAAGTCTTATAATTAATCATTTCAAATATTTTCTTATTTTTGCTCATCTTAATTTCTGTTCAGATTTTGGTTTCTGTTTTCTGTTGGCTTATTGCTTCTTATTTCTAAAATACAAAATCAGCTTAAGTTTTTCTTTATTATTGCCATAAGTACTCAATGCTAAAAATTTGCTCCACATATGGCTATAGTTGCATTCCTTATATTTTAATATTTATTTGTATAGTCATTATGTTTTAGCCTGCCATTTTACTCTATCATTTAATAAACCATTTAAAAATTTTCTTCATGATCCTCTAAGTATTAACAGCATTATTATTTAGTACCAGATTGAATTATTATTGCATCGTGATTCACAAATCTTGTGAATAAAACCTATGCTTTTCAGTATTTGCTTACATTTTGTGACTCAGTATGTGATAAAATTTTTTTGGTGTCCATTCAATATGTGTTCTAAAATGTGTTGTGTTTATATTTAATTATATTTATATAGGTACAAGTTTAATCTATTATTCAGCTTTTCAATTCCTTAACTTTGCGGAATTTAACAGATTATGACAGTGGAGTGCTATGATCCCCTGACAGTATTGATTTTTTCAGCTGTTTTCCTTTAAAACATTTATGACATATTTTAAGTGTGTGTATCTACTTTGATGTATATTATTGATGCAGGTTTCCCCTCCAGTGGTGCAGGTCACAATACATCAAAACTTTCTCCTTCCATGTGGTAATTTTCTGTGTTCCCAGAATCCCACCCAACACACTGAGGACTTTCATCTGACTTTCTTAACATTTTGAGGGCACCACAGCAACAGCTATTGTCCATCATAAGAAGTCTGCTGTGATTTTTATTGTTGCCAGCCTTTCTTCTTGAAACTTGCAGGATTTTATCATTGTCATTGTAGTCTTAGGATTTAATTATAATGTGCCTTCAGTAATTGAATCTTGAGTCTTTCTTAATTGGATTCTGAGGATACAGCTAACTTGTATATTGATATTTATTTGATGGAGTATAGTGTTCATATTATTTTGTTTTCAGAAAATTTTTATAATGCCAGTAATTCTGAAGTTACTGCCTCTTAGCCTGTCCTCCATATCTATTGAAGATCTTTGTATTTTCTAATTCTTTTAACAACTGGGTAAATTTCTGACCTAGTTTTTTCACTTGTATTGCCTTGCAATTCAATTTTCCACTGTAATAAGTCTATTGTCAGTTGATTTTATTAATTTCATTCAGGTTTTCTATTATTTGCTCTAAATTAAAAGTGTCTTTATTTCTCCAGCCTCTTTTTTAATCACCTTTCCCCCCTCTAGCGTTATTAGTCCTGTGATTCTTAAATTTCTACAAACTTTTCAAATTTGCTCTTTTGATTTTTAACCCTTGTTTTTTTTTTTTTACATTCTTTAAATGTGTTATTTGTTCATTTGAGAATGTTCTCTGGAATGTCTTCCATTCTTTATATTTCTGTCTCCACTGTGACCGACACATTAGTTGTTTCATTGTCCCATAGTATTTTAAATATTCTATCTTTGCTCATTTCATGTGTTGGTAGATTGAACATGAGTATATGTTTTAAAAGCAAATTATCTTATTTTTACAGTTTCTATTGTTATTTTTGAGGAATATATAAAGATCATGGTTCCTAGGTTATTCTTTGTAAAAAAAAGTTTAAATATTTCCCAATTACATAAAAAAGTTTTTTAAATCAATAATTTAAAAGAATATCTAGTTTGCTGTAAATTTTTCCTAGTTTCTGTTTTCCTTCTAATTTTTGTGTAAAAGCTTTTTAATTTCATGTAATCAAAATTGTCTACTTTACTCCTAGGTTATACTTAAAGGTATCTAGCAACCATGTTGCTAGGACAGCTTACATTTTAAAAAATAGAGAGATTTTTCTGGTAGAAGACTGTTTGAACTTCAGTGAATTTCCTGTGTTTACATAATGGGAACCTATACTCTCATGAGTACACTGGTAGCAAATCAGCCTTTGGGGGTGAGGAATATGGTCTTATCCAGATACAAGCATTTGAATTATTATAGTGCTACAAGCATTCAAGTAACCAATCAATAAATTAAATATTTACTGAGTACTTCCTATATACTTAACACTAACAAGCACTGTAAGGATAAAGCAAAAATGTAGGATATGATCCCACCTTTAAGCAGCTTAAAGTCTAGTTCATAAGACAATAATAATACACATAAAACAATTAGTGAAATGTTCAAGACAATACATAATGAAGTATGATAGTTTGTGATACTATAAATGGTTCAGGAGTTCAAAGGAAGGGGGAGAGGGAATGAGTTCCTTTATCTGAAAAAATGAAGGGACTGGACTTGATGGCCTTTTCCAGCTCTAGAACTGTGTTCTTGTGACCAGCTAGAAGTCCCATTGTTCACTCTTCTCTTAGAGATAGGAAATGAGGTTTCAAGAGGTCAAGGGACTTCCATGGCAGCCCCAGGACTCAGTTCTCAAGCCTCCTCAGACCATGTTCTTTCCACTATGTGGTGCTGCCTTCATTGCCTTGGAAACCATTCTCCCCATTACAGTTTGGAGGTTATAGGAACAATATTCATTAGAGAGGGCACAGGCTGAAAAAGTGATCCAAAGTCCAGGATTTCCTGAAGACATAGCTCTGGGGGAAACCTGCTCAATAGTTTCCAAAGCACTCCTGAAATGATCCAGTTAAAGACAGTACTTGCTAAGGTTCATCTTGAAGTCAGGGATCAAGCCATTCAACAGATATTGATTGAGTATCTACGTCCTACCCCAAGAAGCCAGCAAGTCAAGGGGTGATGATCAGATTTAACGTCCTGAGCCTTAGAGGAGACCATACATGACAGTGATGTCTTTGTGTTAACCAACATTGCCTTCCCAATAAAAGCCCTCCTCACTGTTTCCTCTCTACAGTCACTTCAGCCAAGGGCAGATGTTCCCAAACCCTAGCTCTGACAATATCTGTGACTTAGACCTTCTGTATCCCAGAGTTCTGGAGTTCTGGGGCATGAGCCTGATAACAAGAGTGGGGCAGAATTAGCAAGTGTCCTTTGCAAATACGTAACCTGGTATGATCTGTAACTGTATTAGAACCTGACCTCCAGAAAGCATCTGTATCTCTATGTTATCCTAACCCAAGACCGCATGCTGATGTGGGGTTACAGAATCCATGAATCATTAGTGTGAAGGCTCCCATTCAATACCTAAAAAGTATGATAGCCTGACACTCCTGCAGATAAGGGCGCACTTGAAGAATGATTCTCAACTAGCAGAGTAACCGATTAGCAAATGGATAAATACCTTTCTATAACTTTAGAAGGATAAAGCAGCATATTTCTGTAAGTAAATGGTGCTTTTATGGAAACAAAGAGGTATTTTCTATTTTATTTTTTTATTTTAATTTTTTTTTTGCTTTTTTTTGGAGGGGGGAACGCAGGGCAATTGGGGTTAAGTGACTTGCCCAAGATCACATGGCTAGCAAGTGTTAAGTGTCTGAGACCAGATTTGAACTCAGTCCTCCTGACTCCAGGGCCAGTGCTCTATTCAAAGAGGTATTTTCTAATATGCTGCCAAGTTAGTATAATCCACAGGTATAAATAAAGACTAAGTGACCTTGTAGGAACTGCTATGATAATAGTTCTATGATCTCTTTAGTGGGAGCCTGGGGGCACCATTCTATAGGGAAAACAATTTTTGGTTGACCTAGACCTTGTGTATGCCAGCGCTGGAGTTAGGAAGCTAGGGTAGAGATATTGTGGCACAGTGATTTCTTCCTTCTCCATCTATCCTTTGTTTGAGGTGAGTGGAGAAAATGGTAGTGGGAGAGTAGTAGCCATAGAAATTATAGAAAGTGAGGAGAGTGAAAAGAGGTGAAAGGGAGAATTATAACAGGAGTGGGGAGGAGGGGAATGGCTCCAAATTTGCCCTTGAATAGAAGACAAAATATAATTTACAATAATGAAATTGGCCAACATGGCTAAATTATTTGGCTAATGGGGAAAACTCAATTATTTAATATGCAAGCAAGCATAATGTAACACATAGTTGTTAAACACTTTAGGTTAGATATAAATTCAAATCAGTAATTCTGACTCAGTTCAACTATCCTAGTAATTAAGTAATAAATCACATGAATATAAGAAACAGATACTTCTGAGATTAATCATACCACTATTTTTAGAAAAGCAATGTACAATACACTATATATTGAGTTACTGTGAAAGAAGAATTAAACTAGAAAAACAGAAAATTTGCTTTGGGTTTCATCAAATGATCATAACATGCCCTCTGTTATGAAGGTCAAAAAAAAAAAAAAAGAAATATCCACGAGACAATGGGAGGGCAGTGTAGACCTTAGAAGCTGGGACATAAGAAGGAAGGCAGGTCACAGAAAAAGATGCTGAGGACAAGGTTCTACTTCCAGCTGTTGGGGTATCCTTTTATCTAGAATTCTTTTAAAATAAACTAAATGGTCATCTGTTAAGGTTGAGGTTGGTCCTACTTGAAGGACCACTTCCAGCAAGAACTGCTAAAGTTTATCTTTTCTCTGAAATTTTTATTGGTTGCATAAAGTCTGGGTTAAAGAGAGGGCAGTGAAAATTATATAATCGTGACTATTTCCTAGTTGCCATATAGTATGATTCCAGAGAAGCTTTGTATTTACTTATTGATCTTTAATTGATGATCATTCCCAACACTTTAGCTTTATACTTTCCCTTTCTTAGGCAGTTTAATCTATTAGGAAGTGGATTCCAGTGAGGTGAAATGAGGCTAGAAGCAGGCTAATAGACCAGTTCACAAAGAGACTTATATACCGGGGTAAGGAGTCTATATTTGACTCTTGAGTCACTAGGGAAGCCACCAGATATTTTGGAGGACATTATCAGACATGTTCTTTAGGAAAATACTTTGGCAACTGAGTGGAAGATGGATGGAGAGGGAGATTATAGATGTGGAGTACAGTCAGAAGGCTACTGCTGTGGTCCAAGAGAAAACTCATAAAGTCCTGAACCAGGGCAGTGGCCTTGTGAAGAAGATGAAGAAAGCAAGAGATATTTTGGAGTTAGAATTGAAAAGACCTGGCAGCTGGTTTGATAGCAAAATGAAGAAGAGAAGAGTCAGAGATGATTCTAAGGTTGGAAACCTAGGTAATTGGAAGGTTGGTGTCGTCGTACTACAAAAGTATCATTCTCCAGTAGATACATGTTGAAAGGACATGAACAGGAAGTTTTCATAGAAAGAAATCTAAGCTATCAACAATCATATAAAAAACTATTACAAATAACTAATAATTAGAGAAATGCAAATTAAAGCAGTTCTGAGATTCCACCCCACTCCTATTGGATTGGCCAATGTTACAAAAGAGTAATGTAATAAACTTTATTTTTGAGGGGCTGTAGGGAAACATACACACATATGCAATATTGATGGAACAGTGAATTGTTCCAGAAATTCTGAAGAGCAATTTGGAGTTATGTCCTAAGAATTACTAAACTGTATATACACAGTCATCAGAAGAAGAAAAGGACCTGTATTTACAAAAATATTTGTAGTAACTTTTCATAGCAGCCCCAAACTGGAAACTAAGGAGGTGCTTATCACCTTGATATTGGCTAAACAAAATGTGATATGTAAACGTGACGGAAAAACTTTAGAGTTGATTGTAAAAAAGCAGAAATATTAAATGCACCCTTTTCAGGTCATAATATAATAAAATTATACTTAATAAGGGACCATGGAAACATAGATTAAAAATTAATTGGAGACTAAGTAACACAATCTTAATGAGAGGGTTAAAAAACAAATCATAGAAACAATAATTTTATTAAAGAGAATAATAATAGCAATGAGACAACATACCAAAACCTATGGGATGCAACAAAAGTAGTAATCAGAGGAAAAATTATATCTCTAAATGCTTACATCAATAAAATAAAGAGCAGACCAATGAACTGGGTATGCAATTTAAAAAACTAGGAAAAGAACAAATTAAAAATACCCAAACACCAAATTGGAAATCCTAAAAGTTAAAGGGGAGATTAATGCAATGTAAGAAAACCATTGGATTAATAAATAAAACCAGGAGTGGGTTCTATGGGAAAAATAAAATAGATAAACCATTGATTAATATGATTAAAAAAGAGAGAAGAAAACTAAATCACTAGTATCAAAAATAAAAAGGGTAAATATACTACTATGATGATGAAATAAAAGAAATTAATTGAAGTTATTTTTCCCAATTATATGCTAATAAATTTAACAATTTAAGTGAAATGGATGAATATTTACAAAAATATAAACTGCCTAGATTAACAGAAGAAGGAATAGAGTATCTAAGTAAACCTATTTTAGAAAAAATGTAAACAGGCCATAAATGAGCTTCCTAAGAAAAAAGCAACAGGAGCGGAAGGATTTACAGGTGAATTCTACCAAACATTTAAAGATCAACTAATTCTAGTATTAAATAAATTATTTGAAATAATAGGCAAAGGAGTTCTACCAAATTGCCTTGATGAAATAAATATGGTGCTGATTCCTAAATCAGGAAGAGCAAAAATAGAAAAAGAAAATTATAGACCAATTTCACTAATGAAGCAAAAATCCTAAGTAAAATACTGGCTAGGGGACTACAACAATATATCACAAGGATTATACATTGAGACCAAGTAGAATTTATACCAGGAATAAGAAATTAACATAATGAAAACTATTAAAATAATTGATTATATCAGTAGCAAAAGTAACAAAAATCATATGATTATATCAATAGATGTAGTAAAAGCTTTTGACAAAATACAATACTCATTCCAATTAAAAACACTTGAAAGCATAGGTATAAATGGATTTTTCCTTAAAATGATGAGAAGCATCAACTAAAACCATCAGCAAGTATTATCCATGTAGTGAGGATGCATCCTCATGCAAGGGGGATAAGCTAGAAGCCTTCCCAATAAGAACAGGAGAGAAACAAGGATGCCCATTGTTATCAATATTAGTCAGTGTTGTATAGAAATGCTGGCAATAGCAGTAGGAGAAGAACAAGAAATTGAAGAAATCAGAATGGGGCAATGAGGTAATAGTTACCTCTTTTTGCAGATGATATGATGATATATTTGGAAAATCCTAGAGATTCAACTAAAAAGCTGGTTGAAACAATTAATGATTTTAGCAAAGTCCAAGGATATAAAATAAACCCACATAAATCATTAGCAGTTCTATATGTCACCAACAGAACCCTTCAAGAAGAGATAGTAAGAGATGCCTCATTTAAAATAATAGTAGACAGCATAAAATGCCTGGGAGTATACCTGTTAAGAGAAATCTAAGACTTACATGAACATAATTATAAAAAACACTTTCTATGCAAATAATAACTAATTGGAGAAATATTAATTGTTCATGGGTGGGCAGAGCCAATATGATAAAAATGATAATTCTACCTGAACTGATCTACTTATTCAATGCCATCCCAATTAAATTACCAAAAAATTATTTTGTTGAGCTAGAAAAAATAACGGTTAAGAATATAAAAACAATTAATGAAAAATATAAAGAAAGGAGGCTTAGCAGTACTAGATTTTGAACTATGTCATAAAGCATTAATTATCAAAAACTATCTAGTATTGGCTAAGAAATAGAAAGGTGGATCAGTAGAATAGATAGAAACTTTGTGTTTCAGAAATGTGAAGATTTAACCTTTGGGGATATGAATTCTCTATTTGATAAAAAAAAATTGTTGGGAAAACTGGAAAGTAATCTGGCAGAAATTGGATATAGATAAATATCTTATACCATTTACCAATATAAGATCAAAATGGATACATGACCAGGAAATAAGGGAATTATCATGGGTAAATTAGAAGTACGTGGAATATATTATCTATCAGACTTATAGACAGGAGAATTTATGAATAAACAAGGCATAGAGAGCATTATAAGATATGAAATGGATAATTTTGATTATGTTAAATTTTAAAGTTTTATACAAATAAAACCAATTTAGCCAAGATTAGAAGGAAAGCAGAAAAAAATCTGTATAGACAATTTCTCAGATAAAAGCTGCACATCTCAAATATATAGAGAACTTTGTCAAATTTGTAAGAATTGGAGTCATTCCCCAATTGATAAATGGTCAAAGGATATGAGCAGGCAGTTTTTTGAAGAAGAAATCAAAACTGTATATAGTCATATGAGAAAATACTCTAAATCATTATTGATTAGAGAAATGCAAATTAAAACAACATTGAGACACCATCTCACACCTATTAGATTGACTAAAATGATAAAAGGGGAAAATGATCATCTTCCTCCATTTTCCTTCATTTTTTACAATCAGAGGGTTATTAAAGTTATATCTGTTATTATATATTTTCTGTCAAATATATGTGATGATATTATTTAACATATTGTTTTTATTATATATTTTAAAGCTTCTATATAGGTGTGGATGACACTTTGTTAGAGAAGAGCCTTTGACAAATGCATTTTGCTCCAACAAATCAGATGCTTTTTTTAATCAACAAGTAATAAGCATGTGAGGCAGGGATATTGTACTAAATCTTAAAATAAACCTTTCAGTCAATTTCATGACTGCAAAACATGGTCCTTTGTGAAAGCATGACCTGCCCATTCATTTCTTGAGCTTTCAATGGATTTGTCGGTCATTTCTACAAAGCATTTATGGTAACTAACATGTTTTTATTTTTGACAGGGTTACTAAGTTATTAAACTTTTAGATCAGGAGAATGCTATAGGTAAAACTTACTGAGATTTTAGCAAATTTTTGGCAAAATTTATCCATGCTACTTTTGTGGATGATATGAATAAATGTGTACCCAATTATTGTACAAATAAATGATTCCTAAATGAATTGAATGGCTGGACATAAATAGTAATTGTTAATAGTTGTTAATGGTTTGCCCATTTGAAAGGACATTTCCAGTGCAGGGATATGACTCAGCCCCATGCTATTTTAGCAAATTTATCAATGACCTGGATAAAGGCAGGGACAGCATGTTTATCAATTTTACAGATGACACAAAGCTAGGAAGGATTGCTAATACCCTGGATGACAGTGTCAGGATTTTAAAAGATCTTGACAGGTTAGAAAAAAAATGGAAAAATCCATAAAATGAAATAGAATTTTAATGATTAATAAATAATAAATGTAAATGCTTTAAAAAAGTAAATAAATCAGATAAAACATGTCATAGGGCATTGGAGGCTGCCCCTGGAATCATGAATCAGTCAATCAATCAACCAATAAGTATTTATTAAATAGTTTTTATGTGCCAGGCGCTGTGTTAGGCATTGGGAATGCAATCAATCCTTAAAGAGCTTATACTCTTTTGGAAGAATACATGGGTTCAGATTCTGATGGATGTGTACTAGCTGTGTGACCTTGGGAAGTCACTTAACCTCAAAGCATCCTAGGTAACTCTCTAAGACTGTGAGTTACAGAGAATTATCATTGCAGTAGTGGAGGTTGTTTCCACACCAGGAGTTCCCTCAACAAATGAAATCACAAGTTCAGATGCCTCCTTCTCCCTCCCCTGCCCCCAAGAAGCAAACAGACCCCAGAACAAAAAGTTTTGTCTTAGGATAGGAAAAATCTGTTTCCCAAGTAAAAAATGGAGCCCAGCCGTAGCTAGATAGCTATTCATTTGAAAAACATCTTGGGGGCTTAAGATTGATTTGAATCATCAATGTAATATGGCAGCCAAGAAAACTAAGGCAATATTAGACTACATTTAAAAAGACATAGCTCCCAAGACTAGGGAGATGGTAATGCTGTTGTACTCTACTCAGTAGAGTATAAGCTTCTGGAAGGCAGGGACTTTTTTTCCCTTTTGCATTGGTATCCCCAGCACCTAGCACAGTCCTTTGAGCATAGGAGGTCCTTCATGCATGCATGTAAGATTGAACTGGATTGTTCTCCCCAGACCACCCCTGGCATATTGTGTTTAAGCTCTGGGCAACACATTTAGGAGGGACAGTGATAAGCTGGAGAGTGTCTTGAGGTGGGCAAATAGAATGAAAGGCTTCAAGAAACTAAGGATATTAAGCCTAAAGAAGGGAAGACTTAGGGCAGATGTGACAGCTGTCTTCAAGCAATTAAAGGACATTATATGGACCTTGGTCTCAGAGTGCAGTAGACTTGGGTTTGATGGAAAGGAAAATTTCATGACATTCAGAGCTACCTAGAAGTAGAATGAGTTGCCTTGGGAGATACTGGATTCTCCTTTTTTGGTGACATTCAAATAAAGCCTTGATGATCCCTTGTTTGTTATGGTATAAAAGAGATTTTTCATCAGGTATAGGTTAGACAGATATGTGGTGCCACAGTGCACAAAGTGCAGGGCTTGGAATAGGGAAGGCTCATATTCATGAGTTCAAATCTGGCTTCAGACACTTACTAGTTATGTGACCCTGGGCAAGTCACTTAACCCTGTTTGCCTCAGTTTCCTCATCTGCAAAATGAGCCAGAGAAGAAAATGACAAATCACTCCAGTAACTTTGCTAAGAAAAGTCCAAATGGGATCACAGAGAGTCAGACACAACTGAAAGGGCTGGAAACAACTGAAAGAGAACAACAACATAGGCTGGACAAGGTAGCCCCTAGTCTTTTCAATTGCTGAATATGATTCTGTGATTTTGTCTTGGAGAGCTACTTTTCCAAAAATTCAACCCCATGTCACAAACATCTTGATGAGCTTATCTAAATTTAGTCTGCTGTTTGGACAAGAGACACAGTCCATCAGTGAACCTATACTTGTTGGTAAAGAAATCTGAAAACTCACATGACTAGTCCTTTCCAAATAGTTCTATTAAATCACCTTACAAAAGGAGTTCTTTACTTTGGATGTATCATGAACCCTTTTGGTGGAATAGTGTATAGGGTGGCCTTGGAGTTAGGAAGATCTAATTTCAAATCCTCCCTGAGAACATGTGCTGGCTATATGACCCTGGGCAAGCAAACTCTCAACCTCAGTTTACCCATCTGTAAAATGGGGATAACAATGGAACTTACCTCACAGAGTTGTTGCAGCAAGGGAGATAATATATGTAGAGTACTTTGCAAACTTTGCTGCATTATGTCAATGCTATAAGCATTAATATTAGTATTACTTTGGCAGTGCGGTGAAAGCTATAGACACATTTTCAGGAAGATGTTTTTGCATGCATATGTAATAGGAGTTTAGTGCACGTTCATGGCTAGAACCTCTAGGCATCCTGCTTCCCACTTCTGGGGAATGTGGAGAACCCATGAAGCACACAGACATTCCATAGCTGGTTCCTGCTGGCTGACCATGTAATGAAGAGGAGGCTCTCTGACTAGCTGTAGAGAGGCCACAGCCTCTGAAGCCTGCCACCTTTGCAAAGGCTCGTCACCTTCATCCATTTGTTCTTTGCCTTCTACTCTTGGTGGGGTTTGATGACTCCTTTACTCATGGTGACCAGAAAAGGGAGAGGGACTTTTGAGTTCCAAAGGTTCCCACACAGTGTTCCAGAGTTTGATTTTACAGCCAGTAAAGCATCAAAGCCATGAGGAGCAAGGAGTGACCCAGCTATAACTTAGACAAGGACCCATGTGGCAATATTGCCTTTAGACATGAACTTGGTAGGATGGATTCCATTTAGAAAGTGAGTCATGTCAAGCCTACTCTCCTGAGATGCTTTAGGGGAGAATGGGCCCCAAAGCACTGGGAGAAATGTTTGTACTTTGTTCTTTCTACATCTTCAAATTAAATATCCCTTTGTAAAAGCTACTTACTGTTAAATGGTTAAAGAGAACTGGGTCACTAGTCACTGACCTCTAACAAGGGGTGGGAGGGGAAGGAAAAGGGAGAACACAGCTAGTAAGGACTTGAGCCAATGTCAGTAGAGAAGAGACACACCAACTCTTCAGACGACCCTAGAACCCTGAGGCAGGGGCAGATGAAGCACACCTGACTCAGAGAGTCACAGGAAGCTCACTCAAATAAAATACATAGAATTACAAAGGAAACCAATTATATTTAAATATAGTTACCAAAATATTTTTTTTTTTCAAAAAACAAGTTCCTGGACCCCGGGTTAAGGACCTCTTCCTGATAGCAATTTAGTTCTGTTTACAGCTTTTGGAAGCAAAGGAAGTCAGTTTTCCAGCAACACATGCTAGGACACTGGAAATGAATTAAGGGTGAGCAGCTTCAGGAACATTGTAGACTTTTCTCATTTACAAATATTAATCAGCTTTCTGTGTCAAAATTATTGACCAGGCACCAAGGGAAAAGGAAGCACAGTTTGTACTGGGAGCTTTAAAGGTCATGAGCATTCTTAATTAACAGGCAGAGCCTCTAAGTTGCTAGGAGCCATAAATGGAGAAAGTTCATTAAATGAATACAGTGCGGTGCAGGTTGTCTAACCCACAATGAAAAATGGCTTATTTGGCAGCAGACTGGGTCACTTCAGGACACGTTTGTATTTTAGAGAGATTATCACATTTACTGCAGCACCTGTACAGAGAAAAATGATTTTGTACACGAAAATGACCTGTCCTTAACGCTTACTAGTACAGTTTCAACCACAGTGCTTATTTATCCAAAAATTCATTTCCTGTCCAATTTTTCAGTTGGCATTGGTCACTTGAAAATACATTCCATGGGTAAGATAACTCTCTGGAAATTTTAGTTGGATTTGCTGAAAATAAATTACAAAGTTTTTGCATATGCCATGCATTTTAGTTCTGTAAACTTGTTTCTCCTGAGTTTATGATTAATGAAATATCATAGCAAAAGCTGAGAACCCTGGTTATCATCTCACTTGGCTGGCTCCAGCTAAGAAACCAACTTTCCCCTGCATTTCCAACTGAATTCTAAGAGTTGCACAAGTCAATAAGAATAATATTTCACTTCTTCACCTAAGAAATCCTCTTCTTTCTATTAAAGATTTCAGACATTCAGGTTGGCTATCATCCTTGACCCTTCCCTCTCACTCACTCACATATCCAATCAGTTACCAGACCTTCTTAATTCTATCTCCATATCTCCCAGACCAATCTCCTTACCAGGTAGCCACCTCCCTAGTCCTCACTATCTCTGGCTTGGCCTACTGCAATAGCTTCCCAATGGGTTTCTTTGAAGCCTCAAACTCCAAATCCTTTTCCTTATCCACTCTCCATGCCAACTTTCACAAGTGGCAAGAAAGATCAGATGATGGTCTTGTAGCGAAAGAATGAGGTTTTCATAGAATGGACCAGCTTTAAGAGTTGCTTTATGAATAATTCCAAGATTCAGAGATTAGGCTTCTATTTTTCTCTCAAAAGAAGGGGGTATTTCCTGGATAGTGAGCCTTTTGGAGAGAGAAGGGGCTTGGCTGTGTCCTGGTGTTAGAAGGAGAATCTGTGAGGAACTTAAGCCATGACATGGGTGGGGCACAGGATCTGGACCTTTCCTTCTGCTATGATCATGAATTTTTTGGATGGTACCGCTTCAGTGGGTACCCATATGCCTATCCAATAACCCCAAATACCTTTCCCTTTGGGGGAGTTAAGTCCCTATGGTGGCACTATAAGTTTGGGGACCTTTTTGGACTTTCATTCTGAGGAGTCTAAATCACAATGTATTAATATTAAGAGGGAGAATACTAAATTCCTGGCGGAAAGTAGGATTCACTAGAGAGGTAGAAGAAATATACTAATTGTTTACACACTGATGGGTCTTTTGTGTTTTTGTTTTGTTTTCTCCTGAATTCGTTTATGGACTCCTATACATAACTTACATTTTCTACATTTTCTGCGTCGATACAAAAAGGACCATTTTGTATCCATTATATACATTGGGACAACTAGATGGAGCAGTGAATAGAGTACTGGACCTAGAGTCAGGAAAACAAGTCCAAATGCAGTCTCAGACACTTACTAGTTATATTACCTTTGGTAAGTCATTTAACCGCTATCTGCATCAGTTCGTCTACAAAATGGGCATAATAATGGCACCTACCTCCTAGCATTGTTGATAGACTCAAATAGGATTATAGGTGTCACTGCTTAACATGAGGCCTGGGACATGGTAAACACTCTATAAATGTTAGCTGTTATTGTTGTTATTATTATTATTAAGTGCTTGTATGGAACTGAGGAGCCTATTACTTACATATGTGGAGACCTAAACACAAACTATATTCAGAAATTTGTCAATCATAAACTCTGAATGGAGCCATGATGGGCAAAGGAAAGTGATATTGTGGGCATTGCCCCCAGGACTGGACCTGGGCTGTGACAATCCAGGACTGTAGGAACTGAACCACAGGCTATATAAAGAATACAAAACTGAACATGACAAGTATAAAAGGAGAAATTGATCCCAGGCATTCTGCAAGGTCCATCAACCAAGAAATATTGATTAAGTAACAGTTCTAGACCAAACACTATTCTAGGCACTGGTGATCCCAGTACTAAGAGTGAAAAATCCCTCCTCACCAAGGAGCTTGCATTCTCTGAAGAAGCAAAGATTAATTGATGCAATGTATACCAGAGAGTCATTGTAGTTTTTGAGCAAGAGTGGAACAGTAAAAATCAGTAATTAGGCCCCCAAATCAGTCAGTCAATCAACATTTATTAAGCACCTGCTATATCTCAGGCACTGTGCTAAGTGCTTCAGATACAAAAAGAGGAAAAAGACAGTCCCTGCCCTCAAGCAACTCACAGTCTAAAGGGGGCCACCACATGCAAACAAATTTATACAAAGCAAGCTGGATACAGTATAAATAGGAAATGATTAAATGAAGGAAAACACTGGAATTAAAAATACAGAAATACATTAAGAAGTAAGCTACATAGAAAGATTTTCTGACCCATTAAATGTAGCCACATTTAGGGTGATTTCCAGTAGTATTTTTTTGGGCAGAATGTTATTTTTAGAGGTAATCAATTATGGAGACAACATCTTGACATGCTGCTGGAAGTCTACTGTGACTGGTCATTCTTCGTATAGTTTTATGTTGCTTATCATCAGGTACATTATACATTTTCATTCTTAATAAATTGATGTAATCCCCCCCCAAATTATAGTGCTCCTTTTTGCACTGAGCAAGCAGAGGCTAATTGGTAATTAAGGGGATCAGATGATTCATTCAGAGACTGTGCCTCGCACCTAACTTATCCAGATATTTTTTTCTGATGAGAAGAGAAATGGCTCTAAGACTGGCCAGAGGGCTGAAGGCATTTCATTCTCTTCTGCTAATATTCTCTCAAACCATGTACACAGAATTCAGGGATGCAGAAATAAAATCATGGGACTTTGGGTTTGATTCTCTATAAATACTGAAATCCCAGGGAACTGTTCCCTGGAAGATGTGAAATTTACACTGTCTGTGTTTCTAATATACATTATTCATGTTTCAAATATTTGCAAAAGGTGTCCTTCTTATCAAACCAATGGCCTTTTCTCAGGCCTCATGCTTCCTTGATATATCTGTACCATTTGTTGTTGTTGTATGGTCATTTCTGTTGTGTCTGACTTTTTCTGACCCATCTGAGATTTTCTTAGTAAAGATACTGGAGTGGTTTGCCATTTCCTTCTCCAGTTCATTTTGTAGTCGAGGAAACTGAGGCAGAGTTAAGTGACTTGCCCAGGGTCACACAACTAATAAGTGTCTGAGGCCAGATTTGAACTCAGGTCTTCCTGATTCCAGGGCACAGCTAGATAGCACAGTGGATAGAGCACCAGGAAGACTCATCTGCATGGTTTAAGTGTCTGAGGCTGGATTTGAACTCAGAGATCCACCTAACTCACTTTACATAGGTTATTTTATTTGATCCTCAAAAAACCCCCAACAACAACAACTCTGTACTAAGTGTTATTATTATTTTACAAAAGAGAAACTGAGGCACAAAGCCACCCAGGGAGTATCTGGAGTAGCATTTGAACTCAGGTTGCCATTCCTCCATTCTGTCTATTATTTCACCACATTACTGGGCATATTAAAAGCATGCACTGGGATGAGTTATGGGACCAGGATTTGAGTTCCAGTCCTGGCATTTCTGAGAGGTGTGGCCATGGGAAGATCACTTCTTCCTTTTGGGTCTCAGTTCCTTCATCTATAAAATGTACAGGGCTTACCTTACAGGGATCTCATGAGGAAGGAACTTTGTAACTCATAAAGTTCTACATAAATGTTTGTTATTATTAATAGATGCTCATTGTAGTTAAAGAACACATCCATCTTTTCTGTGAACAATGGAAAAACACTTTCTTGAGAAATGGAGCGTGGTTGATTTGGGTGTTTGTTGGAGTGTGTTCAATTTTTTTCATTTAATTAAAAAAATAAATACTGGTATGAATGCCTTAAAGTGGGCAGAGTAAACTTAAAAATACATTTCTTTTTACTTTAGATACACAATCTCATTTAATCGAGATTCACTGAGGTTAATGACTTGTCCAGGGTCACACAGCAAGTAAGTGTCACAGAAGGAATTTCAACCTAGGTCTCTCTAATCCCACCCCAGCACCAGACCCACTCCATAACCTGATAGTAATAACTATAATTTACTAATATTAACTGTAACTTAGTAATAACTAACTTACATTCCCTGCTTTGTTGGGGGTGCTGTGGACTTTAAAGCACTTGTATAAATGATATTTTTTAAAGTTATCCCTTAGTTATTATTGTTTCTAAAAAAAGTTTTTTTTAAGTCTTTTTCCCCCGCCCCATGAAGGTTCCCTTACCTGGAGCTGCTACAATTGAGAGAAAGAAAAAGTCTCAACCTCCTTGGAGATAACCCTCTCTGGGTAGACAAGTCCCAAACTGTCAGCCTCTGACCGTTGCTAGGACGCATTGGTTGCTAAGAAAATAGGGGCGTGTCCCACTGGTACCTAAGGAAGGGACCACCACTCCCTGGCCACTCCCCAGCGAGTCCTTCAACAGGAGGCTTCTGATTGGTTGTTATGATTCCGGACAAGGTTCAGACTACAGACTAGGACTACAGAGCCCATCATGCAATGCGGACCACAAAGTCAATGTTTGTTAATTGCAAAGTAGGAGCAGTCAGTGTAGGTGCCTTCCATTGCTGCTTGAGCACAAGAGTGATGAACTGGTTGTTCGGGTCTGTAAAAGAGCTAACGTCTTTGGGGTGTGGAGCTTCAAGAGGAAAAGGGAGAATGGGAAAGATAAATGGAAGAGTTAAGAAAAATATACTGACTAGGACTGATTTTTATTTTAGGTCTACACAATAATAAAAATTATTGCATTGTTATTATCTAATTCTCATCTTTTTTTGATGGAGGAACAAGTCGCTATCCTGCTATTATTCTTCTATATTTAATGTTACCAGGCTTCCTTCAAATTTTAGCAAAAGTTCCAGACTCGTTCTTTTCCTCTGCAATTATTCTCAATTTATCCTGTGTTAATTGTTTGAACACATTTATTAGCATGTTGATTCCCCCACGGGCTGTCAGCTAGCTCCCTGAGAGCAGGGACTTTTTTTTGGCCTTTCTTTGTGTCCTCTGTTCCTGGCACACAGTAGGTGCCTAACAAAAGCTTGTTTACTTGACTTGTTCTTCAGAGTATTGTGTAGATGGATAGAATGACTGTTTTTTTGTAATTGAATAAGAACATTGGGATGTAAGCTCATCTTCTGTAGCATTTTGGGGCTGGCTCCTGAATTTTGCTTTCAAATAGAAAGAAGTTTTGTGAATGTCTATTCTTACAAACACAAAGAAAATCTTAACAGCTCCTGATAACTTAGTAGCAAATAGGACAACAGGGCTGATGTGTACTTTCTCCTTTCCTACCTGATTTTTATTTCTTCTAATAGGCTTCTATGTCCCTATGTTTTGAAAGCTTTTCATTCTGTGAAGATAGTTTTTATCATTGTGATACTGTTTTTTTTTTATCATTGTGAAGACATTGTCATCAGCATCAACACCACCACCATTATCATTCATTTAAGAGGCCTTGTATTGTAGTGAGTAGAGAGGGCCAGTTCTGGCAGCAGAAAGTTCTGGGTTCATGTTCTGTCTCTGGCATAAAGTGACTGTATAATCCTGGACAACTCATTTAACCTCTTGCTGTCCCCAGTCAACTTCCTAAAAAACATAACTTACAAATTGCTGATCAGCATTGTTAGGGGGAGTTTTCATATTGGACCTTCACCCACACAAGTGAAATCACCAGTCCTGACTGTAAATCCCACCCAATACAATCACCACCCAAAAAATTTCCATTGTCAGAAACTACCATTATTTACTATGAGAAAAGGCGTTCTCTCTTGAGACTTCCAGACACCAGAGACCGGCACTTGAATAAGAAAAGATTTAAGATACTGTCCTTTGTGAAGATTTCTTTCCCTGGAAGAATCTCTTATGAGGTTAAGGTCACATAGACTGAAATAAAAAGAAAGGGGCAAAGAATGTTCCAATCTCCTGCTCTAAGCTAATGCCAGAACCAGGAGAGAATAAACTCTTTGAGGACAAGGACTGTTTTCCATTTAGTTGTTGTATTTCAAATTGCCTAGCATTTAATGAATACTTATTGGATTTGATTGGCCTACCCTTTATGGGTTGTTGTTATTGGAGTTTTCTTGATGAGGATACTGAAGTAGTTTGCTATTTCCTTCTCAAACTCATTTTACAGATGAGAAAACGGAGGAAGACAGAATTCAGTGATTTGACTAGGGTCACAGAGCTAGTTAGTATCTAAAACTGAATTTAAACTCAGGTCTTCCTGACTCCAGACATGATTCTCTATCCACTTCACCACCTAGCTGCCTTTCTATGAGTGGGTCCTACCTGATCCCAGTTGGTAAGAGTTACTCTCATTTGAACTTACCCTAAAACATGTGCTTGATAAATGCTGGCTAGGTGGTTTGATTTGGAGTAGGGGGAAAGAGGAATAAGGATCAAGAGGGTCAAGTGGCAAGAATTCTTTTTCTTCCTTTTCTTTGAGAGAAAACCTCTAAAATAAATTTCTCTTCCAAAAGACATCTTCCTCCAGTTGAGGGAAGAAAGATAGGATTCTTTAGGGTCTCACATTTAAATGTTCAGTGTAACACATTACTCTTAGCCTGTTAAAAAAATGTCCCCTTATCTCATGAAAATAATCCATTGTAAAAAGTACCTATTCACGGCTCCCCACTTGGGGCACTGAGGAAGCAGATTAGATCTCTTCAAATAATAGATTCATTTTATGCTGTGATTATGAATACTTGTGGGAGCCGTTCACTGAAACTCATTTCTCTGGAGGCTTTTTTTTTTTAATATATAATTTCAATCTCCTGATTTGTAAATGGGAAGAATTTAATAAAGGAATGTAATCAGATTCTGTAATTACAGCCTCTACTGTAATTTGTTACACCCAAGGGTAAGTGAAAATATTTCACTGGCTAGTGATTTGTAAATAAATAACATTTTGGAGGATTAATAACCTTATGTGAAGGCAAGATTATTACTTAGTATACAGAAAGATCATATAGGACTTTTCAGAAATTAAATAGGAAATTGTAATTTCCCAAAGACCTCTCAATGTACAGGAGGTAGGAGAAATTTTTTTGTTTTCTTTTGAAAGCCAGGTTATGTTGATCCATAACTGCATAAAATGAATCTATGAAAATTATTTGAAGAGATCTAATCTGCTCTCTCTGTTTCTCAAGTGTGGAGCCTGGGGACTTTATTATTAATAAAATTGAGATGTGTTTATATCAAAACTCTCATAATTTTCTTTCAAAGATTACTTTCTATATGATACTGACAGGTCAGTAATAAATAAATTCTCAAGTAGATTTGATTTTTGGACTAAAATTTACAGACATCATTTCATTGAAAACATGGTCATCTCTCTCTTGTGACTGCAAATGATTAAAAGGACCCGTTGTTTCCTAGGATGTTTATTGACATCTTGTTTTCTAATACAATAAATAATAATATATACTTCAGTGTTGTTACAGTATTATTTTCTGCCTCTCATTTCTGAAATTATTTAAGCTTCATAGCTTGTGACAGTCAAGGTCAGGAGGACCAGAAAGGAAATGGAAAATTTGAGATTCAATTTAGCACATAGCTAGGGGAAAAATAGCCTAGAAAGTGGTATTGCTCCTGGAGGGGATGGAATATTTCACAACTGCTAATGCCTAGGACCTGCAGAATCCTGAATCTTCCAGAGAAACTTCCAGAACAGTATAGAGAAGTTTTTTTGGAAGAGCCAGAGAATCTTTGTTCCTTGCCAGTTGTGGGAGATCTCTGAGCCTCTGTTCCCTTATCTTTGAGATGGGGATGATAAAGTACCTATGTATAATTATAACTCTAAAACCAGGTGGGATTTCAAAGGCCAAATTAGAGGTAATATTAGTTTTGATATTTTCACCCTCATATTTGACAGATGAGGAAGCTGAGGTCCAGGGAAGGAAGGTGATGTGCCCAAAAGTGCACAGAGAGAAATCATCAGAGCTGGGATTTGAATTCAAGTAATCTGACTCCAGAATCCATGGTCTTTTCACTGTCCCAAACTGTCCCCACCTAAGGGACTTGTTCATAGGGTCATAGATTTGGAACTGGACTGGACTTAAGACGCTATCCAGTACAACACCCTCTTTATAGATGAAGGACTGAGGCCCACAGAAGACATCAGACTTGCCTAAGGTCATGCAGGTGGGTGATAGGGAGCTAAGCAGCTCAACTGAGGTCCTTTCTCTCTCAACCCAGCAGTTGCTTTCCTTTGAATCAAACTACCTCCTCACATGGATAAGATAATATATGTAAATTGTTTTGCAAACCTCAAAGTCATATTCAAAAGTCAGCTATTATTTTGTACAGAAACATTTCTTTAACAGTCGGGGATGATAATTAACTCCAAGGTATATATTAGATTTCTTTACGTTGCTTTCTGATGGAAATGGCAAGCGGAACATTTGCTCTGGACCGGTGGAAAATGTTACTTGAGAATCCTTTATGTTAAAGTTGGTAAAACTATAATAATAGCTGACATTCATTCGTAGTTCACTTTAAGGTTTGCAGAATAGTACCCATATATTATTATTTCATTTGCTTCTCACAAAAAAACCTGCCAGCTGGATGGAATTATTAACATTCCCATTTGAGAGAGGCTTGGAAAAGTTAAATGACTTGCCCAGAGTCACACAGAGATAATAAGTGTTAGAATCAGGAATTGAATGGAGGTGTTTCTAATTCCAGGTCCAGTACTCTGCCCAGTACAGCACACCATCTCTCTAGTGGTAATGAAATTAAACACAACCATTCCTCTATTCCATTTTTTAAAGTTTGTTGTTGTTTAGTCATGTTCTGCTCTTTGGGACCCCGTTTGGGGTTTTTCTTGACAAAGATACTGGAGTCATTTTCCATTTCCTTCTCCAACTTATTTTACAGATGAGGAAACTGAAGCAAGCAGGGTGAAGTGACTTGTGCAGAGTCACACAGCTAGTGTCTGAGACTAGATTTGAACCATGAAGATGAATCTTCCTGACTCCAGGCCTAGCACTATATCTACTACACCACCTAGCTGCCTTATTTTTTTTTTCAATTCAATAAATATTTTATTTATTTATTTATTGCTTGCAAAGCACTTTAATTAAACAAATGCTTTATTAACTTCTGGTTTACATCATTCATTTCCACCAGATTATGAGTTACATTTTTCCCCCATTTTTTCCCTACCCACCACCCCCGAATAGCAGTCCCACTAGATATCCCCTCATCCACTCTGCTCTCTCCCATATCTTCTCCCATACCCCCTTCGACTTTGCCATTAGGGCAAGGTGAATCTCTGAGCCCCACTGCCTGGACATCTTATGAAACATTTAATTTTAAAACTTCGATTTTCAGATCCATTCCCTTTCTCCCTTGTTACCCACTCCCTCTGAGAAGATAAGCAATTCAGTATGTGTTGTACATGTATATCTATGCAAAACATTACCATAGTAGATATATTGTAAAAGACTGCTTATATTTCCCTCCCACCTGTCTCACCTCCCACCTGGTCCATTCCCTATTTTGATCCTGTCCCTCTTTGATAGTGGGTACTTCTAACCTCCCCTCTCCCCAGAATGCCCTCCCTTTCATCATCCCCCTTTCCCCTACTCAGGAGAGTGAGTGAGGGTAAGATATTCCATTTAGTATGTATGTGATTCTCTCCTTGAGCCAACTTCAGTGAGAATATGCTTCTGCCTTTTTGCCTTCCTGTTCTTCCCCTCCCCTGCAACTACTTCCCCTTGCTTCTTCTACATGAGATAGTTTGCCCTACCCTGTCTCTCTCCATCTCCTCTTGCCACTTTCCTCTCTCACCTCTTGACTTCACCCCTTAAGAATCATCCCTTCCTTGGGGTGGCTAGGTGGCGCAGTGAGCAGAGAGCCAGCCCTGGAGCCAGAAGGACCCGAGCTCAGATCCGGCCCCAGACACCCAACACACAAACAAAATCCCAGCCTCGTGAACCTGGGCAAGTCACCCAACCCCAATTGCCCTCCAAAAATAAAATAATCATCCCTTCCCATCAAATTCAACCTGTAACCTCTATCCATGTATATCTGTGAACATATGCCATGTACCCTTCTTCAATTATTTTCATAATGAGAAAGGTTTCATCAAACACAGTTATTGTTTTTCCATGTAGGACTGTAAATAGTCCAACTTTGATAAGTTCCTTTTGATTTCTTTTCCTTGATTGCCTTCTCAAGCATCTCTTGCTTGTGTCTGAATGTCAAATTTTCTATTCAACTCTGGTTTTTTCATCAAGAATGCTTGAAAGTCCTCTATTCCACTGAATGACCATATTTTCCCCTGAAACAAGATACTCAGTTTTGCTGGGTAGGTGACCCTTGGGTTCATTCCCAGCTCTTTTGCCCTCTGGAATATCATATTCCATGCCCTTCTATCCCTCAGTGTAGAAGCTGCCAGGTCCTGGGCCATTCTGATTGTGTTTCCACAATATTGAAATTGTTTCTTCCTGGCTGCTTGTAGTATTTTCTCCTTGATCTGGGGATTCTGGAACCTGGCTATAATATTCCTGGGAGTTTTCTTTTTGGGATCTTTTTCAGGAGGTGATCTGTGGATTCTTTCAACCTCTATTTTGCCCTCTGGATCTAAAACATCAGGGCAGTTTTCCTTGAGAATTTCTTGAAGGGTGATTTCTAGGTTCTTTCCTTGATCATGGCTTTCAGGTAGTCCAATACTTTTAAATTGTCTCTCCTGGATCTATTTTCCAGGTCAGTGGTTTTTCCCATGAGATATTTCACATTGCCTTCTATTCTTTCATTTGTTTGGATCTGTTTAATAGCATCTTGATTCTCATAAAGTCATTAGCTTCCATTTGCTCCAGTCTAACTCTGAAGGAATGAATCTCCTCAGTGAGCTTTTGAGATTCTTTTCCATCTGGCAAATTCGACTTTTTAAGGCATTCTTCTCCTCATTGCCTTTCTGAGCCTCTTTTGCCATTTGAGTTAGTCTATTTTTTAAGGTGTTATTTTCCTGAGTCAGGCTGTTGACTGTCATTTCATACTTTTCTTGCATCTTTTTCATTTCTCTTCCCAATTTTTCGCCCACTTCTCTTATCTGCTTCTTAAGGTCCTCTATGGCCTGTAGCCAGCTTGTATTTTCATTTGGGGCTTTTGGTGCAGGAGTTCTGACCTCACAGTTCTCCTCCATGCTTTGAGCCTCTTTGCCCCTAAAATAGGAGTCCAATGTTGAACTTTTCTGTTTATTTTGTTTCGTTTGCCTAGGCATATTGCCACTTAATTACTTGATTTTTGGGCTTGTTGCCACAGTAGGACTCTGCCACCAGACAGGGGAGCTTCCGCCCAAATGTGGGGTCTTCACAACTTCCGCCAGTTGGGTGGCCTCTGTAAAGCCTCCACCCACTCTGGCAAGTTGGATACCCACCCCAAACTTCCCCCCCAGACCACAATCCAGATCCAGGCAGTTTAAAGCAAAAGCGATTAACCCCCAGACTGATTGCTGGATCTTCCTACAGTTCACAGACCAGGAGCTAGAGCCACTGCTGCCGCTGCAAAATGGCTTCTGTGCAGCTGTTTCTTCAGCAGCTTTTTGCCCCCAGGGGAGGAAGCCACGTGTTCCCCAAATACTGGTCCCAAAGTCCATAGGGCACTAACCTCTCACTTTGTCCTAGGCATATCTGTGCTGATAATTCTGGAATCGCCACAATTGCTGGTGTTCTGGGGTTCCACCAGCTGGCTGAAGGCCCGGTCGCCCTGGGGCTAAAACCGCGGACCTGGGCTTGGCTCTGCGGGCTGCGAGGTCGGTTCCAGGCGAGCTGTGCTGCCTGCTCTCAGAGCGCTGCCGCTCCCTGCAGGGCTGCTGGGCTGTCCTCAGCAGGAGGTTAGCTTCTCTGTGCCGTTCTGTGGGTGCTGTGGCTCCAGAAGTTGTTAGGAGCTCCCTTTCACATTGTTTGAAATTTGTGTGGGGCAGAGCTCATTGGAAATGCTGTTTCTACTCCGCCATCTTGGCTCCGCCCCAGATGCCTTATTTTTAAAAAAAATTATAGAAATAATAAACATAGATTATCTTCTCCTTAAAAGCAAATCTCTAATCTATTAAAATGTATAATATAAGAACTTATATATCCTTCTAAAACACATCTTTCTCCAAGAACAATCCCAGAAGCATATAAAGTCAGATTTCAGAAAGGCAAGACTTAGAAGTTTGTAATCTGGGTGAGACACTGAAGGTACCCCAAGTGGAAGCCCACTTAGGGGGATAAGTCAGAGTCTCAAGGAAATTAGAAATGGGAAAGTTTAGTCATTTCTGTCTGCTTCCAATTCTGTTTTTTTTTCCAGTTTTTCAAAGAAAGGGTAAATTGAAAAAATTTGCCATATTCAGAGTCTCCCTAATAATAAGTCTAATCAGACTTATTATTTTAACTAGTGGTGTGATTACTCCTTTCACTGGTGAAGATCAGAAACTTATACAATTAAGAGTCTTAGAGATCTGCCAGGAAAGGTTTAGTGACTAAGGATCACATGGCCATCATGGAAGGAGCAACTGAAACACCAAACCTTCATCTGTGGTCTTTGGGAGAACTGGTAGGATCCATCGTTGTTACCCTGACAGAATTATTGCTCTAAGGCTCATCTCAGTTCTCTTACCATGCCTTTAACCTTCTGCCCTCCTCTACTTACTTTGTCTTTCACCTGCTATCCTTATCTTCTTGCCTTGACTTTCATCTTCTGGTCTCACCTCATACACATACCCTGCCATTCACCTCCCAGGCTCACCTCACATACTTCATGTGTCATTTCCTGCTCTCACTTATTTACATTGCCTTTTGCCACCTCATTCAGGAATCAGGCTCTCACCTCTTCAACCCAGCACCTATGCCCTAATACTGGAAAGTAAATTTTAATTGGAAGATCTCTTGAAGAGGTGAAACCCAATTAAAAAGTTACATATGTGCTGTGGGTGGGGTGGGTAAAGAGTTGCTTAGGCAACAGGAATTCCTCCTATTGATGGAAGCAGAAAAGTAAGACATGGTGGGAGTTTGCTATCCATATGTACACTGAAAGATTAGATGACTTGCCCGGTGTCACACAGCCAATATGGGTCAGAGGCAAAACCACAACCCAACTTTGAGATTCACTCTCTGATCCACCATTTTTTTGCTTCTTTTATTAGTTGAGTTAAAAGTGTAAAAAGAAAATCTGTACATTACAAACTAAAATACTAATTTCTGGAGCAACATTTTAGTGAATTTAAGATTGGGATTGTCCAGTGGCATTTGTTTGAATCAATAAAGACAAAAATTGCATTTGACATTCCTGTTATATTATTTGTCAACACAGGAACCAGGAGCTATGAACTCTACATGGAGCCTAAGCTTTGGGTATATGCCTGTGTGATGTTCATTATCATTAAAAATCAATTAAATACCTGTCTTAGATGCTGTTCCAAGTAAAAGCACTGCCCTCTGGGAACTTATTATTTATGAGAGACATTATAGGAATCATGCAATTAACATTTACTTAAGCATATTATATGAGACAGCATGGTGCAGTGGAAACAATGATGGATTAGGCATCAGATAACCTGACTTCAAATCCCGGCCCTGCTGCTCACTTGGTATAACCTTGGGCAAATCACATGACTAACCTCTCTGAGTCTCGTTTTTTTCACAGCCATGGAGTTGTGGCCTTGCCCCAAACCATCAGTGTGACCCTGGGCAAGTAGTTCTCAGTGCCTCCAGAAATCTCTCTAAAGAACTTTGAGAGCAGGTACCAACCTGTATTGCTAGAGGGAGTTTCCTCATAGGGAGCTCCCTACATCAATTAAAAATAAGTCTAGTATTTTACTGAGTGCTGAGGCATTTTTTTCTGAATGGAAATGTTTTCTTTCTTTGCCTCCATCCTTCCTTCATCCTTTCTCTTCCTTCCTTTCCCTTCTTTTCCTTCTCTTTCTTCCTTCCTCCATCCTTCCCCCCTCCCTCTTTTTTCTTTCTTCCTTCTTTCCTTCTTCTTCTTCTTTCTCTTTTTTCTTTCTTCCTTCCTTTCATTTCTCTCTCTCTCTCTCTCTCTCTCCCTCTCTCTCTCTCTCTCTCTTCCATATTCCTTCCTTTCCCCCGCCATGTTTAAGTTCAGAGTTTTTAAAAAATCACAAGTTTAGTCCTATGTCCTCCAAAGTGAATGGATTGTACTGGTCCCTTCCCCTTCCAGCTCTAAACCTATAATCCTCTGATATATTAACATCAGAGAAAAACAAAGTACAAAGGTCATGTCATTGTGGATGTGGAGATGTGAAGAACCTCAGAGTTCTCACACCTGAAGTCCAAGCCTGTCATTTTATATCATTGGGGAAAATTGGGGCCTAGAGAATGAAGTAGCCAGCCAGTGTCACATGAAGCATCAAGTAACAGAGCCAGTATTCAAACCCTTTCCATTGCACCTTCCTACTACCTGCTTCAAATTGATTTCCTGAGAATCAGAAGGTTTATCAAGTGAATTCAATCAGAAATCATCCCTATTCCTAAACCAACCTAAACCAAGTTATTCTTCACCTTGAGAAGCAGTGTAGAAGAGTGGAGAGGTCCAGTAAAAAAACATTTATTAAGCACATATTACATGCCAGGCACTATGTAAGTACTAAAGATTCAAAGAAATGGAAAAAACAGCCCTTGCCCTCAAGGAGCTTACTGTCTAATAGGAGAGGGCACATGTAAACAACTATGTACAGACCAGCTATTGACAAAATAAATTGGAGATAATCAACAGAGAGAAGGAACTGGCAGTAAAAGCTGCCAGAAAAAGTTTCCTGTAGAAGGTGGGATTTTAGCTGGGACTTGAAGGAAGTCAGAGAAAGCTAAGAAGTGAAGATGAGATGGCAGAGAATTCTGAGCATAAGGAAAAGTCAATGAAAATGCACAGAGTAGAGTGTCTTGTTTGAGGAACTTCAAGGAGGCAGGAGTCACTGAATCACGATTAATAAATGCTTATTCTCTTCCTTTCTCTACCCCACTGCACCCATCCATGGTTATACAGCATGACCAGAATGAAGATCCACCAAAAGAAGCTGAGGAGGCATGGTCAGATAGATAATAGGGGAATTGGGATAGAATTAATTCTTCTAGTAGTCATTTTGTCTTGGGGCCCTGCTTTTGTTGAATGTGAATATTTAGCTTGGTGAGGATAAGTCTGTGATCAGTCCAGTACTCTGCAACATATATTGCCTTCATTACTCTCACATCCTGTCTGTCTCTTCTTATAATCACATAATCTGTTAAATGCCAATGTTTGCTTTAAAGATGCATCCATAAAGTTTTATTGCATATAGGTAAACAGAAGACAGTATTGGTTATGAGAATATCACAGAGATATCAAAGAGAGCACCAAAGAGAATGAATGTCTTTCTTCCCCAGATGGAGTATGCCTACTGAAGGAATCTCATATCATTTCATTGCTTCATTCATTCAACAAGTATGTGTTTATTAAAATGGGAAGGATGTTGATAGATTTTTCCTGAAGGGATTATTGATTTATCATTGTAATCATTAATAATGATAATAGTTATTATTGTTGTTGAAGTTCTTAGGTGTTTTCCTTTTCAAAGTTGAACTAAAGATATTTACAAAATTTGTAACTATTCCTTTATAGGCATCTTTGTCAACTTGGACTAAATACTTTTTGAAAAAAGTTTTATTGCTGGATTTTGTTTTTAAATTGTTTTTTATATTCCTCTCCACTCCCCAAGACCAAAAAAATGTTCCTTCCTTTATAAAGAAGAAGAATAGTTAAGGAAAAACAACCAACACAGTGAACTGTATCTGACAGAGTATGCAACTTGTCGGCTACTTTACTCTTCAAAGGTAGGGAAAAAAAACCCATTCTCTACAACCAGGCTTATTCATTGAAATTAATCTAAATTCAGCTGCCATTTCATCCTGTTTCCATTTTCATTACTGTTATCATATTATATATTTCTTGTGGTTCTGCCTGCTTTACTCTATGAGTCAGCTAGTCAACATTTATTAAGCTATGTGGCAGACTCAGTGCTAAGCTTTGGGGATACAAAGAAAGACAAAGGACAGTCCTTGCCCTTGAGGAACTTTCGTCCTACCTGGGGAGACGACATGCAAGCATCTATTTATAAACAAGGTAGATACCTTGTAGATAGGATAAATGGGAATAATTAACAGAGGAAGGCACTAGAATGAAGAGGGACTGGGAAAGACCTCCTATAGGAGGTGAGATTTTAGCTAAGCCTGAAGGAAGCTGGGGAATCCAGATATTATTGGGACCCTCTTAGGGATATATGTCTAATATAGAGACTTGATGGTGACTTCTCTCACATCATTAGGACCATATTCTGAAAATCATGTTTTCACCCAAAATTGTACATATTCTTTTGAGAGACAGAGGTGAAATGTTTAGGATGTAGAGAATTAGATTGATATTGGAAAAAACTTTATCTAATGTTGGAATTTCTTTTGCTTGACATTGCATTTGCTACAAGAGTTTTGTTTTTATTTTTTCAGAGGGGGATTGGAGGGGAGGGGAAGCAGAACAATTAAATGCTTGTTATTTTTTTTAAAGGACTTTGATTAGTAGTTGGTATGATGGGTCAACAAAACAATGGGGTCAATATTGGTTAGAACCATCTACATCCCATAAAAAACTGAGTCTCTTGCTCCATTTCCAAAATAATGATTGAGTAATTTTGAGTACTCAATTAAAAAAAAAAACTTCCTTTTAAAATAATTGAGGGGAAAATAAACTTTTTAAAAGTTAGATAAAATTGCCAGAGAGTTCTCTCAAGGTTTGCTTTCTTCAATTTCTTTTCAAATCACCAGTTTTGTGGTTATTTTTAAAAAAGAATTTCTTTATTTAATAGTAGGTTTTTTTCACTCAAAGTAGAATTATAATAAAGCCTCAATCTGTCATCTCTTTTATTCTCCTCAAGGTGTGATAGGTCATTAGAGGTACTATAAATCATTGTTCGTTCATGGCTTAGAGGGAAAAAAATGAAAGGTTTGCTGCCCACAGAACCTTGGGGAGACCTAGCAGGAAGCCAAAGTAAGGGTATGGCCCCTCTCATTTGCACTGTATTTTAAAGTAGCTCTTATTGTATTTCGATGGACTCAGAATGAAAACATCTAGTTGAAAGTGTGGGATCCAGGCTTTGTAGGCTTTTGCCAAAACCTTGAGGCAGTACTGGAAACAGCCAATTATGGAGGCCTCTTTATAAGTAGTGTGGTTCAACCTCTTGCTATTAACATACTGATTATAAGGATTAGAGACTTGAGCTCAAAAACACTGCCTAGTGGGCAGCCCAAGGTCTTGGGGAAAGAATGCTAGTTTGGGAGTCAGAACACTTGGGTAGAAACCTTGCTCTGCAATTTGCCACCTAACTGACTTTTGCCAAGTCACTGCATCTGTCTAGAACTTAGTTTCTTCATCCATAAAATCTTGTAGAGGGGATTCTTCCCTGGATTTACTAGGTCCCTTTCCATTTTATGGAGAACTCAAAGAGAGCAAGTACTCATATGGTGGTCAGAAGAGTCAAGGCAAGGATACTCTGACGGTCTCAAGAACTTTGAAATTGATTATATGACTCGGGATACACTGGTATAGGACTGCCCCATATTGTGTGCCCTCATCAGAGAAGGTGCTGTGCTATATGAGCAAAGCAGAATTGAAGTAGTTTTGAAAGAAACTCGGGATGCAAAAATTTAGAGAATTCATCCCAAATGTTTACATGGACTATTTGTTACTGATCTGTGCTAGAACATTCTGAGCTTCTATTGGTCTGATCAGCCATAGTCAGACACACTTTAACATGCCAGCATAGAGATGTCATTTTGGTCCTCTTTGAGATCAAAGGACCAGGCCCCTTCTGTCTCTGAAACAGAGTCCTTTTATGGGACCATAAGCCAAACTGACACAACCCAAGTACTATTATAAAGTAATGAGAAGCTACCTTTGAAATCAGCCAAGGCATTCAAGGATCCCTAGAGATCATCTCTAGTCCAAAATGCTGATTTTTCTGATAAGGAAGATGAAAGCCAGAGAGAGGGAAATGACAGCCCATAGTCACATGATTGAATAGCAGAGATGGGGTTCAATCCCAGATCCTCTGACTCCATATCCAACAATTTCTACTGTGTCAATCACTCAACAGGTACCAATGTCCAGAAAGTCTTAGTGTGATTGCACTGACTTTTGGGATACCCTGTATTTATTAAGCACTTTTTATGTGCTAGGCAGCTGGTGTAGGAATAGGGGCAAAAATGAAATAGTCTCTGCCCTAAGTAAGGAACTTCCATATATGGGGGTAGAATGGGAGGAGGAACATTATGTACACATATAAGTATGTACAAGATGCTTACAAAGTGATTGGGGGTAATGGGTAAAGGGAACACCAGCATCTAGGGGATACAGGAAGACACCTGTTGGAGGTCATGCTTGTGCTGAATGAACTTTGAAGGAAGATAGGTGGGAATTCTAAGAGGTGGTTCCAGTAGGCCAGTTCCACTGAGTCACAGAATTCTTGAAATGGGGCTTTGGAGTTCATACACAAGTACACACATATACACATATGTTTATATATGTAAATACACATACATATATGTATACACATGCATATATAATAGGAAACTGGAAGATGGTCCTGGTTCTGCCATGGACTAGGGGATTGGGGAGATAACTGCCATTTATGTTGCCTTTCAACGTACTTTACCTACTTTTTCTCATTTGAGCCTCTTGAAAAACCTGTGAAGTAGGTATTGAGGTTATCATTATCCCCATTTTACAGATGAGGGAACTGAAGCACAGAGGTTCAGTTAAATGACTTGTCTAGAGGTCATCCTACTAGTCAGAGCTTTCTTCTTGACTCCAAATCCAAGACTCTATCTACCAGGATTCACTGCCATTCAAGTGTAATAAGTGACCTGACTTTCCACACCCTCCCCCCACAAGCAAATTTCATGCTTTCAGAGAGTGTGGAGGCTTGGCAATGGGTTAATTCAAGATCCTTGCCCTTCTCAACTCTCGGGACTAAAGCAGACTGGAAAGCAGAGGGAGGTAAAGGAGTGGGAGGGGAAGTAGGGGGGAAGGAGGGCGGGGTGGGGTGAAGGGCCTGGATCACGAGTTGAGTGCATCTGCCAGGGGTGGGGTGGGGAGGATGCAGTCACCACTGTCACTGCATGACCCTGAGTCTGAGCCCAGCGCAGTTCTCCTGTCTTGGGACACCAGAGGAGAAACCCGAGAAAAGGCAGGTGACGTCGGGGCTGCGGCCGGCCACCCGTCGGTCCTCGTTAGTCATTCACCAGCTGGGCAGCCTCCCTGCCCACAGTGCCCGCGGAGGGCATCCCAGGCTCTCGAGCCCCGGGTTGGCCAGAGGGGCTGTGACCCTGGGCCATGGCAGGCCCCAGCTAGACGCCGCTGCGCTTGGGACCCAGCCGGTGCTCAGCGGCTGCTGTCCATCGCCGCCCTCCTCCCCAGGCTGGGCTGCAGGTAAGGCGCTGCGGGGCGGGCGCCCAGGTGTGCCCAACCACCCGAGTCAGGTGTTGCGGGAACTCTGCCCGGCCGCCTTGGGGCCGGGGCAGGTGCTCCGGCAAAAAGCCGGGCCTGGCTGTTTAATAAGTCATAACCGGGTCCAGGCCACCGTGGGCGAAATGGAAAGGACTGGGACAGGGACTGGCCCAGCATGCGAATTACAACTTTTCTCGGGTCTTCCTGCGCACCTGCCTCAGAAAGGTGAGCGTGGGCTAAGGTCAGAGCGCATCTGTGTCCTCCCCTGGGCCACGGCGGAGGGAAGAGGACCCTAAGGGGCCAGGAGCAGGGAGTGGGTCGGGAGGAGGAAGGGCCTTCCCTGGATGCTCCCCTGCCCCCCGTTGCTTCTCTCCAGCAGCTGCCCTTGTAATGACTTGCTCTTTGCCCAGCTTCTCCAATGGAAGAGATGGTCACTTCCTACATAGGAATTATTGGGCAATTTTGTGATGAGCTGTCGGGAAGTTGGAGAAAAAAAAAATTGCATGCCTTAATACTCCTGGGAGGGAGCCCCAGGGAGCCGGATCATAAGACTGAGGGCTGGAAGGTCGCTTACCTCCCTTCTCCCTTCATCCTCCCCTCTCCCTTCATCCTCCCCATTTATAGATAATGGGATCGTAGGGACCTCAGAGGCCACCTACACTCATTTCACACATTCGGAAGCTAAAAGCTGGAAAAGACCTCAGAGGCCATCCAGGCCAGCTGCCCCTTCATTTTAGCACTGAGGAAACAGAGGCCTGGGGAAACTAAGTGACTTGTCCAAGGTCATTTCTCCCCCTGTAATGAAACCAGAAAACGAGTATGTTAAGATTCCTGAACTAGAAGTGTCAAAACTCTCTAGTGCTGGAGATTTAAAGCTGGAAAGGACTTTACCAGTCACCTTGTCCAAAGCTTTCAGTGGACAGGTGAGAAAGCCAGTACCCAGAAGAGTCAAAAGACTTGCCCAAGGTAGTCAGATCTGGAATTCAGCCACTGACTCCAAATCCACTACTAATTTTTCACTCCACCCTCCTGCCTCTAGTTCCTATTGTGGACCATAATTAGATGTCCTTGGACAAATCCTCTAACCTGTCTGACCTTGGTTTCCTTACCTGCTCTAGGGGCAATTTGAATGCCTGGGAAAGAACACTGACCTCTGAGCCAGAAGACCCCATTCAAAACCTGCTTCCTTCATTTACTTCTTGTGTGATCTTAGCCGAACTAAGCCTTCTGGATTTCAGTTTTCCCATTTGTGAGATGTGGAGTTAGATTCTTAGCTGGCCTCTAAGGGAATTTTTAAATCTATAACCCTATGACTTCTAAGGGTTCCTTTCTGGGTCTGGAATCCTCTGAGATCCTTCTGAAAAAAACTTCAAGGAAAACCTACCTTTGACCTCCATAGGTTGGCTTTTAAAGTGAAAAAGTTTGGGGGGGTTTGGGTTTGGTTTTTTTTGGCTACAATTTTACAGAATTTATACCTTTGTTTCTACCCTTGACATGCTTGCTTTGGCATAGCATTGGTTAAGTTAGTCTAGAAATTTGCAAAAAAAAACCCAAAAAACAAAAAAGAAGCCAAAGTTATATTGCTGGTTAAGTGGGACTGATGCTTTTGCAAGAGAGCTATAAAGAGTGACCTTAGACCCAGGTGCTCTGGATTGTGATTTTTACTGTTTATAAAAGCCTTTATGGAAAGCACTTAGATGATTGTGTCCACTTTTGTCTTTACTCAGCCCAAACTACTGACAGAGCAGGTGAAATTCCACTGGCCAGTAATGTGGGTTGGTCTGGCAGCTTTCAAGTGTACCTGATCCCTGAAATGTATTCTCCCACTCCTGCTTGCAGTCCAGTGCAGCATCACTTAGCCTGGTTCTGGTCCGAGTGGGTGTTTATCAGGCTTCATGTGCACTCTTGCACAGCTAATAGGTTTCTGGAGAGTTAGTGGCTTTCAAGGGCTCCCATCTTCCTAGATCTAATGTTTTCAGCCAGGTCTTCAGTCTTCAGCCCTTGTAAAGAGTGCTTTGTGTCTTTTCTCTGGGATAACCTCATGAGATAAACTGGATGTAATTAATTAATTGTGGCTAGCTCATTTTCTCCTTGCTCCTGTGGATTAAAGTTACTTGCTTTGTGGTAGGTTTTTTTTAAAGCTTAACTTTCTTTTTCTTTTTTAAAAAAATGTGGTAGGGAGTTTGGAGGGCATGAACTGAAATCTGTGACCCTTAGAGTAATGGTCAAGAATATCACTATGTAATTTTATGATTAGGCCCGAATTGATCATCACAATGATTATAAAAATTAAAATCCATAGATAAACTTTTTGAAAAGGAGAGAAAAAGTAAGAGAAAGTCTAAAAGTATCACCAAATGATCAGAGGCCATAGACTTCAGGAAACCTTTCTTGATTTTTCTTCCCCCTCACTACCTTGGAAGGAATGTTTTGGAAACAAGCATTTATTAAACACCAGCTATTTACTAGGCACTTTGCAAAGTGCCTTACAAATATTATCTCCTTTGGTCCTCAGTACAACCCTGGGAGATAGATGTTGCTGTTATCCCTATTTTACACCTAGGGAAACAGAGGCAGACAAAGGTTAAGTGACTTGCCAAGGGTTACACAGCTTGTTAGTGTCTGAAGCCAGATTTGAATTTGGCTTACCTCTACATCCAATGCATTACCTAACTGCCTTAGACTACACTTTGTATTATTCTTAAATTGTCTATGAGAAGTATCTCTGAATAGAATGTAAGCTGCTTGAGGACAGGTACCTTTTCCTTTTATATTCTCAGAACTTAACACAGTGCCTGCCATATAGTAGACCCTTAATATGTGCTTATTAGATTAAATAGAAGGGGGTGTCAGTCAAGGTCTGAGTCTCAGCTTCACTCTTCAATCTTTATGTGACTTTGGCCAAGTCATTTAATCTCTGTTTGTAAATTAGAAAATAATGCCATAACACTTGCTTACTGACCTCACAAAATGATTTTAACCAGACCTGTAACTCTTCAGTCTAGGGAGCTTCCAATGAACAATCTGGCACTTGTATTCTCACAGAGTTGTCTGGAACACTAAAAGGCTAAGTGATGACCTTGGGTCATCAGGCCAGCATTTGACAGAGTCTGCTCTTGAACTCAGACCCTCCTGGTGAGCATACCTGTTTGCATATAATTTCCTTGTGAGAAAAGATGGACTCATTCTTTGTGTTTGTATCGATAGTGCCTAGCACAGGGCCTGGCCCATAGTAGGTGCTTAATAAAAGCTTGTTGATTCCTGTCTCAGAGGCCAACTCTCTATCCAATATTTTTGACTTGTTGTTCTTTAGTCATTTTTCAGTCTCGTCTGACCCTTTGTGATCCTATTTGGGGTTTTCAAGGCAAAGATACTGGAGTGGTTTTCCATTTCCTTCTCCAGTTCATTTTACAAATGAGAAAACTGAGGCAAATGGGTTAAGTGACTTGCCCAGGGTCACATGGCTAGAATGTGTCTAAGGCCATATTTAAACCAGGAAAAGGAGTCTTCCTTACTTCAGGCCTGGCTCTCTATGCACTATGGCACCACCTAACTGCCCCACATATGTTAAGCTTCCTCTCTTCAAACTACAGTGAATTGGGAGTCAGAAGAAATGAGTTCAAACCCCACTTCTGCTACTTACTACTGATGTGACCTCAGGCAAGTTGCTTAACTTCCCTGGGTTCTAGTTCCACATCTATAAAATGAGGTTTTTGGACCAGCTGCTCTCAAAAGGGCCCTTCTAGATTTAAATCTCTGATCTTAAAGCACCAGTCACCACACAATGGAGAGAGAAAGCTGGGTGGAATGGGGATAGTGATGAACCCATAGGATCATTCAATCCTTCCTTTCCTTTGATGCTAGCCTCAGGACCCCTAGCAAATCACTCTGTGAGCCCCAGGTACCTCCTAAAGGAGCTTCTCCTAAGTTAGAGATGTAGATGGGTTTCAGTCGGCCCCAGTGGAGGACATTCCCAGACTAGTGCCCATCTCCTTGTTATATCTACTGGAAGGGAAGCCAATGACATTTCCCAGGTCTGAGGTTAAGTTTAGATTTATTTCCACCACAGAACAACAGAGTCCCTGGCTTTAGAGCTCTTTGTAGTGCCTAAAAAAGCAAACTTTTTTGAATAAAGACCCTTAGGCCAATAGTATGAGTAAAAAACTTCAAGTGATAACTGGGGAATGGGTGCTTTTCCTTTCAGGAACTCTGTGTCAAGGTGCCATCCATCATATGGGGCATGTACTTCATCCCTTCCCTATACCTGATAATTACCTTACTGAGTCCAACCTCCACAAGGGTCCTGGCCCATCATTGTGTACTCACCATTGCCTCCTCTTAGGGATTACCCTGCAAAACCATACCCAATGCCCTGACACACAGTAGGTACTATATAAATGCTTATTCCTTTCTCCTTCACCCTCTATCCTCCAAATGAATATTCCCCAGGTGGCAGAATTCCTAGTTGTAGCTCTGGAGGGGACTTCCTAGGAGCATACTTGTTTGCTTGTTTTAATCAAAGGATGCTTTTAAAAGTAGAAATATCCCTTACATTTGGTGACTTAATTTTTGTAGGGAGAAAATTCATTTAACCCAATGCTTTGCTCAGTATCTGAGTCAGATTGGAAAAGCACATCTTTTATATTACACCACTTATCGGATGTGTGCAGTTGTATGAAATAGGTTTTGAAAAGACATAATTGATTGAAGAAACCAAACCTCTTGTTGAAGCTAGAAGATGGATTTTCTTTTGCTTTTTTAAAAACGATCTGCCTTTCACAACGAATGCTTTTTATTCTAGAAATGGAAAATTCAGGAATAGTTATAAGCAGCTGTATCTCTCAAGAGGATGATGGTCGCTACAATACAAAGCAACATGCATCAGTCTCTCAGGAGTTGCTTTTAGAAGACCAGATGAGAAGGAAACTCAAATTTTTCTTCATGAACCCTTGTGAGAAATTTTGGGCTCGGGGTAGAAAACCATGGAAACTTGTCATACAGATTTTAAAAATTGTGATGGTGACAATCCAGGTAGGTCCTTCAAGTATTAGAGATGATATTAACCTTCCATTAACAGAAAGAAGGGTTGTAGAAATGGGTCACCCCTCTGAGTTTCATGTATCTAAACTAGACACATATTGTGGTATAGAGACTAAAAATGCCTGGACAATAGAAACTCCCGTCCTCCTGAGAAGCATCTGGTATGGTGCGTACAGGGGGCTGGACTGTGAGTCAGAAAGGTCTGGGTTCAGATGCTGCCTCTGATATTTCCTAGTTGCATTACCATGGGTAAGTCAGGCCTTATCTTCTTTATCTCTAAAATGAGGATTAGGATGATACCTATAGCACCCACCTGGGGGTTTATTCTGAGGTTCAAATGAAATATGGTGTGGAAGGTGCTTTGTAAAACTTAAGAAAATTTATAAATGTCAGTTATTATCATTTTCCTAAATACTAGTGAAAAAGGACTTTATTTTTTGTATCTTTCATTCTTTCTCATGATTTTACTTTTGTTATTAACATAATTTTCATGCAGAACGTTGATTGGCTTTTGGAAGGGGCCCATCAGATTTAGATCTCCGAGGGCCTTAAAAGGCAGACTGTTTGCCTCATTTTACATGTCAAGAAACTGAGGCCCAAAGAGGTTATCAATTGGCAGAGGTGTGCTGACTCCAAATTCAGTTACAGATGGAACTCACTTCTCCTTTCATTTTTATTCAAGTTTATCTGAAAGTCCGCAAATCGGCAGAAGAAACGGTCACTGGCCAATCTAGCCCACACCAGAGAGGGCTTTAGTTGTCACTGGTTCTCCTTTCTGTTCCTGTTGAATTTCCTAGCAACCTGTGTCTATAGAGAGTATCTGGCACAGACAGGCTGGTTGGGTTCACTTAGCTTAGTGACCTAAAGAGAAATTTAATTTGTGGATGCCTTTTGTTTTTATATCACAGTCCCTGCAGTGCCTTTGTCCAGCATGGTTTAGAGGCATTGTCCTATCTGTTTGTGCTTCTTTTTCCTACTCCCTCATATACATTCTACAATCCAGCCTATGGACCTGCTTGCCATTTCTCAAACATGACTCTCCATCGACCATCTCTGTACCTTTGCTCTAGTGGCCCCTCATGCCTAGGATGATCTCTCTCTCTCTCTCTCTCTCTCTCTCTCTCTCTCTCTCTCTCTCTCTCTCTCTCTCTTTCTCTCTTTATGGAGGGGGGAAGGCAGGGCATTTGAGGTTAAGTGACTTGCCTAAGGTCACATAGCTAGTAAGTATTAAGTTTCTGAGGCCTCCTGACTCCAGAGTCTATGCTTTATTCACTGCACCATCTAACTGCCACCATGGGATGCTCCGTTGCCTCATTTTTGCCCTCTGGCTTCCCTGACTTTCTTTAAGAATGCCCTCCAGTACTATAAATAATTTCATACCCTTTGACCCAGCAATACCACTTCTAGGGTTATGTCCCAAAGAGATCATAGAAATGGGAGGAAGACCCAAATGTACCAAAATATTTATAGCAGCTCTTTTTGTGGTTGCAAAGAATTGGAAACTAAAGGGGTACCCATCAATTGAGGAATGGCTAAACAAGTTGTGGTATACGAATGTAATGGAATATTATTGTTCTATAAGAAACGAGGAGGAGACGGATTTCATATTTACCTGGAGAGGCTTGTACAAACTGATGCTGAGTGAGAAGAGTAGAATCAGAAGAAATTTGTATACAATCACAGACACATCATATGTGTGATGACCAACTATGACAGACTGGTCTCTTTTCAGCAACACAGTGATATAAGTCAATCCTGAAAGACTTGTGAAAGAGAGAAATGCGACATCCAGAGATATAACTAGAAAGAACTGAGCCTGAATCCTGATGGAAGCAAACTAATTGATCTTTTTCTTTTCATTGTTTGGTTTTATTTCTTCTTTATAATTTTCCATCCCACCTAGTACAATATGCCTTTGTAATTGGACTAATGTCTAATATGAATGTATTTGAAGATCCTATACTGGACTATATGCTGTCGTGGGGGGTGGGGGGAGGGAAGTAAAGGAAATTTGAAAATCAAAAAAAAAAAAAGAATGCCCTCCAGTCTCACCTTTCAGGAAGCTTTTCCTGGTTCCTTGCCAACACCTTCCTCCATAAATACAGCCTATCATTCCAACCTTTTGAGATCTTTTGGAATCCTGATTCTTTCACCTTGACTATTAGCCATCCCTCCTAACTTCATGCCATTCATATCTTCGTTAAAATTGCTGATAATTTTGAATATGTTTAAGGGCAAAGATAACTGCCTAAGCTCTTATGCCTAAACTCCTTTCCAGGTGGACTTCATATCATGCAGTTCAAATAGAATTTTGAATCCTTTATTACTCTTCCCTTCTAAATATTGTTGGAGATTTTTTTATAAAATTGGTTTATAAATTTAGAGCTGAAAGGAGGCTTGGAGCTCATCTAGTGTAACACTTTGATTTTATAGGTGAGGAAACTGAGGCTCAACATGTTAAGTACATATAGGTAGTAAGTGATAGAAACAGGATTTGAACCCAGAGTCCAAAGCCAGTATTCTTTCTTATAGTATCAGGTTTCCTTTTACTTTGGATCCTTTTTCTCTTGATAAAAGGATATTGAGTTCCTTTCTGGGTTTAAGAATGACATTGACAAACTGGAGATTGTCCAGAGGCAACTAGGATATTGAAGAGTTCAGAGTCCATGTCATATGGGGTTACCTATAGAAGAAAAGGGTGTGGGAAGGGGGGAAGAGATAGGACATGTTAACTACCTTCAAGTATTGGAAAGGCTGTTCTGTAAGGGAAAGATTAGGTTTGTTCTGTTTGGCCCCAAAGGGTGGAAACAAGAGCAATGGGAAAAAAGTTGTGAAAAAAACCAATAAAGATTTGATGTCAGTAAAAACTTTGGAAAATCTGTCCAAAAGTGACATAGTATTGAGAGGTAGTGGGCCCCTCCTGTTTGGAAGTCTTCAAGTAGATCAGATGTTGGATGACTACTGGTTGGGTATGCTTTAATGGGCATTTCTTTAATGTTTAGGTTGGAGTAGATGGCCTTCAAAGTCCAGCTTCTAACTACTGTGATTTTCTGGAATTGAACAATTTTGAAAATAGACCTGAAATATTTGCTCCCCCCACCAATGATAGATTTACCCAAACATACTCAAATTGATCCGCTTTTGTCGTGTTTTCATTTTAAACTGTCCAATATTCAGTTTAGTAGAGTGGTCTTCCGTGTTTAGTTCTCAGTAAATTCTGATGACTCAGCTTGACTTTGAATGAGACTAGAGTATAGAAGTGAGAACACCAACTTTGGAGTCAGAGAGCTTGGGCTTGATCTTCCCTTTAAAGTGTGATGGGTCACTTTGGCAGTCTGGTGAAAAACTCCTGAAACAATGTTAAAATGAAACATGTAGGATTGCAAAGGAAATCAATGATACTAGAATATATTATCAGAATATTAAAAAGACAAAATCATGGACACCACATTAAGAACCTTTGGACTAGATGATCTCTGAAATCTCTTCCAGCTTTAAATGAAATTCTCTATTAAAATGTAAGCTTTTTGAGGGCAGGGACTTTCTAATTATATCTGTGTTTCCAGTACAGCACAGTACACTTCATAAATGCTTGTTTATTGACTGACTCTAAAGCCTTTGATCCTGTGAATACCTTGAGGTCCCTGGAGAAATACAGTGATTCCCAATAATTAATACCATCTTACCCATGCCTTTTTCTTAGACAGTCTTACTCAGTAGATTAAAGAACAGCCTGAGAAGTCTAGAGCTGAAAGTTCAAAGAAGTGACCTGTTTTCAGGAAATTAATTTAATTCCCCTGTTCTTCCCAGGGTGTTTACAAGAAAAACTAAGAGCAGTTAGTTATTTAGCAAATAACATCTCAAAACCTGCAGTATGTGCGTTTTTCGAAGCACCAGGCAAGTGACCTGAATGTAATTTAAAAGAGAAAGACTCCATGGTAGGTTTATTGCCATAAAAGAACCTGGACATGATCAGATGTTTAGGCATAATTTACATCTTTGTATCAGATATCTGTAAGGCTGGGGCAAGCGGCTTAGCTTACTGGAAGGCAATGCAAACTGGCAATGGAGTGAATCCATTCTCTTAATGTAAAACACCCCAACCCTCTCTTCAGGGATCAAGTGGCTAGTCCCCTTTTTGGAAAGGAGCCGGAGGGTGTTCCTGTTTCACTGAGTCCCAAGTCAAACTGGAAACAGAAGTCCTGGTCCAACATGGGCAAGTTCCATAGTCAAAATTAGCCTTTCCTAATTATTGTGTGTATGTTTCCTAAGCATTTTGTAAACCTTAAAACACTTTGTCATTGTCAGACGTTGTTAATGATGGTGATTCTGCTTCTATCATTTACTTCAGCACTAAGCTTTATTCACATCCCAGTCTTCTCCATCCTTAAAAAGCTCTCACCTGATCCTACCATCCCAGCAAGATTTCCTTCTCTAGCTCTCCTCTCTTTCTCAGGCAAACTCCAAGAAAAACCTGGTTACACTTACTGCGTCCACTTCTTTATTTCTCAGCTGAAACTGCTCCCCTCCCTCCCAGTTATCAGTATTCTCTTAATTACCAAATCCGATGATGTGTTCTTTGTCATCTTAACCTTTTTGTAGCCTTTGACATAGTTGACCACTGTCTTCTCCTGGACATTTCTCCTCTCTACATTTTTGTGACAATCCTCTCTCTTGGTTCTCCTGCTTCCTGTCAGACCATTCCTTCTCAGTCTTCTTTGTCAGATCACTCCCCTTAACTATGGGCATACTCTAAGCCTGGGCTCCTTTCCCTTCTTTCTGTTAACTTTCCTTTGATGACCACCCCCCATTGGTTCAATGTCCCTATGCAGATAACTTCTTAATTTCATTATTCAGCCCTAGAGTTCTCCCTGTTGAACTCTAATACAAAATTATTGATTGCCCATTGGGCATTTTGAATTAAGGCATATCAAACTCAACTTGTCTAAAACAGAACTCGTTATCTTTTTTCCCAAATGCACCACCTCTTCCAGACTTTCCTGTTTTTGTTGAGGATGCCATCATTCTTCCGGCAGCTTTGGAATCATCCATGATTTCTTACTTGCCTTCATTCCTCCCATCCAATCAGTTTCCAAGTTTTGTGTAATCTACTGCCAGAATAAGAAGCGTCCACCCCTTCTCTCTACCCATACAACCCCTGCCCTTGGTCAGATCCTTATCACTTCTTGCTTAGCCTATCACAGTAGCCTTCTCGTTGGTCTCCTGGCCTCAGGTCTTCCCTCTCTCCAGTCCATCTTCCACGGGTGCTAAAGTAATACTCTTAAAGCCCAGGTCATGCCCCTGCTCAACAAATTTCAGTGGTTTCCTATTGGAGAGAGCCAGGTAGTGGGGTGGATAGGGCACTGGAATCAGAGTCAGGAAAACCTGCCTCAGACACTTACTCACTCTGTGTTCCTGGGAAAGTAACAAATTCTCTCCTCCTCCCCCGACTTCATTTATGAAACAAGGGCTTGATCTAGATGGTCTCTGGTTCCTTCTGGTTCCAAGTATATAATCCTACAACCTCTCAGATCAAATACAAACTCGATTTGTCATTTAAAACCCTTTACAATAAGGCACAAATTTAGCTTATGCCTTTCCCACACTCTAAGGTCTGTCATTCCCATATGACTCTCCGTCTCCCATCAACATATCTTTGCACTGGCTGTTCCCTGTGCCTGGGAAGTTCTTCCTCCTCACCCCTGTCTCTTAGAATCCATGGTTTCATTCAAGGCTCAGCTCAAATACTTCTTTTCCATGAAGCCTTTTGGAATTCCCTCAAGTTTCTAGTGCCTTCATCCCAAAATATTACCTTTTGTTTCTTATCTTTTTACGTATGTCCTCACCCATAGAATGTAAACTCCTTGAGGTCAGAGTGTGTTTCATTTTTTTGTCTGTATCCTCAGTCCCTAGAGAATACCCAGTAACACATAGTAGGTATGTAATAAATGCTAGAGGATACCCCTAACGCATAATAGGGGCTTAATAAATGTTTGTTGATTGATATCCTACTTTGTATTGATGTACGGCCAGTTCATAGGTTATCTCACCAACAAAACAGCCAGATCCTCAATAGCAAAAAGCTTATATTTATGCTACTTTTGTATACTGGTGCTGCCTCCTCACCACACCCACACCCACCCACCACTAAAAACATTTAGCTCCCCCCAAAAGTCACTTAAAACTTTTAGGATCTATGGTCAGAAACAGGACTTGAACCCAGGGTTTCCACCATGCCATGCTCCTTCTAGAATGTTAGAATGCCTGCTAAATTGAATTAAGCCAAGGCAAAGCCTTATTCTTTGATTCTAACCCTGGAAACCTATCCTTCATATTATGAAAACTAAATATTTAGCATTTATATGATGATTTAGATTTGTAAAGCACTTTGTAAGTTTTTTATCTCTATCCTTACAACCCTGGGAGATAGGTGATATTATTACTCCCATTTTTCAGATGCAGAAACTGAGGCAGACAGAGGTCAAGAGATTAAGTTAAGGTTAAGAGATTAAGATTTGAACTCAGGTCTTTGAAACTCCAGGTCAGGTGCTTTTTTCCACTGCGTCCCCTTATGTCCTCAATGAACACATATAAACCAATGATAAAAGTTTACTGAATATACCTACCTTTAGATAGGCATGTTGCCTTGGAAGCAGTAAGCTTCTTTTAAGAAACCCTGTTTGTTTTCCTTCTTTAAAAGCTGGTTTTTTTTGGGCTGAGCAACCAGATGGTAGTGGCCTTCAAGGAAGAGAACACGGTAGCCTTCAAAAACCTCTTCTTGAAAGGCTACACAGACCGAATGGATGACACCTATGCCGTGTACACACAAACAGATGTCTATGACCAGATCTTCTTTGCCATACAACAGGTCAGTGAAAGTATAAGCATGACCTTGGGGGGACATGGTCTGGAGAGGTGCTAATGGGGATAGAAAGCTTTCTTTCAGTTGTGGAAGAGCTGCCATCTTGATATTGTCTACTTATTGTTTCAAGACACATGGGATTTCAGTGGGTTGGGTACTTCCTTTGATAACAGAGATACCAGCCTTTCAACATAGTAGCACCAGTGAAATACTGGAGAAAGAGCAGTGGATTTGGAGTCAGGAGAATCTTTATTCTGATACATACTATGGAGGTGACTTTGGCAAGACCCTTCATTTGTTTGGGCCTCAGTTTCCTCACAGACAAAATTAAGGGGTTGGATTAGATAGCCTTCAACATCTGTTCTATGATCATAGGACTAAATGCCTGGCACATAATAGATATTCAATAAGGTTTATTGAGTGATTGATAAGACTAATAGATTTAGAGCTGAAAGAGTCTTAGACCCTTCTCCAGCCTTCAAGTCTTATCTACAAGATAGAGGGAATGATAACTCTCGTACCTACTGAGCAGGCCAGTTGTCAAGGTCAAATGAGAAAATGTACCTTGTAGACCTTAAAGCCTCATATAAATGTCAATTTAAATTATTAATCTTTTTATTGCTTAGTTTCTATCTGAACCTATAATTTTATTGGCATAGAAAAGTACTGGAGAGGAAACTCTCTACACAGTGTAAGTCTGTGACTGACAGGTTTTAAAATTTTTTCATCTATTTTTAAAAATAAATTTTATATTTTTCCAATAAACAAAAATCTAGGCTTTTTCCCCTCGCACATTCTACCCACTGTGGGAAAAATACAAAAACATCTTGTATCAAATATTTATAGTCAGTCAAAACAAATTCCCACATTGGCCATGGTCAAAAAATAGATCTCATTCCGCACCTTGAGTTCATCTATTCTCTTTCAGGAAGTAGGTAACATGCTTCATTATTGGACCTTTGGAATTGTGGTTGGCCATTATATTTATCAGAGTTATGCAGAGTTTGGCCAAGTGACTTGCCTGGAGTCACATAGCCACTAGGCACCAGAATGGTCCAGGACAGCCTGATCCCAACTCCAGTTTTCTAACCAGGACTCCATACTTCCCCTCTGTTGTTGTTGTTGTTATTACTTATAATGCTCATGCATGAAGGTCTGAAAACAAAATGGGATCTTTGTCATGGTGGGATTGAAAGCTTGCTGGATTTCAAGTTAGGGAACTTGGGTGCCTGTCTCAGCTCTGCTTGTTTCTCCTTATGTGCCCTTAGGCATGGCCTTGATCTTGGGGCTTAATTCCCTCATCTGTGTCAGCCAATCAACCAACCTTTATTAGTTGCCTATTAAGTTCCAGGACTATACTAAGGACTGTAAAATGTAAGAGTTGGTCTACATGACCTAAATGGCCTCCCTTCCAGCTTTAAAGCTCTGATCTTATAAATAATTTTACCCCAAGACATTGAATCTAATTACCAAGCACAGCCTGGTAGTTGATTTCTCATCTGGTCAGTAATTGAAAGCTGAATTAAGTGCCATGGATCCATCCTGAGATCCACGCTATTCCATGGTACCACTTCTCCCAAAGCTTCCAAATTAATGACTTACTCTCTCAGTCACCCTGAAAGTGTTCTTGATGCCAGATTGCCCCCACCTGGAGTTAGTGCCGCAATATGGATTTAGAAACTCTCACAGATGGTCATCAATAAGTCACTGCAATTAACAGTCTATCATTTATTGGAGTTAATCTACTTGGAGTGAAGATGTCAAGCTGCCAGTGAAGGAGAGGGCCTCCTTGCTACCATCTTGGATCCCTTTTCACCAGCATCACTCTTCTACAAAGTAAAAAAAAAAACAACTAATCCTGAAAACTTTGATAATCAAAGGAAGTTAGACCCTAGAAAAAAGATCCACAGCAACATGCATCAAGAGATTTATCCATAGTCTTGATCTTCTACCCTTCAAGGAGATGCTATCCAAGAGCATGGATTCCTTACTGTATTGGGTGCATTGCAGAGCTCTTTGTCAGCCCTGTAGAGCCTATGGACTTCCTCTCAGAATCATATTTTTAAAGGCATAAAAGAGGATTCTTCAAAGGAAGTCAAAATAAGAGCTAGTAATTCTAGAACACCTAGAATGGTCCCAGCATGTGCTAAGTGCTTTACAAATATTATCTCATTTGTTCTTCACAACAGTCCTGGGAGATAGGTATGATTATTATCCTCATTGCACAATTGAGTAAACTGAGGTAGATAGAGCTTAAGTGACTTGTCCAGGGTCACACAGCTTTTATAAGTATATGAGAATTGACTTGAACTCAGACTCCAGGCCCATCAACCAATATAGTTATGGGGAAAAAGTTTATAGATCCTCAAGTTAAGGACTCCTATCCTAAAGCCACTCCAAGGAAAATCTATCTAAATATATGAGCTCAGGGGAAGCTACAGGTCAGCCGTTTTCCTCTAAAACTCCTTAGCCTGTTTAGGTTTGGTACTGACTTGGGTCTCCAGTGACTCTGGAAAGCATAAGAAACTTTGGCACCCATACTATGCCTTTCATCAGAAGTCAAGTGTTTCCTAGAGATTAGCGTAAGTTCTTTATTCTTGGAAAGTAGATTAATGGCATCTGATCATAGAACCAGATGATCCTAATAGGAGTGGTTGTGCCTGAGTAGAGGGCGGGTGTTGGCTTCATATAACTACAACATAGTAATATTGAACAACTATAGTAAAAGGCTCTTTATGCATTATACCACCTTCTTCAGGAAGCCTTCCCCAACCATTTTTGATTCCAGTGTCTTCCCTCTCTTAATTATTTCACACACACACACACACACACACACACACACACACACACACACACCTTGCTTTGTATATATTTGTTTGCATGTTTTCTTCCCCATTAGATTGCAAGCTCTTTGAGGGCAGTGACTATCTTTTGCCTCTTTTTGTATCTTCAGTCTTTAGTATGGTGCCTGGCATATAGCAGGTGCTTAAAAATATTGATTGATCATCATAATTACTCTAAAGGTCAGTGCCATACCTGTTCTTACACCCATTTTGTATATGAGATTAAGGACATTCTTACTAACAGTGTAAACTAACTAGCAATCTGGGATAAAATTCAAATCTAGGAGTTCCTGATTCTAAGAGCAGCAAGCTAACAGAACGTATCTGAAGACTAATCAAAAGTTTTTATGAGATGGACAGAGTCTATTCTCTATTTCCACAGAGGACTGAACCAGAGGATATGGGTTTGAATTGTATCAGGAAAGATTTTGGTTCCTTAAACACTAGGATGTACTACCTGGGAAGGTAGGGGGATCTCTAACAGCAGAGATTTCTAAAGATACTATGACATTTAAGAAGTTTGGGAGACATAGTTTCTGGGTGATTTAATAATTTTATTAATAAGGCTAGCATGTAATTAACAAAAGACATCAGTGGCACTGCAAGTGGCAATTGGATTATCACGAGCCTGTTTTTTTACTCCTTTTGGCAAACATATAAGCTAGATTAACTTTGATTGCAAAACCTATGCCAGCTTCTCAGCACTCCCTCTCACTGTGACCACTCCAGAAAAATGTGTATCCAGCTCCAACTTGGGCAATCTGGCCTTCATTTGCCAACATTGTTTCACTCAAGACTGCTATTCAGACACAATACTTGCTGAGTTCTCTTACAATAAGAACACGTGCAGAAAAGTGCCATGCTACCATTATCAGTATGTATGCTCCCATCACAACAAATCCTGATGAGGTCAAAGAAAAATTTTATCAAGACCTGGGGACCCTCATCATCAATATGCCAAAAGAGGACAAGCTTGTTATTCTGAGTGACTTTAAGGCCAGAGTAGGCACAGACTATCAGACATAGTAGGAAGTCATTGGGAGAAATGGTGTTAAAAACAGCAACAGCAATGGTAATTTACTACTGAAGACTTGATATACCCTTGAAGTAAACATTGGCATTTGATAGACTATGTCATTGTCAGGAAAAGAGACAGATACAATGTGAGAGTGATGAAGGTAATGCATAACACAGAGTGCTGGACCAATCATAGGCTTATCCTCTTCAAGCTAAACATCTGCACTCAACAAAAGGGGTGGTCACAAGACCACTATCAGAAGACTTAATGTCAACAGATTAGATCACTTCTATGTGTGAACAGTTTGTTACTAACTTGGAGGGAAAATTGGTAACAGTGGATCAGAAAAGGAGTGGGCAGCTTTTAGAGATTTGGTGTACAATCCTGCATTTACTCATCTGGAGCAGAATGCTCACAAACATCAAGATTGGTTTAACAAAAATGATGGGGAGATTGAGAAGCTGCTAAATTAAAAATGAGAACACAATTTTTGCCAACTGGATGTTTCATTCATCTTTTTTTAATTTTTGCGTTTTTGGGGGGAAGGTAGGGTATTTGGGGTTAAGTGATTTGCCCAAGGTCACAGGCTAGTTTTGTGTTAAGTATCTGAGGCCGGATTTGAACTCAGATTTGAACTCCAGGGCTGGTGCTCTATTCACTGCACCACCTAGCAGCCCCATAAAGGGCGTCATTTTTTTGCTTTTTAAAAATTTTTGTTTCATCCATCTTTAAGAAGTCAGTGTTTAACTCCATCAGACATAAAGTGCAAGCTAAGCTTGGAGAGATGCAGGATTCTTGGCTTGTTAAGGAGGCAGACGGAAATTAATTTTTATGCTGATAGTAACAATCCAAAGTGCTTTTACGGGTCAAAGACCTATGGTGCATCTCAACGACTCATCACTGAAGGAGCCACATTGATTATTGATAAACACATTATCCTGGAGAGATGGGCTGGACATTTCTATAGCATTCTCAACAGACCATCATAAATCAATTCTGAAACCATTGACTATATACCTCAGGCTGAAGTTGATCAAAACTTTAAACTGAAGAAGAGGTTTTAACTGCCATTAACCTCCTCTCATGTGGAAGAGCACCTGCTACTGATACTATTCCAGCTGAGATTTGCCAGCCATCACTGTACCATCCATATATAGACCCATCAGTTAGAGTAAATGGAGAAATTTTGAATGCTATGGATGTTTACTCACCTTGGCAGTATACTTTCCAGGGATGTACACGTAAACGATAAGGTTGATATACACATTGCCAAAGCTAGCTCAGTTTTGGGTAGTCTCTGAAGGAAAGTGTGAAAGAGAAGAGGTATTGGACTACCTAACAAATTGAAGGTCTACAGGGCCATCGTGCTGACTTCCTTGTTGTATGCCTGTGAAACCTGAACTGTGTACCAGCACCATGCCAGGAAACTGAATCACTTCCATTTGAATTGTTTTAGGAAGATTCTGAAGATCACTTGGCAGGCTAGGTACTGGACACTGAGGTCCTTTCTTGAATTAAACTGCCAAGCATTCAAATTCTACTGCAAAGAGTGCAACTCCAATGCACTGGCCACATTGCTAGAATGCCAAACATACATTTGTCTAAAAAAACTATTTTATGGAGAATTCCCACAAGGCAAGTACTCACATGGAGATCAGAAGAAGAAATAGAAGACTACTCTCAAGGTCTCTATGAAGAACTTTGGAATCAATTGTGAGACATAGGAAATACTGGCACAAGACCACTCAGCATGGCATACCTGCATCAAAGAAGGTACTGTGCTTTGTGAGCAAAGCAGAATTGTAGTAGCTCAAAAGAAATGTGAGATGTGCAAATGTAGACACATCCCCATCCCAAATGTTCATTTGGACTATTTGTAATCAATCTGTAGTAGAGCCTTCTGAGTTTGTGTTGGTCTGATCAGCCATAGTTGGACACATTGTACCTTGACCCTATTGTCATTTTGTTCTTCTTTAAGCATGAAGGACAAGAACCATATCTTTGCCTTGTTTTGCTCCCACCCAGGGTTGCCTCTGAGAAATCCCAGAATATTGCAGGGATGTACTTTGTGTGTAAATATCCATGGATGTCAAAGGGTCCCATACACTCCAGTTAACAAGGTATATTCAGCACAGGACAGCTTTTACTTCACCTCACAGAAAATGTAGAAGACACATCAAGAATTTGTACTCCCTAAACAATCAATACGATTCTCCTTCAGGGAATCCACTTCTGCTTTCCCTCCTGATAGTTGCTCTAGAGTTTAACAGACTCAAAGCACCTTGGAAAGGAAACAAAATTTAGGTTTCTGGAAGGGCAAGACTTTCACGTGTCTGAATAACTCACTACTGCAACAGCAGAGGGCAAAGTCCAGATATTTACTCCTTCCTTATTGTGGCTTAGTCCCTTACTGCTCTTCCCATTCTAAGGCCATGTGCTCCATCAGGCAACCATCACCTTCTTAACTCCTAGTTTGGCCCAGTCCAGTTATTTGTCAGCGAGAGAATGTTCAAGGGTTGTGGTAGAGAGATGAAGGTCTGCTCTTAGTTTGGGAGGCTCATGGTCTTAACCTTTGCTGTAGCTCACCTCACATCTTTCATCTTTTCTTTTTCTTTTTGGTTCTAGTATGTGCAGCTTCAAAACATTTCCGTTGGAAATCACGCCTATGAAAACAGGGGAACTAAACAGTCCACCATGGCAATCTGTCAACAGTTCTACAAGCGAGGCAGCATCTTTCCTGGAAATGACACCTTTGATATTGACCCAGAAGTTGAAACTGGTGACTGTCTCCCATAAGTCGACACTTTAATTTTTTCCAACTTTTGTATCATACTTTAAAAATCACAGGATCTTGATAGCCTTCTCATCCAGTCTATGCCTGATTGAGATTCCCCTCCAAAACACAAATGGCTTTCAGGCCTTTTCTTGAAGATGATCTGGTGAAAGGGAAGCCCTTGCCTCACTTTTTCCTGACATTACACCTGAATTTATCTTTTGGCAACTTCTACCCATTGCCCTAGTTTCCCCCCTCATGTTCCACCCCATGGATAAGCAGACTGAGTGCATTCCCTTCAAATGAATTTGAAGACAGATTTCATGTTGCCCATATGTTGCCCTTCTCATCTCCAAGGCAGTCCTTCCTTATTTCTTCAGCCAATCGTATGATATGAACTACAAGTCCTCTAATCAAAATATATTTATTTTGTGTGGACTCTGTATTGGGTGCCATGCTAAGTGCTTGGACATGCAAAGAAAAGCAAAACTCCTATTCTAATGGGAGACAGCATGTAAATCAGTAGGTAACACAAGAGATGGAGAAGGTAGGTGAGATGTCTGAGGGGGTGGGGGGAAACTCCCTTCAGAATGTGGCATTTGAGCTGAGGCTTGAAAGAATCCAGGGAAATGAAGAGATGGAGGTGAGGATGGGTAGCATTCCAGTTCAGCCAATTCAAAGACATGGGGGCAGGAAATGGAGTCTTGTGTTCGAGGGATTAAAATATGAGAAGACTGGAAAGGGACAAGGTTGTAAAGAGCTTTAAATACCAAACAGAGAACTTTACATGTGATCCTGTAGGTAATAGTTGGAGTTTAATATGTTGGAGTTTAATGTAATAATAATTGTTGGAGTTTAATATGTAGAGGGGAGGGGTGGTAATATGGTCAGACTTATACTTTAGGAAACTCACCTTGGCAACTGAGTGGAAGATGGGTTGGCATAAAGAGCAACATCTTACAGGGAGACCAATTAGAAAAGTATTTTAGTAACATGTGTAAGAGGTGATGAGGGCCTCTGTGGTGATTGTGTGAGTATGAAGATGTTGGGAAGGGAGTAATGACAAGATCTGGCAATAGGTTGAGTATGTAGGGATGAGTTTAATGGAAGAGTTAAGCATGACAGTAAGGTAGAGAGTCTGAATGATTGGAAGGGTGTTGGTACCCTTGACAACAACAGAGGAAAGAGGAAAAGTTTAGAGAGAGAGAGATAACGAATTCTGTTTTGGACACACTGAGTTTGAGATACCTCTAGGACATCTTGTTTGAGATACCCAAAAGGCAATTGGTAATGTGAGACTAGAACTCAGTAGAGAGACTAGGACTGGATATATAGATCTGAGAATTATCTGCATAGAGTACAATGATTGAACCTCTGGGAGCTTAATAAGATTGCCTAGTGAGACATTATAGAAGGAAAAGAGAAGGGGACCTTGGATAAAGCCTTGGGGGAGACCTGTGAGTTCATGGGCATGATATGAATGAATAGTTGGCAAAGGAGACTGAGAAGGAGCAGTCAGATAGGGAGGAACCCCAAGAGAAAACAGTATCATGAAAACCAAAATCAGAGGAAGAGAGGGTGATCACCATTGTCAGGTGTTATAGAGAGGGCAAGAAGGGTGAGAATTGAGAAAAATCCATCAGATTTGGCAGTTAAGAAGTTAGAGGTAAATCTGGGGAAAGCAGTTTAGTTGAATGATGAAAGCCAGATTGTACAGAACTCAGAAGCCAGTGAAATAAGAAGATGGCTTTCTTAAGTTGAGAAGGGGAGGAGAGATATGAGACAGTAGATGGAAAGTAGGGAAGGATCAAGTGAAGAGCTGTTTTTATTGTTGGGGAAACATGGGCAAGTTTGAAGGTTGCTGTCCTTTGGATGCTTTCCAGTTCATCTGTGTTTTTCTTAAAAATGAGGTGCCCAGAACTGAACATAATACTCCAGATGGGGTATAACTGGAGTACAGTACAGAAGGGCCACCATGTCCCTACCGTTGGATGCTGTCCCTTTTAATTCATTACAAAACTGTGTTTCTTAATTGTTGACACATTTTAAGCTTGCAGTCCACTAAGATTCCCAGATCTTTTTTTTTTTGCCTTTTGGAGGGCAACTGGGGTTAAGTAACTTGCCCAAGGTCACACGGCTAGATTTTTATTTGTGTGTGTGTTAAGTGTCTGAGGCTGGATCTGAACTCAGGTCCTTCTAACTCCAGGGACGATGCTCTACTCACTGCGCCACCTAGCCGCCCCGATTCCCAGATCTTTTTCAGAAAAATGGCCATGTCTCTCTCGTTTTGTCTTCCTAAAGTTAATTTTTTTGAGCCCATGTGGATGACTTGACAGTCATCCTTGTTAAATTTGACATTATTTCTAACCTGTCTTATAGCATGTAGATATTTCTTTTGCCTTCTGACTTTATTATCTATTCTGGTAGTGTTCCTTCCCAGCTTTGGGTCATTTGAAAATCTGATAAGAATGCTTTCATGCTTTTATTCAAGTCATCAATAAGAATGTTAACGAAATAAGAGGACCAAGCAGAGATCTTTGAGGAGCTTCACTGGAAACCTCCTTCTAAGTTGATATTGAGCTATTATGTGATATTTACCAAATTGATGCTGAACTATGCTGACTATTCTTTGAGTCTGAACACTTAGTCGATTTCAACCCTACTTAAATGTACTTACCAATCAATATCAGCCCATATTTTCCATAAGAATAACATTAGAGACATTATCAAAAGCTTGGCTATAATCTTACTGCTATTCAATCATTTTTCAGTCATGTCTCTGTGACCCCATTTGAGATTTTCTTGGCAAAGATATGAGTAGTTTGCTATGTTCTTCTCCAGTATATTTTTACAGACGAGGAAACAGAGGCAGGCTTGCCCAGGGTCACACAGTTAGTATCTGAAGCCAAATTTGAACTCTGGAAGAGGAGTCTTCTGGACTCCATGCTCGGTACTGTGTGCATTCTGGCGTCACCTAGCTTCCCTGGCTGAAATCTAGGTAAGCTTTATCTCCATCATTCCCTAGTCAGCCAATCTAGAAATCTTGTCAAGAAAAGGAAATGAGCCTGGCGTGGCATGCTCTGTACTTGCTGAAACCCTACTGGTTCTCACTCATCACAGCCTACTTTTTAAGGTGCTCATTAACCATCCCTTTAGTGCGACATTTTAGAATTTTCTAGAAGTAGAAATCAAGTTTACTGGCCTTGAGTTAATTTCCTTTTTTTTTTAAATATCGGTACAACTTTTTGTCCTTCTCCACTCCTAATAGCTTCTTTCATTATTTGTAATCTTTGAAGCATTACTGAAGGTGATTCATAAACCAGTAACTTTTTTTTGTCTTTTTGGAGGGGGGAAGACAGGGCAATTGGGGTTAAGTGACTTGCCCAAGGTCACACAGCTAGTAAGTGTTAAGTGTCTGAGACTGGATTTGAATTCAGGTCCTTCTGACTCCAGGGCTGGTGCTCTATTCACTGTGCCACCTAGCTGCCCCATAAACCAGTAATCTTACCCTCTAAAAACATAAAGTGTGTTTTAGATAACAAATAGGGCAAGTTAAACAACAGATGTGGTCCCCATCCTTGAGTCCCTAGTATGACATTCGAATTTGTAGCCCTAGCTCTTAGCATAGTGCCTGATACATATCAGGTCCTTAATAATGTTTATTGTCTAAGTAACTATGAGACAATATGATAACTTTGCTAGATTTTTTATGTAGAGGTGATCCATCTATCTGTTTGTCCATTTTTATTTATTTAGTTATTTGTTGTTTGCTTTGCCAGTGGATTAGATGAAGACATATTTCACATGGTAATCAAATTTGCAGGGGAACTCAAAATGTGGCAAATAGCTAATATGTGATATGATGGAATCAACATCCCAAATTCTCCCAACACACAAGAATGATGGGAAAATCTTTGTTATTCACTAGGGAACTAAGTTAAGTCCTACACTTGAGATTAAAAAAGGAACTTCTGCAAATTTTTAAGTTGGAGAAGGCATGGCTAGCTAGAAGTTGGCCTGAAAAATAACAGAGGGAAAGAAGACATAATGTAGTAGAAAGCTATCCATTGGAATAAGGAGATATGGGTTCAAGTCCTACTGCACTGATTATGTGACCCTGGGTAAGTCATTAGTCTTTCAGTGCCCTAGGCACCTCTCTAAAACTATCAGTTGCAAACATTTGCCCATCTGTATTGGTAGGCATTTCTTTATCAGATACCTCCTGTAACAATGAAAGTCCAGGCCAAAAAATAAAAAAAATACCCAAATGGGTAAGATTTACTCTTTATTTTGGTAGGATAAGTCTGAATGGTTTTTTTTTTTGGTTTAATTTTAATTTTGTTTTTTCTCAATTATGTGTAAACAAAAATTTTAAACATTCATTTAAAAATTTTTTGAGTTCCATATTTTTTCCTCCCTCTCCTTGAGGAAGCAAGCAATTTCATGTAGATTATAAATGGGCAGTCATGCAAAACAAGTCTGTGTGTCTAAATAAATACATAGTATCTGGAATCTTTGAAGGTGATTCCAAAAGCATCTGCCCCATTGTGTTTCTTCTTTGGTTCATCCAAAGCTTCATTAAGAGTTTAATTGTAAATGACAATTCAGAGTTTGAGAATGAAGATTCTGCCCATTATTTATGTTTGTCCACAACATTAGTCCTTAGCTCCTTTATTTTTGGCAAGAAATCACAGAAAAGTCTCATCTTTGAGCTCCATCCTTAATTTTGCTCCACATTGCACTCTGCAGGACGGCTTGTCATGAACAAATCCTCAACAGAAAGCATCAACAGAGTTAACGCATTCCCTCTTGGAAGCCACAAATTATCCTGCTTTTGGATTTTTTTCCTAGATAGTTGTGTGCACTTTGCCAGGAGAAAAAAATCGTACTCTCCATTTGAGAGAAGAACAAAATGAATAGGCTATCCTTTCTGTGGGGCCCTCAGGTTTTTCTCCATGATCAGGTAGAGATCTGAAGAAGTTTTCTCCACATTTTTTCCTTCCTTCCTTCCTTCCTTCCTTCCTTCCTTCCTTCCTTCCTTCCTTCCTTCCTTCCTTCCTCTCTCCCTCCCTCCCTTCCTTCCTTCTTTCTTTCCTTTCCTTTTCTCTTTCTTTCTTTCTCTCTCTTTCTTTCATTTTCTCTTTCTTTCTTTCTTCTCTTTCTTTCTCTCTCTTTCTTTTCCTTCCTTCCTTCCATCCTCTCTTTCTTTCTTTTTTCTTTCATTCTTTTTCAGTTCAGGAAATAGGAATTGTAAGATTTAAAAGACTGAGCTACTGTATTTGTCTAGATTTTATTTTCCCTTTACAAATATCCTAGAAGTTAAGATTTTTAGATTTGTGTTTTCTTAAGCATCCAATCAGAAAGCATTTATTAAGCACTGTGCTGAGTGTTGGAGTTACAAGGCAAAAATGAAATAATACCTGCCCTTAAGAGGCTTACATTTAGTGGAATAGAGGTGGGGGAGATCTGTATATATAAGTATATAAAATAAAACCCAAGATTATTTTGGTCATTTTGAATAATTATAATAAGCAACAATAATATATTTTAAATTACTTGATAGGACAATTAGGTGGCGTAGTATATAAAGCAATTGACTTGGAATCAGGAAGACTCATCTCCATGAGTTCAAATCCAGCCTCAGATACTTACTAGCTGTGTGACCTTGGACAAGTCACTTAACCCTGTTTGCCTCAGTTTCATCATCTATAAAATAAACTGGAGAAGGAAATGGCAAACCAGTATCCCTGCCAAGAAGATCTTAGATGGGGTCACAAAGAGTTGCATGTGACTGAAACAACTCAACAATAAAAATATTTGAAATTAATAGTTAACATTTACATAGCAGATTTGCCAAGCACTTTTCCCATGCTAGATCATTCCTTTAGCAATGCATTGACTTCTAATAATATTTTCTGTCTTTGCTTCTTTCGTGTCAGATTGTTTTTATGTAGATCCTGATCAGCCCTTTGATAAAAGAACATTAAAAGAAATGAAACTCAACTTAACTCTGGACTTCCACAGGTGAGGGGGGCCCCATCCAATTCCCTCTCCCTTTGGTAGACTGAGTTTCTACTCATCTAAAGCAATTCATTTTGCCTTCCAGGCTCCTGACTGTAGAGCTGCGGTTTAAGCTGAAGGCCATCAATCTGCAGACCGTCCGTCATCATGAGCTCCCTGACTGTTATGACTTTACCCTGACTGTGAGTATGAGCTGGGCTCAGCTTGTTTTATGTGGATCAGAACCAGGTAGGGGTAATTATGTGGCTTGTGGGGGACATTGCCCTTCAAAAGGGCAGAGCAAATGATCACTGTCCCCCAAAGACAGGCAGCCATTTTAGGATTTTCAGTATCCTTCGCTTGTTCTTAAAGGTTTGTTGTTTTCTGCCCTGTAAAACAACCAGAACCAAGTTTGGTTTTTAATTGATTTTCAAACTGTCTCTTAATCTTCCCCATCCTCATAGTTATATGGCTTTACTTTGTTTCGGAGTGCCTTTTGTTACTGCTTCTTAGCATAGATTTTAAACCTGACAATAGAAGGGGCCTCAGAGGTCATTTGGTTCAACCTCCCACCTTTCAGATGATGAAAATGAGGCCCATGGAGAGAAAAAGGATTTGTGTCACAACTTCTATGCCATTCTTAGTTCTCCTGCTTCAGTCCTTTAATATGACTTTACTGGTCCAAATATAGGACATAACTTAAAACAAAATCTAGTTTTACTAAGCTTTATGTACACTAGATTGAGGGGAAATAGTCTTTGTAATCTATAACAGGCCCATCCCATCATGTAGCACCCCAGGCTCTAGGTTTATACAAATTGAGTTTGAGATTGGGGGTTTTTCCAAAAATTATATATCTGTGATGAATTTTTCTACCAGAATGAAACTACTGTCTAGGTCTCTATGAATTTGGGTAAAAAGGCTTAAGTTCCATGTAAGTATTCAAAGGTAATAATGCCTGTTAACAACTGATACACATCTCCTTCCTCTCCCACCAGAGGCTACCAGGGGCGGGGAACCTGTGGCCTCGAGGTCACATGTGACCTTCTAAGTCCTTGGGTGTGGCCTTTTAACTGAGTCCAAGTATTACAGAACAGATTTTAGATTCAGTGAAAGGGTCACACTTGAGGAACTAGAGAGCCACATGTGGCCCTGAGGCTGCAGGTTCCCTACCACTGGCTTTAGATGATCTTCTATACACATAGTGCCATCCTGAACTTTGGGTTGCTAAAGAAATGGCCTTTCTCCTTCAATAGCTCATGGGGTCTCATCCAAGGACCTGTATAGGCCTCTAGTATTCAGGGATTTGACATTTTCTGCCTCCCACAGAAGAAAATAAATTTGAGGTTGATAGAGAGGAAACCTTTCAATCATAAAGGAATCATCTAAATAGCTCAAGATAGTAATTGAGTACCAAGTCCAAGCTTTTGCTCCTTTGTTTCATAGCCTAGCCCCTTGTTGCTCCCAAATCTCCAGAGTCCTGTATACAATCCTCTTTTCTCTAAGAGGCTTCTGGTTTATGGGAACTCCTTCTCTCTTTGAAATATGAGTTCTTAAACTTTTTTTCTTTTTTGTGCGTGATAAACCCCATTGACAGTCTGGTAAAAACCATGATCTTCTTCCCAGAATAATGGTTTGTTGATAGAAATCCTAAATTTCAGTTAGATGTTAGTGAAAATAAAGATGTAATTTCTTAAAGCTACTAAAGCTTAAAGCTTTACTAAGACTTTTGGGATACCCAGTATATACTTTTGTATTAAAGGCCTGTTAATTAATAGCATGGTTTTAGTAGGACTCACTTGTTATCTTAGAATAAGGAACACTCACCTTTTAATCCCATTTTAATCTTCTTTCTTTCTTCTTTCCTCCATTTCTTTCTTCCCTTCTTCCTTCTTTCCTGCCTCCCTCCCTCCCTTCCTTCCTTCCTTCCTTCCTTCCTTCCTTCCTTCCTTCCTTCATTTATAAGGAACACGTACATGCAAAAAAATATAGTTAGATTACAAGGAAGAGACTGATCTAAAATATAATTATACCAGCCTGAAGATTTTTTTAAAAAAGGAAGAGGAGTGATATGTAATAAAGTGAAATTCAAAATAAAATATTGAAAGAGACTGACTGAATAACAAATATATAATTCTCAATTTATACACAGCACACAATCCAACAGTTCAATTCATACAGGAAAGATTGAGTGACAGCAGAAGAAAGAGGCAAAATCACAGGGTGTCTCCAAAGTCTTAATGCCATTTAAAGCTTTAATAGCTTTAATAAAAACCAGAGTGTTTCTTTCACAGTTCCTATTTTAGCAAATAAAATGAGTAACAGTTAAGAAATCACAGAATCAAATTGTTTATTGAATAAGTTATAATTATTAGATAAATGGGAAGATCTGAGTAGGATATACAGGGAACACATTCTTTTTTCATATGTGTATGCTGGGGGAACATTCAAAGTAATTTCTTATTAATTTTTTGTTTGAACCAGATGTGTAATTTTGTTGATTTAGAGGACTCCTGATGAGAGAACATCTTCTGCCATTGTAGGTCCAATGCAGGAGCCTTCTCTGCCATTTCTAGTCTTCTGGAATAGGTAGAGATTAAATGACTCGCCTGAGGTCATACACCCATCATGTATCAGAAGAAGGATTCGAACCCAGGCTTTCCTGATTCTTTGACCATCTTTCTAGCCACCAACCTATGCTGCTTCTCTTGTAACAAAGGAAAAACAGCCCAGCCAAATCAAGCAATAAAACATGCTGCGTTCTTTCTGGTGATATCCAATCTTTCTAAGAAGGGAGTGTGTGAGTTATTTGATTTTAGCTTGGGATCAAGCTCCTTTCAAGCCATTTCCATTCAATAACCCTGGCCTTGAGAGTTGGCCATTTAGGGAATTTAGGTTTTAATCTTAGCTCTGCTATGTATTAGCTTCATTGAGTTAGGTGACTTTGGACAAATTACTTAAATCATCTAGATCACAGTTTTCTCTTCCTGAAAATTAAGGCATTGAACTAAAGCCAGGACCTTTTTGTGTCAAGGATCTTTTTTCAGAATAATGTTGTTAAAGTATGTAAAATAGAATGCATGGGATTACAGAGGAAATGAGTTACACTGAAATATAGCCCTGAAATATTTTTTAAAAACCAAAATCACTGATCCCGGGTTGAGAACCTTGGTCCAGGGATGGGGAACAAGCGGCCTTAGGGGCACATGTGGCCCTCTAGGTCCTCAAGTGCAGCACTTTGACCGAATCCAAACTTCACAGAACAAGTCCCTTTAGGGGTTCTGGCTCTAGGGCCAGAAGGGCCCCCTGAGGTCACTAGTCTAGCCCTCTCCTTTTACAGGTAAGAAAACTGAGACCTAGTGTAGTGGAATCACACAGATGGCAAGTACTGAGCTGCAATTTGTTGATCAGTCATTTCAGTCGTGTCTGACTCTTTGTGACCCCATTTGGGCTTTTTTTGGCAAAGAGACTGTAGTGGTTTGCCATTTCCTTCTCCAGCTCATTTTACAGATGAGGAAACTGAGGCAGGCAGAGTTAGGTGACTTGCCCAGGGTCACACAGTTAGAACGTGTCTGAGGATGGATTTGAACTCAGGAAGATGAACCTTCCTGATTCCAGGCCCAGGACGGTGTCCACTGTGACACCTAGGTTGACTGACTGATTGAGTGAGCATTTATTAAATGCTTATTACATGCTCAAGCATCATGGGATCATATCTCTAAACTAGTAAGGGACCTGAGGGGTTGTCTTCCGGATGAGGGATTTGAGGTCAAGGGAGGCTCCATGATTCGCCAGGGTTACCAGGTGATAAGTGTTGAATTTATTTCTAGAGCCAGGGATATTTCCACAGAGCCGCACTTCCTCTTTTGACTCCCAATATATGGCTCCTTTCCTGGGCCATGCTTCTTCTTCAGCATCTGGAAAATGGAGGATATAGAGTGGGAAGAATTTTAAAGAGTGTCGATAAGACCACTGGCGGCCAGAACCATGTGAACATCAGATATTAGTCTGATCTAGCTACATCGTTCTCAACTGTGTCAGGAAACCCACTTGGAGGCTTCCAGAGTAGTATTTAGAGAAGACCCTGTACTTCTGAAGACCAAAAGAGCCCACTGTTCGGCCCAGCATCAGCTTACCTATGAACCTGCTTTTGTCATAGAGTGCACTTCTGTGACTGGTATGGCCCTCTCTGCTGCTATGGCCCATTCCTCTGTTATAAACTGAGTCCCCTCTTGGAATAGAAGGTGCTCTCTGAGATTCGATGATCCCTCTGTGACTGACTCTCCAGTTTAACTGCATCAGTCTTCTAAATACAGACATACAGTCCACTGCAGAGGCCTGTACTCAAAGCCTTTCCATCTTGGTTTCATACTCCCTTGAGAACCCAGGAACATCTCCACATCACGTTGTGGCATTACAGCAGGGCTTGAGTAGACATTGTTAAAAACTTTAAAAATATGTTTTATGAATGCCTTTTGTCATTAACATAATAGTCATTTACCACCTTCACCCCTGATTGAATCCTCCCTTGTGGGGGTTAGGTAGCACAGTGGGTAGAAGACAGCACTTGGAATCATGAAGACCTGAGTTCCAATCTTGCCTCAGATACTCGTTAGCTATGTGACCCTGAACAAGTCACTTAACCTTTCCCAGACTCAGTTTCCTTATAAGTAAAGAAGAGGTTAAGAGTAGTACCTACCTCCCAGGGTTGTTGTGAAGATTAAATAACCCATGGAAAGTATTTTTCAAACCTTAAAACTTTATGTAAATCCTGGCTGTGGTGGAGAAAAACAATGAAGCACAAATATCTGACATAAAAATGTTGCCAGGTAATATATATAGTATATAATATATAATATCATATAAATGTTATACATAATATATTATACATAGTACATAATATATCAAATATATAGTATGTAATATATAATATATAAAGTATATAATATATTACATATAATGTACTATATAATATATAATATATTCACAGTATACTGTATCTACATTATTCTGCCCTTATTTATGATAATCTGCCTCAGATAATCCCCCACTTCTCTGTTGTGAGGGAGGAGGTAAATTTTATGTTCTTTTGTTTCAAGAGAATTTTTAAAGCAATAATAGGAATAGAGATTAAAAAAAAAAACAGAAATGTGACCTAACTTCTCATGTGAGTGACTTTTTTTCCCTTTAAAACCTGCTGGTATCTTTCTGACCCCTTTTTTTCCTGTTCTTCACAGATAATTTTTGACAATAAGGCCCATAGTGGAAGAATTAAAATCAGCCTTGACAATGATATTGCCATCAGGGAATGTAAAGATTGGCACGTATCCGGATCAAGTGAGTGATGAGCTTTTAGGACAAATTTCTGAGTAGAAAATCTCCTTAAATTACCACCCTGGAGATCTCTAGGGTGCCAAGTGAGAAATACAGAATGCCCCCCGGGTCTCTGGATACCAGCTTAAGTGCAGATGAGAGTTGGGCGGGGGGAGGAGGCACAGGCCGTTGCTGATCATTTGGATGGCCTGTTTCTTCATCATTCCTGTCCCCCGCCTCCCCGGGTTAGGACATGGCAGTCATTTGAATTTAAGGAGAAATGCAATCAGGGATGTTTTGTCTTGGTTGGAAATTGGTGTAAGTGAAAAGTGATATAATAATCTAACAGTTCTGTCAGTCTCCAAAGCCCACCTGCTGCAGCACTCACAATGGTGCTTTGGCCTGGACTTAATGCTAGGGAGTTACAGAAGGTTCTTGTACAATTTAGCTTATGTGAGTTGGTGAAAAAGATTTCATTGTCATTTTTTCCCCTTTGGATGGAACTTGTGATTTCTAGGGAACTCTCAGGGCCTAGTACATGTCAGGTACATAAGGGACTGGCTAGAGATTAGGCCTGGACCTGTGATTTCATAGGGAACTCCCAGGTGAGGAAATGCCTTCCACCAAGGCAGATCAGGACCTTTCCTGTAACTTATAGTCATGTGCACTAGAAAGTTAAGTCACTTGCCCAAGGCAATGCATCCAATATGCATTAGAGGTGACTTGAACCCAAATCTTCCTAATTCCCATCCCCTCCACACAGTGCTCAATAAATGTTTTCTTATTCTTTCTTTTCCAGTAGGGGGACACACTCCTCCCTACAGATTGGCAGCTCACCTACAACTTACAGTCTTTGAGAACTACCAGGGATGTTAAGAGAGTTACCTCAGGCTCTTGGGGGCAAGACTTGAACCCAGGTCCTTCTGCCCCTCTCTATCCACTAAGCTGTCTTTATTAGAATCCACTTAACATTTGGGTGGGTAATTCAAGTCAACAGGCATTTATAAAGGGCCTATTATGCCCCAGGTCCCATGTGAAGCACTGGGGCATTGGGGGTAAATAGAAAAATGCAATTTTGTTTAGCATTTTGAAATTCACTTCAAGTATTTGATTCTAGAATTCACAAGTGCTTTTAAACACTTACAGTAGCTTCCCCGAGTCTGCTCCATACAATTGAATAAATAATAATCTTGTTAGATGACTCAGGGGGGGATAATTAGATTGAAAACAAAACCCCCCCGCGCCCCTCCCCCTGCAGCTACTGTGTTTTAGATGAATAGTTTGCATAATAATATTGAGGAAGCTCTAGCCATGGAGACCTCTTTACGGCCACTCTGCTGCCTGTGCATAGGTCCCCATGCATGGGAACGGTGCATCTTCTGTTTGGCACCAGGCAAAGGGGGCCCATGTTGAGATCCCCATCAAACTGAGCATCGCCTCTGTAACTTCCTGGACCAGTTGGGTAAGTGTGTGATGCTATTCTCTTGCAGTACAGAAGAATACTCATTACATGATGATTTTCGACGCCTTCGTCATCGTGACTTGCCTAAGTTCATTAATTCTCTGCACCCGGTCAGTGGTTAAAGGAATTCAGCTCCAGCGGGTGTGTACTGGGGATGTGTGGTGTTCCTTTCTAGAAATGACACTCTAGGTGCAAAGATTTTAAAAAATATGTTGGCCGTTACTCTCCTCCCCCCTTCCTAACTCCTCATATTCTCCCCTAAAGGAATATGTTGACTTCTTCCTCCTCCATTTTAAGAAGGAAGTTTCCGTTACTGACCAATTGGCATTTGTGAATGGATGGTACATTTTGATTATTGTCAGTGACATTTTGACTGTTGTTGGCTCGGTCCTGAAAATGGAAATCCAGGCTAAGGTAAGACGCTTCTGGTGGCCACAAAAGCTTCAGTGTTAGACTTTTATTCACTGTTGTCCAAAAACTATGCGTAGCCATTGAAATGTGATCTTGTGCTGCGTTGAAAGGCATAGCTTGCAAGCATTGTGCTCAGTGGGCCTGGAGTCAGGAGGACCTGAGTTCAAATCCAGCCTCAGACACTTATTAACTGTGTGACCCTGGGTGAGTCACTTACCCCCACTTGCCTCAGTTTCCTCATCTGTAAAATGATCTGGAGAAGGAAATGGTAAACCACTCTAGTATTTCTGCCAAGAAAACCCCAAAAAGGGTCACCAAGAGTCTGAAATGACTGAACAACAGGAACAAAAGAGTGGCAACAGTAGAGTCATGGCCCAGAGATAACATCTGTGAAAGAACTTAGGGCAGAGTCTAAAACATACTGGGCACATCTTTCCCTGCTCAGGGACCCCAAGGGAAAATATGCGCCAAACTTTTTTTCTCTCTGCCTCATCCGCCTTACAAAAAGCCGGACTCTTGATTCAACCTTAAGATGCTAAATAATGCTATTCTTTAACGTGTAATTTGTGCCCTTTTCCCCTCAAGATCAGAATGTTCCTAGTGGCTTCTTGTTTCTATTAATAGCCTTTATAGTGACCTATTGTGTCAGTAATGACAGCTGGCCTTTCTGGAGCTGCTGAAGGTCTGCAAAGTGCCCTGCAAATGTTCTCCTGTTTGATTCGCAGCCATTCTGTAAGGTGGCTACTCTTACTTCCCCCACTTTACAAATAAGGAAACCGAGGCAGACAGAGGCAAACTGTCTTGCCAAGGATCGCACAATTAGTAAGTGTCCGAGGCAGGATTTGAATCTGGGTTTTCCTTATTCCAGGTGTGGTGCTCAGGTTACTGGGTCATCTATCTGCCCCACTATTAAGTAGGGTTGGCAGCATGCAGCCAAGGGATTCTTAATCTTGGCTGCAAGATTGTGTACTTTATACATCTTTCTCTTTCTGTCTCATAGAATACAAATATTACCCAGTAGTGAGTATAAGAAGCATTTGATCTCTTTGGGTCAAATTATTTGACTTTCTGTGCCTCATTTTTCATGTTAGTAATATGATAAATTTCTTGATGCAGGGAACAGGTAGGTGGCACAGTGGATAGAGCACCCCAGGCCTGGAGTCAGGGAGACCTGAGTTCAAATCTGGCCTCACACTTATAGCTGTGTGATCTTGAGCAAGTAATTTATCCCTGTTTGCCTCAATTTCCTAGTCTGTAAAATGAGCTGGAGAAGGAAATGGCCAACCATTCCAGTAGATTTGCCAAGAAAACACCTAAATGGGGTCATGATGAGTCAGACGCGACTGAAAACTATGGAACAACAACTCTCTTGATTCTCTGTTCCAGGAAAGCACTAGACTTAGAGGTGGGAAGGCCTGGGGTTAAGTTTCACTTCTGCCATCTGCTAGCCTTGTGACCATGGGCAACTGACTCAGTTTCCTCATCTGTCAAATGTGAATAATGCCATTTGTCTTATTAAATTCACAGGGTTATGGTGAGCATAAGTTAGGGGATAAATGTGAAGGGGCTGTCAATCCTACAAATCATGCATATGTATAGTATATAAATTCTATAACACATGCCACATGTTTTATATTCTATAATATAGTATTGTGGCACACACAAGTGATAAAATATTACGTATTGTCTTTCTACAGTATGTAGAATTATAGTATATTTTATATTGTATAGTATTTTATTACATGTAGCTTATGTTCTAAAACACTACCTATCTCCATATGGCATGTTCCCTCTGCCCTCAGCAGTCTTGAGTTCCTTCCTCACAACTTTTTCCAACTAACCCCACAGATATTTATTACTGTACTGCTGCATTTTCAGACACAGGGTTAGACTGACTTACTAGCTGTGTGACCCTAGGCAAATTGCTTAGCCTCTATATGCCTCAGTTTCCTTAATTAGAAAATGGGGACAATAAGTAGCGCCTTCCTCCTAGTATTGTGAGGAGCAGATGACATGATATTTCTGAGATGCTTAGGCACATAGGCACTGTATGAATGCTAGCTATCTTCACCGTCATCATCACCACCATCATTGCTGTTCTTAATTGTTATTATAGAGTGAAGCCAGCCCTGGACTTGAGAAGAGAAGATGTAACGTTTTCAGTGGTAGCTTTTGTATGGCTGTTATGGCTGTGTTAATGACCCTAAGCTACGGGCGAATGGAAGGTGGGGTCCCACACTTACAGTGTCTCTCTGTGTCTCCGTCCAGAGCCTAACCAGTTACGACGTCTGTAGCATCCTTCTGGGGACCTCGACCATGCTTGTGTGGCTTGGAGTCATTCGCTACCTGGGCTTCTTCCAGAAGTACAACGTAAGGTCTTGCTCTCAGCATCTCCGGGGTGGTTGGCACTTTGTTGGTGTCTTCTCTTGGGACTGCTGGGACTTGAGGGCAGGTGGTAGGGCTCACCACTGGTGCTTCCTCCCCGCAGCTCCTCATTCTGACTCTTCAGGCAGCATTACCCAATGTGATCAGATTCTGCTGCTGTGTCGCCATGATCTATCTGGGCTACTGCTTCTGTGGCTGGATCGTCTTGGGACCTTATCACGTGAAGGTGTGCAGAAACAGTCCTGTTTCTCAGGCTGGGCTTCTGGGGCAAAGAAACTGACAAATCGGTTTAGAAAATATCATTAATACCCCCTTGTAGATTGGAGGGCTCCGTGGGTGGGAAACCCTGCATATGTGTTGATTTTTTTCAATGTAGTGATGTTTTTTGCTGACTTTTAAAATCTTCCTTCTTTTTCCTTTAAAAAAGAAAGTCCTCTTTATAAGGAATGACTTTTCAGAGGAGAGATGGATTCGGGTAGGGGTGTGCTGGAACCAGCTCCAACCTGCTTGCCTAGTCAATTGTTGAGTTTTCAGTGTGAACATTTAAACCTTGGAAATGTGTGAATATTACAAATCAAAGCTTAATTTATTGTTTTGTTAATAGTCTAGGCTTAAGAAAATTATGGAGAAAATGTTAATAGTACAAATTAGGGAAGAGGAAGGGAATAAGTATTTTCACAGCTCTTACTATATGCCAGGCACTGTGTTAAATGCTATACAAGTATTATCATATTTGCTCTTCACAATATGCCTGCTAGGTAGATGCTGTTAAGTTCACAGGTGAAGAAACTGAGGCAAACAATGGTTAAATGATTGTGTCACACAACTATGAACTATCTGAAACCAGATCACTTCCTGACTCCAAACCCAGAGCTCAGTCCAACATGACAACTAATTGCCTCTTTAAATTAAATTAAATTATATCAAATTAAGCTTAAAGCATTAAATGTTTACAATACCCTCTCCCCCAGAAGCCAGTTGTTAAACTTTTACTGGGGGACACATGGAGAAATTAAATGATGTGTAAACAATAAAACATTTTTTAAAAAATTAGATACAAACACTTGAGATTAAAATTTTAATTTGTGATCAGCTTGAGAAATATTGATTGGTTATTATCAGGTTCAAGAAGGTAACTTGTATAAATATATACTGCTAGTAATTGCTGACCTTTGTCTAATGCTTTACAATTTGCAAAGTCTTTTATCTCATTTGATGCTATACTTTCTATCCCCATTTCATAGCTGAGACAATTGAGGCTCGGAAATATAGGCCTCAAAGTTTTCCAAGCACTTTGCAACCCCTTATTTCATTGGATACTGTTTATCATCCTCATTTCACAGTTGAGAAAACAGGTTCTGAGGTCCCAGCTTGGTAAAGTGGGAAAAGTCAGAAAAGCTAGGTCTGAATCCTGACTCTATGGCGTTTACTACCCATGTCACCCTGGAAAACTCTTGACCTCTGGGTCTCGGTTTACTTTTCCAGAAAAAGAAGGAATTGGATTATTTGGATCATTAACATTTCTTCCAGCTTTTCTGTATTCCAAGGTCACTTGGCAAGAATTAGTCAGTAAATATTCATTAAGCCAGGGCAGCTAGGTGGCGCCATAGAGCACAGAGCCCTGGACTTGGAATCAGGAAGCCGAATTTTTCTGAGTTCAAATCAAGCCTCAGACACCTCTTAGCTGTGTGACCTTGGGCAGGTAACTTCACCTCTGCTTGTCTGTTTCCTCCACTGTAAAAGGCGGATAATACCATCAATCTCCCTGGGTGGTTTTGAAAATCAAATGAGATAATGTTTGTAAAAGAGTGCTTAGTATAGACATGGCATATAATAGATGCTATTTAAATGGTTAATTCTCTTCCCTTCTTTTAAAAATATGCAAAAACAATTATTTAAAAATTAGCCAAAATTTAAGTTGCAGATTTTGAAAATTCATTCATTTAAATCACTGTTCCAAGTCAACTGGTTTTCTTCAAGTCTCAGTTCAAATCTTACCTTTTTTGGGGGAAACCTTCCATGTCCCTCCAGCTTGTGAGACCTTTTCCCTCTCACATTACTTTCTGTTTCTTCTGCATTTGTCTTGTATAGACCTAGGTGTTTGTTGTTTTTTTTGTTTGTTTGTTTATTTACCAGTTATCTCTCCCATTGGGATGTGAACTCTTTGAGGGGAGTGACTGGGCCCTTGTATCCCTGGTGCCTAGCCCCGTGCCTGGTACAGGTGCTATGTAAATGTCTTTAGCTAGATGTAAAAGCCCTCCTAGCCCTGGTTTATGAATCATTTCTGAAATAGATCAAAATCTCACTCTTTGAAAAAGTAGAGATGAAGCTTGGACTGTCAGCGTGATGAGATTGGTTACAGCCTGGCCTAGTTCATGCTTCTGTTAAATGGGGCATGAAGAAGGAACAGCTTGTCTTGGGGAAATGATACAATAAACTTGTACATATGATGTGATTGATATAGTAAGCATCGGTCCTATTTCTCTGATCGTGATTTAAACCAAGGATTCTTAACCATTTTTTGTGTGTCCTGGACCCCTTTAGCAGTCTGGTGAAGCTGATGGATGGACGCCTTCTGAAAAGAATGTTTTTGAATGCATAAAATACATAGGTTTACAAATTAAATAAATTATTTTAAAATGCAGATTTAAAATTTAAAAAAAGTCCACAAATCTCAGCTTAAATTTTAAATTAAATTTAAAATGTATTTAGAAACCAACTCACTTCTATGGCTACTGGATAGACCCAATAAGGTGGTACAGTGGATAGAGCATTTGACCTTAAGTCAAGAAATTGTTCAGTTGTTTCTGACTCGTCGTGACTCCTTTTGGAGTTTTCTTGGCAGAGATACTGGAGTGGTTTGACATTTCTTTCTCTAGCTCATCTTATAGATGAAGAACTGAGACAAACAGGGTTAGGTGACTTGCCCAGGATCACACAGCTAGGAAGTGTCTGAGGTCAGATTTAAACTCAGGAAGAGAACTCTTCCTGACTTCAGGGCCTACACTCTATACACTGTGGTACCACCTACCTGCCTAAGTCAGGAAGACCTGTATTCAAATCCTACCTCAGACACTTTTATTAGAGGTTATTTAACCTCTCTTTGCCTCAGTTCCTCATCTATAAAATGGGGATATAACAGCGCCTTCCCTATAAGGGTTGTTGTGAGAATGAGATGGGATAATATTTGTAAAGTGTTTTGAAAACTTTTAGAAGCACTATACAAATACTAGCTACAGGGAGCTGTTAGTGTTAAGACAGACATGTTGCACTGGATTTGGACTCAGATGACGTGTATTTGAACCCTTACCCTGGGCTGTAAAACCTGTGAGACCTTAAGCAAGGTGCTTCAGCTCCCTGGGCATTGGTTTCCTTACCTATAAAATGGAGGGACTGGTGGCATCAAACCCAAAATAAATAAATGGTGGCATTCATCTTTACCTGAGGATCCCTGCAGGCCCCACGTTGACTTAGTTTTACAATTTATGTTTTCTTATATTTTTATTTATTTTGTTAAATATTTCCCAGTTACATTTTACTCTGGTTCAGGAAGCACTGAGGAGTTTTGTTGACCTCAGTGCACTTGGCACCACAGGCCTAGGTGAACTGTATTGTTGTTCGGTCATTTGAGTCACATCAACAACTATTCATGACACCATTTGGGTTTCCCTTGGCCGACATACTGGAGGGGTTTGCCATTTCCTTGTATAGCTCATTTTACAGATTAAGAACCTGAAGCAAACAGGTTTAAGTGACTTACCCAGAGTCATACAGTTAGTATGTATCTGAGTCCAGATTTGAACTTGGGTTATCCTAACTCCAGGCCCAGCTTTCTATCCACTGCACCACCTATCTGCCTGCCTAGATGCTGGTTCCCTTCAGTTTTAAGTCTACAATCCTATATAGTGTTTGAAAGTGTTAGGAAGTATCAGGGCTCACTCTTGAATGTTGTGTCAGGAAAAGTGTCCAGGTACAAAAAGACCATGGATTTTAAAGAGTATGTTTATCTGTTTGGTCTTTTCAGTTCCGGTCCCTGAATACAGTCTCTGAGTGCCTTTTTTCTCTCATAAATGGAGATGACATGTTTGCCACATTTGCAAAAATGCAGCAAAAAAGTTACTTGGTTTGGTTGTTCAGTCGGATCTACCTCTACTCTTTCACCAGCCTCTTTATCTACATGGTTTTAAGTCTCTTCATTGCCTTGATTACTGACACCTATGAAACGATCAAGGTAAGTCTGGCAAACACAATTCCAGGCTGAGAAGGGTGTTCCATCAGGGGTGGGTCTCAGAAAGACAAGGCTGCCCCTTGGGTATGGGACTTAGAACTTTAGAGGCAGGGAAAAAGAGCATGAAACCATCAGGAGTCCTCACTAGGAAGAGGAAAGAACTGTCATCTCAAAGATATTGAAGTAGAGAAATGAGGGAGGAAAAAACTTTGAGCTTCTGAAATACTTAGGGTTTTACCTCAAAGCATCTCTCCCTGTCACATGGCATAGCTCACAGACTGAAAGATTGGGAATCAAGAAGACCTGAGTTCAAATCCCTACCCCCTTAGCCACTTGATAGGTGGGTGATGCTGAGTAAGACACTCAGTTTCTTCATCTGCAAAATGGGGATAACTATAGCACATATCTCACAAGGCTATTTCAAGTGATCAAATAAGATAGTTTCTGGGAAGGGCTTTACCAACCATTTATTCTCTGACATGCTTTCTAACTTTCTAAAAGGTATTGCAGGAAGTGGTGACCCTCAGGCAGCAGAGTTGGGAGCTTCAAGAAACCAAATCTAAACGTTGGGGTGAAGAATGTTCAGTCTTTTATGTGACCTCTTGGCCCCCATCCTTTGTAGTAGGATGTGCTATTTTCTAAAGCTTTTGGTTACATTCAGTCACTTGAAAGCCAGATCAGAACACACTGTACTGAGTGGTTATATGCCCATGGATCACTTTCCATGCCTAAAGATGGGGAGAAGAGACTTGAAGACGGTGTGGTGACTAAGATTTTAAGTTTCTTAAACCATGATGTTTAAAATTCGTTTAGACTCAGAGCTAATAAACACAAGATTTGGCAAGTGACTAAAGAACTTCAGGAAGGTAGGGTGGTGCCATATTGTTTCACTTGGTTTCCATTTGTGTCTGGCTCATCATGACCCCATTTAGCAGAGATACTGGAGGAGTGGTTTGCCATTTCCTTCTCCAGTTCATTTTACAGATGAGGAAATTGAGGCAAAGAGGGTTAAGTGACTTGCCCAGGGTCACACAGCCAGTAAGTGTCTTGAAGCCAGATTTGAACTTTGGAAGATGAGTCTTCCTGACTCCAAGCCCAGCACTCTATTCACTAAGCCACCTAGCTGCCCAATTAGAAATGTGCCAAAGTAGAAAGTTCTAAATTAGGAAGCAGAGGAATTGAGTTTGAATCCCAGCTCTGCCAAGTGTGACCTTGAATAAGTCACTTAAACTCTCTAGTCTTGTTTCCCCTTTTGTAAAGAGAAGAAATTAAATCGAGTCACCTCATAGCTCTCTTCCAGGCCTAAATCTCTGATCCTATGATGTTGGCACTTGACGGTAATATTGAAGACCCATCTTGATACATGTAATAAAATACAACTAGACATGATTTTATTCAGTGCAATAAATATTCATCATAGTTAGAATACTGAGTTATTTAGAGGTATTTGTGAGGCTGTCCTATAGAAAAAAAGATTTGGCCTTTGATTCATAAGAAGGGACCCCAGAGGCCATTTGGTCCAGTCTCTACATGAACAAGACTCCATTCTAATAGTCCCCACAAGTGGCCATCTTATTGATTGAAGACATCCAGTGTGGGGGGAACTCATCCCTCCCAAGGTAGCCCTTTCCATTTTGGGACAGTTCTGATTCTTAGGAATTTTTTCATGTCAGGTCTAAATTTATCTTATTAAAACTTCTGTCCCCTGCCCCCAATTCTGCACCTGTGAGGCCAGACAAACTACACCCATTCTCTTTTTCTACTTGATAAGCCTTTGGAGCTTGAAGGCCCTGATTGTTGTCTCTGAATTCCAATTCCATCCCCCTCTCCTCCCCCCCAAAATCTTCCCTTCTTCAGTATAAACATCCATAGTTCCTTCATCAATAGGTAGCATGATCCTATGCTCTTGAGGCTGTTGGCTATCCTGGACATCCTCTAGCTTATCAGTTGGTTATTTAAGAGTGTCTTTCTCTATAGTTTTTCGGCTGACTTAGTGATTTAGAGCACATTTTCATACTGTTGCTTATAGTTCACAGTTTTTGAAAACTGTTCATATCCTTTGACAACTTCCCAGTAGGGGAAGTGGCTTTTGGTCATATGAGGCTCATAGGCTTAGATCTGGTAGAGATGTCAGAGACCCCATATTCCAACCATACTCATTTTACAGATGAGAAAGCTGAGATTCTCCTATTAACAACTGATAGGACTGGAGCTAGGGCTTCAGATGGGGGTTTGACCAAAGCAGGGTATGGTACAGTGAAGTTTCCCCATTCTGAATATCCTATTACATTCTTATTTATTCTTTATACTTTGTGACTAAGTTCAGTATTGTTTCCCCATATGTATGGGGGTTATTGTGTATTTCAAGGTAATGTAAGAACTATTGGGTATTAATAGAATTGATTGGATTAACTATTGAGACCAAATTAGAGGTGTTTTAGTCTGGGGGAAAGGAATGATAGTGTGAGAGGTAGCAAAGGGTTAAGTCTCTACAGAAATGCAAGAAAGTGATAAAAAGTACCAGACAGCAGCCTAGGGAAGAGTTGAGGCAGTAGCCTTGGGAGGAAGTTGGGTTCCCAGTTCCCAGAGAACTCCTAGATAATACTAAAAATGAAATAATGTAGAATAAAAGGAGCTGGCAGCAGCAGGTGGATTTGACCAATCAGAAAACAGACAGCGGCCTTGGGACACTGAGGCCCAGATAAGGACATATCTAGGTTGGACTGAAAGGGGTTCAGTATCATGGAGTTGTTACTGCACTTGGTTGGTGGACCTCATGTATTATGTATGCTATCTAACAAAATTAGAACCTCATTTGTAATAATTAGGGTAATGGATTGAGATTGCTTTGTGCTGATTGGTTGGCATTAACAAAATTGTGAGCTTGCCTTACCAACCAATGGTAAGGTGGGATAGTTGAGAGGGTGTGGAATACCCATGTCAGGGTTTTACAATCATGCTTTTTGCCTTCTGTAGGGGGCTCCTCCCTTCTGGCCCTTTGTCAAGTTGGGGACGCCTTTTCTCACGAGATCATAATAAACTCCTTTCTACTTTCTACCTTAAGAAGCCTTTAAGTTTAATTTGGGCAAATGTCTTTCTTTACTGTCCCACACACTTCCCTTGTTCTTGACACCATGTTTATTCCAATGTGCCCTAGGATCTGCCCGTGAGATGCATTCAGAGCACTCACCAGAAGCTAACCTCAAGGCTAAGGAATAACTAAGTGGATAATTAGCAACTGTTCCCTTCATGGATGCTAGAAATGCTAAACTACAAATTTTAGGGGCACTTGTAATCTAAAGCTAGCCTTCTCCAAAACCTCCTTGATTTCTCATTCCTACCACACTGAAGTCTAATGACTAAAGGTCACTGTGAGTCACTCTGCAGATGAAGAAACCATGTCTTTCTCAACATCACCCACCTGTCAAGTGGATAAGGGGGAAATTTGAACCCAGATCGTCTTCTTTTTTTTTTGCCTTTTGGAGGGCAATTGGGGTTAAGTAACTTGCCCAAGGTCACACGGCTAGGTTTTTGTTTGTGAGTGTTGTGTCTGAGGCCAGATTCGAACTCAGGTCCTTCTGACTCCAGGGCCAACGCTTTACTCACTGTGCCACCTAGCCGCCCCGAACCCAGATCTTCTTGATGCCCAATTTTCCAGTCTGTGAACTATGCTGTGCAGCAAGGAGGATGCTTTGAATATTTCCGAAGGTCACCAATGGGGCCACAAACCCATACATAAAGATCCCTACTGGCTGCCTGTTGAGTTTGAAAATCACAAATTGGCATTACCTATATTTTGTTTTATTTTTACTTATTTTGTTAAACATTTACCAATTACATTTTAATCTGGTTCCAGTAGCACTTAAGGAGCTCTGCAGGCTTTGAGCCTGATGCCTCTGCACTAGACTAGCTGGAATCCTGGTAGCCAAATGACCCCTGAGCCATTTCCTTCAGACTGATCTGGAAATCAGGAAGAAATTCCAAGAATAGGGTGGTGCTAGGACAGTTGTGTATTGGGAAAGAGTTTTTAAAGGCTGGCATTACAGGGGAATATATGCACAACAGCTTTCTGTTTAATCTTTATTCTTCACATTGTGTCCATCACTTTCTTAAGACTAGACAATCAACAAATCCATAAATCAAACCCAGATTTGTGGTATTTGCTGATTTCTGAGGCGTAAATGTTCCCACTGGAAATTTAACCATCAGCTCTTGGTAAGGGATGTAATTCTAATTTCCCTCCCTCTCCCCACCTCCAACCCCTTCTGTTGACACCTTCACTGTTTTGCTCCCTTCCTAACCTTCTCTCCCCTTTGGATCTGTAATGGACTGGTCTCTTTCTCATTTAAGTGCTTGAGAACTTCAAAGCTAGTGTGTATCATTTATCATTACTATTGCTATTAACACTCTAACCCACAAACTCTTCACGTTCTCTCCCCAACACTCGAGGCTAAGATAGCTTCACTCATTGAAGAATTCCCTGGATTCAGAGGAAATGCCCTAAGACAAATAGACTTCTCCCCCAGTTTCACTCTGATCTCACCAGAACTCTTTATAATTAATACCCAGGAAGATAAAGCTACAATGCTAAAATGGTTTCAAGAAAGTTACAAAAAAAATCATTTATCCAGTCCCTCCCCTTCATTTAAAAAAATATTTACTTTTAGTTTACAACATTCAGTTCCACAATCCCTTGAGTTTCAAATTTCCTCCCCCCCACCATGGTGGCATGCAATCAAATATACCTCCCCTTCATTTTACAGATCAGGGTAACTGAGGCTCCGGTCTTAAGTGAATTCCCAAGGATAAATCACTCTCTGTGACTTAAATAGGTCACTTAAGCTCCCTTTGCCTCTGTTTTTTTATCTATTAAAAAAAAAGAGGGGAATCATGATAGCACCTATCAACCAGGGTTGTTGTGAGGATGAGATAATATTATAAAGTGGCAAGCATATAGGAGGGCTAGCTAGGAGAAGTAGTAGCAATGACAGGAGTAGCAGTGGTCATACAGTAGTAGTAGTGGTCACCGGCATCATAATCATCATAATTGTGGTGATTAATCTCAGAATCAGGATTAGAGTTTAGGGCTTCTGCTGACTGGTGTTTGATAGCAATCAATGATATAATGTGAAGGGAAGCTTGTTTCTTTTTTAGATTTAGAGCTGAAAAGGACTTTAAAAGCAGCTAGGTATCTCAATACATAGAGTGAAATCAAGATAACCTGAATTCTAATTCAGCCTCAGACACTTGCTATGTGTGTGACCCTGTACAAATCAATCTATGTACCTCATTTTCCATATACATATATATGTATATATATATATATATATATATTTGTATATATATGTCTAATTGTAGCTATCTCTAGGGTGTTGGGGGGAGGGAAGAAAAAAGGGAAAAAAGAGAAATTTATGTGATAATTTTATTACATTTTTAAAATAGTAAGTTGTACAAAGCAATTTCATGTGCAATCATTTTTTAATTATACTATATTATGGAAATGCTTTTTTCTTCCATGAATTAAAAATAAAATAAATAAAAATTTAAAAAATAATCAAATGGGGCACAACACAGAGGTTAAGCTGTGTATTTTTTCCATTTCTCTCTTTTAGACTGTAAAGTTTCATCCATTTAGTGGTTGTCTTATTTAAACATTCTTCTTTATCAGAAGCCCCAATTACTACTTTCTAGCACAGTGGTAATCACCAGTCAGGAAGACCCGAGTTCAAATCAGGTTTCAGACATTTATACTGATATGGCTCTGGGCTGGTTATTTAACCTCTGCCTCAGTTTCCTCACCTGTAGAATGAGGATAGTGATGGTGCCTACCTCCCAGGATTATTGTGAGGACCAGATAAGATACATATGCAAAGTACTTTGTAAACCTTAGAGGGTTATATAAATACTAACTGTTCATTATTAGTATGTATTCCAACCCTTTCGTTTTATAGAAAAGGAAACTTATCACCTATAACCCCACATGTAGTTAGTTAAGAGAACCAGATCCCTTGACATGACAGCACCCTTTCCACTGTATCATGGATGCCTGCTTGGAGGGGATCTCTTCAGTGATCTGTTTCAGAGTGGATTTACAGTTATTTTACAGGGCATATTAAAAGTATGATTCCTTTTCCTTTCCTCTCTAGCATTACCAACAAGATGGCTTTCCGGAGACTGAATTGCACACATTTATGTCTGAATGCAAAGATCTGCCCAACTCTGGTAGATACAGGTTGGAAGAGGAGACCAGAAAGTCTCTCTTCTGCTGTTGTAAATAGTAAGTCTCAATTTCCTGGTTTCCATAGAGTACAAAGTGATGGGTAATTTGGAGATCACCACCTGTGGTGGAAGCAGGATCCCTGTTCTCTGAGATACTAAGTTGTTAGGTTACACATGCTCATTTACAAGAACATTTGTGTTATTAAAAGTAAAATGCTTTGGGGTGGGATGCTCTCCGAAGGAGAAAAACTGTTTCTTTTTAATAGTCAAAGATTATCTTGTTTTTAAGTTTGCTCTTTCTGCCATATTTTATATTCATTCTTTTCTAATTGCTACTTCTGTCTTATTTCCTACAAATGTCATTGCTCCTTGACCCCACCCTGCCCACGCAGGACCCCCTCCAATCAAATGCAAAAACAAAAATGTAAATGAAAAGATGATTAACAGGAAAATTACATGTCCCTGCTGAAAGTTTGAGTTAATTTTCTCCAATCAACAGGGCTTTGATGATCAGAAATGTGATCTGAGAAAAACCAAAACAAACCAGAAGCCACTACTAGGATCTGATTTGAGCCTAAAACTTAAGCTCTCAGTTTTGAGAAAGCGAGGGAATAAGGCAATTCATAGCATTATAATTGGTAGAAATGGAATATGAAACCTTTTTTTTTGAAAGATAGGGAAACAGAGGCCAAGAGGGGGAAGGTGACTTAAAACACTTTATATCTGTGCTCATGGCTGGTGAAAATAGTATACTTAATGGTTTTTTCATATAAAGGAGTTTCTGAGCACTTCAGTTTCATGGAAAATAGTAAGATTTAAAATTATTGGGGTGGCTAGGTGGGAATAGAGCACTGGCCCTGGAGTCAGGAGGACCTGAGTTCAAATTGGCCTCAGACACTTAACACAAAAAACTAGCCATGTGACCTTGGGAAAGTCACTTAACCTGAATTGCCCTCCAAAAAAGCAAAAATAAAAATTTTTAAATTATTTTATTTTTAATTTAACAACCATTTCCATAGTGCAATAAAAATGTTTGCATATGAAACTGCAAATCAATTAAGATTTTTACAAGTAAATATTTTTCCTGTGGTTGGGATGGGGTGGGAGTAGGGTAGAGATTCTGTGGTTATTAGTGTTTTGGGACAACAGACATGTTTTAAAAGATAAATTATCAGGGTAACCTTATGGGACTTTACCTTTTAAAATTAAAAAAAAGTTGTCTTCCCATTTCTCGTATTCCTGAAAACATCTGTCTCAGGAAAAACAGACACAAAAATAATTAAATTTTTAGTTTCTCCTTATATTCTGTTGATTTGAGGTAGAGCATTTATTAAGAAACGGGATGCCATTTATTAAAATAGAAACTAATTTGAGTGTCTTTCAAATGGTGAAATAAGGAATTTCTTAAGTGGGAAAGTGGGTTGTTTGTTTTGTTTTCAGAGAAAATTGACAAGCTCTATGTATATTTTATCTTTAAAGGTCTTAATGATGAAATCCTTGGAGCTGTGAAATCTCCATGCTGTTATCAAGTATTGAACAGCAGTAATGACCAAGTGTTTCTGAAATGGAAGGTTGTGAAGGAAAGTGAATGTAGGATTTTGTGTGTGTGTGTGTGTGTGTGTGTGTGTGTGTGTGTGTGTGAAGAAAAGTAGAAAATTAATATATATCTCCTTCTGGTTGCATTTTCCTAGGCCTGTAAGTTCTGATCATGCATACATACATACATACATGTATACATATATGTGTGTCCTATAAGTTCTGATGTTTGTATTATAGTTATTGTTAGAATTTTACAGAGATAAAGTGGGTGTTTTAAAATTGTGTTGTTCAGCTTGGTGGAGAGACAACCTGGCGTAGGAGATGATGTCTTGGTCTTAAGAGTCAGTAAGGCCTACCTCTGAAGCATACTCATTGTATTACTATAGGCATTTCACTTAATCTCTCACTGTCCCAGGAAACTTCCTAACCAAGACTGCCATTTTTTTAGATTTCAATTTTGTTTTATTTTTAATTTCAAATATTCTTCCTCTTCCTTTCCTGCCCCTACCCACTGAGAAGACAAGAAAAAGTGAAAACCATTACAAATATGTATGTAGCAAAATTAAAAATTGCAAGAGAGTTACTAACCTAGACTGTTGGAGGAAATTTACACATTGGGAAACCATACCAATGAGGGAGATAAAAATCATCCGATTAGTCTATCTTGGCTCTCTTTTTTCCCCTAGGGTCTTCTGGAGAAGGAGCAATATCTACAGAAATGACCAAGGTTTGGGTGGAACAGGTTCAGACAGAAAACATTGGCTTTAGAGATATAGTAAGTGCCCAGAGAACTAGGACTAGGTTTTTGTCTTTGGATACCCAGGATCTAGAAAAGTTCCTGCCACATATGGCTTAGGGATAGGGAGTGGACCTGTGATTTCAGCAGTTTAGGGAGCTCAGAGATGAAGAAACTCCCCCTACCAGCATAGATTGGTACCTTCTCTGAAATTTAAAATCTTAGAGAACTGCTCTATAGCATTGAGAATCACAGGACTTGCCCAGGGTCAGTCAATTAAGTATAAAAGGTCAGATTTGAACCCAAATCTTCTTGGCTTGAAGCGTGTTCTTTATCCATCCTCTTTCTCCTGGTACATAGATGGCATTTAATAAATGCTTTTTGAGTATAATTTGACTGAGTTATAAGCTTGGAATTTTGATTATCCTTCTGGGGTTAAGCTTCTGGTTGGGGAACATGTTACCTTGTTGGGTTTATTTTTTTCTGCATTCCACTCACTACTCCTTCCCCCCATGCCCCAAACTCCCTTAAAATGGTAGGAGGCCATGATAAGGGGAGAACAATAAATTTCAGTAGCAGTGTCCATTGCCAAGAGAGGTGATGGGCCTCATAGGCTGAGAGTCTGCCCAGGGATTGTGGGACTGATCTTTGAATACACTTTAAAGTTTGGATTCAAACAGAAATGTTCTAGTGTGGGATGGTGGGTGAATAATAACAATGGATTAATAATAATAACTAACATTTAAATAGCACAAAGTTATTTTTATTTATTTTGTTGATTTTATTATTATTTTAACTGTTCTAAGAGTTTTACTAATATCCCATTTTGTTTGATTGAATATATATGAGAGAGGTGACATGTTGTCATCCCCTAGGGCTATGGAATGATGCACCTTTGGCTCAGGCACCAGCTTCAAGGAAACAACAGGGTGTACTAGCTATATGAGCAGCCCAATGAGAATGCTGCCATCCTCGACAAATGGTAGAAAAGACAGTTTCCTGGAGACGGGAATTAGATTTGGAATTTTCTAAGTTCGGGTCAGCCTCCAGTCTGGGAGACCAGCAAGCACAGTGAGTTTGAACAGGCTTAGGCAGGTCTGTTGTACTGGGGGAAGGCAGGAAAATGGGAACCTAGGGAAGCTGTAATTGCTTTTGAACAACTGGAGCCAGGCCTGGAGTCAGGAAGACATCTTCCCTGAGTTCAAATCTAGCCTCAGGTGCTTACCAACTGTGTGACCCTGGAAGTCACTTAGCCTTGTTTGCCTGAATTTCCTTATCTGTAAAATGAGCTGGAGAAGGAAATTGCAAACCGCTTCAGTATCTTTGCCAACAAAACCCCAAATGGGGTCACAAAGAGTTGGACACAAGTGAAAACGACTGAATAACAACAAAGTAGAGCGGCAGGAAAATACACAGCACATAAAGCTGCCTCCTTTCCCTTTGCGTTTCTTTAGCCCTAAGGGGTTGAGCCAGTGGACCTACTGCAGTGGTTGAGACTGTGAGCATGTTCATAAGCTCACCTGAATCCAAACTAGCATCTCAAAGGAGATATTTGTAAAGCACTTAGTACCATGCCAGGAACATAGTAGACTTGTTCCCTTCCCTCTCTTTTACCTTCCATTGACATCCCTGTCCACATACACATGTATAGTTCATGCTAAATTAATCTATGGGAAAATAGAATTCATTGACCTAAAGCTAGAAAGAGTTCAGATTTGTCCTACTGTAAGCACTGTGTTTGGTTTTGTTTTTGTTGATCTGTGATTTCAACAGTGTAGGGCATTCTTGGTGTAGAAACTTCCTGTCTCAATATAGATTGGCAGTTCTTCTGTAACTTAAAAGAGTTGCCTGGGGACTAAGATATTAAGTGATTTATCCAGGGTCACATAGTTACTGTGAGTTATAGTCTGAACCTGAACCCTCAACCCAGGTATTTCTGATTCCCAGGATAGCCACTGCTTCTCTATCTTTGGCTGCTAAGCCAAATTCACCTCCTTTTTGCAAATATCACATTGACTTTAATTCTTAGAAGAAAAGGCTGTGTGCAGAGGCTAGGAATATTGAAACTTGGTCAGAATATAATTAAAAGTGACTCCATCTGTTAAACACCAAAATACAAATCCTGAAAATCAAAGGAGATATGAACAAAATTGAAAGCAAAACAAACAACCAAGCGAAAAACAAATACTGAATGAATAAATAAAACTAGGAGCTGGTTAAAAAATAAACAAACCAAAAACCCACAATAAGGTGGGCTGCACCAGCACAGACCCAACTATAGCGAAGCCAGAGCAAGCTCAGAGGAACTGATTCACCCACCACAGGGGTGATTCAAAACTTCTCACCGCAGGACAGGGGTCTGTCAGAGATGGGAATTATGTAACAATGAGAGGCAGAGCACATGGATTTTTTATGTTGGTAGCAGCAGTTCTAGATTCATATCCGACCTTTAATAATTACTACCTGTGTGACATTAGGTAAGTTATTCAACCCCCTGGGCCATTGTGTTTTCATATGTGAAATAAACAGGTTTGACCAGAAAAAAAAAACCCACAATAAAATAAATAAATTATTAGCTAACAATTTGATTTAAAAAAAGAAAGAAGAAACCTTAATCAGTATCAAAAATAAAAAAGTGAATTCACAACCAATGAAGAAGAAATAAAGGCAATTATTTGGAACTGTTTTACCAAATTCTATGCCAATAAAACTGACAACATAAATGAAATGGATGCATATTTACCAAAATGTAAATTGCCCAGATTTATCTTATCTTAGAAAAAGAAACCAAACAAGCCATAAATGAACTCCCAAAGAAAAAATCCCTAGGACCAAATTGATTTACAAACAAATTCTACCAAATATTTAAACTTCAAATATAAAGTATTTTTTTAAAGGAAAAGAAGGGATCTTACCAAATTCCTTGTATGACCCAGTTATGATCTTGATACTTAAACCAAGGAGAATCAAAACAGAGAAAGAAAACTATAGACCAATATCCCTAATGAATATTAATATAAAATTTTAAAGTAAAATATTAGCAAATATATTATAGTAGCATATCATATTTATACTAGGAATGCAGAGCAGGTTCAATATTAGGAAAATTATAAACATAAGAGACAATATTAATAACAAAATAATAAAAATCATATGATCATGTCAATTGATACAGAAAAGGGTTTGACAAGATACAACACCCACTCCTGTTAAAATAACTACAATGTATAGGAATAAATGGAGCTTTTTTCCAAATGACAAATAGTATTTATCTAACACCAGGAGCCTGCATTATTTGTAATGAGGCTAAGTTGCCTTTGCAAGTAAGATCAGGGGCAAGGCAAGGATGTCCATCATCATTACTGTTTGATACAGTGCTGGAAATGCTAGCCATAATAGTAATAATACAAGAAAAATAAATTGAAGGAATTAGAATCGCCAAGGAGAAAACCAAATTATGACTTTTTGCAGATGAATTAGAGAACCCAAGGAAACTAACTAAAAAACTAATAGAAACAATTAACTTTTGCAGAGTTGCAGGATATGAAACATACCCACACAAATCATCAGCATTACTATATATTACAAAAAGAAATATAGCAAGAAGAAAGAGAAATTCCATTTTATATAACTACAGACAGTATAAAATACTTAAAGTCTACCTGCCAAAACACCCATAGGAACTATATAAACACAAAACACTCTTCACCCAAGCAAAAACATCTAAATAATGGGACAAATATTAATTAATCATGGGTAGACAGAGCCAATACTATAAAAATGACAGTGCTACCTCAATTAATTTACTTTTTCAGTGTTATACCCATCAAGTTCCAAAGGATTACTTTACAGAGCTAGAAAAAATAATAGTAAAATTCATCTGGTGGGACAAAAAGTCAAGAATTACAAAAGGAATTAATTTAAAAAGTGCAAACAAAGGGGGCCTGGCAGTACCAGATCTCAAACTATACTATGAAGCTATAATAATTAAAACATCTTGTTCCTTGATAAGAAATAGGTTGATAAGAGTAGAGAGGCAAATTACTGCAGTAGCCTAGGGTTTGACAAACCCAAAGATACCAGGCATTGGGGCCAGACCTCACTTTCATGGTCTATTGTGGGGTTGTCTCAAACTAATTCACAGACTCAGACCATCTCCAGCTCTAGATTGATGACCCTCAGGAAGCAGGCTGAGTTCCAAAAGGAACCAGCAGCTTAAAGATATAATTACATCATTATAGAATATATGAATATTGAAATATAGGAGAAGTTTGTTAAGGAATTAGGTAATAGAGGAGGGGTCCCAGCCTTGATGGAACTGCATATATGGCTACCTATAATGCATGTAGAAAAACCCATTTGGGAGGCATGTATGTATGATAATGCAATTACAATAAGCCTCTCTATGTCCTAAGTTCACCTAAAGGACAACTTCTGCTATTACTGAACAGGTGTCTACTTAGAGAAAGTCCCTTCTATTGTTTTGGGGTCCACATCCTGTTCAGGCATGCTGGTGGTACTGCTTTCTGATTGGCTGGCTGTTGTGGTCCTGTCTGAGATTAGGCAGATGTGGTTGTGGTTGAGTGCATGGACACAGCTGCTGTTTCTGTCAGAAATATGAAAATTGGGTTTAGGGGCAGTGGCTAACTAGAGGCAGTGACTGGGATTCCATCACTCACTATTCAATAAAAACTGAAAAGTAGTCTGGCAGAAACTAACTACAGACCAACAGCTCACATCATATACCAAGACAAACTCCAAATAAGTATATGATTTAGTTAAAAAGTGTGATATAATTAACAAATTAGAAGGGCATTCAAGAAATTATCTGCCAGATCTATGATTGAGGAAGAATTCATGACCAAGTAAGAAGCTGTTTAACAGACAGTAAAATGGATAGTTTTGATTACATAAAATTAAAAAGTTTTTGTATAAACAAAACCAACGCAGCTAAAATTAGAAGTGGGAAACTGAGAAAATCTTTTAAGCATTTCTGTGATAAAGGTCTCATTTCTAAAAGATATATTCAAATTTATAAGAATAAGAACCATTCCCTAATTGATAAATTGTCAAAGGATAGAAATAGGCAATTTTCAAAGAGAGAAATGCCAGCTGTCAATAGCCATGTGAAAAAAAAATTTCTAAATCACTAATAATTAGAGAAATCCAAATTAAAACAACTCTGAGGTAACCACCTTGCATCCATCAGATTGGCCAAGATGACAAAAAAAAAAAAGGAAATGAACAAATGCTTGAGGGGCTGTGGAAATATAGACATATTTGTGCACTGTTAGTAGTCTAATCATTCCAGAAAGCAATTTGGAACTACGTCTAAAGAGCTTCAAACTGTGTATATTCTTTGATCCAGCAATAGCATTATGAAGTCTACATCACAAAGAGATCAAAGAAAGAGAAGGACCTGTATGTACAGAAATATTTGGAATGGCACCTTTTGTGGTGGCAGGGAATTGAAAATTGAAGGAATTCCCATAAATTAGGGAATGACTAAACAAGCTTTGGTGTATGTGTTTGATGGAATGCTGTTATGCTATAAGAAATAATGAAGGGGTGATTTTAGAAAAACCATTAAAAGACTTTTAAAAATAACAATACTGTAAAGATAAACAACTTTGAAAGGCTTAGGAACTTTGATCAACACAATGGAACCAGAGGATTCATGATGAAACATGCTATCCAACTCCAGATAGTGAAAGGATGGATTCAGAGTGAAGATTGAAGTATATTTGTTTTTTAGACATGGTTAATGGGAGAGTTTGGGTTTCTTTTGACTTTATACAGGGTTTTGTTTTTCTCCTAGAGGAGGTGGAAGGGAAAGAATTTGGAACTGAAAATAAATAAAATTTAATTTAAAAAATAGTCCCATGCTTTCATAAATTTGTAAAAATTTATTCATATTCCAATATATCATTTACAGCAACAAAGTTAACAACAAATATTTCTTTAAAGGTATAACCCATTCTTATATGTGGCCTATTAAGGCTAGTCTGGAGAACTCCCATTTTCTTCACGTTGTCTGTCGTTTATGCCTTCTTCTCCCCCAACCCAGTTTTAACCTTCCACTGCAATAAAACACTAAAATGCTTTAAAACAGGTTGCATTTTCTTAGTTCCTCTGTGTCAGCATAGTTTTATAATTAAGGCAGTACAGTATTTTGACTTAGCTGAGTAATTCAGTGTTATTTTTTTTCTCTGATAGGTCATAGGAGACAGGATGGGATAATGTTACAGCCAAGGCATTTTAATCATTCTAAAGTTTCATATTTCAAAGCAGATAAATTTGCATGAAGGCTAGAACCACAAACCTGATAAGTCCTTTCACTTTAGGCCTTATTTTCAGTGACTAATTATTTGGAAAGGAGGTATGTAATTTGATTTCCTAATTGATGAAGAGGCACTGTTACAATACTGAAAAATGAAAGATGAAAAATGTTTTTTCATCTTGCTAAAACCTGAGTCATGTTATTTGAGGGGAAGAAGAGGGAGGAAATCACACAATAATTAGTTGTATCAGCCTCTATTTTTAAAGTTTCATCTTTAAGGCTTTAATAAATTTCATTATAGTAAATTATGCCCCTCTTTTTCTTTTTTTCCTGGTTTTAAGCTGGCTGAAGTTGGTATTACTTTCAGGCTTATTATCACTTTTAGAATGAGATTTTCTTTACTGTGTGATGTGAATTTACTTGTTACAAAGCACAATCTCACTAATATGTGAGTGAACTATCCCTGTAACTTCACCCTTCTCTGCCTATCACTCTCTATATGCAAGGGTGCCTCTTGAGTCAGCTCAGACATGAGCTGATTGTAAAATTTTCAGTGAGAGCATCTACATCTTAGAAATCAACAAACTCTACAAATCAGAGCTTGATTTATTATATTGTTGATTTTTAAGAAAATGTTAATATAATGGATTAAACTTAAAAATTGTGGCTACATTTTTGGGGAGTTAGGGGGAAAACTGGTTGTTTAACATAACTGTCTATACGTGTTGTCTCTCCCTATTAGAATTTATGATCCTTGAGGGCAGGGACCATCACTCTTTTGTATTTGTATTCTCTGTAATTGTACAGGTGGCTCAGTGGATAGAACCCTAGACTTGGGCTGAGGGAGACCTGAGTTTAAATACAGCCTCAGACATTTACTAGCTATGTGGTCTGGGCAAGTCACTTAAAAAGCTTCCTCGTCTGTACAATGGGATTAATAATAGTAGCACCTACTCGTCAGGGTTGTTGTGAGGATCAGAAAGACTCTTCCTGCCTTCATGATCTCCAGAAACTCATCGCCCTGCAAGATGATTCAGCTTTGTAACTCATGCCTCCTTAGGTCATTTCCTAGCCCAGCTGTAAGACTTCACTTCCCTAGGTCCCTCCCTTTCCAGCCTCTTCTTGTGTCTTGTCTTCCACTATTAGACTGTCAACCCCTTGAGGGAAGGGGCTGCTTTATGCCTTTCTTTGTGTCCTCAGTGCTTAGCACTGAACTAGACACATAGTAGGTGATTAATAAATGTTGACTCTGTAAAGTGATCACCACAAGCCTTGCCTGACACATAGTAGGTATTTAATAAATGCTTGTTTCCTTCCTCCCAATAAATTCTTTTGCATCATTTGTTCCTCCACGTATCAGGGATGATGGAGCACGGCACTCTGCCCATGTGAGTACAAGACTGAGGTGCCGGAAACCCCAATATGCAGGAAGCTGTTCTGCGTAGTTTGGAAGTGGCCAGTAGGATTTCTGAAGTTCCTTAGGGTCATGGACTGCTTTGGTTTTTAATATTCATGCCTATAGTATCTAGCTCAGTGCCTGACACATAGTAAGTGCTAAAGAAATGTTTATTCACTTGAATTGCTTATTTCATCTTGACAGATTTGTCCTAAGGATATGGTAAAAGGATCGTTCACTTCAGGGTGGGTTTTTGGGAAGGGGCTATATATGTGTTACTGGGAGGAAGGGGTTCACATCTAAGCAGTAAAGTTCTGATGCAAGCCGGGTAGTGATTAGACAATCCCCCGCTGTGCTATGGAAGGTGATGGCGATGGTTCAGGGGGCTAGGAGCATCTGCTGTCTGTCGTGCCTCCTTTGGAAGCTAGGATGCTCGGAGGGATCCTGAAACAAGTACACAGGTCAGACAACTAATGAGACACAATGTGGTACAGTACAAAGAGCCTGGATCTGGAGTTGGAAGACGCAGGTTCAAATCCTGGCTCTTCTGTTTCCCACCTATGGCACCTTTGGTAAGCTTTTAAAACTCTCTGGAGCTAAGTTTCTTCATCTATGAAATGGGAGGGAGGGCATACCAGATGACCTTATCTGTGGTCCCTACCAACTCTAACTGGAGAGTCCTACTTAAAATCAACAAATGTTCAGTGATTTACCCACTTCATTCATAATATAAAGAGGAAGTGTACTGGTTGAATTAAGGTTGTTTTTGAATCTAAAACTTCCCTTTGCCAAGTTCTGGAGAGCCTCCTAGAGAAGGCAATAAAAAGACTTCCCCTTTTAATTTTCAAATTATTTTTCTTTCTCATAAGTGTTTGCTAACAAAAAGACTCAGCTGTTGGCTGAAAATAATTTGCTTGGGAGTTTTTTGTTTTGACTTTAGTCCTGGGATTATATTGGCTCGGGGCACTCCCAGTAGGGAAACTCCCACCACCATTGCAACTTAGCTCCTTTTCTAGAAATTGAAGTCTTATACTTTAGAGTTACCTTAGGGCACTAAGATGTCAAGTTATTTATCCATATGGTCACACAGTAAGTATAAGAGAGAGGACTTGACCTTAGCTCTTTCTGATTTCAAGGCCAGAAAGCTCCCACTACACCCACTGTACACACACAAAGTGTGGTCCACAAACACCTGGGGGCCCCCAAGACCTTTTTGAGGGTCTGTGGGGTCAAAACTGTTTTAATAATAAGATGTTTTAATTTCTAATGTGATGAATATAAATAGATGCCACTCACATAAGCAAAAGCTCTTTGGGGTCTTGAATAATTTTTAAGAGAGTAAAGGGATCCCAAGACCAAAAGCTTGAGAACTGTCGGGCTGCATCATTTCACCTCTTATTTGGCTGGAGTTACTTTTAGATTTATACCATGTTTAGACATAGGTAGGTAGGTACATAGATAGACAGACAGACAGATAGACAGGTAGATAGGTAGATAGACAGGACAGATAGAGATAGACAAAGAAGATAAGTAGGGGGAGGGGATAGATGATGGAAAGTAGGAAGTGCCACCTGGTAAGAACATGTTTGATGTTTAATTTTAAAATATGGAATCAAATAATGGACTCATGAGTGTAATGCCTTTCCTAATATTTCTTTTCACAAACAACTGTGTTTTTCCACCATGTCTCCTACTAAATCACCTACGTTGGCATCATAGCCTCTTACCATCAATGCCAAATAATGATAGTAACAGTAATATTGATAATAGCATTTATATAGCGCCTGCAGCATGCTGGGCAATGTACTAAGTGCTTTACAATTATTATGTCTCTGACCCTCATCACAGCCCTGGGAGGGAGTGCTATTATTATCCACATTTGATGAATGAGGAAACAAGGGCAAATGACTTGCCCAGGGTCACACAACCAGTAAATGTCTGAGGCTAAATTTGAACTCAGCTCTTCCTGACTCCAGGCTCTGTGCTCTCTTCACTGTACCACCTGTTTTCAGTAGAAGGCAAGTTTCTTGAGGACAGGACCTGCTTTTGCCTTTTAGTCTCTATCCTCAGGACTTAGCACACAGTCACTGCTTAATGAGTAGTCATTTGAATTGATTTTGCTTGAGGATGGAAGAAAGATAGAATTATGTTGTCTCCACACTGATGGCCTACTGGCTTATGTAAACCACACACGTTGGAAACCCTTTGAGACTATGCAACAACAAATATTTGCTGAGTTGAATTGAAATAGATGTTTCAGAGTTCAGCTGGAGAAAGCAGCCTAGTTGCAGGGCCTGACTATTAACTTCTTCAGCATTAACTAACTTGGGCGCATTTGGGCATCCCCTTGGGCGTCTTCGAGCCACGTCGCTGAAAATGGAGACCATTAATATGACACAGTGTATAATAATGATGCAATTATCCTGGAAGGAAATTGCTTTTGTGACATACTTTTCTCTTGGAAAACAAAACAAAACAAAAACAGAAATATTAAGCATATTTCAGGTTTAAAACAAAGGCAGTATCTTACTGTTATATTTAATCCTGCAAACAATAATGAAGTACTTTCTAAATGCTAGGTGCTATTCGAGGCACTGGGATGAAAGCTAGAAAAAAACGAAAAGGTTCCTCCTTCCCTTCAAGGAGCTTACTTGCATTCTGCTGGAAGATACTGTGTGACCCTGGGCAAGTCACTTTACCTCTGCCTCAGTTTCCTCAGCTGTAAAGTAGGGATCATAACTGTATCTACAACCCAGGGTTGTTGTGAAAATCAAATGTGATACTGTTAATCACTTAACACAGCACCTGGCAAAGAAGAGACACTCTAAATGCTAGCTATTTAGAGCTAGAAGGGACCTCTGACCCCATCTACTTCAACCCCTCATTTTACCTATAGGGAAACTGAGGCTCAAAGTGTAAGTGACTTGTCCAAGACCACTCAGGTAGCAATGTCTGAGATGAAATTTGAATTCAGGTCTCTCTGACTCCCAGTCTAGCATTTTTTTCTTACTAAATAAATACAATGTAAGGACAGAGAAGGCACTAAGGACTAAGAATCAGCAGAGGCAGGACTGAGGAAATGACATCCCTGAAATTAGCCCCAAGGGAAACTAAGGATTCTAAATGGAGATGAGGAAGAATGCATTTCAGGCATGATGGGCAGCCTGTGTAAATCAAGATTAGAGCTAGAAAACAGGCTATTTAATCCAACCCCTTCATCTTTACAGATGAAGCAACTGAGGAACAGATTAAGTGACTTGTCCAGGGTCCCACAGCCAATAAGTGTCTAAGGGAGAATTTGAACTCAGGCCCAATACTATCCACTATACCTTGGAATGGCAAGTAGACCAGTTTGGTTGGAAGACAGAGTAAATGGCAGGGAGTAATGAGAAATGAGCCTCAAAGGATTGACTGGGACAGTGATGAAAGGCTTTAAATGCCAAGCTGAGGAATGCTTTGTTCTAGAGGCAATAGGGATGAGACTAGAAAAGAGAAAATAATTAGGAAGCAACCACATTCCTTTTTTTCTTTCCTCCTCTTCCTCTTGTCTATTTTATTTTGTCTTTTTAAGGAAATAAGTAAATATAAAGAACTGAATACCAGTTATAATCCCAGTGTTGTGCTAGGACTGCAGGAAAAGCAAATTAGCCATTCCAACCCCTATTGCTGCTACTGCTGCTCCATCTTGCAAAATGGACCACCAAGGGCTACACCTGGGGAGAGCTAATCCTTGCTGTTTCTCAAACAGGACACTCCATTTCCTTTTCACTGCCATGGGCTGGAAATTCATATCCCCCAAACTGTAATTTTTTCCTTCCTCACCTCTTCCACTTGACTTCCCTGGTTTGCATCAAGATTCACCTTGAATCCCTTCTCCAAGAAGCTACCTTGAATTTACCCTCTTTCCCCTTTCAACAGTTTGACCTGAGAGCTGAAATGAAGCTACCAACCATTACCCATGTCTTTGAAAAGGACATGTCAATCTACCACTCTATCATTCCACTTACTACCTTTGTGCCTTCCCTGATCAAAATGCCCTTCCCAGTCCTCCAATACCCTAATTTAAGTTGTTTCTCCTGGAGGACAGTGATCATCTTATTTTAATATTTATATCCCTAGGACTTAGTCCACAATTCCTGGTACATAGTAAGAGCTTAATAAATGCTTTACAGTATTTGAAAACTGAACATATTTGTGATATCTTTTGCCAAACAGAAATCCTTATGAATTTAGCAATGACAGATGAGTTTTGAGGTGACTGAATTGAAAACTCATTGCATTTTTAAAAATGGGAAGAGCACTGCCTTTGGACTTAGAAGACAGGCAGCTAAAATCAGAAGAAAAGCAGTAAATTGGGCAGGGGGAAGAAACTTTGAAACTAGTTTCTCCAATATAGGTCTCATTTTTGAGGTATAGAGAACTGATTCAAATTTATAAGACTAAGAGCTATTCCCTAATTGATAAATGGTCAAAAGATATGAACAGTAAATTGTCAGAGAAAGCAATCCAAGGTATCAATATCCATATAAAAATGCTCTCTGTCGATACTAATTGGAGAAATACAGGGGCAGCTAGGTGGTGCAGTGAATGCTGGCCTCAGATACTTAACACTTACTAACTGTGTGACCTTGGGCAAGTCACTTAACCCCAATTGCCCTGCCTTCCTCCAAAATGTGAAAGAAAAAAAATAAATTAAAATACCTCTAAGGTACCAAATTCACACCCATTGCATTGACTAAGATGACAAAAAAACAACAACAAACAAAAGGCAAATGGCAAATGCTGAAGGGTCTGTGGGAAAACAGGTACACTAATGTATTGTTGGTGGAGCTAGAACTAGTTCAACCATTCTGGAAAGCAATTTGGAACTAAAAAGCTATTAGCCTGTGCATACACTTTGACCGATCAATTTCACCACTAGGTCTATGCCCCAAGGAGATCAAGGAAAGAAGGGAAGGATCCAAATGTACAAAAATCTTCATAGCAGGGTTTTTTTTTTATGGTGGCAAAGGATTGGAAACTGAGGGGACCCCTATCAGTCAGGCAATGGCTAAACAAGTTAAAACACCTATGAATGTGATGGAATACTATTGTGCTGTAAGTAACGATGAAAAGGATAGTTTCAGAAAAAGTTGGGAAGACTTGTATGAACTGATGCAAAGTGAACAGGACTAGGAGAACAATTTATAATAGCAATGTTGTAAAGAAAATCAACCTTGAAAGACTTAAGTAACTCCAATCAACACAATAATCAACCACAATTCCAAAGGACTCGTGATGTAACATTCTATCCACTTCCAGATAGATAGGGGATGGATTCAGAGTGCAAACTGAATCACTCCTCCTCTTCCTCCTCCTCCTCTCCTTCTCCTCCTTCTTCTCTTTCTCCTTCTCCTCCTTCTCCTCTCTCAAATTGTGTGGAGTAGACATAGCTAGTATGGAGATTTGTTTTGTGTGAATACACTTTTTAGTAATGAATTTTGTTTTTCTTCCCTTCTCAATGAGGGGAAGAGAGGAATGGGAGAGAGAAGATTTGGAATTAAGAAATAAAATAAAATTTAATTTATTAAAGAAAAACAAAATTTTTAAAAGGAAAAAAAGACAGAGGTTCAAACTTATGTTCTGAGGTTACTCCAAGAATGTCAACACTGTATTGACCACCTTATTAAAAATTCAAATGAGTGTGTACAAAGTGGTTTTTAAATAAAAAGTATTACTGTACATAAACATTAGATAAAATTTCTACTATGGAATCATGTAATAGAGCTGGACTAAAAGTAATCTAATCTAAATAGCCCCAGGTGGCCACCAACCTTCCAGTGAGCACTCTCCATGACAGCGAGCTCACTACTACCCAAACCACTCATTTCATTTTTGACCAGTTCTCATTGTTGAATTCTTTGCTATACTGAGCTGAAATAAGCCTCTGGTCTGCCCACTGATTCTCCTTTTCCTTCTGGTGACAAATAGAATAAGTCTAATAATTCATATTGGGCAAGCTGTCATATAAGACCTCCATGGTACTTTCTTCATAGAGCTAAGAATGGGGATAGAGCCATAAAGTTGTTTTTTCACCTGCTGAGGTTAAAAAGTTAGAAGAGGAAGGTATGATGGTAGCCCAGAGAAAAGCCAGTGATGAGAAAGAGGAACAGCAACACAGAGAACACCTGACTGTGGGCACAAAAAAATCCATTTCCTCCCCATGGCCATTGGGAGGAAGGGGCCCCATGGTGACAGAACCCTTGGAGTTTCACTCTGGTAGGACTGAAGATGGGGAGGTTTGCAGACAAAGATTGCTAGGGAGTCAGGGGAAGCAGTGTGCTCCCCTCCACGTCAACACCTTGGAACAAACACACCTATTTTTATCAGATGTGGTTAAAGCTCTGGGGAGGAGGAAGTATTGTGGTTAGGTTGAAGAGGACCATGCTAGGATTTTAGCATTCATTAGCCTGCAGTAATGTGTTAGAAGTATACAAAAGTAGGCATCATGGGAACCACAATGATGGCAAATGGAGTGGTTTCAAAGACTGCTGAGCCCATGAGAACAGAAAAGAGGCCTGAATAAATGTGGAACCACTGGTGCTGTTCTCTTGGTAATAGCCCAGGGGATCTCTTTGGTTTGGGTTCAGTTCTTTGTGTGAGCACGCACTGGAATAGATTTACAGGAAGTGATTTATGCAAATCAAATATAAGTGGCCAATTTAGGTGACCTATTAAAGCTCTCAGTCCAAAGTTTCTCTGATCTTTGAGTTTTTATTGGATTCTTATCAGATAAACCCATTAAAATATATACATATGTGATATATCACATATATCCTCATATCTTATATGTGTATATACATATATGTGTATATATACACACCCATACATGCATGTGTAAGGCAGGGCCCCAGATCACACCGTGGTGCTAAGAAATGACCACCTAATAAAACTGTCTCACCATTTGGTGCCTATCCTTTGGAAATAACTGAGCACATTTTCACATATAATGGAATACTGCTGTGCTCTAAGAAATGATGAAAGGGGATGGTTTTGATGAAACTTGGGAAGGTTTATGTGAACTGATGCAGAATGAAGTGAACTAAATTGGGGAAAGCAATGTATAGAATAGCAAGGTAGCTGTGGGGAAGGGGATTGGCATATCGTGAATCGGGAAAGGCTTCATGTAGAAGGTAGTGTTTGAGCTGCATCTTGAAGGAAGAGAGAAATTCTAGAGATGAGGAGGGAACATAGTCCAGTCTCCCATGTTCAAAACCTTGTTGATACGTTTGACTCTTTTTTTTTTTGGATGGGGGAAGGCAGGGCAATTGGGTATAAGTGACTTGCCCAAGGTCACACAGCTAGTAAGTGTTAAGTGTCTGAGGCCAGATTTGAACTTGGGTCCTTCTGATTCCAGGGCCAATGTGGCACCTGTGCCACACTAGCCACCCCAGATACCTTTGACTCTTCCTTCCTTTGCTTTCCCATATCCAGGAAGTCACCAGCTCCTGTTGATTCTACCTCTGAATCTCCCTCTCTCTTCTTCATGTCCTCTTCCCTCTTCTCACCTTCATCCCTTCAGTATGGGTTCTCATTACTATACACCTGGATCATCACAACATCCTGATGGATCTTCCTGCCTCTATTCATCTTTTCATACTCTTAAACCAATCTAATCTGGTCAAGCTGATCCTCTGCTCAACCTTCCGAGTCTCCAGACTGTTTATGGAGCCAAGTTCAAGCTCATTTCCCCAGCATTCTGACTTCTCTCTAATGGGAGATGACCATACCATTCCTGGACTCATTTCATACTACTCTTTTCATATCCTATGCAGCAACCATATTGGGCTGATATGACCCCCAGATATGGCCCTCATTTTCTTGTCCTTTTGCTTTACCATATAGTCCTAGAATACCCTCTTGTTGGTGAATTCCTACAACATCTTTTAAATTTAATTAATTAATTAATTACATTTAATTCCTACACATCCTTTAAACTCAAATGCCATATCCTCCAGGAAGTCTTGATTCCCATCTCACAAAGAACTCTATACCTCTCTTGTGTACTCAGATTTTGTATATTGTATGTGTCCTATATATTGCCTCCTCCCCCCATGAGGTTGTAAGTTCCATGAAGGAGGGGGGTATCATCTACATTTTGTATCTCCTTCAACAGCTAGCAGAATGGGGATTAATATATGTAGTACTTACACAGATGTTGGAGGGGCCATGGCAAAATTAGGATACAAGAATTCTCTTGGTAGAACTGTGAATTGCTTCAGACATTCTGGAAAGCGATTTGGAACTGTGTCCCCAAAGGTACTAAACTATGAATACCCTTTGACCCAGCTACACCACTACTAGCCATATGCTCCAAAGAGATCAAAGAAAGAGGAAAGACTCTCTATATAGACAATATTCATGGTAGCTCTTTAAAAAAACACAAAACTGCTGGCTTACCATTTAAAAAATTTATTTATTTTCAATTTATGGACTAAAACAAAAGCATTTCCATAACATACTAGAATTTTTAAAAAGATGATTACATGAAACTGAAAATCTCTTATGTACAACTTGCTATTCCTTTTAAATAGATAATAAAGTTATCATGTAAATTTCTTCCCTTTTTTTCTTCACCCCCTCAGCCCACTGACCTAAAGATACTTAGACACAAATATCCACATACATAATATCCACATATATGTGTATAAAGTGTAAACTCATTCTATACATACTTATGTTTATCAGTTCTTTCTCTGGATTCAGGTAGCATCTTCATAAGTCCTTTGTAGTTAATTTGAGTATTTATAATAGACAAAATGACTTGGTCACTCAAAGTCATTCTTAAAACAATGTTGCTGTTATTGTATACAACATTCTCTTGGTTCTCCTCATTTTGCTCTTGATTATTTTCTGCAAGTTTATCCATGTTTTTTTTTTAAATCAACGAGCTCATCATTTCTTTTAATTATCCCCAAATTGAAAACTAAATGGGTATCCTCCTGTAAGGAAGCCATTAAGTGAATTATGGCATAGGAATGTAATCAGATATCTTTGTGCCATTAGAAGGGACAAAATAGACAATTTTAAAGGCAATTTAGAATACCTACCTCTCTGAACTGAGGCAGAATTACATGAGCAGAACTAAGAGAATAATTTATACGATGGTAACATCATAGAGAAAAATAACTTTAAAAGACTATAGAACTCAGATCCATGCAATGATAAACCACCACCAATCCAGGAGACTGAAGATAAAACACAATACCCACTTCATGCCAGAGAGGTGATAAACTTAATGTGCAGAGACATTTCTTATCAGGCATGGCCAAGTTCCCAGGTGGGAATTTATTTTGTCTAATTATGCATGCTATTGATGAAGGTTTTATTTGTTCTTTCATTATTCACTCGCAGGGGAATGGGAAGCACTGAGAGGGACAAATTGTAATTGCACATAAAACATTAATCAATGTATTTTTAAAAAATACTTGTTGATTGACTGGGTGGGTAATGGTGCCACTGACAGACATGGTAAGGACAGATTTAGGAGAGTGAGAAAGAGAAACTGATAAATTTCAAACTTTCTGTTCTCAAAACCTAACCTCACTTTTAACAGCTCAGAGCTGACAGTCTCATCTCCTGCTTTCCTGAGCAGATAAAGGTCATCCCACTGGACCTCTCTAATTTACTTTCCTTACACCTGAAAAACTTCTCTGTACATTAACCGTCCTTCCTGGAACAGAGAAATAGGTGACTCTCCTCTTCAAGGTTAACTTTCACCTCTGCCTTTGATATCATCTCATCAAGTCCTGGACCATAGTGCATCAATTACCCTCCATCTCTCCCTCTACTGATTACTACCCTTCTGCTTACATAACTCCCCTATTCTGAGAAAAATCTTCCCTTGATTCTACTACCCCTCCAAGCTGCTGCTCTATCCACCCTTTCACTGCCAAACTTTGTGAAAAAGCAGCTGAGGACTGCTCTTGGTTTCTCATTGTCTCTCCAGACCCAAACTATGGCTTCTTCTCTCATCCAGCCCAACCTCTACAGATTAATTTTTTCTAATGCACAGGTGTGCTAATGTTATTCCATTACTCAACAACCCTTAAAAGTCTCCCAGTTGCCTATCAAATAACATCCAATCATCTTCACGTGGAACTAAAGGCTCTTAGCAACCTGGCAGCTCCTGCTATTTCAAAGTTTATCTCATTCTGTTATCCTTTGAATTCCCCATGCTGTAGTGGGACTTGGCTAGTCTTAATTCCCTTTTCTTGCCCCATGCTGTCCTGCCTCTATGTTTTTGCTCGTATTATTTATATTACTTCTTTACCTGTTGAAAACCAGTAAGTTCTTCATGACCCAGCTCAATCTGACCTCTTCCATGATACCCTCCATGAGCATGCCCTTTGTAATCAAGCTAGAAAGAATCTCCCTATCTTCTGAATTCATGTAGTTCTTTGTCACCTCCATTATGTGCTAATCATCTTCTATTTTGTCTGACAGTTATGTACATGTTTATGTAACCTCCCTTTATATTCTACATTCCATCTTCTAGCTGTTCTCCAAGCCCAATATTCTATATCCCATCTTTGTGCATTCATATGTGACACCCCTTCGGCATAATTCTCCCCAATTTGCATTCATAATTCTGGGTTGGGTGCTCAGAAGATGACTGCTACCTCAGGTTCTAGGGGTACCCTGGTAAGTGACTAATTCAGATACTATTGCTCTTCAGCTCCCCCCCAACAATGTGCTTCCTATTACCAATGAGCCAGCATTCTCAGTTAACATTTAGCAAAGAAATTACTAAGAACAGTTGAACAATAAAAACACGCTCCCCCCACTTAGTACATGTTCTCTCACAAATGTACAGTGTGTTCATGAAGAATGAATTCAGACTTAGAGTACAATAGAAGGGGGCCACACACGTAAGATTTATATGTGACAAAGGGTAATTCACAACTCATACTGGGAGTCATTTTCTTCTTTGTAGAATCTTTTTGCATCTGCCCTTTGATGGAGCTCTCTTCTGGGCAGGCTGTTCATCTGGAAGGAAGGAAGGGAGGGAGGGAGGAAAAAGGGAGGGAGAAAAGGGGGAGGGAGGGAAAAAAGGAAGAAAGGATGGAGGGAGGGAGGGAGAGAAGGAAGAAAAAGATAAAAGGAAGGGAGGGAGGAAGAGAAAGGAGTAAGGAAAAAGGGAGGAGAGAATAGAAAGAAGGGAGGAAAGAAGGAGGGAGGAAAAAGAGAGGGAGGAAAGGGGGAGGAAGTGACAGAAGGAAGAAAGGACAGAGGGAGGGAGGGAGGAAAGGAGGTGGGGGGAAAGAGGGAAGAAAAGGAAAAAAGGAAGGGGGAGAGAAAGGAGGGAAGGAAAAGAGAAGGGAAGAGAGAAGAGAAGGAAGGAAGGAAGGAAAGGAGAGAAGGGAGGAAGGAACTCTTCCATACCTGGAACCTTAGACTCTTCTCTCTCCTTTACTTTACATATCCAATCTGTTCCCAATTCTTCTTGATTTTTCCTCAGAAATATCTCTTGTATCTGCTCCTCCTCTTTATTTTCACTGCCATTGTTCCAGCATAGCCTCTCATCACTATATGCCTGGACTATTGTTAATAACCCCCGATAAGTCTTTCAGCATCCACTGCCTCCCTCTTCCAATGCAGCTCTCCTGCTTCTGCCAGATTAATCTTCCATAGGCAAAAAACTAGCTACTTCACTCATCAAATAAGATATTTGTAAAACACCTAGCACCGTGCCTATTACATAGCAGGTACTTAATAAATGCTTATTCCCCTCCCTTATATGTAAAAATCTCCAGAGGCATAAATATGGTGAATTAAAGGAAACATGGGAATCCTTGAATGAACTAATGCAGAGTGAAGAAAGCAGAACCAGAAGAACAATATATCAATAACTAATAATAATATAATACCGGCACTGAGTGGCACATGCTCTGTCGTTGTTGTATCAACTGGATTTTACTGAAATCCTCCCTCTTCCCCTTTATAATGGAGTGTACTACAATGAGAGAAGTAAGACTTTTAAGAAGGATATCAAAATCTCACTGAAGAACAAATATTTTTTATTCTATTGTGTTGATAAAATCACAAGCCCAGACCAAAAATAAAGTCCCATAATGTATATATCTGTATGTAACCGTGTCCCAAAGTTCATTGGTATAAGACTATCTCCTTATTGGTGATGAAGGCCCTGTCCTATGTGAGGGGTGGGATAGAACTGGGGACAGATGAGAGCACCAGCTTTTACCAGTCCCCTTTTGGGACCTTTCAAGCACCAATCCCCTTTGGAACTCATTAAGCTTCAAGTCAAGTTGTTTCAGGCACTTCTGACTTCTGACTTCCAGAAAGAAGACGGAAGAAGCCTATCCCACTTTATTGAAGGCAAAGATTCTGGGAAGAAGGGGAGGAGCTGGTGGTCTCTATTGTGTCCTTATTCCCAGTTTACTCCACTAGACCTTGTGGGGAGTTTCCCCTTGAGTAAGATCTAGGACATTCTCTCTTGGTTGAGCTGTGTTATCTCACTCCCAGTTGGAGAGCTCCTTCATTCTGTATTCTTTCGTATAGTGTCCTCTATGTATATCTTCTCTGATTTCTGTTTTGCTATTGATTTGGTTAAATGGGCTTTCTTCACTATTTGCTATGTGTATTCATTGTGGAACTGGTATTTTGTGGGAAAGAAGCCAAGTCTTAGATATAGAGCTTGGGACCTTCCTTCCCCCAGAAGTGACAAAGCAATCAGAAATTAACTCGAATTCAATCATATCTTCTAGGCAAATAATATTTAAGGGAACTTAGAGATAAACTTCTAGCCCAGAACTCCCTCTTTCTGAAGATAGCAGAGTAGCCTCCTGCTTCCCCTCCAGACAGGAATGAAAATTTCCCTTGGAGAAGGGTGGAGGAAGAAAAGGCTAAAGATGTCTATTCTGCCTTCCCTGGAGTCACACACAATGACCAGCCTCCCCAGAGGTGGAACTCTACATATATGGGCCCCACTCTTATTACATGTATATCTACCTTAGTAGATATACATTAGTCTTATCTCTCAGAGTCCAAACTCCATGAGGAGAAGGACTATGTCTTATCTAAACTTTATATTCTCTTGGGCATCTGTCTAGCTCTTAGATGTGTATTGGATTTAAAGATTAGGCCTCAAAATTCTTGAAGGTAACAGGGTGTTTTTTTTTCCATTGTAAAGTGTTTTGCTTTATATTGGACTATCTTAAATCATTTGTGAGAATCTCTTATAAGAAACATTCCCTCATTTATCATCCTTTTCAGCAGTGTTTGAAGTACTTCATGAAGTCCAAACATTTTGAAGTTAATGGACTTATCCAAAGAAAAAATTGGTTTTCTCTGGAACAGGGAAAGTTTTGGTTCCTGACGTTTTTCTCTTTTCTTGTCTTAAACCCCTCCAACGTCCATTTCAATCAACCCATACTCTGGGCCCCTTTCCTCCCTCTCTCTTCCCCTCTTCACCACATTCTCCCATAAGCAGAAGTGATAGGAGAGTCACTCTTGTTTATTAACGCTTAAACAATGGCACGTTGAGGAAGCTTGGGCTCCTTCCTCCCTAGTAGGCACTCCATAAATCCAGAGCTGTCTGCTGCGAGCTGCTTAGAGAGAAGGCACTGATAAATGGAGACATTTTTTGCCTGACATATCTGCAGTGTTGATATCAGGAGTTCTGAAAGGAAAATGACTGGGTGCACGGAAGGTAATGACATCGGTGAAGACATGAGTGAAATGTTCCAATGAGCAAGCTCCTTTTAGAAACATATATTCTTAAGCAGTGCCTGTCATAGGAAGGACCCTAAGTTTGGAATGAGAAGAAAGTAACTTGAATCCTAAATCTGCCACTAGCTAACAAGTACAGACATTTATAAAGTTCCTTCTCTGTGACAGATAGCAATGACCATTTGGTGCAGCCCAGAGAGAGCTAGTCTCAAAGTCAGGAAGATCTGGTTTTAAATCCAGTCTTTGACAAAAAAATAGTTGTGTGACCCTGGGTAAGTCGTTTAATCTCAGTGCCCAAGGAAACTTTCTGGGTTTAAAATGTTGCAGAGCAGGCACCTATCTGTAATAGCAGAGGGAATGTCCTAATTCATCCTTACCATTAATAATAAAAACTATAGGTCTGGTAGAAATAGAAATATGTACACATTATACATATATATGTATAATATATATATACACACATAGATACAACATACAGTTCCACACACACATATATACTTACACACATATAAAGTGTTCCAAAAGTCTTAATGAACTTTTAAACTATTAAAGATATAGACACACACACATACATGTATATATGTGTATATGTATATGTTTATATATCTCTATATAGAGATATATCTGTGATGGAATACTATTGTGCTATAATAAATGAAAAAGGGAATAAGGGAAAAACCTGGAAGACTTATATGAGTGAAATGAGCAGAACCAGGGTAAAGATGCACATAGTAACAGCAATATTGTAACAATAATCAACTGTGAAAGACTTGGCTACTCAAATCAATACAATGATCCAAGGCAACTCCAAAGAACTCTGGATGCAAAACATTATCCATCTCCAGAGAGAGAACTGATGAGCTCGGAATGCAGATCAAAACAAAGTATTTTTCTCTTCCTTCATTTTTCTTGCCTTTTTATTTTTGGAGGTAGGGGCAATAGGGTTAATATAGAAAAGACAAAGATGAAATAGTCCTTCCCTCAAGAATGTTATATTCTACTGAGGAGACAGGTGGTTCACTAGGGAAAGTAAAGGATTTGGAACAATGAAGACCTGAGTTCAAATCCTGCCACAGACACTTAGCTGTGTGACACTGGGCAAGTTATTTAACTCCTGTTTTCTATCTGTAAAATGGGGATAATAACAGCAGGTTGTTGTGAGGATGAAATGAGGTAACATATTTAAAACCCTTTTCAAACTTAAAGTGCTCTATAAATGTTAGCTACTATTATTATTATTCTTGGGGAAAATAACATGTATGTAGGTGGTTATTCATTCGTTTCACTCATGTCTGACTCTTTGTGATTCCATTTGGAGTTTTCTTGGCAAAGATACTGGAGGGGTTTGACATTTCCTTATCTGGCTCATTTAAAGGTGAGGAAACTGCAGCAAATAGAATAAAATGACTTGCCCAAGATCACAGAGCGAGTAAGTGTCTGAGGTTGGATTTGAACTCAGATCTTCCTGATTCCAAACTTGGCATTCTAAACCCTGTACTACCTAACTGCCCTGTACTCAGATAAGGAAGCACAGATAAATATAATCATTTTAGGAAAGGGGAAGGGCGGGATTGGGGGGAAGGAATTAGAAACTAACAACTAGAGGAATCAGGAAAAGCCTCTAGTGGGAGGGGGCACTTGAACTGAGTCTTAAAAGAAGTTAGGGGCTCCAAAAGACACAGGGTGAAATGTTATGGAATTCTGGGTACAGAGATCATCAGACAGGCTCATTTGGCTGGAATGTAATGAATGTGAGGGGAAGTAATGTGAAACCCACCTGAAAAGACAGGTGAAGGAACATTGGAGATGAATGTGGCACAGTCCCTGTCCTCAAGTAGTTTACACTTTACTAGAGAGGGGATGCAACATTTATACAGAGAAAAACAAAATAATATATAATGGGCATTTAGTAGTATATAATAATATACTTTTAAGATAATAGTATAAATGATATTCAATGGGCAAATTATAATAGGCACATAGTTTTCAGATTTGCCAAGTTCATTGTAAATATTTATATTATTAATATCATTATTAATGTTATTTATCTTCTCAACAATTTTGTAAGGGAGGGCCTCCATGGGTTATTATCCCCATTTGACACATTGAGAAAATGAGGTTCAGAGAGAGGAAGTGATTTGTTCAGGCTCACACAGTAAGAGTCACAGAAGGGGTTTGAAACTGTCTTCCTGTCTCTAAATTCAGCTGTCTATACACATACGTGCTGAAACGTCCTGAGAGTTACAGATATAAGAATTCTGGGAAAACTTGAAATGATAGAGACTGCTTTCAGCTGGACATTGGAGAGATCCAGGAGGATTTCAAGTGGAAGGTAGCATCTGAGCTGAATCTTGAATAGAAGAGAATTGTGGAAGGTCTCAGAGATGAGGAAGGGTGGGGGCAACAGCTGGTGGCCCAATTTGACTGAAATATTGAGGGTGTCAAAGGGAATAATGAGGAACATAGATAGGAAAGGTAGGTAAAAGCCAGACTCTGGAAGGCCTTAAATGACTGACCAAGCAGCAAAGTGCCATTGAAGGGTTTTAGGAGAGGAATGACATTATCAGATGTACCTTGGTAGGAGGAAGAGGAAGAAGGAGGAGGAGGAAAAAGAGAAAGAAAGAGGAGGAGAAAGAGAAAGAAAGAGGAGGAGGAGAAGGAGGAAGAAGAAGAGGAGGAGAAGGAGAGGAACAAGGAGGAGGAGGAGGAGGAGGAGGAGGAAGAAGAAGAAGAAGAAGAAGAAGAAGAAGAAGAAGAAGAAGAAGAAGAAGAAGTTTATGCTTTATAGTTTAGAAACATTTTATATACACGATCTAACTGGACCCTCATAGCAACTCTGTTAGATATTTCTTGTAAATATCCCCACTTTACAGAAGGGAAGATAAAAATTCAGATTGGGGGATTTCTCATGGTCACACACTTCACCTACTCTAAATCCAGCTGTAGATCAGAGAGGGGAGAAACTGGAGTCAGGGAAAATAGAGGCTCATTCCAGTAGTCCAGATGATAGGAGAAGGAAGGAGGAGGAGGAGAAGGAGGAAGGCAGGCAGGAAGGAAGGAAGGAAGGAAGGAAGGAAGGAAGGAAGAAAAAAGAAACATCTCTGATGCCCAGGATTTTATATTAGCAGGGATTGAAGACAGAAGACAATGAGTACAGGGGTAGGGAGCAGGATCTTGTAGAACCTGCTAACTGTAAGGAACAAACTAAAGGGAGAAAAGTGATGGCAGAAAAAAGGTGGTGGGCTCAGAGAATAGAGAGAGATTTAGTGAACTCAAACAATAAACTCTATATAAATAAGATATTCCCTGCCCACAAGGAGACCACTATCTACTAAAGAAGATAACATGTATATACATATACATGTACATATATAATACACACACGTATATACATACATACATATTTGATCCAGATTCATAATTTCCTTGGTATAGGGAATTTTCTGGTATGGAAACTCCCTTCACTTATGAAGATCAACAACTTATAACCTTTAGAGAATTGCCTGGGCCACCTAGAGCTTCAATGCCTTGTCCACTCTCACAAAGAGTTAAGGCTGAACCAATGTCTTCTTGATGCCAAGATCAGCCCTCTGCCCACTAGGCCTGGATGCCTCAGTAATTATATTGCAAATACAAAAAGAGAACATGCCTTTCTTCTCATCCAAGCACTCATCCATGCCATATCCATAAAGCAGAAAGTACTACCACCACTGGGAAGGGGGAAGGAGTCTTTTAGGTCTGTGTAGAACAAGGACTGTGGTTTTGGTTTTTTTGGGGTGTGTGTGTAGGGGAGGGTGTCTTTCTTTGTACCCACAGTATTTAATATGATGCTTGGCACATGGTGGGTACTTAATAAATGTTTGTTGACTTATAGACTTCTGTGTTCTCTTACATGGGGATTGGAGAGTCAATTTCCAGTCAGGATGGGGTATTGGCTGGGTTGTGGGTAGCCTGAGGGGGGAGAGAGGGAAGGAAAGCTCCCCAACTCCTCCTGGGCACATGCTTTCCCCAAAGGCAGGGACTATTTTGATTTTATTTTTGTGTCTCTAGCACCTAACACAGTGCTTGGCATATAATGGGAGCTTAATAAATGATTATTGATTGTTTGAATGAACAAATAAATGGTCAAAAGCACCAGAATAGAGCAGGGTGAGCAGCCTGCCTACTTAGCCATCCTTGTTAATGTTATAATTCACAGATGACATTTAGTCACCGCCTAGCTATTTGAAGTGTCATGGGAGGCATTAAATACCTTCTTCTTCCCCAATGGAACCCCTGGCATAACAAAAGAGATTTACCTCAACAAATCACACTGACAGGATTGAGGCAGCTTTCTATCATGAATAAAGTGGGCTCCCTTTGGTTTACAATGGATTCCTTCCTTGGAAATGGGGAACCACAGATTACCTTCAGGTCTGGCAGGGCTTGGAGTATAGAAGACATGGGACTTCTTCCCTCCAATTTTCAAAGATGCCTAAATGAGTTGTCATAAGTCCTCATATGTAATATAACTTGAGTAAAAGTAGTAGTTCATCATGAAGACACCAGTCTCCAAAGAGTCAGAAATGACTGAACAATGACTGCCCATAGAGGATAAAATGGAGATAATCTGAGGCAAGGCATTAAGAGAACAGAAAAAATTTCATGTAATAGATGGGATTTTAGCTGGGACTTGAAGGAAGCCAGGAGTCAGAGAAGAGGAGGAAAACAATTCCAGGCATGAGGAATAACCACTAGAAATGTCCAGAGTTGGGAGATGGAGCATTGTACTAAATGAGGAACAGCAAGGATGCTAACGTCACATGAAGAGTCATAGAGAGGGGCGGCTAGGTGTCGAAGTGAATAGAGCGCCGGCCCTGGCGTCAGAAGGACCTAAGTTCGGAGCCGGCCTCCAACACTTAATCCGCACAAACAAAAACCTAGCCCTGTAACCTTGGGCAAGTAACTTAACCCCAATTGCCCTAAAGGGGCGGCTAGGTGGCGCAGTGAGTAAGAGCGCCGGCCTCGGAGTTTGGATGACCCGAGATCAGATCCAGCCTCAGAAAATGAGCACCCACGCATAAATCAAATGACTAGCCGTGTAACCTTGAGCAAGTTACTTAACCCCAATTGCTTTAAAAAAAAAAAAAGAGTCATAGAGAGGGGAGAAGCATGTAAGGAAACTGTCAAGGTAGGAAGGCTCGGGTGATGAAGGTCTTTAAAAGCTAAACAGAATTTTATATTTGAGTTTGGAGGGAATAGGGATTCATGGGAGTTTATTGCACAGCAGAGAGTGACATGATGAGACCTGAGCTTTAGGAAGGTCATTTTGATAGCTGGGTAGAGGAATTGATTTGAGAGAGAAGAGACTTGAGACAGGGAGATCAACAATCATGTTTTTGCAATGGTCCAGTGAGAAAGTGATGAGGCTAGGGGTACTAGGGCTGGTGTCAGTGCCAGAGGAGAGAAGTAGAGGAGAGATGTTATGAAGGTAGAATTGATAAGGCTTGGCAACTGATTGGATATAGAAGGTGAGAAGGAAGATTGAGGTCTGACTGTGTGACCCTGGACATGTCACTTAATCTCTTAGGGCTCTAGCAACTCTCTTGGACTATATGCTGTAGAGAAAATGTTGACATGCATTGGTAGAAGGAATTTACATATCTGAGAGCTTCCTACCCCAATGCTATAACAGTCCTGTCCCTATCCCTTTCTCTACATCTCTCACATCCAATTCTTTCTCTTCCCATTGATGCCACCAGTGGCACCTAATGCCAAAAGGTACAAAGATTTGGGAACTGCTGGCTGCTCCCATTCTTGTGGCTTCCTCTTGCCCTTGACAGTGTTAAGTGACTTGTTCAGGGTCACACAGCTAGGTCAGGTTTGAATTCAGGAAGATCAGTCTTCCTGACTCCTGGTTCAGCACTCTATCCACTGTGCTACCTAGCTGCCCCATTCTAATTTTGGATTGCTCTGATTATTAGGAAGGTTCCCCCCCCCCCCAACATCAGGCCCGATTTGTTTCTAAATCAGAAGATTTAGTGGCTTGAATAGACCTTAGAGATCATTTCATTCAACTCAAACATTTTATAGACAAGGAGCTGAGTCTCTATGACTTGAGTTAAATGACTTGAAACCTTTGAACCTTTTACTACTGAGAACAGCCAGGTATTCAGAACTTTCCATTCTGCTGGACACTAATTGTGGGTCAGGGGTTCATTTGCCTTCTGCAAAGGCAACATCCTGTGAGCTCAAATCTGACTTTTACAGTATGCTAAGGAAGCAACAGACCATTTGATATAGGGATTGCCATATTTCACTACACATGTAAATTCACAAAAACAGAGCAGAGAGAGACCCCAGAGGCTCTGGAGTCCAACAGAAATCTGAACAAGAACATGCCTCCAGCATGGTCCCTGGCACATAGTAGGCACTTAATAAATATTGATTGATTGAGACTTGAGAAGTGGTCATCCATCTTTTTTTTTTAAGACCTCTAGTGAAGAGAATGTCATTAGCAACTGTTGTTTTGTTTTGTCATTTTCCAGTTTTGTCTGATTCTTTGTGACCCTATATGGGGTTTTCTTGGCAAAGATACTGGAATGGTTTGCCATTTCCCTCTGGGGAAACTCTGTGATCCTGCCAATTAGAAGAATAATAATAACCATCATTTATTTAACAATTTAATGTTTGTAAAGTACTTTACAGATATCTCATTTTATCCCACTTGAGAAGTAGGTGACATTATTATCCCCATTTTACAGATAAGGAAACTGAGGGAGACAGAGGTTAAATGACCTGTCCAGAGTCACGCAGCTAGCAAGTGTCTGAGGGGAGAGTTAAACTCAGAGCTACGCAAAAGGGAGATTGACTACCTACATCTCTTGATGACTTCCCCTTCACCAAAAGTTTTCAAAAAAAGGGTGGATGACCACTTATCAAGTATCAGTCAATAAACAGGGGAAGCCACAGGACATTCTATCTAGGCTACTCGAGACAAACGCAATTCCTCCAGCTTGTTTGGGCTGAGGACTGGTTGTTTGAATCTATCCCTGACTGAGGGTATTGGCACTCACAGCTAAACGGCCAGGGTGAAACCTGGGGCGGGGGCTAGCTACAATACCAGGGCTTGAACTGATCATGGACTGGGCGGGCCGGGACTGAGTGTACCAGAGAAGAAGAGCTGCCAGCCTCGGGAAGACCGCCCCAGTCACTTTTCCAAAGTCCCAAGCGCTTTAGCAAAACTTCACTTCTTGAGAAAATTTGGGAAGCTGCCTGGACAGCCGTCCCGCCCAGCTCTGCCTCTGTTCACCCCTTTCCTTCCTTCCCCTCTGTCCTCTTCTAAGCAGGACAGTTCCCCGGCTGGGTTTCACCACCGGCAGAGGTACGGGGAGTTGTGTGGAGAGCAGGTGAAAGCACCTTTCTGGCTTTCTTCTTCGCGGGAGGGGCCTTCACGTGACACCTGCTGGGTTAGACGCCTGCCTAAGTCCGGGTGCGCCTTCCTCTTCCTGCAGCTCCTCCTCCTCCTCCACCTCCACCACCCCATGTCTCAGCACTGCCGCCCGCTGCCCTGTGGGCCAGACGTGATGGACTTGCCCGTGAGATTCCCCCCTAAAAGTAACTCCTGGGGACCCAGCAACAGGTCAGTGGCGCGCAGCGGAGCCCCGGGCTTGGGGGTACTGGAGGACAGGACGGGGGGCGGGGGGAGACAGGGTGGCCCTTCTGCCCCAGCACCCCTCAGACTTAGTGAGGATGGGAGTTACTTGTGCGAGCTCAGCAGCGCACGCTAGAAAGCACCCCCTTCTTCCCCCGCCCTTGTCCCCCAGACCTCAGATGGAGAATGATCTCTTGGCCCTTGAACTTCTCGCCTGGTTTCTCCCACCTGGTTTCTCCATCTCCTTTCATACACCTGCCCCTTACCCTTTCTCCCCCACCCCCGCCTCAGTTTCCTCAGTCTTGCGGAGGATTCCCTGCTTTCCCTTTCCACTACTTCCCCGGTCTTCTGCCCCTAGAGCTAGATCTCGAACCCTGGAGGGTCTGTCACATGGGTGGAGAAACTTTCAAACTCCCCCAAGTTCACTGCCAGCCCGGGGTCCGCGCCCTAGGGCGTCCCACTGCCGCAGCTGATGCCAGAGTGGTGAGGTGATAATTTACAGCCGAGGGCGGAAACCAGTATTTACGCTGCCTGCTCCTGCGGGTAGGGGCACAGAGAAGCCTTTGAGACCGGGGCTCAGTCCGGATACTCGGGCTGCCAGGCTCCCCGGCTCTGGGCTGCCCCTCACAGTGCTCAGTTCCACTCTTGGGTCTTCAGACCTTCGATGGCCTCACTACGAGGGGTCAACCCTGGGGTTAGGCTAGGATGTAAGCCAAGAAGGATGGGTTCCTCCCTCTTGCGTGCTTCACCCTTTGATAGCTTGTGAGCAAATCGTGTGTATGTGGCATCCATGTCCATCCGCCCCTCCATCCATCCTTCCGTCCTAAGTAAACTTCTTTTCTGAAGTTGAGAGGGTTGGAAAGTTTTGAAAGCCAAGGGAATGAACTCTGGAAGCCTTATCTTATTGTTCAGGCAAGGGACACAGATCAAGTTTTTCCCGTGTGGCCATCAGGTGAGGCTCCTTTCCTGTGCTCCTCTGGCAGGCCTCTGTCCTGGTTTTGTTTATTTGTTTTTTTAAAAATTCATCTAGTCGATGACGCCAACCTTCCAGAAGTTCCTCTTCACTTAATGTATCATACTGGATCAGACAACCAAATCCTAGCTTTCCCCAATGGAACAAACCCTCCTTTCACTTAGGTTGGCGGGTTTTAATTTGGTTAACCCCAATTCCCTCTGTGCACCTCCAGATTGGATCTGCCCAAACCCCTTTTCCTCCTGTTCTTTATGACTGAGTACATAATTCAGACCTATAAAAGGATTCCTTTGGCAGCTCAGCCTGACAGAAGGTAGTGTATGTAAACATGCATATGTTCTCTCCCTCCTTCCTCCAAAGCAAATACAGGGCTCAGTTGTTAGACTTACTTTAAATAATATTTGGAGACTTTCCTGTTTCCCCCCAGAACAGACTTGCAATATTACAGATGTATTTAAGGCCCACCAGTGAGGGAAGAAGTGCCAGGGAGAGAGAAATAAACATTTCATATTCCCTAAAAACTAGTGCCTTCCTTCTGCTGCTCTTTGCAAGTTGTTTGCAAGCTATTAGACTATGAGCTAATTGAGAGTAATGGCTGTGTTGTATGCCCAATGCTAAGGCACTAATGAGGTCTTAATAAATGATTGTTGACTTGTTAGATTTGAAGTAAACTATAAGCCCATCTATTGTACAACCTGGTACATAATAGTTGCTTAATAAATGCTGCCCGAATAGAATTGTTTGTATCCATTTTTGCCTTACAACTGTGGATTGCTTGAAGGCAGGAACTGTCCCTGTATCCCCTAGCACAACCCTTGCCCAGAGACCATGCTTCAGAAATTCTGGTAGATTGAGATGGGCTAAAAATACCTATGCTCATTGAAGATGAAGTTAATTTAATGGAATCCTAAGAAGGTTAGCTCCATGCATTACTCACAGGGCCTCAAGGCCACATGTGACCTTTCTAGGTTGTTGGGTATGGGTCTTTTGACTGAGTCCAAGTTTTGCAGAACAAATCCTTTTATCAGGGGGATTTTTCTGTGAAGTTTGGATTTAGTCAAAGGGCTGCACTTGAGGACCTAGAGGGCCTTTGAGGCTACAGATTCCCCATCCCTGCTAGCATCTTTCTCTCAGCCCAAATAATTATCTCAATACGAAGGGAGGTGTTTTTTCCTTTTTTAAAAAGAAGAAATGCAGAGAAGTAATTTAAGTAACCCCTTCCTTTCTATCAAGGTGGATTTGAGCATAAATGACTTTGAGTGGGAAGCCTTTGCCAGATCTGGCACCCAATGGGGGACTTGACCTGCCCATTTACTTCTGAAGCACTCTGGCCACCCTGAGGATGTTCTGACCAAATGGCTTAAATTCTGGAAAGTCAGGTTTCTTCATTATGCTCCTTGAGAAGGACTACTTTTTGCCTTTGTTGTTTCCCTTACTCTTAGCATGGGGTCTGACACTTTGTAGGCTCTTAAGAAATGCTTTTTAGTTGACAGACTTAGTCACAGGACCAGAATTTCAATTTAGATTCTGCCCTTTAGAACAGTGAGATCCTGGGTGAGTCACTTAATCTCTTGACCTCAGTTCCTCTTTTGTAAAATTGGGGGAGACAGGGTGGACTATTTACCTTTGATGGTCCTTTCCCTTCTAGACCTAGCCTAGCTGCTCTCAATCTCAAGGCAATGACCTTATTGGACCCTGGAAGGTTGGTGGGGGAGGGAAGAGGGCCTATGAGGCCGGCCATTACTTCTCTGTGATTTTTGCAGCTTTTTTTTCAGCTCTTTTTAATTAAAAAGCACACAAAAACTATCCCTGCTTCGAAAACCTATTGTAATGAACCTTCAAAAGCCACACCCTTTTCTTTTGACATAAACCAGGTCATTCAACCCGAACTCCTTCCAGAATTGGCTTGTGTTTTCAGGCTCTCCAGACCTTTGCCAATGACCTAGCTCTAGCTATGGGTTTTTCTTCCCAGTCCACTATCTGAAATCAGGCAAGTACTTCATTCTGCTTTGCCTGGGCGTCCTCAGCCTTCCCTGCCCCCAGCTTCCTCCTCCTTGCTTGAGAACCACAGTGTGTGTAACAACTTTAAACTGTAATATAAAATTTAACATGTTAGCAGTGGGAAAAGATAAAGACCAGGCCAAAAAAAAGATACCAATTTTTTAAAAAGGGCACAGTCATAAACTAATCTATTTGGCCGGTAAAAATTAAGCTGAGGATGAAGAGAGAAAGGTGGAGGCCTGTTTCTTCTTTTCTGGGATGAACACCAAAGTAAGGGTAGCTTTCCTTAGCTTAGTCTCATCTCTTCCAGATAGAGAAGAGTTTTTGAAGCCACATATTTAGGCCCTGAGACCTAGGCCGACTCCCCTCATTTTACTGATGAAGAAACAGGGAGTTTAACACCTTCGTCACATGGGCAGTGATTATTCGAATACAGGTCCAGTACATTCCCACTGTAGCTCTGTATCTGCCACAGTCGAGGAACATTTAAGCACCTTCTATGCCTTAGGTACTGTGCTAAGCACTGGGAATGCTAAGAAAAAAAGATCCCTGCCCTCCAGGAACTTACATTCTAATGTGGAGCTAGCAAGCCAACCCCTAAATACAAACAAGCTAGGTACAGAATAAACTGGAGATAATCCACCTGGGGAAGGGGACACTAGGTGGTTCAAGTGGATAGAGTGCTGGACCAGGAGTCAGGATAACTGGAGTTCAAATCTAGCCCCAGACATTACTAACTGTGTGACCCTGGAAAAGTCACCTAACTCCGTCAGCCTCAGTTTCCTGATTTGTAAAATGAGCTAGAGTAGAAAATGGCAAGTATTTCTGCCAAGAAAAGTTGGCCATGACCTAAACAACAAACCCAGGGATGGTATGAGAATTAAGATGGGAATGAAAGTGGGGTTTTAGCTGGGACTTGAGGCAAGTGCCACTGTACCCTCTCATTCTTATCTAGGTTAGGCTTCTTCTCTTTCATCCTGCTGCTGCCCTCCTCCCCTCCCACCCCTTTCTGCTCTGAGTCTGGGGAGATATTTTGTAGTCCATCAATTCTGATTCCTTCATAGTTCTGTTTTGCTGTCCTGCAAGGGGATGTTTTTTCTGCTTTCCCCATTTTTGTCACCACTGCTAGACCCTCAGCATAGTTCCTGGCACCCTATTAAATGCTTATATAGTAAGCACTTAATAAATGCTTGTTGACCGGCTTACTTTTTGTTGTTGTTCCTTCATTCAGTCTCATCTGACTTTTCCTAACCCCATTTGGGGTTTTCTTGAAGGCAAAGATTTTGCCAAAGATTTTCTTTGCCAAGAAAACCTCAAATGGGGTCACAAACAGTCTGACCTGACTGGGAAAAAAAAAAGACTGAGCAACAACATGTACAAACAAAATACATACAGGAAAAAAATGATTTGATCCTGTTCAGTTATGATTCCTCTAATGTTTTGGGCTCCTTAAGTATTCCTTCATAAAGATGCAGACTCTTGAGGCCTAGAGAAAACCTATGGGACTGTTCCTAGAGGGTCACCAACTTAATAGAATCTATACATGGAATTAATACAGAAACATTGCCAAGTACTTTCAAGAAAGGGTTAATTATGATTCTTCATTTCTTCTTGGGACTCATTAGTATAGATGACTTTCCCATTAAGGATTTCTGTAGGGACTCATTGAAAACATTTCTCGGTAGTTGGTGAAAAGTTTAAGGGCCAAGCCCTTCTTGGGCCGAGGTAGGGAACTAGGCCAAAACTTGTCAGTTTAGGTATTTGGGGGTTTCTTGGTTAAAGAGGAGGGCTCATTCTGAAAGAAGGGAGAGGGATGGTATTTCCAGAAATTATTGCAAAATCAAAACAAAAGATATCAAAAGAACTTATTTAAAAAAAAAGTTTGGGGGAAGGGAACATTAAAGAAAACCCCCAGCCAGTAAGACAGCTGCCTATTCCAGTCTTGCTTGAGAATGGAGTTTCCCTCCTCGGCTTAGTCCATCCTTCCCCTATTGGCTGGACAGTTCCCTTAGGAGGATTCTCGTGTGTGACATGACCTTTAATACCCCATAGCTGGAGTTCTGCTTTCTGGGCACAGTGAGTGGGTAGTCAGAGAAGATCTTAACAAGAATTCTTTTTTAGGGAAATTCCTGTTCTTTTAGTCATTTCTTCATTAAAAAAAAAAAACAACAAACATTATTTGGAAAGGGGGGACTAAAGATTCTTAGAGAGCTAAAGATTATCTCACTTGATCATCACCAAAACCTTTTGAAGTCGGTGCTGTTATTATACAGTGGAGGCAAACTGAGATTAAAAGTGACTTGTCTAGGGTTATACTGCTAAGAAGTGTCCTAAGGCAGGATTTGACCTCTGACCTTTCTGACTCCAACCCAGTACTCTCTCCTATCTACCACCCAGCTGCTGATAAGACAGGGAAGAGCCTTCCCTTGATTATCTCACATGCACATATCTAGTATATTCAGTTGTTTTTGGTTTTAAATAGGTAAATAGGGCAAGTTGCCCCCCCCCCCCCATTAGAATGTGTGTTCTTTGAGGTCAGGGACACTGTTTTTGCCTTCCTCAGTATCTCCTGCACTTAAAAAATGTTTGTTGACCAACAAACTTATTTTAATGACAATCAAACAAATATGTATGGTCTGGTACTAAGGTGGTCTAAACAGTTTAGAAATTTGATCCTTAGAATTTTTTAACCATAATTGAAAAATTAAAATTAAAAAATAAGTTTTTGGGGAGGGATAGCCCTTGAAAGAGAGGCATTATGGTATAGAGGCTAGAGAGCTGGCATTGGAGCCAGGAAGGCTTGGGTTTGAGTTTTACTATTAACACACACTGGCTGTCACTCAACCCTTCAATTCTCCAGAAAATTCCGTAAGCTACAAGCTGCTATGGAAGAACTGTAGAGATAAAATTTCCTCATTATGAAATCAAGGTCTAGTCTGGGGCAAACAAAAACAAAAAACAACCCTTCCAAACCAGAAGACTCCAAATAAAAGCCATAGGGTCATGAGACACACAGCCAGCACTCCCTGAGCATCCTGGGATGTCCCAGAGCACTTATGGTCATGGAGAGGAGCAGATATCCCTTAGCCTGGAGAAGAGATGCCTGGGTGGGCCAAGATAGCTGTCTCCAGGGATTTGGAGGCCTAGCAATGTGGAAGGGGGTGGGAGAAGTAGCAAAGAAGCAAATTCAAACTTGATTTGGTGTCAGGAAAGAAATTTCCTAAGAATTAGGGCTGTCCTGAAGGAGGGTGCTGTCTCTGGAACTTCTGGGTCCCCCCTCACTGAGGGTCTTCAAGCCAAGGCCATTTAGGGATGGTATAGAGGAGCTACTTATACAGTATGGGCTAGACAAGATGGCTTGCCTCAAGGCTTCTGTGTTCAGTACCACTCTTTGAATTTCCCAGAGCATCAGTGTGGTTCCTTCAAATTTGGTATTAATTAAGAGAAAGCTTACATGTTTAGATTGGTGTCTAATGCTATTTCTGTGCAGAATCTGTAGCTCTAAGGTCTCAACTGTTGATGTATATTAGATTATGTCCTTGAGGTGAAGGTTTCAATTGTTTCTTAAAAAAAAAAAGGTGGATAGGTGGGGAGGGAGAGGTAAAGACCTTTAAAAGCTTTTTCTGTAGAACTCTTAACCTTTGATGTTAAGAATACAATTATCACAGCTCATGTTTTTGGAGGTTTTTTTATAGTTAATGAAAGGGCAAAATGTTAGTTGAGTTGAGCTGACACATTTGAAACTTTGTTAAAACTACTTTGGTGAAATCTGTGAACTCATCTGCTTGGGTATTTCCTTCCTCACAGATACAGATCGCAACCCTTATACATCCTGTCCTGTGTGCCATTTGCCTGAGTTTCTTTAAATCTTCCAAATAACAATAATCATAATGATAGCACTATTTACATATATATATATATGTATATATATATACACACACACACACATGTTGCGAAGCTTTTAACAAATATCTCATTGGATCATAAAAATAATCTTGGGGATAGCAGACGGAGGTGAATTGACTTGCCCAGGGTCACGCATAGAATATGAGTAGTAATGAGGTCACATTTGAACTTGAGTCTTCCTGACTCTAGCTGTAGCTATCTACCTGCTGAAGCAGCTAGTTGCCCCTGTACATACTGGACTGGAGGCCTTGCCTCTTATTTCTCTTTTTCTCTTTTTGTTTATTTTTTTACTCTTTCATGGAAGACAGTTAAATTGTTGTTTCGATTTGTTAAGTCCCTTGAAAAGCATTCTGAGCTTTCAGTCAGGTAGCACTAGATTCAAGCCTGTTTCTGATACTAGCTATGTGACCCCTGGCAAGTTACACTCTATTTTCTCAGACTGAAGGAGATTCAATTGGAGAAAGATTATGATCTTTGTAAGTGGGGTTCTCATACCACAATTATCTATCCCTTCTATATCTCGATTATGTTTCTCTGCTAAACTCCATTTCCCCTTCTCATTCATTTTATTTTTTAAAAATAAACTTTTATTAATGTCTTGTTTCTTTAAAAAAATTTTTTATTATGTTTTGAGTTCTGAGTTTTTTCCCTCTCTGCCTCTCAACCCTGCATTAGAGAAGGCCAACATCATCATCATCATCATCATCATCATCATCTCTCTCTCTATATATATTTATATATGTCTATATCTATCTGACTATCTGTATCTATCTCTCTCTATATATATCTATATCTGTATACATGTCCATATAGTTATAGATATGTAGATAGATATAGATGTGAAACTATACTTCCATCTATCAGTTCTTTCTCTGGAGGTAGATAGCATTTTCCTTCAGAAGTCCTTCAGAGTTGATTTGAATGATCCAATTACTCAGAGTAGCTTAGTCATTCAGTTATCCTTCAAACAATATTGGCATCACCGTATACAATGTTCTCTTGGTTCTGTTCATTTCACTCTTTGTTATTCACAGAACTCTTTCTTGCTTTTCTAAAACCAACCTGTTTGTCATTTCTTACAGCACAGTAGTATTCCATCACTATCATATACCACAACTTGTTCAGCCAGTCCTCAGATGATGGACATCCCCTTAATTTCCAATTCTTTGCCACCTCAAAGAGAACTGTTACAAATATTTTAGAACATATAGGTTCTTTTCCTTTTCCCCTGATCACCTTGGGAAGGAGACCTTATAGTGGGATTCTTAAGTCAAAAGGTTTATGCAGTTTTATAACTCTGCATAATTCCAGATTGCTCTCCAAAATGTTTGGATCAGTTTACAATTCTACCAACAGGGTAGAAGTGTCCCATTTTTCTATATCCCTTCCAGCATTTTCCAGTTTTCCCTTCTATTAGCCAGTCTGATAGTTGTGAGATGGTACCTTACTTCAGTTTCTTGTATTATCATAATTATCCCATGTATTCTTCCCCAAAACCCTCCCAGAGGCCCATCTCATATAACAAAGTATTTTTTAGAGAGTAAAAAAATCAGCACAACTGATCATTATATTGAAAAATGTGGATCATGTTTGGAATTTTCTATTTGGGGAGGTTTATTATGGACTAGATCATGATTTCATTGGTATTAAGAATTCCTAATGAGGAAATACATGTACAATGTGTAAAACCTGTGGACCTCCTTCTTCCATACATCTTCATTCAAGTTCTACTTGATATTTTAAACGTTTTATTACATTTCTTTTTATTTATTTATTTTTGGAGGCAATCCAGTGTGCTGTCCACTGAACCACCCAGCTACCATTTCCTTTTGACTTTCTGATGTATAGTTCTTTCAAATGACTGTGTCTATAGTTCTTCCAAACTATAGCCTGGCTTCTAATTTCATTGTTCAGCTGAACTGTCTTCCTCAAAGTTACCAGTTAATCTCTTAATTGTCAAATTTAATAGCCATTTTCCTCCATCTTTATTCTTCTTGGCCTCTGTGATTGATACTGTTGGTTCCTTTCTCCTCCTGAATATTCTCTCCTTTGGGCTTTTGTGAAGCTATTCTTGTGATACCATCCTCTATTGTTTCTCATGCCTACTTAGATCTTTAATCAAGGTCCTATCTACTAATTGTCAAGTGTTTTTCTAGGCTCTGTTCTGAGCCCTCTTTGCCCTCTATGTACTTTGATCAGTAATCATAACAGTTCCCATGGATTAATTTTATTATCTCTATGTACATCCTTAGGTCTACATATATCCAGCCCCAGTCTCTCTCCTGAACTCATTGTATACAGCCTCCTCCTTTCCCCTCTCCTCTCCCTTTACCTGATGGTATTCTGCCCAAAGGAGGATAAATTTTGATGGCCGAAGCTGACCTAATTAACATGATGTTTACTGGCTAGATTTCTTTCTCAAAGACTAAGCCTTAAACCAAGTTCATTCTGGATCTCATGGATTGGACCATAGGTCCCTGCCCAAGCACCACTTAACGGTTACTTTTTGGGGCTCTTTTTGCTCAGAGTGAATGTAAATAGTAACTTTCTCTTTTGACCAGCAATCCTGAGGGTCTTCCCTCCCAGTCTGACTTTTTTTTTTATCATAGAGGCCATCCCTTGACTCACTTCTTTAAGAGGCCTGTTCACTGAATGGGTGTTGCCTCACTCACCTGGAAAGACCTTAGCTTAAAAGGGCCAACATCTCCCACTGCATCCTGGGCTATCTCCGGTCATTCTGATTTATATCTTGCCACTGGACCCAGATGACTCTGGAGGAGAAAGTGAAGCTGGTGACCTTGCATAGCATTCCCCTCACTTAAATCAAAGTCAATTGCAAGTCATGTCATCATCTCTCCCTGAGTTTTCTTTAAATCTCCCAAATAACAATAATCACAATGACAGCACATTACATATATGTATATACGCATGTTGTGAAGAATTTTACACATATTATCTCCTTGGATAATAGCAATAACCTTGGAGGCAGGTGCTATCATTATGCCCATTTTACAGATGAGGGAACTGAGGCAAATAGAGGTGAATTGACCTCTTCAAAAACGAAGAACATACTATAATCACAACCCTTCAGCATCTCAAACTAAACAGGTTCAAAGTAGAACTTAGTGTTTTCCCTACAAACCCTTTCTTCTTCACACTTATTACTGTCTAGGGCATCACCATCATCCCAGTCACTCAAGCTCATGTCTTTAGCATCATCCCCAACTCTTCACATGAGTTCAAATCCAGCCTCAGACATTTACTAGTTGTGTGACCCTGGGCGAGTCACTTAACCTGTGTCTTCTCAGTTTCCTCAACTGTAAAATGGGTATCAAAATAGTACCTGCTTCCCAGGATCGTTGTAAGGATCAAATAACATAATATTTATAAAAAGCTTTTAACACGGTTCTTGACATATGATAATGCCACATATCTGACCCATTGCTAAATCTTATATTTTCTACTTTTTTCTCCACTCCACTCAGAGTCACTGTCCTCCTTTAGACCTTATCCCCTCGTGTGTGGCCTGTTGCCCTAAATCAAACATTTCCCCACTATAATCTATTCTCTAATCAGCGGCCAAAGTGTTTCTCATAAAACTTGGCTCTGATAATGTCACACCAGGTTCAATAAACTCCAGATGTTCCTTATTACATCCAGGCTCAAATATAAAACTTGTTTGCCGTTTGAAGGTCTTGCAAACTGGCCCCTGGTAAATAAAGGCTTAGCTCAGTGTCTAACACATAACAGGCATGATTAATAATTGATTGGCCCTTTCTGTACTAAAAATTCTGTAATTTCTGCCCTAAGGAGGGTGGAACTGAGAAAAAGTATAGGGTTTAGAATCTGAGGAATGAGTTCAAATTTCATTTTTGCTACCTACTTCCCAGTGAGCCTGGACAAGTCATTTAGCTAGCCTTGCTGCCTGAGTTTCTTCTGTAAAATCAGAGTTTTTTTCTAGGTGAATCCCTGATGTACTTTCTACTTCTAAATCTGATATGTGAGCCTTCATGTATTTACATGTAGAGAGACTATAATCCCTAGACTCCCTTGGGAGGCCAACTCTGGAACCAGTTGAGGGATTAGATTGGGTACTCAGTAGTTTCTGGAATGTGTTAAATGTAGCCTTCTGTGGACTAGATCTTTTATCCCCCAAATTTTCCTTTGGTGTTGTATTTATATCCTGTTCTAGTTGAGTCCTGCTGATGGGTATAATATTTACTGATTTTTGGCATGGTTTTTAATCATGTTGACCTCAGCAATTCAATTTAACGAAAAAAAAATCATCTATTAAGCGCCTACGGTATGCAATTAGGATCTTGTTCAGATATGAGTTGGACTAGGTGACCTCTTGGGTCCTTTCCAATTCTGATGTTCTGTGCATTTACAATTTGATAGTGGAAAAAAAAAGCTAGGAGGCAAGGGAGAATGGTAAGTGCAAAGGAGAGAGGAAAAGAGATGCAGGCAAGTGCTATAAGAAAACTGAAGAGGGAGAAATCATTTTCAGCTGATCAGTTAAGGTAGACTTTATGGAGGACTTCCCTATTTCTGTCATGGTCTCTGCCTTCCTTCCCATCTCCCAGGGTCTATGACCCTTCATTCTTATTCACCCCATACATACAATCAGTTGCTAAAGCTTGTTGTTTCTACCTCCTCTCTGTCTCCAACCTTTCCTGTTCTCTCATGCAGCCCCTACCCTAGTTGGGGAAGACTGCCAATCATCCCCACTTGCCTGGACTATTTAGAATAACCACCTGATTGGTTTTCCTGGCTCAAGTGTCTTTTCTCTCCATTCCATCCTTCACACAACCACCAAACCGATTTTCTGAAAGTTCCCCTCAGAATATGTTGCTTCCTTACTTAAGGGACTCCAGTGCTTCCTTGTGACTCTCAAGATCAAATATAAACCTGTCTGTTTAGCATTTAAAGCCCTTGGCAAGTTGGCTTCTTCCTACCTTTCCTGCCTTACTATATGCTATTTCCCTGTATTTAGCCAGAGAACCATCATATGGGCCTTCTTACTGTTCCCCATACACAGCTCTCCATCTCTCAACTCTGTGCCTTTGCCCTAACTGTTCCCTCACATTAAGAATTCACTCTTGCTGGAGATGATTCTGGGAAGATGGTGGAGTAGGTCAGAAAATTCTGAGTTCTCATGATTTTCCCCCCAAAAGAGTTAAAATAGCACCTTAGGGAAAACAAAGTGTGGGTGGAAATAAAGAAGAATAGGGGCATGTCCTGGTCGTCCTGGGACAATTTGAGAAGATCAGAAGAAAAATCCCAAGTTGAGGTTTTGTCCTTGTCCAGAGTAAACACCGCAAGGCTAGGTTTCCTTCTAACAGCCAGCTGGCTAGCCTCTTAAACAACAAGTGGCAAGCCCTGGGGTTAGTTGATTGGAGGGGCTGCCTCAGCCCCAGCCACCAGAACTTTTACCCCGGGATAGTGAGGAGAGTGGGGCATCTGAGCCTGGGAAGACCGAGGGAACCTCTTCTGGCAAGGAATGCCAGACCCAGATGTGCTGTAAAGAATGGCAGGGGCGAGAAGGCTCCAGCACACTCCCATGAGTGCAGAAACAGTGGGGCAGAAAGCCCCTGGCTGTGGGTACCTACAGGAAGTGGGAGGTATCACTTTGGCTTCAGGCTAAAGAGAAGAATTGAAGATCTGGGGCAAGAGACACCATTTTCCATACCCCAGGGCTAGAGGTGATTACAAATAATTAGGATATTACCACAAAAAGAATGCATAGGCAAAGGAGAAAGAATCCAACTATAGAAAACTATTATGGAAAGAGTTATGACCAGGGTTCATCCTCAGAAAAGGAAATTGAAGAAAAAAAAAACAAAAAACCCAAAGAGTAATGTCAAATGGACACACTTGCCCAAAAAGAATTCATAGAAGATCTTAAAAAAAGACTTCAAATGATAGAGATGGAGGAAAAACTAAAAAAGAAAATAAGAATAATCCAAGAAAAACAAGAAGGGTATGAAAGGAAAGTCAACCAATTAGAAAAGGAGATTCAGAATCTTAAGGAAGAAAATGACACCTTGAAAATTAGAATTGGTCAAAGTGAAACCAGTGAAATTATAAGAGATCAAGAAATGATTAAAAAAATATGAATAATGGAAAAACAAAAGAGAAAGTGAAACATAAGAAAAACAATAGATTTGGAGAATAGATCAAGAAGAGAAAAATGAAAAGTAATTGGACTAACTGAAAGTTACAATAAAAAAGAATCTCGATACAGTAATGTAAGAGATAATCAAAGAAAATTGTCTTGAAGCATTAGAAAAGGGGGAGAAAGTAGAAATAGAAAAAAATCCTTCAATCACTACTTTAAAGATCTCCTATGAGGAAAACTCACAGGAATATTATAGTCAAATTCTGAAACCCCCAGCTCAAGGGTTGGTAGTTCTGGTAACCTACTTTCATCGGGAAAGGGTTTAAGAGGGAATAATACATACATATATATATATTTCAGAGAGTATAAAGGTCTTCTAAATTCAGAAGAAAAAAAACAGTAGGGGTACAGGGAGGGGGGAGAGGACAAAGGAGGGATCTTTAGAGAGGAGAGTGGGGGAATATGTAAAACAATGGGAGAATAGTAGAGGGATCCTTGGAGGCAGGTAGGCAATAGGGGAAGGCAGTGGATAGAAGTAGAGGAAGCAGAAGCAATGGGAAATGAGATATAATCACACATAAAAAAAAAAGGTCAGGAGTAGAATAGTTTTGGGCAAGTATATGTCTATATATCTATTATGTATGTTTATGTGTATGTATTTATAGCTATAGAGAAATATTGGGAATGTATATGTTTATATATGTATGTATATATGTATATGCGTATGTATATATCTATAGCTATTGAGAAACATATCTAAACTTTATTGTGGCCTTCTGGAGAGGGGTTGGGGGAAGGGAAAAAAAGAACAAAGTTAAAAAGTACACAGCAGAGAACAAAGGAAAACTCGAAAGGAAGCAAAGAAAAGATGGACAATTCTCAACACAAGTATTATTTATCACATAGGCTTGCTGGAAATGAAAATTTGTTGTTACATATTTTGAATCGTCTCATGTTCTGCTATGCACAGGACATGCTTTTTTTCTTTCTAACTTTGTATTTAAGTTCCAATATTTAAGTTTATGATATGTTTTTGTTTCTTTTCTCTATTCCCTATTTGTGTTCTGGCACTTAAGTCTAAAATAAATTTTTCTGGGGAAAAAAAATAATTTATTCTTTCCTCATGCTCTGCCATTCTGAATTCCTAGTGACCTTTTCCACTGAGGCTTCCCTTAATCCCCTCAGCTGCTAGGGCCATTTTCCCTCACTAATTTGTATCTATTTGGTATATTTTTTGTTTTGCTTATACTTAAATGTTGTATATATAAGTCTCACTCACTATATTATAAACTTTCCAAAAGTAGAGACTTTTTACTTCTGTCTTTATACCCTCAGCACGTCCAGTCCTTGACACATAGGGGTACATTAAATGCTTATTGATTGATGAACATGGCATAAGGGTGAGGTCTTAAAGGAAGATATCTAACAGAGTTTGGGAGGAGTCTATTCTGGGAATGGGAGACAATGTGAATAAAGATAGACAAGCAAGAGCAGGGCTACAATAGGTGATGGTGACTAATCCAGTATGGCCTGTTGTAGGGAGAATGAATAGAAATATGGTAAGATAAATCTGGAAAAGAAAATTAGGGCCAGACTTCATAGGGCCTGGAATACCAGCATATAAAGGAGTTTATGCTTTATTTTATGGATAGTGGAGGATAACTGAAGATCTTTAAGTAAAGGAATGACATAGAATGATACATTAAGGAGATTACCTAGGCAATTGTATGAGGGATGTATGAAGCAATTCCTGTCCCCAAGGAATTTCTGTTATGTTGGGGGAAATAACAACTATATCTATATATGTGTGTATGTATATGTATGTGCATGTATGTATATAAGTATATATATATATACATATATACATACACATATATGTATGTAAGAAATGGAAGGTAATGGCTAGGGCATTGAGAAGGGAAGATTAGGAAAGCCCTCTTATACGAGGGGCTTGCCTTGAGGTTTGAAGGAAGCTAGAATAATAGTAGTGAGGAAAGAGAACCTTCTAGAGACAGGGACAACTTGAACTAGAATGATTACAGAGGGAGTAGAAAGGAGGGGATATTCTTTAGAGATATTACAGACTAAAGTTGACCAAATTTGACAATTCAATAATCCAATCCAAAAATATTTATTAAATGCCTACAATGTGCTAAGGATACAAAAAGAGGCAAAAGACAGTCCCTGACCTAAAGGAGCTTACAGGGAATCTTTCAGTCCACTCAAAGAGTATTATTGAGGCTATAGTGTTATAATGAGGCTATAGACTATTCTCCCCACCTATGCTTATCTAGAGATGTCCATGAAATGATGGATCTAATCAGAAAGACTGTGCTTTTTAAAAAAACTCAATGTGGTTTTTGACTTTTAAATCAAAATTAAAACTAGTTTGTCCTAATGTTTTCCTTCTTCCTGAAGCTGAATTCTTAGCTTTTCTTTCTCATATAAAAAAGTTCAAAATTGGGGGGAAATTTGCATTAACCTGAATATATAGCTCATTGGAGTTGCCAGAAAAAGGATCAAAAGAGATGCCCCAATTAGCTGACTGAACCATGGATTCAAAGTGTAAAAAATTCAGATTGTTACTCTTTCTTTTCAGAAGACTTTCTCACATTCTTAAAATCTTCTAGTAGGGACGATTAAAGAATTTGAGTTGGTAAGGACATTAGAGGTTCACCTCATATCTAAATAGGAATTCTCCTTACAACATCCCCAACTTGTGATTATAGCAATTGGCTCTAAAGCCTTTCAGTGATGGGGGGCCCACTACCTCCTGAGGCTGCCCATTGTCCTCTCACACAGCTCTGGCTATGAGGAATTATGTCTTTTCTATCAAGCCAGAATCTACCTCTCCAGCATTAACCCTTGTTCCTTGGTCAGCCCTCTGGGGCCAAGCTGAAAAAGTCTAATTTCTCTTCAGTATGTGACGGCTGTATTGGGGTACATAAACCAAGGAGGCCCCCTGTCTACTCAAAGCTTATCACAGCCAGTCTGCTTCTTACAATTTGCTGCTGCTGTGCTTGGAACACTCAGAAAATTAAGTTTGGAGAATGGGGGAATGCCATCTGGATCTTTGACTCCCACCTCCCTGGTGATTGACTGGGGTCTATTATCTGCTTATTGATTGAGATTCTGTAGATAAAACATGAACTATGTCAGGAAATGGTAAAGCTTTAAATCAGAAAGCATCAAACATATAGCTGGACCTGAGCCAGATTAAAAGGTAATTGGGAAATATTTAGCAAAATAAATAAAAATACAGTCAAATGTAGATAACATTACATTTTAAAACTAGGTGTGGCCCACAGGGATGCTTTGTATGGATCTGTGGCCTCATTTCTATTTGACTTGGACACCCCTGCTTTAAAATACCAATTGGGTATTGCCCAGGTTTCCAGAAAGATTGTGAGAACTTATTCCACAGCAGCCATATAGATGGTGTGGACTGACCCACAGGCTGCCTGCCCTCTAGACCTGATCAGTTTGAACCTAGTGATGCCTCTAGAAAATAGAAAAATAGGAAAATAGGAAAACAGAAGCTCAGCTGAAGGACCCTTGTAGAAACCATTAGCCAGGGCATGCAGATACCTCCCTTGCATTTCCAACAGATAAATGGTATCCATCCTTTCTGTGGTGATAGATTTCCAATGTTGAGGTACTGGTGCCTTCTTCTTGAAGATATCTACTCAGTATATTAGCACAATGGATGGAGTATGACTAGTTAGGAAGACATGAGTTCAAATCTAGCCTTAGACATATACTAGCTGTATGATCCTGGGCAAGTCACTTGACTTCTGTTTGCCTCAGTTTCCTCATCTGTAAAATGGGGATAATAATAGCTCTTACCTCCCAGGTTTACTGTGAGGATCAAATGAGGTAAAAATTAAGTGCTTAGTACATGATTGGCATATAGTAGGTGCTATACAAACGTTATCTGTTATCATATATCTGATATATATGTGTTTTTATTTTTATATTCAACTAGGTAGTAAAGTAGATAGAATGGGCCTAGACTCATCTTCCTGAGTTCAAATGTGACCTCTGACACTTCCTAGCTGTGTGATCCTGGGCAAGTCACTTCACCCTGTCTGCCTCAGTTTCCCAATCTGTATAATGATCTGGAGAGGGAAATGGTGAACTGCTCTAGTATCTCTGCCAAGAAAACTCCAAATGGGGTCATGAAGAGTCATACAAAATTGAAAAATGACCAACAAAACAAAAAGATGTTCTTCTGTTTGTCTTTCTTAAAATGTGACATCCAGAACTGAACTGGTCTCCTTAAGCTAATTGTCCTAGTGTCTAAACCAAGAAATGACTCATTTGCTAAGATTAGAATGATTCAGTGGTCATGGTGATCTTGTCATTAGCTACCATAGGACAGTTTGACTTACTTATGTTGGATGTTTTCCCTTCCTTTCTTTATCTCTCTCTCTCTCTCTCTCTCTCTCTCTCTCCCCCTCTCTCTCCCCCTCTTTTCCTCTCTTTCTCTCCTTCTCCCCCTCTCTCTTCTCCTCTCTTCTCTCTCTCTTCCCCCTCTTTCTTCCTCTTCTCTTTTCCTTCCTTCCTTCCTTCCTTCCTTCCTTCCTTCCTTCCTTCCTTCCTTCCTTCCTTCCTTCCTTCCTTCCTTCTTCCCTTCCTTCCTTCTGTCTTTCCATCTTTCTTTCTTAACTGACTTCAGAATCACTATTGAGTCGCTTCTTCAACTCCCACTACTTCTGACCTCAGGGTTTTCATTTTATGGGCCCTTTCAAAGTCTGCCTTCCTCCAGCTCTAAGTCAACTGTGTGGGAGGCCAGCTAGACTATTGTAAGCTTTGTTTTAATGTTTTCAAAGTAGATTTTCCTCCTAGCAGGCTGGTCCTAACTCTACAATGAATTGAGCTTATAAAGCCCCAAGGTATTCATTTCCCCCTCCTCTAGTTTATGAAAAAAAAAGTAAATAATTTATAAGGTGTGTAGCTATTTCTGTTCATTTCTGCTAAGTGCATTGTAATGACGAGATCTTAAATGTCATCTGCTCCTTGCTGGGCTTATACTTTAAAATTTTCCTTTCCCCTTGTTCCTTCCTTGCTGAGGCAGTGACCTCCTCACTGCTCTGCCACTTTCTTCTTTCTCATCCTTTCTCAGTTGAAGATGCAGCATGACTTCCATTTACTGGCATTGAACCCTGACTTTCAAGGTTTAGAATAGTTTTCTGTTCCTCTATTTCCTTGAAGATCTGTGGGTATGCCTCAGTCTTTTAGGTCTCCTTTTGTTCCGAGATGACTGATTTTTAGGATGAATTGCTCCTGTTTCTAGGGTGTGTTAAGGTTGATTAAGCGCTTTCCTCCTAACAACTCTGTGAGGTAGATAGCCTAGGTATTATAGTTCCCATTTCACAGATTAAGAAACTGAGTCCCAGAGAGGGGGGAGTGTGATGTGGGTAGTAAAAGGCAAGAGAAGAAGCGAGAAGAAAACCAGCATTTCTATAGTTGAGATTTGCTAAATAAACACTTTCTGGGCAGCTAGATGGTACAATGGATAAAGCTTGAACCTGGGGTCAGGGAGACATGCGTCTGTTCAAATTTGGTCCAAGACACTTACTTCCCTAGCTCTGTGGCCCTGGACAAGTCCCTTAACCTCAGCCTCAGTTTTCTAATCTATAAAATGGGGATAATAATAGCATCTACCTCCCAAGTTATTGTGAGAATAAAATGAGTTGCCATTGTGCAAACTTTAAAGTGGAACATAAATGCTAGTAGTAGTGGTTGTAATAGTCGTAGTTGCTGTAATAATAGTAATAATGATAGTAGTAGTATTCATTTGATCATTGCCACAACTTTAGGAGCTAGATGCTATTTTTGTTTTTAATCATTCTCACTTTATATTTGAAAAAGCATAGATAAAGAGGTTAAGTGACTCACCCAGGATCACAGTCAGTAAGTGTCTGATCTTAGCCAAATTTGAACCAGGTCTTGAATGTAATCTAGCTTCTAAACTGAGTCCTCCGGTCCCCAAATCTGGTAGTCTCTCTACTCCTTCAGAATGATATAGTGGAAAAAGAACTAGGCATAGTTTCAGAAGTCCTGGATTTGACTGATTCCAACAGTTCCTATCTATGTGGGCTGGGAAACAGCCCATTGGAAAGTATGCTGGATTTGGAGTCAGACAAGTACTCAGTTCAAATCCTTGTTCTGTCACTGACCCTGGGCAAGTAATTCAACCCCTTTTGTTTCTTCCACTGAAAATGGTGGGGCTGAACTAGGTGATTTCAGAGGACCCTTTCTACTTTAAATCTATAATCCTTTGATCCTAAGACATTTAATTTCTGAGTCCCAGCTTCTCCATCTACAAAAGGAGGGTAACAGTGCTAGTACTACCAACCTCATGTGATAGCTATGGGAAGTCTTTTTTAAAACTGCAAAGCACAATATCACTGTAAATTACAGTTATTGCCTCCTTTTCTTCCCAATTCTTTTATAGTGGTAGAAATGGAGGGCTAATCACTGCTCTTATCACTTGCTTGTTAGGAAGCTAGAGCAGACAAAAGAGCTGAGAAAGCTTCTCAGTTTACACTATTTGTAACAGGTAACCAACATTTTGATATAAATATGTTATCTTTTTTTCCCCCTTCATCTCAAAGGACTGATAATTGATGTGAGCCCTTTAAATGGCCTCATCTTCCCTAGTAAGTAAGTTGTTTTCCAGGAATGAACGAATCTTCCTGACTGCATTTGGGGTTTTCTTGGCAAAGATACTGGAGTGGTTTGCCATTTCCTTCTCCAGCTCATTTTACAGATGGGAAAACTGAGGCAAACAGGGTTAAGTGAGTTACACAGGGTCATACAGCTAGTAAATATCTGAGGTCAGATTTGAACTAAGGATAACAAGTCTTCTGATTCTACACCTGCTACTGTATCTACTGCACCACCTAGCTGATATTGTATATATGTATACATGTGTGCACATGTATATGTATGTATGTCCATGGGTGTATATATCTGTAACTCTACTTCTATTTATCTACCTATCATTTTTATGTAGAGAGTTTTATACTTGGCTTCCTTTGAGACTTAGTTCAAGTACCATCCCCTGTAGGATGCCCCTTCTCCACCCAATGTCTTCTCCTCGAAGGTTGCCTTCCATCCATTTTGAAAGTACTTCTGATATAGATATGCTGTATCCCTCGTTAGAATGTAAGTTTCTTGATGGCAAAGATTTTTTGCTTTTTCTTTCTATTATCAGCCTTTATAATGTGCCTATCACGTTTGTTATTGTTCAGTCATTTCACTTGTGTCCAATTCTTTGTGACCTCATTTTAGGTTTTTCTTGGCAAAGATACTGGAGTAGTTTGCCATTTCCTTCTCCAGCTCATTTTACAGATGAGAAAACTGAGGCAAACTGGGTAAAATAACTTGCCCAGGGTCAGACACAGATAAGTGTCTGAGGCTGGATTTGGACTCTGACTCCAGAACTGGCACCCTATACATAGTTCCACCTAGCTGCTCACCTATCACATAGTAAGAACTTAATCAGTGTATGTTGATTGATTGCAAATATATACTATGCATCATAATGTATAGTATTAATAAAATGAAATTGTTCAGGGACTAAAACTGGCTACAGATAATCAGCAAGTGGATTATTATGTACATTGAAAAATTAAAGAGGTAACTAATTTGTTGAGAGGAAGCATTATTTCTTAAGTACCTTGACTAGCTTATAATAAAATCAATTTAGAAAATTAATTTAGAAAATTAATTTAACAACTTTACGAAACAGAACATAATAGATAATCTATGAGCCTTAAGGTAGCAAATTTTTTTGTTTCTTCTAAACTTGGTAAAGTAGACAATATAGGCTAAAAATAATTAACAATAACATATGAGCTTAATATTCCTGGGGAAGAGGTGGACATGTCATTTCTTCCCATGTCTGGTTTTATTCTAGGCATACTTCAAATGCCTTTCTTTTGTTGATCATCTTTTTCATTGATTAGGCTCAGGCTTGCAGGATATATCATTGTGTGCGACTTGAGATCCATTACTTTTCCAACTATATTTTTCTACTTCCTTCTATAGTTTCTAGTGGTTGCAAAATAATTTTGTATCATTCAAATTTCCTTCCCTTTATTTTTCTGTATCTTTCTCCTGCTGCTTGCAAAATATGTTGTTATTGGAATTGTTAAATTTAGTCACTAGGTATCCTAGCCTTTCACACATAATTTGTTGTTGTTTTCCTGGAGAGAATCTGTGGGTTCTTTTGACTTTTTTCCTACATATTTAAAAATTCTGGGCAATATTCTTTTATTGTTCTGTATTATGGTATCGTGTTTTTCTAGAAGAGCTATTATTCTTAAGTTGCTTTCAAGGTCAATGGTCAAAGCAGATGTTTATTGTTTTTGTTTTTAAAAAATTAAACATTTTTGCCTTTTACTTTTATTCTGCCAGATTTTTCTCTACTTTAGAATTTCTGTATTTCAGATCTGCTTATGTTTCTTGATTTTGGGGGAAATTGTCTACTGTGGATTCCATTTTTTTTTTTAGTGAGCTAATTGAATTTTTTACTACTGCCTTGAGCACTAGAACTTCTGACATTTCCTACCTGGTTTTTTCTCCTCTTGATTCCATTTCTCTTTTGGGTCACTCTGGAAGTTCTGATTGTAGTTCCATGCTCTTTGGAGATTCCACAAGATTATTTAGTTCACCATCTTGTTGATCACATGACATAGAAATCAGACATGGATTTTATTATTTTTTTTTTGGTCTGACCCTATGATTCCATTGGTCTGGGAAACTTCCAGGTTAGAAAACTGTCTTTATTCAATGCAGATAAATGAACAGTCATCCTGCAGTCTGAGAAAGTTGTATAAGGTTCTAAAATTTTAAGTGACTTGTCCAAGGTCAGATAGCTAGAATGTATCAGAACTTATACTTGAACCCAGGCCTATCCATTATAGCTGCTTGGATCAAATATAAGTGAATTATTTCAAAATTTGAAAATATTTTAAAACTTGAATGACTAGCTAGAATTAGTTATAATTTTTGAGTATTCAGTCCTATTAAATTTACCTATAGAAAGTTAATGTAATTTTCCAGCTCCTTACACCTAGTAGGAGGCAAAACTTTCCCCTTTTTATGTTTTTGGTGCATCATCTCTGGCTCAAAAATGCCTCCTTTTATTTCTTCTACAATTATTTCTCTGACTTTTATCAGTTGATACTTTATTAGGAGAAGTTTCATTAAAAGTAATAATGATGAAAGGTTAGGGGTTCATTTTAGCCAAATGGTTTCTTGATTAAGACATACTGAAGTAACAAAGGCTAACTTAAATGTATCTAAAACTAAATTCATATTTCCCTAGGAATCCTAGGAATCTCTTTCTCAAGTTCTCATATTAGTTCATTTAACCCAACAAACATTTATTAAGCACCTACTGTGTATAAGGCTCTTTGGGGATTATGTAAAGACAAAAAAAAAGAAACATTCTCTCTCTGTTAATAACAACACAATTATTCCCTTCACCTAGCCTTAGAATATCAATTATCTTTCAATTCCTCTTACTTTTCCCCTCAAAAATTCAATTAATCAGTTCTTCCTCAGCACTATCTTTTGCATTCCCCCCCCCCCCCAATTCTACAGCCACCATTTGTAATGGCAGTGGGAATCTGAAGATCTTCCCTGCCCCTTGGCCCCTTGATAGGCTTAAGTGACTCTGAGAACCTTCCCTGATTTGAAAATATACTCTGCCCCCAATAGGCTGAATGTGGTCACCTGGAGCCTGTGGCAGGAGGCTTGTTTTTCAGGAATGCCCACACCTTGTTACTTTGTGATTGGGCAGTGGGTTAAGAGGGTTGTGACATTCTCTGACCTAGGAGAAGGCTATATATACTCTGATGTGAGGTTATGCTTTGGGGCTCACTTTTGGAAGAGTTGTGATTTGTCCAGATGAGACTCTGAGAAGCTGTTGAACCCCGCCCTGCCCCTTTGAAAACCCAGATGTTGGTGCTTCCCACTCTGGTAACTGACTAGACATGGATGTAATGGTCAGACAGCTGGAAGCCCTGTCTGCTTAATTGTGTTATTTTCTGTTGTAACTTTTGTTTGTATTTTCTAAAGTTCAGGGTACTGACTTTTTCCCTGAACTAGGTAAATGATAGATGCTATTTTGAGATATGGTGGATGGATTCAAATCAACAAACATTTTTATGATGTGCCAACTGCATTTGGAAAAAGGAAGGCACATGCCAAATGGACAGAGAGCTGACTTCAGAGTCCACTGGGTTCAAGTGTCACTTCTGACATGTTTGCTACTACTATGGGCAAGGTACTTAAATACTCAGTATCTCCCAGAGACTCTTGGAGATTATAAATTACAGAGCAAATGGCATTCTGCATTGGTATAGGGAACCTCTTAAGAACAATAAAATCGGTCTGCTTCGGTAACAAAGATCAAACACTTCTCTGTGTACAAAGGTAAGTAAAAATTTAAACATGATGACATTCTTGCCCTCATGGAGGTCACTATTTTGTATAGCTGAATAGAGTACTGGGACCTTATCAGGAGTATGGTCTGGTGATAGAAATATATGTTCTATTCTTCTGGCTGGGTCAGAGAGACCCATCATCAGACTGGCCACAGGGTAATGAATTTCTCCCCCATAGCAAATCCAGTTAGTCAACTAACATTTATTAAGCACTTACTGTATTCCAGGCACTATGCCAAACACTGATGATAGAAAGAAAGGCAAAAAATAGTCTCTGGTCTCAGAAAACTCACAGAGTGAAGGGGAGGACAACATACAAACAATTACCTGCAAACAATATATGGAGTGTAAATTGGGAGTAGTCTCATAGGGAGGGCACTAAAATTAACTTAATTTCCATGACTATCTACTAAAACATATGGATATCTTGATCTGTGCCACTGAAAGGCATAGTATCGACATTAGTGAAATAAAAAAATCCTGGAAATATTGCTGCATGTGTAGAAAAGAGCACAGCGATCAATTTAGAAAGAAGCTGATTTTATTTGTGCTGACCTGGACAATACCTGGTCAGGTATGTGAGTAGCACAGACATTGCCACAGGGTTTCCTCTGAAGACTTTGACATAGTGTTTAGAGGGGACTTTAATGAGTTCCTTCTTTTCTTGCCAGTGCAATGATGGCCCATACCGAATCCGATCTGATGGAAGAATGCCTGAGAGAAGACTTAAAATTTTACTTCATGAATCCATGTGAAAAGTATCGAGCCAGACGCCAGATTCCATGGAAATTGGGGCTGCAGATTTTGAAGATTGTAATGGTGACAACACAGGTAATTTCGATCATGTTCATTTTTTGCCCCCTCCATCATAAACATTTTCATAGTTAATACCAGAAAAGTGGTTTGTTTTTGGTTTTGTTTCTAAAAGGACTTTGACTCTTTACTGATATTTGAGCTTTCCATTAGGAAGGTGCCATGTTTATGTTCCCAGGTTCTTTAGGACTTTTGAGAATCTGTGGTTTGTAAAGGTACTCCTGCTCTTTAATCAGTCAGTCAGCATTTATTGAGCACATGTTGTCTACCAGGTCCTGTGTTACCAAGGCAAATTGCTACTCTTCCACAAGTTATTAGACAGTTTTCAGGAATTAATGAGGCCCAAAAGGTAAATTAGTCTCTGGACCACCTGGTGATGAACTTCTCCATGTTTAGCCAGGCTTTTCCTCAAATGACAATCAATCAATGTTTATTAATGCCTACTATGTTCCAGGAACTGTGTGCTAAGTACTGTAATATTGACACAGTTTATCGATCAGCAACAAGCAGCATTGTCCAATGGACTTGTCCAGCATCACCTGGTTAACTGAGGATATGAGGAGAGATTTGAACCCTTGTTCTTCATTCTATGGGGCAACTAGTGGATTGAGCACTGGGTTTGGAGTCAGGAAGAACTAAGTTCAAATCTGGCCTCAGACACTAGTTGTGTGACCCTGAACAAGTCACTTAACCCTGTTTGCCTCAGTTTCCACATCTGAAAAAGGAGCTGGAGAAGGAAATGGCAAGTCACTCCAGTATCTCTGCCAAGAAAACCCCAAATGGGATCACGAAAAGTTAGAGAGGACCAATACAACTGAACATTCTACTCCCCCATTCTTTCTTAGATCCTTCTGAAAACACAAGCAAATGTCAGTGAGCCTAGGGCACATACATAGCTCAGCTGCAGATGTCAAAGAAGCATCTGAATGATATCCAGGTCTCCAGCACACCCAGGTCAATGTCACTAGAAATAAGCTTGTTACAACCCCTTGGAATTTAGGGAATTCCAAGTATGTGCCCATGGTTTCAGAAAACTCCTGGATGCTAACACCACAGATGTGCAATCATAACAACCTCCTTCATGCCTCCAAATGATTTATGTGCTTGGAAATCTTTTGGGATTCCACTATACCAGATAGAAGTTAAGGGATTCATCACTAAGGCTGCTGGATTTGGACCCAATGGGTCCGATGGACTTTGGCTTTAAGCCCCAAATTTGTCACAAACTGTGATCTTAGACAATTTACTCTATTTCTCTGAGTGATCTTGGACAAATCAGTTAGCTTCCCAAAGCTGCATACATACATGTCATACATACCTATCTATATATACATAGATGTGTACATATACATATATGTGTATACATACACACATATATGCACAAGCATGTCAGCTGTGTATGTGTGTGTATATGTCTATACTCTATGTGTATATATAAAAATATGCACATACAGGCAGGTGGGTAGCAGAGTGGGTAGAGTGCCAGACCAGAAGTTAGGAAGAACTGAGTTAAAATCCAGCCTTAGACACTCAATAGCCATGTGACCCTGGGCAAATCACTTAACCCTCTTGGCCTCAGTTTCCTCATCTGTAAAATGAGCCAAAAAAGGAAATGGTAAACCACTCCCGTATTTTCTTTGTCAAGAAAATCCCAATTGAAGTCAGACATGACTGAAAACACTGAACAACAATAACAATGCGCATACACACACACACACACACACACACACACACACACACATTAGGGGCAGCTAGATAGATGGCTCAGTGTATAAAGTGCCAGGCTTGAAGTCAGGAAAACTCATCTTCCTGAGTTCAAATCTAGCCTCAGGCATTTCTTAGCTGTGTGACCCTGGGCAAGTCACTGAACCCTGTTTGCCTCAGTTTCCTCATCTGTAAAATGAGCTGGAGAAAGAAATGGCAAACCACTCTGATATCTTTGCCAAGAAAACTCAAATGGGGTCACTAAGAGTTGGACACAACTAAACAATATATACACACGTACATATACCTATACATATGGGATACATACATAGTAGACAGAAGGCACCAGCCACTGAGGAGGGGACGGGGGAGGAGAACTGAGTGTAAGTCTTAATCTCTGTCATTTAAAAAATGCATTTTTATTTATACCTTTTTTACATTGCCTAGATTTTTCATTCTCTCTCCCAGAGAACTGTTCCTAATAACAAAAGAAAGAAAAAGAGTAAGAAGTAGGGAAAAAACCCCAACAATATTGACCACAGCCAATCAAAGCATCAAATGTGACTCAATATGCCTTATTCCTTAGCTGTGCCCCCCCCCCCCACAGGTTGTAGAAAGTTGAGTAATGTCACTTTATAAAATTTCAGGATGAGTCAAGTGTCCACAGAGTTCCTGGGTGAGGAACCTGGTCTAAGAAATCATGTTTAAAAAGAAAAAAAAGAGGAAATAAAGATCTGCCATGACTTGCTTATTCTTAGCAGAGTCACGCAGCATCAGACCATGGCTATGACCACTTCCTTTTGGAGGTGGTCACTAAGCATTCAGTTGATAGTAGTTTCTAGAAGTCTACCAATAATGAAGCGCTACTGTTGGCACTCTACTTGCTTCCTTGTTTTTTGGAGGGGGGAGGGCGGTGAGGAAGGTGGAGGGGCTTGGAATTGGGACATTCTCAGAGCTTTGCCCCTCTCCTCTCCAAAATCCCCCAAATCTGTTTTTCATAAGTTGCTGACCTTGGGTCAGTTTTGACATCTGGTAATTCTTTTATCAGAAACTGGGAACACAGTTGATTTCAGCTTGTCGTCTTGTATTCATTTACAGTAGCTGGGTTCTCTTTTGTTTCTTATTTAGCTTGGCCATTAAGCTCCCCAATAGTTATTTTTCTTTCACACTCCTTGGTCCAAAGATAATTCTCTTCATTTTTCCTTCTTTTCTTTCCACTCATTGCCACACCCCCACCTTCTACTTAACCCCAAGGCCTTAAAAGGAAGGTGTGGGGGTGGGGTAGGGAGAGGGAGGAAAGGCAATAAGCACTTATATACCACCTACTATGTAGCAAGCACTGTGCTAGGCTCTTTACCCCTATCTCATTTGAGAGATCTAGTGATTTGCCTATTAGGATTGAGGATCAGGGTCAAGTTCAACCATATCTCCAAGTGCCATGGTTTCCTTTACTTTCTCTGGTCCTTGGTACCCTGCGCCAACTTTTAGTTCTACCAGCTTATGCCAACTGGTGCCATGGCAACGTAGTCACTAGAGCATGTACAAAATCTGCCACACTGGATTCTGGGCTTGGTGACTTTCCAGGAGGGCCGAAATCATCAGGAGCCCAGGTGAGAAGACCAAATAACTAGGGATTAGGAGTGCATGGTGAGAGGCTAACAGTGTGTCAGAAAACTAAACAAAAGGTCAGGTACCCATGAAATTCTGGATTAAAGGGGTGCTGCACCCACAACAAGAAATATATCCATCTATTACCCTAAATGGGTTCTTATGTGACTGAAAAGACTCAACAGTAACAGAGGCCTTGCATTTCCTCTAGCCTGTAAGGTTTTATATGCTTCTTGTTAGGGCATGGCTAGCATGGCATGGCCATAGCTACCATATAAATGTCACAAGTGAAGGACAAAAAAGGTTTCTTTTAAGTGGCTGCCAGCCTGCCAGTGATCCAAATCCAAATAGGAAGGACTTCCTGTTCAAGGACAGGTTGGACAAGATAAAGTCTTTTGTCAGAGAATTAATAGATTTAGAGCTGGAAGGAACCGCAGAGGTCATTTAGACCAGGACCCTCATTTTGTAGGTGAGGAAATTTTGTACTAGAGAGTTTCAGTGACATGGCTAAAGTCACCTAGTTAGGAAGGGGAAGATCTGAGAATGCAACCCATGGCCAATGACCCCCAATCCCCTACTCTTTCCATTGGTCCATGGGAGGGATGGGTGGGGTCTTCAACTATGAAATGCTGTTTCTTCTCTCCTTCCTCATTTTCAGTCCTCTGCCTCTCTACCTCCAGTCCCAGAGGTGCAGATTGTTTGGTGTCCAGGGCCAGTGGGAAGAGAAATCATTTCACTTCTCATTTTGGCTTTTCCCCACTTCTGTGGCTTAGCAAATTGTCTGCCTTTGAAGGAAGGAGCAGCATTCCTTGGGGGAGGAGAACCCTCCTTTTTCCCTCCCTTTTTTTCTGTACACAGTTCCAGTGGGGCCCTCCTTTTCCTGGTACCAGAAAAGTCTCTCCTCCATGAATTTCACAACCCGAGATTTGCCCTCCATGGTACTTCTGGGAAAAGAGCCAATGCATGATAATTCAATGCAATTGCTCCTTTAAAACTTATCTGCAGCAAATGTTTCAGCATTACTCAGGAGGATTGGATTGAGATGTTCTTTGAACTCTTTTTTTTCTCTAAGTTCCTTTGTTGAGACTTTGACCTTCTTTTTAGTTAGCTACAGCTAGAAGGGAAGACTTTTAAGTTCCCTCCTTAGATACAGACTTGGCTACCAGAAAATTATCTTTAGATACAAACACATAAGGAATTGAGGAAACTGGACAGCTTTCTGTCTTCTTATTTCAATCTTCCTATTGTGGCTTCATTTTTGGATGTAATATTGTGGATACAATGTCTCAAGGCACACTCTACTTGTGTACTACCACCTCTATGAAAAATGCTTATGGGTATAGTGATGTGAAAGTCTCTCTTTAAGTGTTTGCATAATTTTCCTGAGTTTATCTGTCAATAATATAGCTTATCCACGAACAATCATTTGACATCTGTTATTTACTGACCATTCTACTACCATATATATCTAAGGTAACATTTAAACAAAAATTGTTGCTTATTTTAATACTTACCTTTTTGTTTTTAATGTCACATTCTTTTTCTGAATATATTCCTCCCCACTCCTTTAGCCAGCAAGCCATCCTTTGGCAACTGGGTGGTACAGTGAATAGAATACCAGGTCTGGAGTCAGGAAGACCTGAGTTCATTTTTTAATTTTAATTTTAATTTTTTGGAGGGGGGTGAAGGTCTTGCCCAAGGTCACACAGCTAGTAAGTATGTCAAGTGTCTGAGGCTGCATTTGATCTCAGGTCTTCCTGACTCTAGGACCAGAGCTCTATTCACTGTGCCACCTAGCTGCCCCCCAGGCCTAAGTTCAAATCCATCCTCAGTCACTTACTAGTTTTGTGACCTTGGGCAAGTCACTTCATCTCTGTTTGCCCCAGTTTCCTCAACTCTAAAATGGAAAGTACTAATAGCACTTATCTCCCAACATTGTTGTGAAGATCAAATGAAATAATCACTGTAAAGCTCTTAATGCAGTGCCTGCATATAGTAGGCACTATATAAATGGTAACTGTTATTAGTAGTAGTAATAACAGATTTTTTAAAAAGTGAGAAAAAAATTCAGCAAAACTAATCCAAACATCTGCCATGTGTGATAATACATGTGATATTATTAAACATTTATAATTTCCCACCTCTGCAATGAAAAGAGGTTCATTATTTCCAGCTTTTTTTCTGGAGCTACACTTGGTCATTATAATTATACCATGTTTAATTTCCCATTTTGTTGTTCAGTCGTGTCTAACTCTTCATGACCTCATTTGGGATTTGCTTGGTATAGACTGTGAACTGGTTTGCCATTTACTTCTCCAGCCCATTTTACAGGAGAGGAAACTGAGGCAAACAGGGTTAAGTGACTTGCCCAGGTTCATGCAGCTAGTTAATGTCTGAGGCCAGATTTGAACTCATGAAGTGTTCTGATTCCAAGCCCAGTGCTCTATGCACTATGGCGCCACCTAGCTGCTTGCTACATTGTTGTAGTCATTATATATGTTGTTTTCCTAGCTCTATTCATTCAGAATCAAGTTCATAGGAGTTTTCCCATAGTCTGAGCTCTTTATACGAATTGTATTTTTTAAAAATCATATTCTCTTCCTTTTCTTCCTTTTTCTCTTTCTTATGATAACAACGACAGTGTAGTGGTAGCTAGGTGGAGTAGATAGTGCTTTGGGTCAGAAGTCAAGAAGATTTGGGTCCAAGTTTACCTTGATTTACCAGCTGTTTCATCCTGGGAAAGTCTCTTAACCTCTATCTGTCTCAGTTTCTTTATCTGGAAAATGGGTACAATAGCTGTATCTTACCTCCCACGATTGTTGTGAAGATTAAAAGAGAATAATTGTAAATCACTTTCCCAATCATGAAGCACTATAATAATGCTAGTAATTATTATTATCAGTACAGTAATATTCTGTTACATTAACGTGCCACACTGTGGTTAGCCATTCTCCCATTGATAGACACGTACTTTGTCTTCACAAAGTACCTATGGTGTTTGTTGTCATGAAGTGTTGCTATGATTATATTTTGGTATTTGTAGGATACACACACACACACACACACACACACACACACACACACAGCAGTGAGGTTGCTGGATCAAAGGGTATGGACATTTTAGTAACTTTATTCCAGCATCATCCCACCTTGTTTTCCAAGGTGATTGGACCAATTCACTAGTCTTGGCACAGCCCTTCCAACATTGACTGTTTCTTTTGTTTTTCTTTTCTTTTTTTTGTCATTGATAAGTTTGCTGGGTATGAGCTATCTCCTAACTGTTGTTTTTATTCACATTCCTTTTATTATATTTTTCTAGCACTCTTTCATGTGGTTATTAATGTTTAGAGGTCCTTTTTGAGTACTGTTTGTTCTTGTTCTTCAACCTCTTAGCTTCTGAGGAATACTACTGCGCTGCCATTTCAGCAGCTTTTACTATGACTCCTAATAATTCTAATGACAAGAAGAGCTTGCATTTATAAAATGCTTTCAGAGTTTCAAAGAACTTTGCATATGTTCTCACCTGATTCTGAAAGCAACCTTGTATAACTGAGATGGGCAGCTGACTTGCTCAGAGTCTCCCTTACTCAAATTCAGCTTTCTATACACTGGGCAACTTTCCTATCTTTAAGAATAACTATTAGTCTGACAATTCATACATATAGGTATGAATTCCTTACATATGTTGGCTGGCAGACCTTTTTTCCCCTTCCTTTTCCTGAATGCATTGATTTTGATTGTTCAAAAGCTTTCCAATATCAAGTAAATAAGATTTTCCATTTTTATCTTTTGTGATCCCCTTTATTCCCTTGTTTGGTTAAGAACTTCCCCCTTAGCCATAGCTATAGCCTGTACCATGTCTCTGGCTCTGTGGTGTTTTGATTGGTCAATAGGATCTCAGATTTCCTCACTAATAATGTTTCCAGGTAGTAATTCAGGAGGGGACTTTTAGCCTTAATAACTTGTTTTTAAAATAGGATCCCTACTGTTCTGGAGAAATGACAGCACTTGAATGACTTCTGGATTACTCTGAGGATTGCTAGGTCTCCGACCAGGACTTCATCTGTTGCAGCATCACAAGAGGAAGCATTGAAAATTAATGACCATGGGGAGGGTAGGTAGTGCAGTGAATAGAGCACTGGCCCTGGAGTCAGGAGGACCTGAGTTTAAATCCAGCTTCAGACACTTAACACTTACTAGCTGTGTGACCCTTGGACAAGTCGCTTAACCTCAATTGCCCTGCTTTCCCCCTCTAAAAAAGAAAAAAAGAAAGAAAATTAATGACCAGCAAATAAAAACCATCAGTGAAGAGAGGACTTTGCATTGGAGAATTTGAGCTGTTTGCATCATACCTTCCAAGAAAGGAAATCTCACCATAGCTAATCAGCATTAAGGACTGAGCTAGGTGTCCACACTTTGGAAAATCTAGTCCTGGTCAATGTTGAGCCTGGCTGATGAAGTCACATCCTGGTGGATACCTGAGAAGTGAAGATCTTAAACCAAAACTTTGGAGAGTCAGTGTTCTTTTCCTGCTTTTCCATCTCTCTTCTCCATTCCATATCTCTTCCCCTAAGACAATCTTTCAGACTATTCTCTGAATCATCCATTGACTTTTTCTGCTTTCATCTTCTCTTGCTAGATTCTCATGAATCTAGGTTCAAAGTCCTTGCCTTAAGTTACTGTGCTCAGGGAAGGTCTCCACAGCTCCCTCTTAGTCAATCCTTTAGGGCTTTACTCTTAACATTTCTATAAAGAAATAATTTGATATTTTTTCTTAAAAACTATCAGGTTCTTTTCAAATGGATTTTTAACTGTTCCAAGAACAAAGGACGCAGTTTTTAAAAAGTAAACTTCAAGAAAAAACAGACTGCAGAACTGTTGAAATCTTCCTCAACTGTTACTAAAAAGACGTGGCTAAGATATTAGGTGCTTGGGTTTAGTTAATAAAGTGATCTTGGAAATCTCTTCTAATCAGAAAAAGACTGTCATATGGTAATGAGATTTTCCCTTCTCCATTTTGTTTTTGTCAGAAGGAAAAGAAAATACAGGAGACTCAGAGGGTCTAGATAATGCACAGAAAGATAATTGGGGGGGTCTGAGAAGGCAATTTGCCATCTTCTGGTTAATAAATTGTAAGCAAAAGGTTAAAATTTGAATGAAAATTTCCTAGTAATACAAGGAAAGCATCTTAAAGACTCTTGAATACTTAAATATTTATTTCCTGAAGACCCAAAGCACCAGAGCTAGAATCTGTATACCCAGGAAGATTGACTCTAAGGAAACTTTCAGGTTCATTTAGAAGTTTGTTATATGTTTGAATATAATGGAAAATGAGAGTTGTCTTAGGCAATTATTTTCAAATCAAGGATAATAAAATTACCAATTGTACTTGTTCCTAAAAAATATTTCTTTAAATATTATTCTGGAGAGTGTCTTATTCCCTGAAATATTGCTCTCCTGAGTGATGACTCTTTTCCTTAATTTCCAATTTTTGGAGGGGCACTAGCCACACTCATTTAATTATTAACTTGACTCTATCTGCAGCCTTCTTCATCTCCTATTCTGCTGTCTCTGCCAGTAAGTTTTCACCACTCCAAACCTCTGCTTCCCCAAATCCTCTTAGTTCTGACCTTTTCATCAGGGACATTAGAAAGCCTTTATTTCATTAAAGATCCATTTTTCCCTCCATAAAATTATATACAGATTTTCTGGATAAATAGTGTTTATCCATAAGACTGTGTCATTTGCCTCTTGGAATGTCATATTCTAAACTCTCATTTTCCTTTGAGTGGCAACTGACAAATCTTATGGGATCTTGTTGCTCCTTGGAACTTAAATATTTTCTTTTTGGCTGTTTGCAGGACTTTTAATTTGACCTGAAAGCTCTAGATTTTTGCCTTATTGTTCCTAGAAGTTTTAATTTTAGAATTTCTTTCAGGAGATAACCAGAAGTCACTTTTTCTTTTCACCTCGCTCTTTGGTTCTAAGAGATCTGGGCAGTTTTCATTTGTGATTTCTTGAAATACGGTATTTTTAAGGGTGATTTATAAGTAGTCAAATGATACTTAAATTAATCTATGACTCACCTGTTTTAAATTACTTGTTTTTGATAATATATGTGTATATACACATACCTCTTATGATTTCTTCTGTTATTTTTTACTCTATTATTTAATTTTGTTTTAATACTTCTAGCTCTCTCACGGAATTGTTGCTTTCTGTTTGTCCCATTCTAACTTTTAGGGAGTTCAGTTCTTAGGTAGGGCTTATCACTGTCTCTTCTACAGTATTCTTACAATTTTTTTCCTCCCTAGCTATTCCTTTTTATATCTCTTGTTTCATTACTTCCAGGGACTCTTTTAGTTCTTGTTGCCTGAACAGTGTTTTTTCTGAAGCTCTACTTGGACTTGTATGTTTTCTCTTCTTCTGGGTTTCTCTTTGGGCTTCTCTCAGTCAAAGGTATTTCTTCATTGTGTTCATTATTTTCTTCCATTTTCTCTTATTTCATCTCTCATGTTCTTGATTGGAATTTGTCCTTTGATCAAACTTTGTTTTCTTGTTCCTGGATGGTGTGAGTGGGTCTTGCCTAATCCTGAGTTCTTTAGGAATTATCTAGCCTCATTTCCTGGTGTGGTCCAGGTCCAGTTTTCCTGAATGCTGATTTAGATCAGGGTTAGTTGTGGGATACCTGGATGTTGGTCTGTTTCTTTCTCTTTCCTCAAAATGGGAATGGGAATGGATCCCTGGGTCATTCCATACTGGGTGCTGGTCTGGTTGAGCCTCCTATAGAGTGGGTCCCTGGATTTCTCTATGTTAGGTGTGATTCTGGCCTTCTGTGGATAGGGCTTCTTGGTCACCCTGTGTTGGGCACTGTGTAAGAATTGGACTTCTGGGTTAGGTCTAGTCCTAGGGTGCTAGTCTAGTCCTGTCTGTTACCATAAATGAACATGGGGCTTTTAGATTTCCTACACTGGACATGCTTCTATGAGAACAAGCTTGATTTTATTATTTTTCTAAGTGAATTTGGTTATTATTTTGTCTAGGTCTCTATTTTTTGGTCTAGCTCACTACTGTTTGGTTTTAGTACTCCTGTCATAGTTTGGTATAGCATTAAGTATGTAAATTAATTTAGGTAATCTGATTATTTTTTATTATATTGGTGTGGTTTAACCATTAGCAAGAAATCTTCCTTCAAGTATTTACGTCTTTCATTATTAATACTTTGTTACTGTATTTATATGTTTTAAATGTTGGTAGATTGACTTTTGTTGTTATTGTTCACTCACTCATTTGTGTCTGACTCTTCCTGGACCATAGCACACCAGGCCCTCCACCCTCCACTATCTCTTGAAGTCTGTCCAAGTTCCCATTTATTGCTTGCATGGCACTATAAATCCATCTCATCCTCTGCCATCCCCTTTTCCTTTTGCCTTCAATCTTTTCCAATGCCAGAGTCTTTTCCAATGAGTCCCATTTTCTCATTATGTGGCCAAAGTATTTGAACTTCAGCTTCAGTGTTTGGCCTTCCAGTACATAGCCTGAGTTAATTTCTTTAAGTATTCACTAATTTGATCTTGCTGTCCAGGGGACTCTCAAAGGTTTTCTCCAGCACTACAGTTTGGAAGCGTTGATTCTGCAATGCTCCATTTTCCTTATAGTCCAACTCTCATAGCCGTACATTGCTACTGGAAAAACCATAACTTTGGCTATATAGACCTTGGTGGGCACCCAGATATTTTATGTGTTTTATCGTTATTTTGAATGGGCTTCCTCTTTCCATTTTTTGTTTCTATATTTTAGTATTACTTTATACACATGCAGATGATTTTTGTGAATTTATTTTGTATCCTGCTACATTGCTAAAGCTATTAATTTTCTCAATTAGTTTCTTTGAATGAATAAATGAAAAAGCATTTAGTAAATGCTTACTATGTTTCTGGCACCATGCTAAGTGGTTGGAATAAGAATACTGGCAAATGACAGTCTTTGCCTTCAAGGAGCTTACTTTCTAATAGGGGGAGACTATATATAAAGAGTTGGGGGGAGTTTTGGGAAGGGAGTGGCAAAGATACTAGGGTTTGGTGCTGTGGCATGGAGATGGGAGATGGTCAAGAAGTATTGTGGCAGGATCAAGAGCCAGATAAAATCAAGTGAAAACTCACCAGTCAGAATGCAAGGTGTCATTGGTGGGATTGGAGTTCTCCTTGAAGGAGGAGAGAGTAAGAAGAAGGACCATCTTTGCTTTTCTCCTGTATCTTTTAGGAAAAGTTCTAGTGCTTTGCCATTGCAAGAGTATGCTTGACTTGGCAATGGATGGGAAATGGTGTGGCAGATATGGGTGAAAACTGGTTAATCAGAGTTCAGGTTCCCAGGATGGGAATCTGGTGGGAAGAGGACAAGGTGGACACCATAGTGCTGATGATTTCTTGGAGTTTTATAAGTAAACCATCATGCCTGAAACGGGGATAGTTTTGTCTCTTTGCCAATGTCGATACTTTAAATTACTTTTTGAAAACCTTTTATCTTATTTTGTATTAATAAACATTTATTTTTTCTTTCAACATCCTATTACCCCCCAAAAAAATTTGGAAAAAGAAAAAAGAAAAACCAAACCCTCGTAACAAATATGCATGGCTATGCAACGCAAAACCTTGCATTAGATTTTTTTTAGATTTTTTCTTTTGTCTTATTGCTGTCCTTGACATTGCTAGCACTATGTTAAATAGTAGGGAGAAGGGACATCCTCACTTTGCACCTGTATTTATTAGGAAGGGTTCTGGTGTTTCTCCCTTGCAAGTAGTACTAACTTTTGGTTTTAGTTATATACTTTCTATCATTGAAAATGATTTTACTTTGTAAAGTCATGGACACCTTTAATCAAGGTCAATAATATATAAGAGTCTTTGCTGATTGATCCCAGTTTTTGCTCCTCCCCACCTCCCATTAAGATTATTTTGTATGTGGTTTATATTTCCTTATCTATATATGTTATGTTTACTTATCTGTCATTCTCTGTTGCCCCAACTCTCTCCTATGGGGACAGGGATTGGTTTATTTTGTCATAGTGGTTTTAGCACCTAGCCCAGCACCTAACCAACATAAATACTTAAATCACTGCTTGTTGAATTATATGGATTAAATTCCAACTGGTGAATAGTTTAGGTAATGATTATGTTTCCATCTTACCGTTATATTTTTCAGCTTGTTCTTTTTGGTCTGAATAACCAGCTGGTGGTCTCTTTCAAAGAGGATAATACCATGGCTTTTAAGCACTTGTTTCTAAAAGGATATTCTGGCATAGATGAAGATGACTACAGTTGCAGTGTCTATACACAGGGAGATGTCCATGAAAGCATATTTTTCGCCATTGACCAGGTAAGTATTTTCCTTTAGGTTTGTCCACACAGGAAGAAGGTCCTTGTTGACCACTTGGAAATGTCCTTTATATGTAGCAATTACTTGGGATTGACCTCACTTGGACCATGGGAGTTCTTTCTGTCATCTTTCTAGCATTTGGGAGCTCTCTTTTCCCCCTTTTCTTTCTGGAAACATCTCCAACTATCCCATATTACCTATAGCTCTTGATTCTGGATGATTACTCCATTAGAGAGGTTTCTTTTGTGTACAGGTTGAAGTAGATGATAGCTAGGACCCGTTTCTAACTTACATTCTGGAATTCTGTGACCCTGATTCCTGCTCTGCTGGGCTCCAAGCCAATGTGCTACCCCCAAACAAGGATGAATCCCTATTACTCTGGTCAGATAAGTATATGAGAACGAAGAGGAAAGACTTTCTCCCTTGGCATGGGGGCTGGGGGTAGCGTGGGGACAGAAAAGTGTTCTTGATATACCAAGTTGGGACTTAATGGGTAGAGGTAACAGTGAAGAGATAGCCTTCCTTCAGTTCTGGATAAGGAAAAGTCCCAACAGAACTCTCCCAAAGTAGTAGAATAGACTTCTCAGGAATTGGAGGGATGGGAGGTCTTGAAGTCAAGGCTGACTGACCACTCATCAGGGACTCCATAGAATGGGAAGCCTATTCAAGATCAGGTCAGGCTATCTGACCTTGGTGATCCCTTCTGACTTTTGAGATTCTCTGCCTTTCTGTTGACTCTGAATCCATTTTCCTAAAGAGATAGCATTAAGCAAAGTAATCAAGTCTTATGGTGCTGTACTGCACATATGTTGGGAACATTATCACTTAAGCAAGTTTTTCTGGACTGCCCTAAGAAGCTAACCCACACCTATGCCATTGTTTCTATGGGAAAATGCATCCCAGGCCCCACTTTTCCTCCTTTGCTAATGCTTATGAACACTTTAGTGCATTTTCCCCTCAATCAATCCCTACACTACATCCTCTGCTAAAAGAGAATGAATAATTTTCCAATTGTAGATGTGAAATAGGTGCAATTACTTTGTCCTAAAACCCATAAGGGAGAGACTTAAGGTTTTTTCCTTGGGTACATCATCTCTCAGCCCTAAGTGGTAATTTGACAGAACCAGCTCTTGAAATTTGTCATTTCCTTTAGTTCTGTGCAAGGTGTCATTTTATTGAAGAATTATTACATGGACATGGTTACTTTTTTTATTCTCTGATGTAAGATTTAGTTTGGAAACTGCTGAGATCTCACTGAGAAAGGTTTGCTTTCATCAGAATGGACAAAGAAAAGGGAATTGGATGCATTCTTCACATTTGTGTTCCCTGACCTGTTGAGTAACTTTTTAGAAGTGTGAATATTTGCAATTCTGGAACCTGGGGTTTTGGGGGACTTTGGGACAACATATTTTCTGTAAAAGTTTTGAAAGTATTCTGCCTGATTCTGTGTGTTTTGAAGAGAGATGGGGATATGTGCAGGAAGTATTTTTACATCTGCCAAAATAAACATGTGAAAATATCTAAAACAAATAGGGTTTTTTTTTTTTTGGTACTATTTTAGTTATTGGCCTATATCATATTTTGTTCTTCTTGTAGTTCAGTTGAGTCCTACTCTTCATGACCCCAGTACTATCCATGGGGTCTTCTTGGCAAGGATACTAGAATGCTCTGCCATTTCTTTCTCTAGTATATTAAGGCAAACGGAGGTTAATTGACTTGCTGAGGGTCACAAGTTACCAAGTGTCTGAGGACATATTTGAACTCAATCTTCCTGATTCCAGGCCCAGGGTTCTCTCCTCTGAGCCACCTAGCTGCTCTATATTCCATTTAGACCCATTGATTTCCAAATAGAATTTAAATCCCTTCCTTACCTCCTTGGGATCCTTTTGTTTATTTAATCAAGATTTTGTTAAGTGATTACTAGGTTGCTAGGCCTTAGGAATACAAAGACAAAAGTGAAACAATACTAGGGTAAAATTTACAATTCACTTTCTCTTTGACCACCTACAGGGTTCTTAATCTCTTTTGGGGTATGAAGGCCTTTGGCAGTGGAATACTACTTAACAGCATTGTGTTGTGTAACCTCTATCCATAATTGAAGGAAACTTTAAATTTAAGTTAGAGATTAGTTAAAGATGTGATTCTTCTCCATCCCCTCCCCCCTCCTCCCATGCAAGTTCAAGCATCTCAGGTTAAGAACTCCTAACCTAAAGCTCCAAGCAGTTCTCAAAAGAAAATACTGCTCTGAAATCCTGGGACCTCTGCATTGATGTAAGTCTTGTCATTAAAGTAGCAGGAAAACCCTAGTTGTATATTTAATTGGTAATCAACTATCTGGAGAAGTGTGAGATACATTTCTGAGGGGGAGTTGGGAGGATGGGGGAAAAGCATATTGGCACAAGAAAATATCACCTTTACAGCTATAGACTTCCCTTTCTTCCTGCTGTGTGAGAAGCACATTCAATTTTGAACATTTGTCATGAGGCTTTTGGAGGTTGCCTGCAAAGCATTTGGAAGTCATTTAATTTAACTTATATCACCACTGGGGGACATGAGACCCAAATGGACCCTTTTAACTGGTAGGGGGCAAGAATGGGGATATTTTTCTTGTTGTATAAATCTATAAGTTCCGCCCCCCCCATCTTATTTAACTTATAAGAGTACAAGGGTGCTCGGTTATTTTTCCTCCTTTCTTTTAAACAGTACTATCGTTTAAAGAATATATCTCTGGGCATGGTTGGTTATGAAGAAAATGAAGATGATGGAATTGGTTTGAAAGTGTGCAAACAACATTACAAGAAAGGCACTGTGCTCCCGTCCAATTATACCCTCAACATAGACAGTGAAGTTGAAATAGGTAATGTATCAAAACTCATGATTAACTGCCATTTTGAACTGTTGGGGTGAACACAACTCTTCATATCACTGAGGGGAATTGCATTTATCCTCTCTGATAAGAATCTTTTCTGTTATTCACCTAGAAAGGACTTTGGTGAGGGAAATTCAAGATGGTGGAAGGAACTCCACATATGGCAACTCCCACTATGAGTGTAGGTCATATCCCATATATAGCTTGGTAGATAAATCTTTGTGAGTTGCCCCAGACACAAAGTTAAGTCACTTTTGCAAGGTCATATAGCCTAGTGCAATCTGTGGGTCTTCACCCCAATAATAATAGTCAATCATAATAACTGACTTTTATATATTAATAGCTAGAATTTGTGTAATGCTTTGAAATTTGCAAAGAACCTTCTAAAGCAATTTATCCTCCTTTTCCCTTTCCTAGAGAGAGCCATCCTATATAACAAATAATATTTTTTAAAGACTTAAGAGGAAAAAATCAGAACTGATCAATATATTTTTAAAAAATCTGAAAACACAAGCAATGTACAGCGTATATGGACCCTACCACCTCCATGAAGGAGGGGGTTGGGTATCTCCTCATATTTCCTCATTTGAGTCAGGCTTAATCTTTATAGTTTTGCTACATTCACTTTTATTTTTTTGCCATGTGGTTGCTCTTTCCGTTCACTTTGTTTACTATACTTTGGATCAGTTCATAAAGATCTTTCCATGTTTCTCTATATTTATCACACACATTATTTCTTCCATTACATTCATGTACCACAATTTGTTTAGCCATTCCCAATCTACTTTGTTCCCAATTCTTTGCTTTCACAAAAAAAAAATGCTACTATAAATATTTTAGTATGTGGGGGATATTCTTATCTATAGATTTCCTTGGTTTAAAGAGTATGGGCATCTTAGTAATTTTATTTACATAATTTCAAATTGCTTTCCAAAATTATTGTACCAATTTACAACTCTACCAGCAATAAATTGATATATCTTTATCCCATAACCACTTCAATATCGACTATTGCCATTTTTGCTGTCTTTACTGATTTTCAGGGTGTGAGGTGGAAACCTCAGGATTACTTTTTTGCTTCTTTTATTATTATTGATTTGGAACATTCTTTTCATGTGATTGTGAATATTTCACAATTCTTTTGAGAATTGTTTATTCATATCCTTTGGACACTTGTCTATTGAAGAAAGGCCTTTAGATTTGTCTATATTTATATGTATTGAATATAAAATCATTTTCAGAGAAATTTTTTCCTCATTTGACTACTTCCCTTATTATCTTGTGTGTATTAATTTTGTCTGTACAGGAGCTTTTTGCTTTTTATGTAATCAAAGTTATCTATTATATTATATTTTTTAAAATTGCCTTTATCTCTTGTTTGGGTAAGAATACATGTTTTTACCCATAACTATATATGATTTATTTCTCTTCTAATTTTTTTATTTAATGCTTTATTAACTTCTGGTTTACATCATTCATTTCGGCCAGATTTTGAGTTACATTTTTTTCCCCATTTTCCCCCTACCCACCACCCCAGAATAGCAGTTCCACAAGATATCCCCTCATCCAATCTGCTCTCTCCCATATCTTCTCCCATATCCCCTTCAACTTTGCCATTAGGACGAGGTGAATCTCTGTGCCCCAATGCCTGCACATTTTGTCTCCCGATTACATGCAAAAATAGTCTCTTTTAATTTTTTAATAGTATGATCTTTAGTGTTAAGGTCACATATCCGTTTAGAATATTGTGGAGTATGGTGTAACATGTTGGTCTGAGCCTAATTTCTGCCAGACTACTTTCCAGTTTTTACAGCAGATTTTATCAAATAAGGAGCTTTTTCCCTCAAGTAATTTATATTTACCTTTTCATCAAACATTGGGTCATTGAATTCCTTGTCTAATCTTTTCCATTTATCTCCATTTCTACTTTTTAACCAGTTCAGATGAATTTGATGACTACTGCTTTATGATATAGTTTGGAGTTCTGAAAGTGCTACTCACCCTTTATCACTACTTCTTTTATTTTTTTTTTTATCATTTCTCTTGATATTCTAGATCTTTTATTTTTCAAGTGAATTTTATTATTGTTTTATTAAATTCCAGAAAGTGTCCCCTTGGTCCTTTGATTAGTGTAGCATTAAAAGCCTAGTCTAGCACACAATGCCATGCTAACTATACTTTGGTATATTTCAATATTAGTTTGCTCCAAATGCTAAATTTTGTTTAGCTTTATCATTTTAAGTAAAAATTACTAATCTTTATTAATGGAAAATATTTCCCTGGGACTTTACCAGGTTTATTATATATAGATATCATACATTTGACATGAGATGCTAGGTGCTTTGAGTCTTGGGTATGGTTTGAATAAAGCAGCATTTATCCCTTCAGTGTCACATTCTTTTCTACATTGGCACAGATGGCTAGACAAAATTCGAAATTTAGATTTTCCATATGTAGTATTAATAGCTAACAGTCATAGTGTTTTAAGGTTTATGATTTACTTTACGTATACACATGTATACACACATATATACGCGTGTATATGTACACACATGGGTATGTATATATATAGGTGTTTATTTGGCACATAAACATATATGCACATACACACACACACACACAAAGATAGATATTCTCATTTGGTCCTCACAACTACCCTGTGAAATAAGTGCTGTTATTATCCTAATTTTACAGATGAGGAAAGTGAGGCTGAAGTGAAAATGACTTGACCAGGGTCACACAGCTAGTAACTGAGGCAGGATTCAAACTCGGGTCTTTCTGATTCTACACTTGACACTCTGTCCACTACACCACCATCAGCATTTGACTGGAATTCAGGTTGGTTACCAACTTCAGTTGGTAAATTGACATAGGAACACAATCACGAAACCTATTTCCTGCTCCTCTTTGCCTACTCCTGAGCTCCCTGGCCACCAGTTATTGTCCATGTGGCCATGACCTGAAGAGCATGCCCATAGAGCTTAAGAAGACCTTGGCTGGGCGTGCCCCTTATTAACTTGTGATGACATAATTCCAGGCAGTCTTGGGGAGCAGCATGGCAGTGCCCATTGACTGGTTTTGTCTGATTTCTGCCTGTTGGGTGAAGCTTGGCCCTTCTCTATACCTTTGTAAGGCCAAGAGTATATCATAGACCTGTCATACTTTACCATGAGGAACCCTTAGGCCCCCCTCCACATGGGAGGTTTTTGTGCTGTGATAAGAATACAGTCTGGGTCTGAAGATTTTGTTAAGTGACCTCTTATTGGTAGCCTGTTCCTAATGTTTCACAAAGCTGTATCATATTATTAACTTTTTCCCTAAAAAACAAGTCCTAGAAATGTGGCTTAAATGAATATCTGATGGGAGAGTAGGTTTTATATCCAGACTATTTCATGATGGGTTGCTGATCCTGTAATTCTAAGTTATTTTCTTTGCTTTTATAAGACGGAATGTTCCTCTCATATGACCATTGTTGGATTTTATTATCTATATTTTCTTTACAAAGAGAAACTTTTAGCAGAGGAAACAGCTACATAGTCTTGTTTTAAAAGAAAAGTTTGGCAACTCGAACTACTCCTCCCCTCCATTGAAGACAAGCATAATGTGTGAAAGGATTCTTTCCGAATAATCTTACTTTTGTTTTCTCATGGTTACTTCCCAGACTTTGGACTTGTGGATTTCCATTCAGATTGAGTAGAGGGAAGTTTCCAAATGATTAAATAATGCTTTCAAAATACCAATGCCACATTCCATTTGAAAAAAATTATGTCAATGACTGAATAATGCTGTAAAATTTATTATATAAATCTTATAGCCATGAGTTTTACATTGAAATTAGTATTACTATCCTAGAACCAAATATAGTCATCAGATGAAATGATTCTTATCTACCTTATATCTCCTGTAACATTGTATATTTACACATATGTTGTTGTTGAGTCATTTTTTTCAGCTGTGTCTGACTCTTCATGACCCCATTTGGGGTTTTCCTGGCAAAGATACTGGAGCAGTTTGCCATTTCCTTGTCTAGCTTATTTTATAGAAGAGGAGCTGAGGCAAACAGGGTGAAGTGACTTGCCCAGGGACACCCAGCTAGTAAGTGTCAGTGGCTAGATCTGTACTCATGAAGAAGAGTCTTCCTGATTCCAAGCCCAGTGCCCTACCTACTTCACCACCCAACTGCCCGGTCTATACACATACATGCATGTATTTACCTGAATTATTTATGCATAAAAAAGAAGTGGCTGAGGTGTATGTGGTGTAGTAGATGGAAGGCCAGCCTTGCAATAAGGAAGACCTGGTTCAAGTCTTGCTTCTGAGCCCTAGGTACTGTGTGAGCGTGGGCAGTGATACGGTACAGTGCTGGATTTGGAGTCAGAGAGCCTGGGTTCCAGTTGGGTTTATTGTTTACCATGGGACCTTGGATAAATCATTTTAGATTTCTGGGCCTTAGTCTCTCACCTGTCCAGTGAGGGGGTTGGACCAGATGGCCTTGAATGGTCCTTCCACCTCTAAATTGATCATCCTATCAACTCTTAGCCTCTCAGTGTGCCAGGCAACTTTCTAAAACTATAAATTACAGATGAGATAGATATATGGTTATCTAACTAATGATCTTTGGCAGTATGGTATCGCTGCTTGGTTTCTGCCTAGAGATGATCTTCTGACTAGTTTTACTGGAAAGTAAAGCTTTCTAAATAAATGGGGGATGGAGGGGGAGGGAGCTAGGTGACACAGGAGATAGAGCAGCAGCCCTGGAGTAAGGAAGACCTGAATTCAAATTCAGCCCAAGGCACTTACTAGCTGTGTGACCCTGGGCAAGTCACTTAACCCCAACGTTAAGTCTCTTTCTCTTCATTCCAGCCTTTACAACCTTGTCCTTCTTTCCCCATTAGTTCTTGGAGTAGTATGAGACCTTTTGTCTCACCTTTGGGCAACCTTCCAAAAGCTGTCTTTTCTATCTCTGTAAGGGAGCAGTTGCCTCCCCAGCCTGAGGGCATCATCTTCTGACCCTGGAAACAAGGGACATTTGAATGATGAGCCTGTTAGGTTCTACAGTTTAAAGTCAGTCTTGACCCTCATGTAGAGGCTTGACCTCAGCCCTTAGGGGCAAGCAAGTACAATCTGTATCTATGAACAGAGCCAACATGGCATGAAGAGTTCTGGAAATTAGAGGCAAGAGGAAGATCTGGGTAGGAATCCTCACTTGCATGTTCGTTAGCAGTAGGACTGTGGGCAAGGAACGTACTTAATCTCTCAAAGGGCAGTTTGCCCATCTGTAAAAGGGTATGGTACTGCTTATACTGTCTATCTCACGGGGTCACCCTGTAAACCTTTATTATAATTATTTTATCATGTTATATTTTATATTGTGTTATATTATTATATAAATGCAAGTCATTATTAATCAACAAGCATTTATTAAATGCTTACTATATGCCAGGCACTGGATACAAAGAAAAAATTGAGACAGTCTATATCCTCAAGAAGAGAATAAGCATTTATATAGTGCCTGCTATATGCCAAGTACTGTGCTAAAGGCTTTACAAATATTATCTTGTTTGATCCCCATAAGGTGCTGTTATTATACTCCTAACACATACAGTTGAAGAAACTGAGGCAAGCAGAGGTTAATTGACAGAACTAGTAAATGTCTGAGGCTGGATTTGAACTCAGGAATTCCTGACTTCAAGCCTAGTGTTCTATTAAAGCTTTTTCATGACTGTGTCATCCTTAGGAATGAATGATGGAGTCAGAAAGAACATAAATCAGGACTCTGGATACTGGTTCTATAATCAGAATAGGATCACTGAACTGGAGATTCAAGGGGCTTTAGAAGCCAGATGGGAAAACTGAGATCTAATGAGGTAAAGTGATTTTGCCTAAGATCATACAAGATGTAAGTGTCATGTAGGATTTAAACCCAGGTCATAGGATTATCGATTTAGAACCATAGGAGATCTTTGAGGTCACCTTTTAATTTTACAGATAAGGAAACTGAGGCCCCAATAAAGTTAAGTGACTGGCCCAAGGTCACATAGCTAGGTTACAGAACTGGGATTTGAACTCAGGGACTCTGATTTCTAATTCAGGCTTTCTTGCTTTACCATAATTGGGCTGAGGTCAAGCCTCTACATGAGGGTCAAGACTGACTTTAAACTGTAGAACCTAACAGGCTCATCATTCAAATGTCCCTTGTTTCCAGGGTCAGAAGATGATGCCCTCAGGCTGGGGAGGCAACTGCTCCCTTACAGAGATAGAAAAGACAGCTTTTGGAAGGTTGCCCAAAGGTGAGACAAAAGGTCTCATACTACTCCAAGAACTAATGGGGAAAGAAGGACAAGGTTGTAAAGGCTGGAATGAAGAGAAAGAGACTTAACGTTGGGGTTAAGTGACTTGCCCAGGGTCACACAGCTAGTAAGTGCCTTGGGCTGAATTTGAATAATAGACTCTTTAAAGGTATAAAGAACAGTAAAACTAATTTTAAATATAAAAAGTAAAAGGATTTTAAGGGATAAAATCTACCAAATTTATGAAATCACAGTCACATTTGCTTATAAAGGACCAAGCAGACATTTTCCCATCTTTTCTTTAAAATGCATTGGCTGTATTTTCATTTTAATAAAAACCAAAGCAGCATTAAAAAAATGCATTGGTTTGTTGCTAAGTCTTTTTCTTTGTTTAATGACATGTTTTGTTCTTTTATTGTTTCAGATTGTATCCACTTAGATCCACAGGTCCCTGATAGTGAGAATTCAAGACATTGGATGAATTCTTCATTTTTCAGTCTAGAATTTTATCGGTAAAGACATTACATTTTTTTCACTTTTAGAAAAGGACTATATTGATGGATTCAGGCAAGCAGTGACACTTGAACACTTAGTACTTTATAAAGAAAAAGTTTATATATGGATATATATCATATATATGTATATAATATATAACATATATTATATGGATATATAAATGATGATGGATGTCATATATGTGTATATATACATACATATATACACACATATATATACGTATATATGTATATATATGTATGAGTCATCGGTCATTTCTTCATCCATACCCACACCTTCATTGAATGAGCCCTCCTTTGTAACAAAGAAAACTGGTTAAAAACCAACTGCCAGACAGCATATGCAATGTTGAGCATCCATAGTCACCTACCACTCTACCAAAGGAAAGGAAGAGCATTTCATTATTTTTTCTCTAGGACCAAGATTGGACACTGCAATTTATCTGAGTTGAGCTGACTTTTAGTATTATTTTCGTTCACATCATCATGACCATTGGGCAATTTGTTTTCCTGGTCCAGCTTCTCTTAGTCTGTGCTCATTTCTTCAAGTCTTTTCTCAAATCTCAGAATTTCTCAGTTTTCATTTCTTGTGGCAAAATAGCATTCCATTGTATTCACATACCACAGTTGGTTCACAGCCACTTTCTGATCAATGGACACCCACTTTTGTTTCCTCCTCCCCAAAATTACTGATTTGGGTGTTTTATCCAAGATGAACCTTTTCTGTCTTTGGCCTCTTTTAGGGCATAGGTCCAGTAATGGGATCCCAACTGGGTCAAAGTGAATGGAAATTTGAATGACTTTTCTTCTCTGATTTCAAATCAATAATGTTTCCTATTCAGGCTTTTAGAAGTTGAAATCTCCTTTAACCTCAAAGGCATTGACCTACAGACTATCCATGCTCGGGAGCTCCCAGACTGTTATGTCTTTCATAACACTGTAAGTGTGTTTTCTATTTTACCTCATATATTTCTAGGCTAGTTTTTAATGAGAGTAGTCTTCAGCCATTAAAAAAAATAATATTCCATTTCCCCCCAATTACATGTAAAATCAATTTTAACCTTTTTTTTTTTGAATTCCAAATTTTGTCCTTCCCTCCTCCCTGAGAGGGTAAGAAATCTGATATAGGTGAAACATATGCAATCATGTAGAAACATTTCCATGTGAGTCATTTTGTGTAAGAAAACTCAAGAAAGAAAAAAAGCAAGTCTTCTTTGGTTTGTATTCAGATAACATCAGTTCTTTCTTTGATGGCAGATAGCATTTTTCATTATGAGTTCTTTGGGATAGTCTTAGACCATTGTATTGCTGAGAATAGTTAAGTCATTCACAGTTGTTCTTTGTATAATATTTCTGTTACTGTGTCCAGTGTCCTTCTGGTTCTGCTCACTTTATTTTGTATCAGTTCAATTAGGTATTTCCGACATCATCCTGTTTGTAATTTCTTATAGCACAATAATGTTTCATTACAATCATATAACATGACTTGTTCAGTCATTCCTCAATGGAAAGGCATCCCCTCAATGTCCAGTTTTTAGCCACCACAAAAAGAGCTGCTATATATATTTTTGCACAAATAAGTTCTTTCTCCTTTTTTCAATCTCTTCGGAATACAGACCTAGTAGTGGTATTGCTGGGTCAAAGAGTATGCACAATTTTGTAGCTCTTTAGGCATAGTTCCAAATTTTTCTCCAGAATGGTTGGATCGGTTCACAACTCCACCAATAGCGCATTAGTGTCCCAATTTTCCCACATCCCTTCCAATATTTGTCATTTTTCTTTTTTGTCATATTAGCCAACCTAAGGTGTGAGGTGATACCTCAGCTTGTTTTAATTTGCATTTCTCTAATCAATAGTGATTTAGAGCATTTTTTCCTATGGTTATAGATAGCTTTGATTTTTTTTTGTCTGAAAACTGCCCGTTCAAGTCCTTTAAACATTTATCAATTGGGAAATGACTTATATTCTTATAAATCTGACTCAGTTCTTTATATTTTTGGAAAATGAGGCCTTTATCAGATACTTGACTTTAAATTTTTTTCTGTTTTTCCTTCAATTTTGGTTGCATTGGTTTTGTTTATACAAAAACTTTAAAATTTTATGAAATCAAAATATCCATTTTACATTTTGTAATGGTCTCTATATCTTATTTGGTCCTAAATTTTTCTCTTATCCATAAATCTGATGGGCAAACTATTCCATGCTTTCCTAATTTGTTTATGGTATTACCCTTTATGTCTAAGTCATGTACCCATTTTGATCTTCTCTTAGTATACAGTGTGAGATGTGAATAGTTTTTGCCATGTTGTTTTCCAGTTTGTTCTGCAGTTTTTGTCAAATAATGAGTTATTGTCCCAAAAGTTTGGGTCTTTGGGAGTCTTCAGCTCCTTGTAGAACTAAGTCTAGAAAAAAATACATTAATCTCTAAGACATAAACACATTGAAACTTAAACTAGTAGATGACTAGTAGGTGTCTAGGTGGCACAATAGATTGAATTCTGGACTTGAAATCAGTAAGATATGAGTTCAAATTCTGGCCTAGGCCTAGCTGTGTGGATCTGGGAAAGTCACTTAACCACCTTCAGCTTCATTTTCCTCATCAGTAAAGTGGGGACAATAATAGCACCTATTTTGCAGGGGTGTGAGCATTAAATGAGGTAATATTTGTAAAGCACTTTGCAAACTTTGAAGTACCATATACATGCCACCTATTATTATAGAAGGCAGTGTTTTGTCATGAGACATAATTTTCTTTGCTCAGAAGCAGACATGACCTTTCCAGTGGTACAAACATGAAAATTAATTAGGAGGAGGGGAAATGAAGATGTTGAAAAGAAGGGTTTTCAATGAGACCTGTGTTTCCTAGCTGCTTGCACATAGTAGGTGTTTAATAAACATTTGTCAAATTTTATTATAATGAAAATACTTGAGGATCAGAATCGTTTTTCATCATTTACCCAATGTTTTTCAACTAACAATACTGCTCAATGAAAGACAGTATAATGTACTGAATAGAGGGCCAGCCAGGGAGATCTGGATTCCCATTCTACCTTTGACATATCCTGGCTTTGTGAAAACGGGCAAGTCACTTAACATCTTAGTTTCCCAGATAACTCTGAGACTTCAGGTTACAAACATGTTACCCATTTGCATCAGTAGAGTAAGTTTCTATGCTGGGAGTTCTTTATACTGATAAAATTATGGATTTGGACCAAAAGAATTAAAAACTATGCTAGATGGTGCATTTTGGGGGGCCAACCTAATAAAAATGTCCATTTGTATATGTAAAAAAAAGAGTGGGATTTTTCTTAGGGGTTATTTCTTCTATTCCAACCTCAGAGAGGCCGCATTTCAGTATGGGCATAAAAAAGCCATTTTTTCACCTTAAATTCCAGCTCTTATTTCTTTTATTTTGAGACAGCTGATTACATCTTTAAAAGCCTAAACACCTGGTTGATATAATTTATTTAATGATTCAAAATGTGCTAAAAGCTGTCTAGAAAATGGTGGTGAATTGTTTTATGTTGTCTTCAATCTCAACTCATATACAAGTTACAGAATAGCTATTTGGGGGTGGGGGAGTTGGAAGGAGAATAAGCAGAAAGAAATTTAGTCTTAGAGATCAGTAGGATTGAATGAAATACTGAAGGGTGGGGCAATTCAGTTGTAGATGGAGCTTTTAAATTAAGGCTTATATCTGTGGGTGCAAAAATGAATCCATAGGCACTAGCTTTACCCAATACATTTGGGACGTGACCTTCCCTTGCTGAGTTTGGGTTTGCTGATAATATTGTAGTGTACATTCAATCTTCAATCCATAAACTTTTATTAAACTCCTATTGTATACAAGGTATTGTGTTAGGTAGGAGTAATTAGAAGAAAATGGACACAAGTACCACCCTTAAAGAACTTTGCAATCTCCAAATCCAAAACGAACTCAGAAATGTAATTTTCAGCCAAGATAGGTTTAAGAAGGGGAATAGGCTGAATGCATGCTTAGGAAAGTAGCTTTTCTTTGACTGGGAATATGAAATATCTACTTTCAATTCTGTGACTATTTGCCTTCAATTTGTGATAAAATATATTCAACATTCATATTTCCCTATCATTTTTATTAGATTTAAAAAAAAGCATGCCTCTCCATCACTTTTCCTCATAATCTGCTTCTGTTTTTTCCAATTAAAGTGATTTAGTATTAAAATTTGAAGGATTTGGAAGGGATTTTGTGACAACATTTACACTCATAGGAAGTACCATGAAAGCGGACTTGGCCATCATTTGGATTCATGCAGTTTTCAGAGTTTCATGTGCAGTCTTTGGAGCATGGATGAAGGAAGAGGGAGTCAATGTGAGAAAATAAGGCATTTCACAAATGAATAGTGCCAACATTTGTTGGTTCTGTTTAGTATAACAACTGACTTTTGTGTTAGCATTTGGTTTTGAAGGAGGAGGAGCAAAGATGGTGGTCCTTTGACACTTGTGCATGGCAGCCCTGACCAATGGTCATATTGATCAGCCTACTAGAACCCAAAAAGCCTGTAGCCTTTTGATGTATCATTTATCTTTTTGACAACTGTCTGGTAAAACCTAAGGGATCCCTTCTCAGAATTATGTTTTTAAATGCATAAAGTGCATTTAAACATAGTATTACAAGGGAAAGTAATTCTATTGAAGCACAATTATCAAAATGATTTAAAAATAAGTTGTTGGACCTCCAGGTTAGATCTCTTGCCCTAGAATATCACAGAATCTGGGCAATGAGAAACTAGCCTGAATTGAGCTGCTGAAATTGCTTTTCTTTGGACCTTAATTATTTAATTGATCTTAAAGACCTCAAAAAATGCAAAAGAAAAATGTTTTACCATATGTGAATACGTAATAAAAAATAATGGGGGGAGGCTAAGTGGAGCAGTGAGTAAGAGCACCAACCCCGGAATCAGGAGGACCCAGGATCGGTTCCAGCCTTACAAAATTAGCACCCACACATAAAATAACTAGCTGTGTAACCTTGAGCAAGTTACTTAACCCCAATTGCTCAAAAAAATAATGGTCTTTGGATTTCCAAGTCATTTTTTTTGGGGGGGGTGACACCCTTGTTATAGATAATAATTCTTTAAGTCATTCTTCGCATATTTTTGTCTCTTATTTTGTTGACTGACTCTTCATGACCTCTTTTGGGATTTTCTTGACAAAGATACTGGAGTGGTTTGCCATTTCCTTCTCCAGCTCATTTGACATATGAGAACTGAGGCCAACCGGGTTAAGTGATTTGCCCAGGGTCACACAAGTAGTAAGTGTTTGGGGCTTCATTTTAACTCAGGTTTTCTGACTGCAAGCCTGGTGTTGTATCCACTGTGCCACCTAGTTGCCCCAAGAATACAAATATAATACATGAAATAATACCTTCTTGAGAGGAACTAAGGGGGTTAGACTGGATAATCTCTAAGCTTTACTTCCAGTTATAAAATTCCATTACCAGAGGTTCTGGAGGTGGAGCAGGATGACATTGGCATGTTGGGCTTACAGAACCCAGCTTGGGGATCTTGGTAGCTCTTCTCCAGTCCCAGACAGTGAGGAAACACACCCAGAGCCCCAAGGGGGCCACACACAAGTCAGACAGCCATGTAGGGATGCCATCTTTGCTAGATCCCTGGCAGAACTCCGTTTCCCCACACCATGGTTTTTCAGTATTAATTCTTTAAGTCATTCTTTCCATATTTTTGTCTCTACAGATTACCTTTAACAATAAAGCTCACAGTGGTAGAATAAAAATCTATTTTGATACTGAGGCCAACATTCAGGAGTGCAAAGGCTTACACATATCTGGATCAAGTAAGTGTGACAGGCATATTTCTACTATGAATCATGGGTGATTTTCAATAATAACTTTTCATAGTGTTTTAAGGGTTTGCAAAATATTTCTTTTGCAAGAATATATATATATATGTGTGTGTGTGTGTGTGTGTGTGTGTGTGTGTGTGTGTGTGTGTGTGTGTGTGTGTTATTTGGGAAGAAGAGAGATTTGCTCAGAAAATCCAGTTTCAGGTTTTATTAATAGCTAATATTTTTAAGAGCCTGCAAAATACTTTTTTATGTGCCTTTTTGGGTTTGATCCTCACAATGATCCTGAGACGATTACTTTGTTGCTGTTCAGTTGTTTACAGTCATGTCTGAGTCTCTGTGACTCTATTTCTGGGCAAAGATACTGGAGTGCTTTACCATTTGCTTTTCTAGGTCATTTTATGGATGAGGAAACTAAGGCAAGCAGGCTTAAGTGACTTGCCCAGGGTCACACAGCTAGTAAGTGTCTGAGGTCAAATTTGAACTCAGCTCTTCTTGATTCCAGGCCCAGCACTCTATCCAGTGAATCACCTTGCTGCTCTATGAGACAATTTCTACAGGTGTTCTTATTCCTGTTTTATAGATGAGTAAATTGAGAATCAGAGAGATTCAATGATACCTGTATGACCTTAAAGAAATCATTTGACCTCTCCATGACCTTATCTGCAAAATGAGATTTGGACTAGATCAGCGGAGCTGAGACCACATGTGGCTGACTAGGTCCTTGGGTGCAGCCTTTTGACTGAGTCCATTTTACAGAACAAATCCTTTTATTAAGGGGATTTGTTATATGAAGTTTGTAGTTGGGCAAAGGGCCACACTTGTGGAGCTGGAGGGCCACATGTGGCCTCAAGGCTGCAGGTTCCTCACTCCTGGTTTAGATCATCCCTGGGGGTCCTTCCAGTTCTGGCCCTGTGAGCCTATGATAGCTAATAGTAGTAGATAGATTTCATAGGCCATTAACCAATGCTGATTTGCCATGACTTCCCTGTGGCCACACATCTAGGAGTAGATGAGGGTGAGGGGTAGAATTCAGACCCAGGGCTCTCCTGACTTCATGTCCATTCTTCTTTCCCATGATATTTCTTTTACATCAAAAGTTATATTTCAGAGATATTCTTCCAAGTTATAAGTCACTCGAGGAGAGAAAGAGAACATAAACACTCCAAAGGGGAACATTGAAATGGATGGTGTGTGACGCAGGTTTTTTGATTATATGACTCAAAGGTCTGGGTTCTTCCATGTCCTTTGCCATTTTCTTCCTTCTAATGGACTTCAACATGACTAATCTTTTAGCGTACCCTTGCTGTTGAATTGTGGTTTCCTCTGGTCCTCTGCCAGACTGTGCCTTTTGCTGCTTTAAGTAATTCTCTGATTAGCTAAAAGCTAAACTAAGAGTGCATTAGCAAAATGTCCAGAATGTTACTCCTTCTACTCTTATAAATGTCTTATTGCCTTTCTCTGTGTAACCCTTTTCATTTGGGACATGGCCATTCCTTTTAGATTTTAAGTAATTATGATTAAAGAGTTCCTTTCTGAGACTTCACAAACTTAAATTTCAATGGAATCCTGGAAACTGATTTAAAGGTGTGCCTGTGCCTGGGCATGTGAATATACATACATATGCACACACACATATGCAGTATGTAGATGAGAAGGAAAGAAGAGAGAAAAAAAGGAAGAAAAAAAGAAAGAAGGATGGAAAGGAAGAAAGGAAAAAAGGAAGGAAGGAAATGAAAAAAGGAAAGAAGGACAGGAGGAAAGGAAAAAAGAAAGAAGGAAGGAAGAAAGAAGGAAAAAAGGAAGGAAGGAAAAGAAAAGAAGAAAGGAAGGACAGAAATAGGAAAAAAGGAAGGAAGAAAGGATGGAAGGAAAGGAAAAGAAGAAAGGAAGGAAGAAAAAAGGAAGGAAAGAAAAAAGAAAGGATGGAAGGAAAGGAAAGGAAGAAAGAAAAAAGGAAAAAAGGAAGGAGGGAAAAAGAAAGAAGGATAGAAAGAAATAAAAAAGAAAGGAAGGAAAAGAAAGGACAGAAGGAAAGGAAAAAAGAAAAAAGAAAAAAGGAAGGAAAGGAAAAAAGAAAGGAAAGAAGGAAAGGAAAAGAAGTGGGGGGCAATAGCGACTTGCCCAGGGTCTCATACCCAGTATGTATGAGAGGTAGGCCATATGGTCTAGATCTGATCCAGATGATACTTCAGAACCCTTTTAGTCTAGCCCCTTATTTTACAAATAAGGAAGATGAGGTCCAGGAAAGCTTGAGAAATTTGAATGATTTGCTACAAATCATACAGATAGTGAGGGTCAGAGGTAGGATTTGAACTGAAGTCCTCTGACTCCAAATTCACTGTTCTTTTCACTGTATGATGCTACTGTCCTCACTCTGAGGCCGACTGTGTATTCTAACTTAATCCAATTCTGATTTTAGGCCATATCCATCTTCCCTTCTTCTTCTCTCCCCTTCTTTTCCCTTCCATCACTATTACCCCTTTCCTATCTGCAAAGTCTTCACTTGCAGAAGAAAAAAAAATCACTCCTTTGTCAAATATAGTGCAACAAAGTAAACCCACACATTGTCCCTGCATGAAAAGATATGTCCCATTCTTTACTTCAAGTCCGTCACCTCAATGTCAGGAGGCTGAACATGTTCTTCATCAGTGATCCTTTGGAGCCATAGTGGGTCATTGCCCTGATCAGAATTCTTTAGCCTTTTGAGTCGCTTGTCTTTACAATGTTGTAGGCCATTGTATACATTGTCCTCCTGGTTCTACCTACTTTACTCAGTTATATCTGAGTTTTTTTTAAATATCACTTTTATTTCCCAATATATCTCCCTCCCCCCCATCTCTTACAGAAATATAGAGGAAAATAAAACAGTTCAGTAAAATTACTCCTAACTCCAGTCATGTTCAACACCAGATGTAGTCTTCCACACCAGTATTTACAAGGAAAAGAGGGAGATGCATTCTTACATCTCTTATTTAGGTTCAAGGATAGCCATTATAATTATACAGAATTCAATTTATGATGTTTTTATTCTTTCTATTTACAGTGTTATAGTCATTGTGTATGTTATTTTTCTGGTTCTGCTTGCTTTGCATTGCATCAGTTCATATAATTCTTCTAATGCTTCTTTGAATTCTCCATATTCATCTTTTCTTATGGCACAATTATATTTCATTGCATTTTTGTAGCACAGTTTATTTAGCCATTTCTCAGGTAGAGTCAAGGGTGCTATACAAGTGCCAAAAATGCCCCTTCAGCATTAGATTCCATTAAGGTCTTTGCTACAAAAAGTGTCATTAGAACTTGCATATATGGCCCTTATGAGACCGTTCTTTTGATTATTGACCTTGGGGCAAGTTTAGCGAGATGCTTGTTAAGCCAATAGATATTTTATCCATTTCAAATGCATTGAATTCAATTGATGAATACAGAATTGCAGTTGTATAGACTGGCTTGACCTCCACCAAGTCCTAATCTAGTGCCCCCTTGTGGCATGTTGGTGAACCTGAGTTCTCAAAGACTGGGTACAGTGGCCCATGCTCAAGCAGGTTCTTCCACACTCAACAGGCTATGAGGCCAGTTGTGGAAACAGAATTGTCTGCTTTTTGAGGACTTAAGGCAGCTGAGTATGGAGAAACTTGTTTCTAGTGGACTCTGGAAGATGAATTCTTTGGCCATAGCAACCAATGAAATAAAGGAAAATAAATGCAAGATGGTCCTCAGTGCCATCTGATGCCTTTCGACTTCTTCAGTGATGGTGGAGTAGTGGAAAAGAGAGCAAAGGTATAAAGTTTTACATAGTTTTTAGATTATCTATAAATTTTCACTTGGCATTCTCAGTGCCATTGGTATTCTAAATAACAGTGACCAGATAGTGAATTTACAACTTGAAGAAACAAATCTCATTTGTCTTATCATTCTCACTAAAAATGAAACCAGAAAACAAGGAATTTGCAGATTAAACAGAAGTTGGCTTAGGGAGTCAGTGGAGCATTAAATATAGAAGTTGGTAAAGTTGATTTTATAGTCTGTCCAAAAGCAACAAGAAATATAATTTAAAGGGAGTTTTGGTTGTCTCATATTACTTATGATAAGTATTTGTAAAAAAAAAAAAAAAGACCACCATGAAAATAATTGTGCCTTGTTTACCAGCATCTGTGGAAGAGGAAGAAGAGGTAGAAAAATTTTATGGTGAACTTGGCAGGACCTTTAAAATGAAATCATTATATACTTTGAGATATAGCAATTTAAATGAAAATGTGAATGTAGATGAGAAGAGTGAAAAACAATGGAAAACATGATTCAGGAGTAAGGAGTGAGAATAACTGAAGCCTTCTAGACCTCACAGAAGTCTCACACTTGTATGGGATGTCCCAAAAGTCTTACTCCAGTTTTAAGTTTTAGTAGCTTAAAACTATTAATAGCTATTAAAACTTAAAACTATTAAACAGCTATTAAAGCTTAAAACTGTGCTAAAACTTTTGGAACAAACAAGATGTAGTGAGAAACAAAAATATTAGGGACACTAAGATTCATGTTTTAAGGGACAAGAAATGATTCATGACTGACTTGGGAGTTATTCCTGATTCAGTTGTCTGTGTCAAATACTCTATGCACTGACTTCCTTTACTTATTTTCTCTGACCTACTCTTCTACTTTACAGAGAAATGGTTGAAGTTCAATAAATGCACCATTTTTCATAAAACTCTGAAAAGTCCCTTATCTGATCACAATCTGTTGGTATTCCACATCTCCCGCTGCCTTTTGTAACCCCAATCCATATTCTCCATCCCCTCTATGACCTCCAGTCCCTTGATCCCCCTCAGTTATTTCCTAGGCTATCTTCCCTGCAATAACTAAGCACTTCCCAATCGTGAATCCTTGGTGGGCCAGCTCAATTATATACTCTTTTCTTCTTAAGTCCTTTGCCACCATACCCTATTGATGATCTTTCCCTGCCAAAGCCTCTGCCTTGGATTACTCCCACTATTCATTGTACTCTAGTGCTGATAGAAACTGGAAAAAATCATGAAAGCTCTGCTAACTGGATCTGCTACAAAATTATGCTATATAATCTCAACTGGGTCCTCACCGCAGCAAGGCAACCTCCCCAATTGAATCTATGTGCCTGTCATCACAGTGACTTTTCCAACCCTTGTCATCTCTTCTTAAATCTCCCATGGCACTCCCTTCCGTAACTCTCTCAGATTAGAACTTTATCTGAAACTTTTCACTGAAAAAATTGAGGCAAGCTCCCTCTTCTCCCCTATGCCTCATTTCATACCACTCATATTGCCTTCTGCCCCATTTTCTCCTTTATCTGTCTCACATGAAGGTGGTCCTTTACCTTGCCAAAACAAACCCTGCCCCCACTCCATCCCATTTCCCCTAGGAAATTGTTTCCTCTATCACCCTCATTTTCTCACTAACTTTCAGTCTCTCCCAATCTACTGGCTGTTTGCCTGTTGCTTAAAGCATGCCTTTGTCTTCCCCAGCCCCCCAAAACCCTCATTCTGATCCATCCTCATTAACTATCATCCCATGTCTCACCTCCTTGTTATGACTAAACTCCTTGAGGTTGTCTACAATTGGATCCTCTATTTCCTTTCTTCTCACTCTCTTCTTAATTCTGTGTTAGGCATCCAACCTTATCATTTAATGGAGATTACTCTCTCTAAAATGATGAGACTGTCCTCTTAATTGCTAAATCTAATAGCCTTTTCTCAGTCCTCATCCTTGTTCATCTAGTTGATTGATGCTGTCAACCATCCTCTTCTTGATACTTTCCTCTCCAAATACTAAGGATACTACCAATATAGCCTGGTTTTTCTGCTACTTATCTGATTGTTCTTTTGTTGGATCTTCATCCAGATCATGCCTACTGGTTATGGATGTCCCATGGGACTCTGTCCTGAGCCCTCTTCCCTTTTCCCTCAGTTGCTGATCTCATCAGCTTCTCTGGATTCAATTATCATCTCTATGAGGATTATTCTTAAATTTACTTACCCAGCCCTTACCTCTCTACTGACCTCCTCTCACAGTCTCTGAATGCTTGTTGGACATCTTGAACTGGAAATTCCCTAGAAATCTTAAACTCCGTGTGCCCCAAACTGAACTTGTCATCTTTCCTCCAGACTTTTCCATCTTCTTAACTTCCCTATTTTAGTCAAGGTTACCATCATTTTCCCAATCACCAGGCTTGAAACCTAAATGTCATTCTCAGCTCCCCACTCTCACATGCCTCCCATATCCTATGTGTTACCAAGTCCTGTTGATTTTGCGCTTGTGACATCACACACGTATTCCCCCTTCTCTCCTCTGACACTGTTTCCATTCTAGTACAGACCCTCATCATCTCCTACCTCCTTGGGTTGACCTCTCTTCTTTGAATCTCCACTCCAGTCTATTCATAAAAATGCTCTTCCTAAAGTATAGGTCTGACTCTACTTAATAAACCCCAGTGGGTCCCTATTACCTCCAGGATCAAGTAGAAAATCCTTTGTTTGACATTCAAAGCCATTCATGACCTGCCTGCCTCCTAACTTTTCAGCCTTCTTATACCTTCTTATTCTGATATTCTTCACATAGGGCACTTCACCTCCCATTTTCCTTGACTGTTCTTCATGTCTGGAATTCTTTCCCTCTCCATCTTTTCCTCTTGCTTTCAAACTCCAGCTAAAATCCCACCTTCTACAAACAGCCTTTCCTGATCCTTCTTAATTCTAGTACCTTACCCCTGTTGATTATCCCCAATTATCCTGCACATATCTTCTTGTACATAATTGTTTGTGTGTTATTGCCTCCATTAGACTTGGAGTTTCATGAGAGCAGGGCCTCTCTTTTGCCTTTTTTTGTGTCCGAGGTGCTTAGCTCAGTACCTGGCACATAGTTGGTGCTTAATAAATGTCTATTAAATGTATATACTCAGCTTTGCAAACTTTTTGGAGCAACTGCACCTTGTTCTATTTAAATGATTTTTTTATGTCAAAAAAAAGGAAATGGAGGAATGGGCACCAATACTGATTGTAGCAATTTTTTTGCAAAAATTTAAGCATCATAAACCAGTTGCCATAATTGTGTGAACAAAAGAAACTAAAAACTCTTTTAGTCATGGTTTTCTACCCAGTGAGATATGACCAGTAATAGCAGCAGTGGTTTAGAATACAAATCAGTTAAAAAATCTTAGAGAGAAAGATTGTGGAAAATTATGGTCAGTGTTGCCTCATAATACTTATAATATGATGATATAATATAATATGATATGATATGATATAAATAATGACATAATATTCATAAAGCATCTTAAGGTTTGTAAAGTGCTTCCTATGTGTTATTTCATTTAATCCTCAAAATAGTCCTGTGAAGTAGATGCTATCATTATTCCCATATTGCAGCTGAGGAAACTGAGGCTGAGAGAGGTTATGCCTCTAGGAAAGAATTCAAAGTCAAGTCTTCCTGACTCCAAGGTCAGCAGTCTTTTCACTATGCTGCTCAGCCATAGAGAGGGAAATCCATTTTTAAGAATGCTTGATGAGACCCCCAAATAATCAAAATCATCCTGGGGGCATTTAAACATAAAACTGAAAAAAAAAGTAAGAGACAAAATATGGATAAGATTGTCGCACTTAAAATCCCCCCACAAAACCCTGAAAAACTGAAAAAACAAGAGATAGATGAAATGTGGACAAGATTGTTGCACTTGAAAAAAAACAAACCACCAAGCACAGTGGACCCTGGGCCCTTGGACTAAATCATCATAGTTATGGACATTTTTATAGAGAAAAAAAGACATGACTAAAAAAGATGTAAAAGTACCACTTCTCCAGGCATCTAAGGGAGGAGATTGTAAGGTCCTTGAGTGAAAGGATTTCTTTCCTTGTATTTGTAGCCTCAGTGCATGGCATACAGTTGGCACATGATATATACTTATTGATTCATTGCTTAAAACCAAAGACTTAGAAAGAAATCTCAGATACATTGTTAGCAACAAAACGTGGCTGAGTGGAACTGCTGACCCATGTGTCTGCTTTCCATTCTATAAAATTCTTAGGAGAGTCATCTCCATACATATGATGGTTCCATTGATGAATGTACAAGAAGGGAACAGGCAGGTTTTCTCGAGTAGTATTCCACAGCTGACCTTTATCAATACACAGTTGTCTGAGAAGTTCAGGAAATACCAGATCCTGCTGTGATTATTGTCTGACTACAAAATAGCATTTGATTTGGCAGATCAAAATGGCACCTAAATGTTAACCAACAGCAGGGATTCTTAATCTTTTTTTTTTCTTTTTGTATCACGGACCCCTTTAGCAGTCTGGTGGAACCAATGGATCCCTCCTCAGAATGATGCTTTTAAATGCATAAAAGAAAATATACAAAAATTTAAAAGAAACCAACAGTCCCCCAAATATTTTTTAAAAAGCAAGTTCAGTCAGCCAGGAAGCATTTCCTAAGCTCCTACTATGTGTCAAGCACCATGCTAAGTGTTGGAGACACAAAGGCAAAAACAGTCCCCTCCCCTTAAGGAGTTCACTATGTAGTGGGGAAACAACATGCAGACAATAACAGCTACATACAGGATAAAGAGGAAATAATAGAGAGGAAGCACTAGGATTGAGTTCATGAACCCCTACTATAGAAAGGGCATTCTGGTAGAGTGTAAAGAGGTCAGACTTTGGGTTTTGGACCTTCGATTCAAATCCTGCCTCTGACACCTATTGGCTTTGAGGCCAAGAGCTAGTTAGTTATCTCTCCCTCCTTGGTGCCCGAGGAAACTGAGGCTCTAAGTTACTATGACTGAATTGTTGATCTACTTCTTGGAAGGAGTTTCTACATTGGGAGTTCCTTAGCCCCACATTGTCAGAGGTCTGGCCCTCTCCCACCAGAAGTCCATTTGAATTTGGCCTAACAGTCCACACAGCAATGAACAAATAACCTATGGAGCTCATCCATATGTCCATGTAGCTTGGACAAACACTTAATGTGGACAGTGAGCTGGGTCCAAAAATGGAGCAGCCCAAGACATGGATGGATTGCCCATGGGGAGCATGATTAGCCCAAGTTTTCCCTGTCTCCCTTAGTATTGTAGACCAATAGAGGCAGAGCTAGAAGGGGCCATCAAGGTCATTGTAATGGAAATGCAAATTTAAAGATCTTCCCTGCTGCTAGCTTGACTGCGCCTGGAGCCTGTAGTGGGAGGCTTGTTTTTCAGGAGGGCCCACACCTTGATGCTTTGTCATTGGGCAGTGGGTCTAGGAAGTTGTTGCAATCTCTGAGCCTGGAGAAGGCTGTATAAGCCCTGAGGAGAGGCTTTGCTTTGGGGCTCACTTTGAGAAGTGTTGTGTGATTTGACCAGATGAGACTCTGGGAAGCCCTTGTTGAGAGCCCCCCGGCTTTGAAAACCCAGATGTTGATGCTTCCCTCTCTGGTAACTGTGATTTGGTATTGATGCATGTAATGTTGGGACAGTTTGGAAGCCTGTCTGTTTGATCTGTAAGTTCTGTAACTCTGAAGTTCGGGGTGCTGACCTTTTTCCCCTGAACTAGGTAATGGATGTGTGTTTGATTAAAGTAAGCTTGTTAACCCATTTTGAGTTGCTTTCCTTTTGAAAAGCAGATCTAAGAACCTGTGTTGGCAGTCACCCTGGGGATATTGGGGTGCTTGCCACTACAGTCATCTGGACCAACCCCCTTATTTTTGCAGATGGGGAAATGGAGACCCCACATTGAGTCACACAGTTTAAATGGCAGAGCCCAGATTCAAACATGGCTCTGTTGTTCAGTTGTTTCTGACTCTTCATGACCTCGTGGACCATTCTATCCATGAGGTTTTCTTGATAGAGATACTGGAATGGTTTGCCATTTCCTCCTCCAGTGGATTGAAGCAAACAGAGGTTAAGTGACCTGCCCAAGGTAACACAGCTAGTAGTGTCTGATTTGAATCCTAGGCCCAGTTCTCTATCCATTGAGCCACCTAGGTTCCTCCACATGGGTCTAGTGACACTAAATTCACTGTACACTGTCTTTGGTTGTTATGTGCCTAGGGTCATGGAACACTATTCTCCAGAGAATTGAAGCTGAGGATTGCCTAAAGAGTACCAGAGAGGTCCAGAGCACAGGTAGCAATATGTGATAAACAAGGAAGAATTAGATCGCAAGATATATATTTTTAAATTTAGTTTTTTTTAATCTAATGGGGTCCCAGAAATAGTTATGAAACACAGATAAATATAAGTGGGTAGAGGAAATAGCTTCCAGCCAGAATCGAGGCACCCCTAAGTGAGACAGTAACCTCAAATACTCTGATCCTGTCATTTGATTCAATTAAAAAAAAATGCCTCCCATTAATTAAGCATCTGGTAAGTCCAAAACATTATTATGTGTTATGGCCCTGTGCCCGTACCTTATGAGAATTATGAGAATTTCATTAATTAAATTTCCCTTGAGTGGCATCCAAGATGGACCCTCATGTATTGAATTTCAACTTTAAGTAGTTAAAGAGAGATTCTAGTGTAGTTTAAATAAGATACAGACCTGCTCGGATAGCGGGGGGATATTTTCATTGACTTGTAGACAACTGAATGAATATATTGAGATGGGCCTAACACAATCCAACATGCTCTTCTTGGTCTTGATCTGTGATTGACTTTCTATACCTACTGCAGATCAGAAACTCACCAGTGACTTAAAATCCCTAGACTGTTGCTTGGGGGCACTGAAGAAAGGTAAGGGGACTTGCTCAAGGTCACACAACCAGTATGTTTCAAGAGGCCAGACTTAAATCTAAGTCTTCTGACTGTACTTGTGGGCTTTTAACTGTTACCTCAGGTGGCCTTGGGTTTTTTACTGGATGGAACCAAATTAGAAAAGCTGTGAAAATTGATCATTTTCGTCTCAAAGAATGGTGTCAGACCAACTTGCCACAGAACAGCAGGCATATCAAGAATCGATATTCAGTAAAATATGTCTAGAGGTGACGTTTTGGGTTTTTGATTTTTCCAGGTCAGAAAAATACCCAATACATCCTGATGTTCGATGTGTTTGTTATTGTGGGATGCTTTACTTCCCTTGTTCTGTGCACCAGGTCCATCGTCCTGGCCCTCAGATTGCAAAAAGTAAGTAGGTGCATTTCAATTCTCACCTCCTTCCCTTTCGTTTCTTCCCTTTTGGTTTGCCCAGAGGATGGAATATTGGTGTTGCATCATCTGTCTACTTCAGAAGTCCCTCAGATGGATTAAATCCCCAGAGGAGAGTGATTGCCTCCCCACCAGGCTATTTAATTAGCCTGGGGTATAGGAAGTGACTAAAGATTTTTGAAGAGTGAGGCTCTTTCAGATAATTGGTGCTCCTTTAACTAAATTAATAAACTCATGGGAGAAGGCCACAGAAGATAGGTTTCTCCCTCTTCTTTCTCTTATCCCAAGCCTGAAGGTCTACTTTCCTGAATGGTTGCTGCTTTTCCAACTCTTTCCACCACCTCTTAACATACTGTACCATGTATGTTCTCCCTCTTAATAGGGTTTAGAATGGGAAGGGACCTTAGAGGGGAAAGAGAAGTAGCTTTGGAGTCAGAGGAAGTGAGTTCAAATCCCACCACCACTGTTTACTACCTATGTGACCTTGGGCAAGTCATTGGCGTCATCATATGTATAATGAAGTTCTACTAAATTGCCCCTGAGGTCCCTTCCCACTAATTCTATAATCATCTAATTCAATTTCTTTATTTTGCATGTGAGGAAATTCAGGCCCATGGAAGTTAAAGGACTTGTCTAAAGTCACACAAATGGCAGAAATAAGATTGAAACCCAGATTTAACTAAAACCAGCATCCTTTTTACTGGACCATGATGCCTTTCTTCTGTTACAGTTGATCTCTGTTAGCTAGAGTCTATTACTGTGGGACATCAACTTGGCACACAAATTTAATTTCATTCATTAATTCCTTGCAACCAGGTGTCTGTACTTAGTATAATGTTAGGTTCTATAGGGGACAGAAGTGCATTGGACATAATCCTTGCCCTCAGGATACTTACAGTCTAGTTGGGAAATTTAGTGGCAGATGATTTTCTGGAGCAGAGCAGTGATACCCAACTTGAATTGAAATGGGGCCCACCAAATCATACACAAAGATTTAGAAAACCATATATTGACATTATATGTGTTTCATGGTATTTGTATTGATTTTGTTAAATATTTCCCAATTATATTTTAATCTCAGTTGGACTCCCTTGGGAGTGTTGTGATGCTATCGGTGACACCTTTTGGGCTAAAGTACCTTTCAGAGTTTCTCTGCCACTTTCCAGATGATAAGATTGTGTGTAAGAAACACTTTAAAATGTTTGCTATAGAGATTTATAAGGTTCTTCCTGGAGAAATATAAAAGACGCGTGAGTGATGCTGACCGCTGGGAGTTTATCAATGGATGGTACATTCTCGTGATCATCAGTGACCTAATGACCATCATTGGATCAATATTAAAAATGGAAATCAAAGCAAAGGTGAGAATGTGTGAATTTTGAGCTACCCTGAAACTAGTATTCCAGATGGCCTTTTATCTTGAAAACCAACACCCCTTGTAACTTTCTCTGGAATACTTTCTTTTATTCAATCTCCCTTCACATACGTACAATTGAACCACTTCTGTGCTCTGATTTCTTAAGAAAGGTTGAATAAAGTGGTTGACACACTGTTGAAAATAATATTCTCCTGATTACACTGGGTACTTAGCAGTATCGGCTGAATAGATCCTGAAGTGGGAAGAATGCTTTTTGGTGAAAAGGCAGTCTATTTTCCCCCAGAAAGAGTGGCGCAATAAAGATCCGTCTGCTTTACTGGGGAGAAGCTAACCACAGATACTTTGTTCTTTTTCGCCAAGTTTATGTAACGAAGGATTCGTGTGGTTTGTGCTGTGACACAAATTCATAGGATTGTAGATTTAGAAACAGATGGTACTTTGGAGATCATGTAGCCCGGCTGCCTTGTTTGACAGACGAAGAAATTGAGGCAGATAGAGGTTAAGGGTTGTGTTCAATGTCATACAGGTGGCAGAGGTCCCCTGGTTTCAAATCCCACATTCTTGCTACTGTGTTGTATGGCCTCCATAGATTTAGAGCCAGGAGCGAACTTGGAGGTCATCTTCTCCAACCCCCACTTTGTATAAGGGACAAGGCCAGGTCAGAGAAATGTAGTTATGTGCTCAAGGTCACACAAGGAATAAAGAATAGACCTAGGATTCAAATCCAGTCCCCTTGTAGGTCTTGTGAAATCTATTGAGGGATTCTAGGGGGTTTCTCTATTGCATCTTATAGCTATGCGAGTGCTAAGCTTTTGACTTTGGAAAGCTGAGTCCAGTTAACCTCATGGTTTAGAGTCCTGGCAACTTGCCCAGGGAAGGAGGGGAAGGAGAGAGGGAGAAGGGAAAGGAGGAAGGAGGGAGGAAAGGAGAAAGAAGGGAAAGAAAAGGGGAGTGAGGGAGAAGAGAAGGAAGGAAGAAGGGAGGGAGAGAAAGAAGGAGAAAGAAGGGAAGGAAGGGGGAGGAAAGGAAAAAAGGAAGGAAGGAGGGAAGGAAGTAAGGGAGGAAGAAAAAAGGGAAGGAAGGTGGGAGAAAGGGAAAAGGGGAAGGAAGGAGGGACAGAGGGAGGGAAGTAGAAAGAAGGGAAGAAAGGGAGAAGTAAAGAAGAAGGGGGGGAATGATATGTTAAGTACCTACTGTGTTCCAGATACTGTGCTAAGTGCTTTATTAATACTATCTTATTTGAACAGGTATTACCTGATGCTAAAGCCCTCTGTCCTACAAACCCCAAAGCTTATTTGGGAGTAAAGATTTGTGCTTTGGAAGTTAAGAATTCCAGGCCCACAGGGATCTTTGGAGGACTCTATTTTCCCCTATACAGATACGGTCCCTGTGGTCACCAGAAGACTAGTCATAGGATCAATGTGGCAAATAGACAAGTAGAAAATTCATCATTAAGAGTTTTTGTTTACAGTGCTATTGGCCAAGATAATCTCTGGTGGTAAATCCCTACTACTCAGCCTTACTGTTATCCTTGGCAAACATTTACTGGGGGCCCACTAGGCTGGAGGATTTGTAAATAAGATTTCCCAGCTGCCTAGTGGGATGTTTTCTATAAGGAAGCTGCTTCTTCTAAGCCTTAGACTTGGATTACTTACCTTTAATCCCCAGTGTCCTTTGCATTTAACATGTGTGGACTGAAAACCAGAGCTGGTGTGTTACTGCATGGGGACTAGGTATTATTAGTGAGTCACTACTGCTATTGATGGACAGAACTTCAGAAGCAGAATGGATCTCAGCAACCATCCAGTGCAGCCACTACCTGACACAGGACCTTCCATATAACCCACTTAACAAGTGACCATCCAAACTTTGTTTGAACACCCTCTAAAGAAAGGGAAGCTCATTACCTCCCAAGGCAGTCCATTTCATTTTTTGGTCAGTTCTAATTATCAGGGCAGCTAGTTGGTACAGTGGATAGAGTGCTGAGCATGGAGAAGACCCGAGTTCAAATCTGGCCTCATGCACTTATTAGCTGTGTGACCCTGAGCAAGTCACTTAACCCTGTTTGCCTCAGTTTCCCCATCTGTAAAATAAGCTGAAGAAGGAAATGGCAAACCACTTTGTTCCTTCAGCATGTTGTTTTGACTTCAACAGTCAAATCAACAAACATTTACTAAGCCCCTACCATGTTCCAGGTACTGGGCCATGCAGTTTGCTGAGCTGTCCTCACATTTGAGACCCTTCCTGGTCTCGGCTTGGTTGCCCTCCTTTCAACGCCCTTCATATTATCAATATCTTTCCTAAAAATGTGACCCCTAAACACCAGACTGCATTAACAGCAGAGAATATAGTAGCTCTTCTCCTCCACTGCTTCTCGGCTCTCTCTTACATATCGTGTTCTCCCATGTTCAAATATAAGCTCCTTGAGGGCAGGGATTGTCTTTCTGTTACATTTGCATTCCCAACACTTGGTGCTCTGCCTGGCAGATGGTGAGTGCCTAATAAGGGCTTATTGACCTGACTTGCCTGGTGGGGTACTTGACAAAGCTCTGCTGGATTACCAGTTCCTTTTTACTATGTTCTACATTTTTGCTAGAAATCTTAATTGACTTCATTGACCTTTATAGATTCCATTCTGTTTCCTTTTTTTGAAAATCAGTCATTTTCACCCTCTTTTCCAGAACCATTGTACATGCCCCATGTTTTGCAATCTGATCATTGACAAAACCTAGCAATCACCTACATGACTTTGGACAAGTCTCTTCCCTTCTTTATCAATTAATCAATAAACATTTATTAAGTATATACATTGTGCTAAGGACTGGGGATACAAAAAGAGGCAAAAGAGAGCCCCTGCCCTCACAGAGCTTGCAATCTACTGGAGGAGACAACATGTAAGCAAACACATACAGAGCAGTCTGTATATAGGATAAATGGGAAATAATTAATAGAGATAATTAACTAGAATTGAGGAAAATTGGGAAGGAGTTCTAGTAAAAGATGAGATTTTGGTAGGGACTTAAAGGAAGTCAAAGAAGTTAATAGAAGGCAGGGTGGAGTAGGGAGAGCATCCTAGACATGGGGGGCAGAAAATACCTGGAGCCAAATGATGGGATATCTTGTTTGTGGAAACAGTCAGAAGGCTGGTGTCACTGGATGGAAGATTACCAATCAGAGAGTAAGGTGTAAGAAGACTGGAAAAGTAGGAGGGGACTAGGTTATGAAGGGCTTTGAATGCCAAAAAAGTAGAAGGGGACTAAATTATGAAGGTCTTTGAATGCCAAACAGCATTCTCTAGAGCTGCTTCCTCATTTCTGGAATAAAGATGCTAGAAAATTTTAAAGGTTCTTCCTTGCTCTTAAAATCCTGACCACTCTGATGCCAGGCATAATACCCTTCCATTGGTCTTTCTCCTACTTACCTCTTCCTCCTCCAATCTATACTTCACGTAGCTGTCAATATGATATTTCTAAAGAAAAAGTTTGACTTTAGGCAGATTGCCCCCACCAAGGAGCTGTAGCTGCTTTCTGTTGTCTCTGTAGTCAAGTACAAATGCTTCCATTTAGCATTTAACCCCCCACCCCAGTCTGATGCCACCTCCCTTAGAATAGTTTGCCATTCCCTCTCTCTCTCTGCCACCTCCTTCAAGAAGCTTTTCTTGATTTCTCTCAGGCATAAGTACCATCATCTTTCCCCCCCTTCCCCATCAACCTCTATTTACTGTGTATAGTTTGCATATGTTTACATGTTATTTCTCCTGATGGAATGGAAGCTCCTTGAGGGCAGGGACTAAAGTTGCATCATTGGCTTTGATTCCTCAGTCTGGCCCATAAATGATGCTTGGTAAGCACTTGTTACTTGATTGGTGTGTGTTTGGACTGAAACATGTTGTGAAAACAAAACAAAAAACCTTATATTAAGCATTAAAGGGCCCAAGATTGCCGTAAATGTCTCTTAGGTGTATCACTTAAAACTAAAGCAAACTACTTTCTTTAAACATTAAGGGACTGAGGAACAGCTACTTAAAATACAAAACCAAATCAAAGAACCAAGCTTTTTATATTGAATGTAATCACATCAGTGCCTGGAGGGAAACAAGTAATTTCTGAAACCCTGGGAGAAGTCTACTTATAATTACTTGGTAAATCTACTTCATTTTGTCATTTAGAAAGTACTGGATTTGGATTTGGAGTCAAGACCTGAATTCAAATCCTGGCTCTGTGCCCTACTAGCTGGACTTTGGGGGCCTATTTCCTCCTCCATGAAGTAAGACAGTTGTTTTTCAGTCATGTCTGACCCTCTGTATCTCCATTTGGGGTTTTCTTGGCAAAGATCTTGGAGTGGTTTACCATTTCCTTCTCCAGCTCATTTTACAGATGAAGAAACTGAGGCAAACAGGGTGAAGTGACTTACCCAGGGTAACACAGCTAGTAAATATCTGAGGCCAGATTTTAATTTAGGAAGATGAATCTTTCTGACTTCAGGTCCTGAGTACTGTTCACTGCAGCATAACCTAGCTGCCCCCAGTGAAGGAGTAATTTGGACCAAGTGATTTCTGAATCCCCTTCCAGCTCAAAACATAAGTAAAGCTGGTGATCTTCCCTGAGCAAATGATTTCTTTTATAGAATAAAGTCTTTAACTCATATCTGTTTTTGGTTTGTTGTTTTTTTCTCTCTTCTATGTGTTAGAATCTTACCAATTATGACCTCTGCAGCATTTTTCTTGGGACGTCCACTTTGTTTGCTTGGGTTGGAGTCATCAGATACTTGGGTTATTTCCAGACATACAATGTAAGTCCACATGACTCAGATTCCAGCCTTTGGTTGGGTTTGGGGTGGTTAATGGAGCTCTAACCCTACTGAGCCTTACTTCTGGGCCTTTAGGTGCTCATTTTGACGATGCAGGCCTCGCTGCCCAAAGTTCTGCGGTTTTGTGCATGTGCTGGGATGATTTACCTGGGCTACACTTTCTGTGGCTGGATTGTCATAGGACCCTACCATGAGAAGGTATGTGGGCAGGGTTCCATCCCCTGGTTTTCCCTCCTTACTCTCTTTCATTAGTGGTTCCCATACTAAAAGCACCAGGACCCTTAGTCAAGAGTTGATATGATTGATGGAGGCTGGGCTAGAGTATCCCCTCCCCACCTCCAGCCTCCAAACGCTAATGTTACAAGCTTTATTTTTTCCCCTGCAGGATATTGAAGAAACTGAGAGATATTGAAATAGGAATTACAAAGTGGGGGAGGTGGCAGGGGGTGAGGGTGGGGGAATCTTTCACAGCAGTCTAGGGCTGGCTTAAGGAGTCTAATATTAACTGTTGGCCATTGAATGCCAAGGATATTTGGACAAGAGGTTATTACAGTAAAAAGTAAAATCCAGCAAGAGAAATTATACTAGTCTTGGCTTTTAATTCTTATTTAATTTATTAACTATTAGGATTGGCATCTGAGTTAAACTGGAAGGGTGTCAGTGATATGGCAGCTTTGCTCTGATTGTATAAGATTTAGACTATAAAGTACTAATATGCCTTATCTTTATAGGTGCTTGTGGTCACAGTTTAATTTTGGTGTCTTATTAAAGATTGGTATCTGAACTTTAAATTGATATAGTGCATAAGTCAATATCCTATGATTGTAGAGATTTCACAGCTATGCTTAGAGCTTATTGCCTAGTGTGAGCCCTTGAAGATAGGATTTGCAGCTTTTGAGACAGGAAATGAGACTCTGTCTCCTTCCTACTCTTGTCTACAACCTAAAGAGGTGTGTGGCTTTTGCTTGATAGTATGTACTTTCCTTAGGATTCTGCTTTGCTCCAACAAAGCCATCGATGAGGGTCATTGGCACTTAGGACTAAGATTGGAAGGGACTAGAGAGGCCATCACTTTCCACTTCCTCATTTTCTGTATGACTCAGAGATGTTGTGTATTGCCCATGGCCATATCACTAGAATTAAGTGGGATTTGAACTTAGGTCTTCCTGACTTCTAAGTTCTCTCCTTGGAAAGAAAACAAAAAGGAGTCACAGGCTTAGTACATTCACAGATTCTGAGCTGGATCAACCTCAGAGGCTAGCTCATTTTCCACATGAGGAAACTGAGGCATGGAGGGGTGGGGTAGATGGACTTAATCAAAATCACGTAGGCTGGAAAGGTCAAAGGCAGGATTTGAATCCAGTCCCTTAGACCCCAGAGCTAATGTTCTTAAAGTTACCAGGAGAATTGTCTGTGTAGCTCCAGATTAAATTATTACCCAAGACATAGGAATAGCTTTTTGGTTCTTGGTGTGCAGCTCTCCTTAGCTTCCTTTTCAAAGAAACAAAATTTGGTCCCTGTCCTGTAAATAAATCATCCTAGGAACCTGTCACCCTGTGACTGCTGGCCCTATTAAGTGTCCCATTTAGGCTGTCCTGGGATGGTTAGCAACCCTCCAGGCTTGAACAGCCTTTAAGAAATGACTACTAGAGTCATGCCTTGGATTTTCTCTTGCTTGTTCAACTTCATGCCTCCACTTTGAAAGATGGCTTGGTACAGGGAAATTAAAAAGATGATTGGTACAAGTAAATTAAAAAGATGACTGATGCTTTTAGATTAGTCTCTGGTAAGCCTTCTCTGACTTAGAGAACTCAGTATATTAGTCATCGGAAAAATTCACATTAATTTTTCTCCTGGCCCCCACAAACGCAGTTTAAAAAAAAAAAAATGAGCCTCCAGCTCCAAGTGCCACTAGAGGGCAATGTTGCTCTTCATGGAATTTTCTACTGAGCCCTGCAGCCTGGTTTTGGTGCATTCTGGAGTCATCAATGCAGTCCCTGACTCAAACACCCCAGAATGGAAGGGGGGGAAGGGAGCCGAGGATTGGGGTTGCTGTATTTTGCCCCTAAAATGTTACTGCCCGTTTTCTCTTCCCTCTGGCTCCTGCCCCCAAATCTACTCCACTTATTTTGGAGCAGAATAGCAGAATCTGAGGGCTGAAAGTTTCCCAATTTCATTTGCTTTGACATCCCCCAAGATCTCCATTTCACTTTTCAACAGTAGCTCTAAAACCACATAACCACAGGTTTTTTGTTTCCCTGAGTATTTGGCCAGGCTTCCTCTTTGACAGGAGAATGGGATTAATTTGTTTTGGTTCAATCATTTCCATCCTTTTCCTGGCCTGAGTGATGCCTAAGAAGCCCCCTGGGCTTGATTGTACCTGATTTTCCCTTTTATTTTTCCACATCAACTATCCCCATTCACTCACTGCATACCCCTGGAGGAAAACCTGAGGAGTTAAGCATCTCTCCTATTCCACCCACTGGCTACCCAGTGTAGAAGCCTAGGGAAGTGATTAGTTAGGTAGGCTATTTATTCATGCCTTTTAGCTCATGCCAGTTTGTGAAGTGAGCACCCTTGGGTGAAGAGGGATCAGTGACTACTGTAGGGCATTACTAGACTGTTACCACTTTCTTCCCTGTGTTAACCAGGCTTAAAATGAGATATTTAGAAATGTCCCCACCAGCAAAAATACAAGTTGAGAAAATCACCAAGTATCTGTTTGAGCTAAAGAGTTTTCCAGAAACCTTTAAGGAGATTAGCCCCAAGGCCCCTTTCATGAATTAATGCAAAATAGCCCCAGTCCTGACAGTGGATGCTTGACAATGCCTCTTTACCAAGCAAGAGGGAAAGGGATAGGGAAGGCTATCCTTTGGGCCACCATTCAGCCGATAACAGGAATTCTACATCCATCTCTTGACCTTCTCTCCACTGACACTGAACTTCAGTGATTCAATTGAAGAGAAGCCAGGATGGACTCCCTCCTTCTTGCTGACTCTTTGCTTTGGAACTAATGTACTTTGGCACCAAAATCCTTCCAAGACCAAGATGTCTGGGCACAGCAAACTGGAAAAGTGATTGAGGTTCTCTGAAACCACATCTTGAATTATTCAACCTTATATTTTCATTCAGCTTTATGTTTTTAGGGTATCTTATGGTTATTACTCAGAAATTCGTTTCAAGGAGCATTTATTAAATGCTGCTTTGTGCCTACCGTGTTGCTCAACAACCTGAATACGAGGACAGAACCAAAACTGTTCCTGTCTTCAAAGGGCTTATGATCTGTTCGTTCACTCACTCATTTGGCAGGCATTTGTTAGATACTTGTATGTGCCAAGCAGTGTCCCAGGGTCTCTGGATACAGAGAAAAAAAAGGAAATTGTGCCTGTCCACAAGGAGCTTACATTCTCCTAGGAGACAGAGCATTCTAAGAGCTTTGGGTATGGAGACAAAATGGAAATTGGGCCTGTCCACAAGGAGCTTGTGTTCTCCTAGGTAAAACACACATATTAGTATAAATATAAGATATATAGAAAGGAAATACAAAATAATGGGGAAGAGATACTTGAACTGAATCTCTAGGGAAGCTAGAGATCTGAGAGGTTGAGATGAATAAGAGTTGGCAGAAGGGTGGGGAACGTCATGAACAGGGAAGAACAAGTAAACTCGTTTGCTTACTGAGAGTACACAAAGTGCATGAAGTTTACAATAAAGCCAGAAAGGGAGACTGGAGTCATATTGGGAAGGGTTTTGAATGCCAAATTAGGGGTATGTATTTTATTCTGAAGACAGCCTGATACAGTAGGAAGAGCAGGGGATTTGGTGTCAATATGGAGGTTTGGATGCCAACTGGGATTCAAAGTTTTCTCATCTGTAAAATGTGAGTTGGATTCAGTGACCTCTAAAGTACCCATCCTTCCTAAATCAATGAACTTAAGAGCAGCAGGGGCAAACATAGCCTACCCTTTGATTTATGAATATCACTTTGGCAGCTCTATAAGGGATGGAATGGAGGGGGAAGAGATTTGAAGCAAGGACACCAGCAAAGGGGGCCAACACTGGGAGCCTAGGTGAGAAGTGATGAACCAGTACTTGTGTGAGTAAGAGGGAGGGTCAGATGAAAGTGATTGTGTTTGACAAGTTCTTGTCACTTTTAGAACCTGGTCCAGGAAAGTGAAGCTGTTTGCCCAGTGATGGACAGAGTTGTTGCTTGAATACAGATGATTTCTTTACTCAAAGCCTTCTGCTCCCTATAGTTAAGCCCCTCTCTAGCCCTGTACCCAGTCCTTAAAAAAATAAACCAAAATAAAATCACTCGCTGGCTGGACACTATGGTTCAAGGTTCCCAGAGCTGGTATTGGAACCAAAATTGAGTTAAGGACAAAGATCCTCATCTGCCCTGTGTGCCTTCCTTTACTGCCCACTGGCTGGGAGCCAGTCGGAGCCATACAACAATAGAATGTGAATGCTGGAATGGACCTGAGAGATCTGGGAGGTAGGCTTGTGATAGTAATGACTAGTAATTCTGGCTCAATCATGCAAGCAATGTCATTCATTAGTCCACATACTTGGGTTTCTCTCATTGTCCTGTTGCTTGGGTGGGTGGGTGGAGGGGGTGGAATGTTAGAGGCTTGTGAATGGTGCCATCATCTGACCCAGCCTTTAAGGAAACATCCCTTGGGACCCAAACAGTGCTTCTGAGTATATTATAGATTATAAGAAGTAGTTCTCACATCCCCAAAGCATATCAGACAGGGCCTTGTCCTTCCAAACTCTTTTCTTGTTATTGTGAGACTCCTCCCTTCCTACCCCCCAGTACAAGGAAATTGGCTGCGGAAATTGGCTCCTGCTCTCAGATCCTTCTGCTGTCAGCATGAGATCCCTAGGTAACAGTGCATGAAATGACAGAGAGTGGGGGCCTTTTGTCTGTACCTTATCGGGGCTTTGCTCTCTACAGCCGATAGGTGGGGTGAGATGTCTTAAACACACACCGGGGATGAGAGGCTTCATGAGTATAAATCTCTTTAATGCTTTCCAATTTAACTGTGCCTTAATTAATGCGGAAGAAAGAGGAGGAATGAATTTGATACCGACCTCCATTCCAACCCAATCAGTGTCCTTTTACTGCTATTTACCAGACAGACCTAGGATGCTTGCAATTCTGGACATTCTATGAAGCCTAGGATTTTCTTGAGTTTTGCAATTAGGAGCACTAATTGGCTCGATCCTAATGGAGTTCCAGGAAATAAACATGACTTATTGATGGAGCTGTCCAGTGATGATTGACAACTACAGAAAACTGTTTTAAATTTACTGGCTCTAGGCCCATGGTGGGAATGGAAATGATTTACTCTGTAAGCTCTGACCTTTTTACTGTTAAATAAAAATTTGCACATTGTTAAATGGCTTGCTTACTGGTGCATTCCCATGTGTGTGTGTGTTTCTTTAACACTGCCCTCTGGCTCGTTAACAGAAGTCCTGGTTAGCTTGGCTGGTTGGAGTTGTTGTTAATGAGGTACATGACTTTCGTCTGTTCCCTCTGTGGGAGAGTTTGCCATGGTGTCAGGCTACCCTAACCCTAGCTAGCCAATCCACAAATGTCTCTGGGTCACAATAGCAGGGATTTTGTATCTCCCCAGGCTCCTAGTCCAGTGCCTAGGACTCAGATTATCTCTCTGTTCAGTGGTAGCTAGAAAAATATGGACCCATCAGTTATACTTCCCTACAGCTCAAGGGCCAGGGGCCTTTAGCTTTGTATACAAAAGGTAGAGAAAGATACAAAATTTATGTAAAAACCCTAGGATCCAACCAATGTGTGTGTGTTGGTGAGGGAGGTAGAATTAAAAGGGTGGGTGAGAAAGAGATCTATTTCTTATTTTATTGGCATATTGCATTTTACATTTTTCCCTTGGGTCCTACATAAGATTTATCCCAGCATTGCTTGACTCCAAAGGATCTTGGGTACCCTTGCTTTTCTGCTATTTTACTTGGTTATTGGGTTTGAATTCTGGCTCTTTATTTGTGGATAATGTGCTCAAGGGGAAGGAGAGCACTGGGTTTGGATTCAGAGGGTAAGTCAGCAAACCTCTGTGGACTTTACTTTCCTCTATCTGTAAAATGAAGAGGCCTTGTCTAGCTGACTTCCAACCTTTCCCCTGGCTCTAAATCTTATCATCTTGATACTCAGACAACAAAAGACTAGTCAAAATCAATCAGTAAGTATTGAGGCTAGTCCCTGCTGCACTTTTTTGTCCCAGTGAAAAAACTATGGGATATAGTCTTGACCCCTCCTGTGGCTAACACTCTATTGAGAGTGGTGAGATAAAAGTTATGAAATAATTTAGAAAAATGTTTGCTATAACATATGATGAAATGTGGAAGACTACAACAAAGAGAAATAAGAATGGACTGAAGGAAGCCAGGGAATGCTTTCTAGAGGAGATAAAGAGAGTTAAGCCTTGAAGATGGTCAAGATTTGGACAGCAGAGCAAGAGGGTGGCTTTTAAGGTGTGGATCACCAGGGAAACCATAAGATTGTCCTAACTGAGGTAAAAGTGTTGAGGTAAACAGTCAGCAGTAAGTTAGAGAAAAAGGTCAGGAAGACACAAACAGGGCAATTTTTGAACATAAGTTTATAATTTTGTGTACAATCTTCTTTATTCTTTTTTTCTTGTGTGTTGAAATATTTATATTAATTAAATGCAGTTCATATTTTTTTAAAAAAAACTTTCTTTTAAAATAAATTCGAATGGGCAATAAATGAATGAATGAATTTGAGTAAGTAAATGGGGGCTAGATTACTGAAGGGCTTGAAAAGCCTCGAAGAGAAGTCTGGGCTTGGTTATTAACCATTAGAGAGTCATTGCATGTTTTTAAGTAGGAGAAGCAATAACAAGGAGTGCAGGGGTTTGGGGAGATACCCCCTTTGGACTAATAGGCTTCTGAAAGAAGAACTCAATTATCTCACCTAATGGAACCTTGTTGTTTTCCAAATAGTGTGATCATATTTCACTTTTTATCTAGTATTTTAACCCTTGGACCTATAGATTTTCTTTCCATCAATAACAGCTATCTGAACAGCCAGGAAGTGCTACCAATAACATAGGAGAGGACCCAAGCTGGTATCACCCATCAGAAACATATGTATGGTTGGGTAGAAGCCCATATGTTGTCATTGCCAGAGCTACTTTTCCTATGTACAAATGGACTTTGGAAATTAAAACCTCTCCTCTTTTTTCTTCCCCTCCCTACCCCAACCAAGTTTGAAGACCTGAGCACAGTAGCAGAATGTTTGTTTTCTCTGCTGAATGGTGATGACATGTTCGCAACCTTTGCTCAACTCCAACAAAAGAGCATCTTGGTGTGGCTTTTCAGTCGAGTTTATTTATATTCCTTCATCAGCCTTTTTATATACATGATTCTCAGTCTCTTCATTGCGCTTATTACAGACTCCTATGACACCATTAAGGTAAATTGTTATTTATCTTAATCAATTATTCAATCTTTTTCCCCAGTAAATGGTACTTTTGGGGGGTGGTGTTTTGTGACTACAGGGCACATTGTTTAGGGAGGGGGAAGCATAAAATTACAGAGTGGGAGTTGGAAAGCTTCTTAGAGCTCATCTTGTTCAACCCCCTTGTTTTCTAGATAACATAACAGAAGCCCCAGGGAGCTTTTTTTTTTTTTTTCAGAGCAGCAGTAATATGTAATCTCATGTTCAGATCCGAAAGGGAACTGGATTTTCGTCCTGCAGCAAAACAAAACTAAGATGGTGACATTCTAGTAATCAGTTCAGATAGAGCTGGATATGGCTACTTGTGATCTAAATACTAGGCACTAATTTGTGTACAGTAATATTGTATGAGTATCCTTTGACAGATGACTTCCAAATACTTGTGATTTTCTTTCTTTTCTTAAAGGACACCCAAAGGTACTTAGCCCTAAAGGTGTGCTTAAAATTGAGTAAAAGAAGCAGTTCCTATTATTTAATTCCCAGTGGGTAAATTAATAAAAAAATTGTTAAGCATCTGTTGTATACAGAGTACTGTTGCTGGGGAGGGATAGAAAGTTTAGGTAAGACACTTAAAATTTATCATGTAACGTATCCTATAGCTAATTCTGACTTGGGTAAGATAGTTTCCAGAGATTGACACACCCTATCCAGAAACAATGCCAGAGTTTAGTTGATCATTGTTCATGATTCCAGAGCTAGAGGAGTAGACAGTTCCCATCCGGAATAATTTGTTCAGTTTTGGATGCTATATTTTAGGAAGAACATTAGCAAGCTAGGGAGCATCCAGAAGAGTGGCCAGTGGGCTGAAAAGTCTTGAGGTCATTTCATATAGGGATCAAATGAAGGAACCAAAGGTGTTTAACCTGATTAAGAGAAGATTTAGGGGGAAGACATTATAGCTATAGTCAAATATTTGGAGGATTAACATGGGAGAGGGATAGCCAGAATCAAAGAATTCAGAGTTTGAAAGGGACCTTCAGGCCATACCTGAAAGGAATCCCTATTATAATAGACACAGCAAATAGTCACCCAGTCTCTTCTTAAAAACCTTCAGTGAGGAAGGGAACCTTTTTGGTAGATATTCTGCTTGACTATAGGGGGCAGAACTAGGAGCAAATGGTAAGAAGTTGTAGAGGGGCAAATTTTAGTTTGGCCTAAGGGAAAACAATTAGAGTTGTCAATGATAAGCCACAAATCCAGAGTAATAAAGATGAAATTATGCCATTTACTTCCTACCAGAGGGGTAATGGATTTAAAATTCAAAATAAGACATATTTTTGCATGTGGCCAATGTGGAAATTTGTTTTGCTGGATTATATATGTTTGTTATGAGGATACATGCACACGCACATATTTATGTGTTTGTGTTTGGGGGCAATGAGAGGGAGAGATAATAAATACTTGTTAAAAAAACATTTAGAGTTGTTTTCAAATAGAATAAGCTGCCCCAAAGATAGTGATTTTCTCCTTCTACATATTTTTGAAGGCTAGGCAATCACTTGTCAAAAATATAGAGAGAATTTTTTCTCGTTCAGGTATGAGGTGTTCTAGAGGATGTTGGAGTCCCCTTACAACTCAGAGATTCTGGAATTTGAGGATAGATGTTATCTTTCAGGTCAAGATTGAGATAGCCTAAAGAGTTTCAAGTGTGATATATCTCTAGCTCACTGCGTTTATAGTGATGTTGGCTTAACAGCAGATGGTATTTCTGTGGAAACTCATTTTTCAGATGATGAGATTCACTGTCCATGGAGACCCACTTGAGATGTAATGCCATTGTCTGGGAAAAGGTTGGGAGTTCCAACCATTCTCCTGTTCAGTCTCCTTTTCAGATCTGAACCATGACGCCTGGAAAGTTAACTTCATTGAAAAACTCTAATCAGCAATCATGTGTACAAGGAGATTAGTGAAATCGTCATCTTCACATTAGCATCAACTACAATTTGCTTTAATAACAAGAGTGAGCGCTTACGTGGGAGATAATAGCTACCTACTCTAATTCTAGAGAATGAATCTTTGAAGCTGAAATGTTCCTAAAAGTATTCCAAGCTGAAATATTGATGCAGGTCACTCCTAGGAGCTTCCATCGAACATAACAAGATTAGGGGCTGGCATGGTGGAGGCAGAAGTACATGATAGTTGAATGGAGCAATCTACCTTCATTAAGCCTGCTTTCAGGGGGCTCTATCTCTCACCTCTGCAAAAGTAGAAGAAAGTACAGGATTTGGGCAGATATTTAGGTGATCCCTGGGGGTGGGGGAATATTTTACATAAACAACTCGAGAAAGGGAAGAAGGGGGAAAGAAGGAAAGAATGGATGAAAGGAAGGGATAGATGGGAAAATGGAGGAAGGGAAGGAGAAAGAGGAAGGAAAGAGAAGGAGGAATGGATGAAAAGTTATCTAAACAACTAAAATAGTGAGGGAGAGAGGGATTGTTATAGAGAAGAAGGAAGGGATGAATGGACTGAAAAAGGGCAGGAGAAAGGAAGGGATGGATGGTGGAAGAAAAGGAGGGAGGGAATGAGGAAGGAAGGTAGGAGGGAAGAAAGGCAGGTAGATTATGATTGGTCTTTAGAAAGTTTTATTATTATCCATATTGATCCTAATACCTTATAGCCCTTCATAGCTTATGGAGCACTCCAATATGCATATCTAATTTTAAAGAGTTACTTCCCTCCCTTCTCTCTTGGATTTTAATTTTCATTTGTATCTTGGTTTCCATGGTGGCCCTGCCTTCTCTGTTCCTGTGGTGACAGCTTAATTCAACTTAGTATCAGCTCTTGGATCTCTGTTCCTAGTGTGGGAGAGCTCTGTTCTAGCTTAGGTGACTTTGGACTATTGACAATGGGAATGATTTCTCACTCTCTATAAACACAGTAACATCATTATGTGTTTTTTAAAGAAATACCAACAGAATGGATTTCCTCTAACGGACCTTCAGGAATTCCTAAAGGAATGCAGTGGCAGCGAAGGGTACCAGAAACAAGCCCACACCCCTGTGACCTTTCTCTGCTGCTGTCAGAGGTGGGTAGTGCTGTTTCCTTGACTCATAGATGCCCTTGGGTGTTCCCAAGAGACTTTTCTCTTGGTCTAAAGAGGTTGTGCCAAGGCTAAAGTCATGCTTGGAAAACAATGAATTCCAGAGAATCTTCAGTTTCTTTTTCTCCCAGTCACATTTGAAAATGGCTATCTCTTATTATGAGATAGGACAGTGTGGTATTGTATAAACAGTCAAGTTGAATTCATCTCAATCAAACAAATGTTTATTAAACTCCTAAAACATTCCAAGTACTGTGCTAGGCTATGGAAATACAAAGACAGAAATGACATGGTTCTTGACCTGGAGAAGCTGATGTTCTGCTGGAGAGGAAAAAAGTACTTAGTTAAGCAAATAAAAATATATACAGATAAATTAATTTAGAGGAGGAGGGAGAGGGTAGTACTCACACGAGTACCTGGGAAAATTGAATGTGGCAATTGAGCTGAACCTTCAAGAAATATAGAGGTTCCAGGAGGGGTAGCATTCCAGGCATGGGAGAAAACTTGTGTAAAGGCATAAAGATGAGAGTCAGAAGGACTTGGAAGTCAGTTTTGGTGCAGTGAAGGAAGCAGGATTTGGAATTAGATGACTTTGGAATCCCATTTCTGCTTGTGTGACCCTATACAAATCACTTCACCTCTCTGGGCCTCAGTTTCCTCATTTGTAAAATGAGAGGAGTAGTCTAGATATGGTTGGTTTAATTCCTTAGTGGGAAGGTTTTCTTTCCACTATTCCCTGAATTCTCCAGCCCTAGCCAGCTAAACTGTAAATGGACAAGATGATCCCAAAGATCCTTCCTACTATAGACTTTATGAGCCACTTGACCAAGGGTTGGGAAGATGGATTTTCTGTAGCCCCTTCTTAGCAAGATGATCCCAAAGGTCCCTTCCAACCATAGATCTTATGAGTCACTTGGTCAAGATTGGGAACATGGGTTTGTTGTGTCCCCTGGAAGATGACACCAGAGGTCCCTTCCAAGCATAGACCTTATGAGTCACTTGACCAGAGCAGAAAACATGGGATTTTCTGTGTTCTTTTCTTAGAGGTGCTTTAAAAGCCCTAAAACTCTTGAGCACTTTTTTTAATGGTATTAGCAGAGTGTTGGATGCTCCTACTAGTAGAGTACAAGCTCCTTGAAGGCAGGGATTGTGTTTTTCTTGTCTTTGTCCTCAGAGTCTACTGCAGAGAAGAACCTTCAGGGTATTGGTTGAATTACATTGAGTTGAGTAAGTGGATTTCGAGATCAAAATTAAGTATTACAAATGTTTTCTTTTGGTTTAGAGCAAGGGTTCTTAGCCTGGGACCAGTGAATTTGGATGGGGGAAAATACATCCTTATTGGTTTGCCATTTCCTTCTTCAGCCCATTTACAGATGAAGAACTGAGGCCCACAGGGCTACTTGACTTTCCCAGGGTCACACAGTTAGTAAATGTCTGGGGCCAGATTTGAACTCACAAAGATGAGTCTTGCTGACTCTAAGCCCAGTATACTGCTATCCATTGCATCACCTGATTACTCTGAGAAGGGGTTTATAGGCTTCACCAGATTACCAATGGGGTCTATGACACACTGAAAAAGGATAAAAACCCTGGTATAGGGGCGAAAAACCAACCGCCAAATCCAGCTGTCTGAAGGTAGTATTAGGAATGAACATTTAATATGGAAGTGAGCTAGAAGAATACATTCAAATACATTCCCCTTCTCACTCTCTAGAAGTGAGGAGCTTTAGCTAGAGGAGGTATGCTGATTTAAGAAGAAACCCTATTCAGATGTTCAGTCAGATCTGTCCTTACTGGCTCCTCTGCCTGGCCGGGAAGGCTTATTTTCCTAGCTGCCTTCTCAGCATTACATTGTATATCTTGGGGTGGGGAACGTGAACTTCTGTGAAGTTTGGATTCAGTCAAAAGGCTTCAATTGAGGACCTAGAGGGCCACATGTGACCTCAAGGCCTCAGGTTCCCCACCCCTGGAATATTTGATTATTCTAATACCACCCTGCCTGCATCCTGAAGTCAGACTTAACAGAAGCAGAGAAGAAGCTTGAAGACTAGACTGAGTTTGAGCCTAGTATCTTATGCTTAGAAGGTGGTGTTTTCCTCTTAACTAGGGGCTTTCAAGTTTCATCTATCTATCTATCTATCTATCTATCTATCTATCTATCTATCTCTGTCTATCTTTTTTTCTATCAATCATCAATCTATCTTTACTTATCTATATAAGGACATAGAGATAGCTATATAGATATGCATATGTATGTATGGACGCATATGTATAAATTTGTATCAAGTAAAAAAGAGGAAAATGGTGATACAGCCGCAGAATGCCTTCTTTCCTATATCAAAAGACTGAATTCTTATTTGCTTGAGAAAAATAATCTAAACCACCCCTAGGGGAGAAAAAGACAGAAAAATTGAGTTGCTGTTTCAGAGCATAGAACGTATTTCTCTGTTAATCAATTCATAGTCTGTCTTGGGATTTGAAATGAGGATATGATTGAGCATTTCCAAAGAATGCCTAGTAAATATGAAATGAGGGCTTCTGAGAAGAGTCGATTTTTAATGACATTTCATCCTCTACGAACATTTAATTGCAGCAGTGAGCTTGGGTAAATGCAAATTCATTTTCTTTGATTGGCATTTGGCTCCTGAGTGGTGCCCTGTTTGGTGGAGGGCTTTGAGAATTGTGGGCCTGTTTGTTATTTGTTTTTTGCAAAGACAAATACATTAGAGAATGTGGAGGTATGACTCCTGAAAGATAATTGAAATGTCATTGGAGTTTGGCTGCTTAGTTTTTACCACAAACTGCCCCAAGGGGTTGTAATTGTGGTATATTAGAAAAGCCATCTTTTTGCAAAGAACAGCTCCATCCATGAATGTCCCCAATGCCACCCATTCTGCCACATCTAACCACTGATGGACAGATGCATGGCTATTTCCAGATTTGTTGACAGACTGGACAGGAATTTGGAAGGAGAAGAGGATGTTATATCAACAACCAGTACCTTCTGTGCACAAGATCTATTGAAATGCTATGAAATAGAAGCTGGAATGAAGGGTAAATGTGAATTTGAGTCTGTGGAAGCAGAAGAGTTGGTACTGCTGCTGGAGAATAAAGGAAGCCATTAGATGTGTGAATAAAGACCATAGGATCCTAGACCTGGCTTACCCATGTGTAGGTTGCAAGGTTGGGGGGAGGTCTATAAATTTGGGTAGCAAAAAATAGATCTTCATTTTCATTGACTTTTTAAAAAAATTATGCATTTGAAAATGCATAAAGGCCGAGAAGGGGTCCATAAGCTTCTTTGAGATGCTAAAGGGGTTCTTGACACAAAGATAGTTAAGAACTCCAGCTGTGTAACAATAAAAGGACTTTCAAGGTCACCCAACCCAATGCCTTCATTTTACAGATGGAGAAACTTGAGTTCCATAGAGCTGAATGACTTGTACAAGGTCATACAGACAATAACTAGAAAAAAGAGAATTCTGATTCAAGACCTGAGTCTGAGTTTAGACTTTTGTTGTTGTTGTTGTTCATGTGGGGGGGTGGGAATGACTGGTGATTTTCAGTTTCAGGTGGTTTTAGGTTGTGGCAGGGCATCTGGGATATCTGTAGACATCAAGGAGACAAGGTTTAAGGCTGATGACCACTTGATTTGTCTGTTCATGGGACAGTAGTCCATTACAGTAAATAAGTTCCCCAAGGAAGGATTAAATATGGTCAAGCTTGAATCTTGGGAGCTGTGTGTAAATATTGGAGAAAGAGAAGAAGAAAAACTCACCAAAGACCATGGGATCAAAGGGTTAAAAGGGACATTTGAAGTCTTCTCTTTTGACCATTAGATAATAGAAGGGCTGTAGCTGAACCAGAACTGCAAAGGGGATTAAAGAAGTATTGGGCATTAACAGTGACAAAAGTAACAGATGTGTAGGAGGAGAGAAAATAAAAGAAGTCTTTAGTTTAACCAGAAAGGTTAAATTGAAATTGGTGACCTTAGTAAGCTTGATTTCAGTGGAATGAGATAAAAAGTCAAGCTCGTGCTGGGGAGAAATATAGGTGATGGTTAGGTTGAGACAGCCTGCCTTTGAGGTGCTTAGCCACAAATGGACTAACAGTCTTAGTCAGCAAGTGCGTTTTGAGTACCTATTGTGTGTTAGGCATGGTGCTAGCCTAACAGAGATTAAAAAGGAGACAGAGATTAAAAAGGAAGGGGAAGAAAAGAAAATAAATAATTCCTGCCTTCAAGGCTCTTTAATTTTATTAGGGAAATAATAAAAATATTAGGGAAATTAAAAAATTTTATTAGGGAAATTAAAATAAATATGAGAACTTGAACTCAATAAATTCAACCCAACAAATGTGTGTTAAGTTCCTACTGATATATTTGACCCATATATGTAAAAGCTGAGGGTGAGCACCCGTGACGTAAGGATGGATAAACTGTTTAGTTCCTGGCCTCAAGCAGCTTAGTCTACTAGAATGTTAATCATGCTACTTGGTGTGGTGGGAAGGTAGAGATGAGGAGGAGGCCGTAGTAGGAATTATGGTATGTGAGTTTATACCATCAAGGCCTGGAAATGTGGGAAAGGAGTCTTAGCTCATAATGAGCAGGGGGGGATTATGATTCATATAAAAGGATAAAGGGTTGGCACTCTGGAGTCAGAGGTATCTTTAGTCCTCAAAGAGTACCAGAAGGTAAGAAGGTTAACTACTCAAGCCCTGATAAGGTCTGAATAAAACAAGAATAACAAATGATCTTAAGAGATGGTTAACCCAGAAAAATTTCAGTCCTTTGGAAGGAGTATGTAACCAGTCCTTAAAACCAGCCCTTAAAAGGGTGTATATTTCTTTTTTAAAGACTATCTGATGAGTTTGAGAGTCAAAGAGGATGACCTCAAGTCAGAAAACCTTGGCTTCAAATGCTGTCTCTGACACATACCAGCTATGTGACTGTGGGCACTTAAACTATCTTCTCAGAGGTGCTGATCTGGATTGGTGGAGGAATTTTCCATACCGGGAGCTCCTAACACTAATGAAATAATAAATCTATGCCCTTTCCCTCCAACCCCCCCAAAACAAAACAAAACCCCCAAGACACCCAACTGCATTTAACCTGATGTGTTTACAATACTGAACTATATCTTTTGCTATGTGCTCTTAATTTTCTGCGGTAAGATTTTGAATCATGCTGTTCTATCTTCTTTCCTCCCACAACCTCCCCCTCTTGCTGTTCCAGGCAAGGAAGTGATGACAATTTGATACTTATTAACTAAGGACCTGCTGGCCAGAAAGAATGGAATTTCAGGCCTCCTTACACCATGGAAATGCAAGGTGGGACCAGGCTATTGTTGTTGAAACAGTTCCTCAGATTGCAGAGACAGAGTTTGGACTTGTATTTCCATAAACAGACTGACTTACCAAGCTGCAAAGTGGGAAAGAGAAGTTGCTGATTGCTGCTGCCCGCTGACTGGAGGACTGCAGCAACTTTTTTTTTATGAACTTGAATTACAAAGAATAGACCACCCATCTCTCCAGGGGCTTAAGTACATTAGGATAGGGACAACTAATTTTTCTTTTCAATTTGTCTTTTTATTTATAGGATGAAACATTTGTCGGGGGAAGGGGGGAGGAGGAGGAAATAGGGAGAGGAAGTGAAATAAATATTACATATTTCCAAAAGTGTAAAACAATGATGTTAAACCACATACATAGAGACATGTTGTTCATGGTGAAGACTAAAGAGGGGAAGAAAAGCATTGCTTGGATTGGAATATATTTTAATGATTCACATGTAAGTGAGGTTGGTTGCTGAACTAAATCAAAAAGACCCCAAACTGAAGATGTGTTAAGCCATTTAAAGATTTAAAAAATTTTTAAAAAGATTCTTAAAATGAGCTAAAGTAATTTACTGTTATTAGAGACATTTCTTGATCTGTTTTGAAATTTATTTCCTCTAGGTTTTTTCTACTTCAATGTTAACTTAGAAACTTTAATCTTAACGGGTTGGCTCATGTATTAGCTGGAGACTGGCTCATTTGGACCCATCCCCATCATTCAGGTTACCTGGTAACTGCACACTAACCTAATTGAAAGTCGGGGGGAGGAGACACGGTTGTTGCATGGACAACACACATTTTAATATAAACCAATTCCAGATTGAATAACATTAATGTACTGTATACCCTTCAAGTTATGAAAACATGGTAATTTGTTAAATCAATAAATATATTTTTTATGACAATGCATGGTACTGCCTAATATGTTTCATGTTAGAATGTCAGCATTCAAGTAATCAATGGAGGTGATTGACCACTCTCTGTCTCAACCAAGGAATATAGATGATTTTTCTCCAGTCAGGTTCCAGATTTGCTGTGTGTGTGTGTGTGTGTGTGTGTGTGTGTGTGTGTGTGTGTTATGATTGAGTACAAGAACCCAGGATCAAGATAAGTTAATTTCATCAAAGTTCTTCTCTTTTCAGGCATGTAATATACTCATACATGCTTGGAGTTTTTCATTTAAACACATTTTAAAGGCCACTGCCTTTAATCCTCTTTTCCTGGATCCCAGCTAGGATTCTTACTTGGAAAAGATTAATGATGGTCTCACACACTCCCATTATCCTCTGACTAGGACTTTCTTCCAAGATCTCTTTCATTTCTTCTGTCTCCTTCCAATACTGTCTATGGCTCCCAGTGGGAGAACTTGAAAGAAGAAAAATCTCCCTCAAGGTTCTCCTGTATGTGTTGTAACATTGTTTTTTCATTTTAAAAAATTATGACAATTGTAACCTTCCCTCTGCATCATCTGTTCCAAGTTCATTATGGGAAGGGGTGGGAGGATTGCTCTCACCACTCTGCAGTTAATGAGTACATATGGGACAAACCATTCTCTAGTTCTGATTTTTTCCCCTTACTTCAAGCCTCCATTAGGGAAGATGATTTTGAAGCCTTGAAGACACTTCCTCCTTCTCTAATGGTGTAGGTACCTGGTTTATTTCTGCAATTCCCCAGGCTCCTCCCTATCTTCTTGGCTGACTTTTTTGCTGACAGGGCAACCACATATCTAGACACAAAGCAACTTCCCCTAGACCAGTGCCTTTCAACTTTTCCATTTTGGGATAAACTTGTAAATATGTTTTCACTTTCTTGAACAACATTTGGTACAATCAAGACAATGCTGTCTTTCATGGCCAATAGATGCATCATTCTGTGATTATCATAGGATCATAGTTTTAGAGCTAGAAAAAACCTGAGAGGTTGTTTAGTCTGGCTTGTTCATTTTACAGATGACTAAACAGACTGAGAGAAGTTAAGAGGTTTGCCCCAAATTCTACAGGTCATCAGTAAAAGGCAGGACTAGAATTACTCTTGCTCATTTACCATGTCCCTGGTGCTGGGAATACAACAACAAACATGAAACAATTCTTGTCCTCAAGTATTTTACATTCTCTCAACTGTCAACTAGACCATAGAATCCTAGAGTCTTTGAGATGAGAAGTGACCACATGCCTCTATTATGAATGCCCTCTATAATATCCCAGATAAATGGGCATCCAGCCTTTGCTTGAAGACCTCCATTGTTGTGAAAATCTCACTTCCTCAGAAAGGTTGTTCCATTTATGGACAATTGTAATGGTTGGGAAGACTATAACTCATTGGTCCTCGGATAAGCATAATAAGTCACCTCCATGTCAGGAAGAATTACCTCTCCTATCACCAGAGAAAACTGAGAAGGAAGGTCAGACAGGTGGGAAAGGAGCCAGGAGAGAGCCCATTCATAGAACTCAAGAATATAAAAAAACATGGGGAGAGTGACTGTCAAAAATTATAGAAATGTCAAAGAGGATAAGGATTGAGTCAAGGCCATCATGTGTAGCAGTTGGGAAACCCATTGATTACCTTTTTCAGAGTAGGCTCAATAGAATAGTAGGGTCAGGAAGCAGATTGCAAGAAGTGCAGGAAGCATGTGTAGACAACTCTTGGTGAAAGGGACCATAGAGTATATAGGATGAGGGCTCAAGCTGATGACAGAGTCAAGCAAAAGTTTTTTTTTTTTTAAGACTTGTGGGGTCAGTGGGAGGGGATGTTTATAAATTGTAGGGAAGGAACAAATAGGATGAGATTGGGGGGCTGGAGGAGGTAACATTTCTCTTTACTGGTCTAATACCAATGTCAAAAAGGGGAAATTAGTTTAGTTTGGTATGACGTTCTTTTTTTTTTAATCAAATGCTTTATTCACTTCTAGTTTACATTATTCATTTCCACAAGATTTTTGAGTTACAAATTTTCTCCCCATTTTTCCCCTACCCCCCCAAATAGTGATCCCACTGGGTATACCCTCCTCCAATCTGCTCTCTCCCGTATCTTCTCCCATACCCCCTGTGACTTTCCTGTAGGGCACAGGGGATCTATATGCCCTTGTGCCTGTATATCTTATTTCCCAGTTACATGTAAAATAATATTAATAAAGTATATGTATGTATGTATTTATATATACATATAAATATATGTTTAAATATTTTATTTTAAAACTTTGAATTCCAGATTCATTCCCTTCCTCCCTTGTGACCCACCTTTACTGGGAAGATAAGCAATTGAAAATAGGTTTTACATGTGTAACTAGGCAAAACATTTCCATAGGGGATATATTGTAAAAGACTGATTATATTTCCCTCCCTCCTATCCCACTTCCCACTTGTTCTATTCTCTACTTTGATCCTGTCCCTTTTCAAAAGTGTGTGCTTCCAACTTCTCTCCCCCCAGCCTGCCCTCCCTTCCATCATCCCCCCTCTCATGTCCTTCCCCCTACTCCCCTGTAGGGTGAGATATCCTATTTAGTGTCTATGTCACTCCCTCCCTAATCCAAATTCAATAAGAATAAGTTTCACCCATTCCTTTTTGCCTTCCTGTTCTTCCCCTCCCTTGTAACCATTTTCCCTTGTCTCTTCTATATGAATAGTTTACCCTATTCTGTCTCCCCATCTCCTCTCCTTATATTGCTCTCTAACCTCTTAATTTCACCTTTTAATTGTCATCCCTTCCTATTCAATTGGTCCTGTGCCCTCTATCTATGCATACCTGTACACATATATACACATATTCTCATATGTATTCATATGCCCATATACCCTCCTATATAGACATATATACATACACATACACACATATACATTTCTATTCCCTTCAACTATTCTCATACTGAGAAAAGTTTCATAAGTTACAATTATCATTTTTCCATATAGGGATGTAAATAGTTCAACTTTGATCAGTTCCTTATGATTTCTTTTCCCTGTTTACTTCTTATGCTTCTCTTGCTTCTTGTTTCTGAATGTCAAATTTTCTATTCAATTCTGGTTTTGTTCATCAAGAATGCTTGAAAGTCCTCTACCTTAGACTGCAATTCATATCCAAACAGGTTAAAGCAAGAGCAATTATCCCTCAGACTGGTCACTTGGTCCCCCTACAATCTGTAGGCCAGGAGCTGAAGCTGCCACATGGCAGCAGCTTCATGGCTGAGGCACCTCAGCAGCTTCTCCCTTCAGGGAAAAAAGGTTGGATCACACTTGGAAACTACTAGATCCCAAAGTGCACACTGCACTGACCTCTCACTTTGTCCTTAGCATCTATGGGTTGATAATTCTGGAAACCACCATAGCTGCTTGTGATTTGAAGTCCCTCCAGCCAGTGGCTAGTCATATGGCCCTGAGGCTAAAACCTGTGCTGGCCACTTCCTGCAGGCCTGCTGGGCTGTCCTCAGTGGGTTACCTTCTCTGTGTCATTTTGTGGGTTCCATAGCTCCCAAATTTGTTCAGAGTCATCTTTTACATAGACTGGGGGAGGTGGGAGCTGGAGCTATGTAGAAGTCCTGTTTCTGCTCCGCCATCTTGACTCCACCCCCATGACATGTTCTTAACAAACTCATGTTGACTAGTAGTGATCACCATTTGCCTCCACAAATGCCTTCCAACTCTCCCTTTAATAATTTGGACCCAGATTATTCCAGGAATGAATGACAAGCTCCCTTGAAGGAGTGGCCTTCTTGCCTCTTTTTAAAAGTCAGTGTACAATCTTTGTTGTCTTCAATAGCACAGTATCTTCCCCATTTTCCATGATTTCTCAAAAAGTTGCAAATTCATTGCCCTAGGATATGATTCATAATTCGTGATTTATCAGGCACAATGGCCTGGGATTCAAGGGGAGAAGACCTTGCTATTCTCTTATCATTTATTTTGGGTATTCTTCAGCCAATTCAATTCAACGAACATTAAGCACTCACTATATGCCAAGCACTGTGCTCATAAGTGCTGGGGATGTGAAAAGAGGCAAAAGGCAATCCCTGCCCTCAAGGAGCTTACAATCAAATGGGGGAAATAACATGCAAATATCTGTCCATCCATCCATCCACCCACCCACCCATCCATCCATACATTTATCTATCATCTATCTATCTATCTATCTATCATCCATCTATTTATCTACAAAGCAAGCTATATCCAGGATAAATAGGAAATAATTAACAGAGACACAGAACTGGAAGGAAGAAGGATTGGGGCAGGCTTCCTATAGAAGGTGGGATTTTAACTGGAACTTAAAGGAAACCAGGGAAACCAGAAGATAATTTCCCTGACTGAGAAATACCTCAATTAATGTATCCATGAACTTAATCAATGTGGATATTCCCACCAGTGGTACAAATAACAACAACAACAATAACAGCTAACATTTGTAAGATACTTTAAGGTTTGAAAAGCCCTTTTATATACATTGTTCTATTTGAATCTCATAACAGCCTGTGAGGAAGGTACTACAAGTATCATCGTCCTCATTTTATGGGTGAGGAAACTGAGCCTGAGGGAGATTAAGTGACTTGCCTACCCCAGGGTGGCATCAGAGATGGAATTAAGATCTAAACCTTTCTGACTTCAAGTAGAGCACTCTACCCCTAACCCATTCATGCCTTCTTCTTCTTCTTCTTCTTCTTCTTCTTCTTCTCCTTCTTCTTCTTCTTCTTCTTCTTCTTCTTCTTCTTCTTCTTCTTCTTCTTCTCCTTCTCCTTCTCCTTCTCCTTCTCCTTCTCCTCCTCCTCCTCCTCCTCCTCCTCCTCCTCCTCCCTCCTTCCCTCCTCCTCCTCCTCCTCCTCCTCCTCCTCCTCCTCCTCCTCCTCCTCCTCCTTCTCCTTCTTCTTCTTCTTCTTCTTCTTCTTCTTCTTCTTCTTCTTCTTCTTCTTCTTCTTCTTCTTCTTCTTCTTCTTCTTCTTTCTTCTTCTTCTTCTTCTTCTTCTTCTTGCAATTGGGGTTAAGTAACTTGCTCAAAGTTATGTGGCCAGCCATTATTTATGTGTGGGTGCTCATTTTCTGAGGGCGGAACTGATCCCGGGTCCTCCCGACTCTGGCACTTTTATTCACTGCGCCACCTAGCTTCCCCCATGCCTTCTTTTACTGGGGTATTCTTGTCCATGTCCTCTCATAAATTTATAATCAAAGATCTACCCAATGTGCTGGAGGCCTTCTGGTCTTTTTTGAACAGGATTTGGGCTGTGCATTGCTCATGCCTTGCCCTTGATATAGGACTGGCACACTTTCTCTTCTACTCATACATCTTCTGCATGAGGTCTTCTGCCCCATTTATAACTTGTGAGTTAGCATTAGTAATGTGCTGCAGCTTACTTATGCCCGCCATTTGTCTTTCCATCTACAGTATTGATTCTTTGGAGATTGTGTTCTGCATACCAAATGACATTATTTGCAGCCAAATAACATCACCTGAATAATATGAGTATTAAAAAGATTGCTTTTTGTTGCAGGGAGCAGTTTAGGATTGTTAAAAGGTTTGTGCAATTTCCCAAATGCAACCTAGCCCACTTTCTTCTTCCAATACCATTCTAATCCCAGATATTGTCTATATGCAGTGTTTTGTGGGTGACCTTGGGCACACTTCATGTCTTTGGGCATCAGTTTACTAATCTATAAAGCAAAGAGGTTGGATTAAATGATCTCTTAAATTCCCTTCTGACTTTAGAACTATAATCTTGTAATCTGTTCAAATTTTACATACTGCTGGATAAGCTCAATGTGTTGTACATAAAACTATATATAATACCTCTCTGGACCACAAGCCTTTTTCTCATCCACTTAATTTTTCTAGTGTAGATAGTTGTCAGTCAATTAGTCAACAAATATTTATTAAGTTCCTGCTATGTCCTAGGTGCTATGGTAACTGCTGAGAATACAAGGAAAGGTAAAAAGATAGTCTATGCCTTCTAGAAACTCACAGTCTAGGGGAGACAACATGTAAACAACGGTGTTCAAACTAGCCATATAGAAATGATATGGCTATCACTTTGAAGTTTCTTTAGTATTTTAAGACTTGAAGCATGACATTATGAAATGTTATATATTAAAGCTCCAATGATTTAAAAAAAGTCACCCTCCAGGACAGGTAAACATATGAATAATACAGTGTGTTATAACAGAAGAATGGACAGAGTTAGAAGGGACTTGAGAGAAAAGCTCATCAAAAATGCCTTCCCCTCTTCCTGCCACTCTGTAACATCCAACCATCCCTTCTGCCCTTTTAATTGGAACATGCCTCTGGAAGGCCTTTGGCCCACTGTGAGTTCCTCCTGAAGCCTCCATGTTGTGGAGGGTCCTGGGCCTGCCTTCATTCCCTTCCCAGTCTATTTCCTAGCTTTCCCTTTTATGTATGATCTTCCTGCATTAAACTCCTTGGGGGTAAAAATGTTTTTTTTTCTTTTTCTGCTTGGGTTTGTATCCTCAGAGATTAACATTGTACCTGGCACATAGTAAATATTTAAGGAATATTTATTTCCTTTCTTCTTTCCTTTGTTCCTTCCTTCCTTCCTTCTTTCCTCCCTCTCTCCTTCCTTTCCTTTCCTTCCCTTCCCTTTCCTTTCCTTTCCTTTCCTTTCCTTTCCTTTCCTTTCCTTTCCTTTCCTTTCCTTTCCTTTCCTTTCCTTTCCTTTTTCCTTTCCTTTTTCCTTTCCTTTTTCCTTTCCTTTTCCTTTCCTTTTCCTTTCCTTTTTCCTTTCCTCTTTCCTTTCCTTTCCTTTCCTTTCCTTTCCTTTCCTTTCCTTTCCTTTCCTTTCCTTTCCTTTCCTTTCCTTTCCTTTCCTTTCCTCTCCTTTCCTCTCCTTTCCTTTCCTTTCCTCTCCTTTCCTTTCCTCTCCTCTCCTTTCCCTTCCTCTCCTCTCCTTTCCTCTCCTTTCCTCTCCTTTCCTCTCCTCTCCTCTCCTCTCCTCTCCTTTCCTCTCCTCTCCTCTCCTTTCCTCTCCTTTCCTTTCCTTTCCTTTCCTTTCCTTTCCTTTCCTTTCCTTTCCTTTCCTTTCCTTTCCTTTCCTTTCCTTTCCTTTCCTTTCCTTTCCCTCCCGATCTCCTTCCTTTCCTTTCTTTCCTTCCTTTCTCTCTCTTTCCCATTTCTATTTCCCTCAGTAAACTGAAACCCAAAGAAGTAAAACGACCTGTCCAGGATCACTTGATCTCTCACTCACTCACTCAGCACTGGTCTTGGTGCTTTAGATACAAACACAAAAAATGAAACAGTCCTTGCCCACGAGGAGTTTGCATTCTACTGGGGGAGACAGCACCTCTACATGTAGGCATATACAAGTTAAACATAAGGTTACTTTTTGGGGGGGGGGGCATTAGCATCAGGAAGTGTTTCATGTAGGTTATTCTTGGGCTGAACTTCAAAGGAAATTTGAGATTCTATGAGATGGAAGAAGAGCATTATAGGCCAGGGCCAGGGGGAGGAAGCCTCCAAAACCATCATTCTCCATTGCACCACACCAATCAAAATTCCCACCATCAATGAAACCGACAAAGCAGATTCAAAATTCACTATGCTTTATTGCTGCTACTTTCCCCTAAGCATTTTCTTTTAGTGGAGGACAGTGAAGCACCTTTGCTGGGTCCCCAAAGCAGGATTGACTACAAAGCTGTTAGAAAGAAAAGTTCTCCCAAAGAGAATAAAGCTGATTTATCTAATTTCCATGGACAATTCCTCCCTTGACAGAGCAATTAAAATGGTTTAGGATGTGAGCTCTTGCTAAATGCAGATTACTGGTGGTCCTGTTAGGCTAAATTCTGACTTCCTTCTAAGGTTACTTAGTGACGCATTTGCTGATGGAGGGATATGCATTTGCTCTAACCAGCCACTGTCATAACTGAAGGATATTTTGAGCATACTGTGCCTCAGAGAAAATTGACTGAGTCGCAGATGAATAAAATCGAAAAGCAAATGCACTGAAATTATTAGGAAAAACGAAACACCAAATGGGAGGTGGCAGTTACCATTTTACTTGGTTGGTCAAAACAACTGTTGCTGTAAATTACAGACCACTAAAAGGGCTGTTGATGGCCAAATGCTTCTCTTCACTTAGGCCTGTTTATGATTATGAAGCCGAATGAGTTTTACCCAAACATTTTCACATCATCTTTCATGGGTGCATAACTACAAAAACAAGAAGCTGGGAACCAAAAGACCTGTTGGAGATATTGGCAGCTGTGAACTGTAAGATGATTTATGACAGGGTTGTGGGCATCCAGAAAAACCTTTGGGACTGGCCTTTCTGCTCTGTTGGTGCCCTCCCCTCACACCTGCTAGTTCCTCCCCCTTCTTTGAAACACATCCATGAAATCTCAATTGCCAGGAAATCCCATCTTCCTAGTTAATCGGTATCTATTTTCTCATCTAGTCTGACCCCTTCCTAGAATAAGAATTCCATTTGCAAGAAGTGGTCATCTAACCTCTGGCCTGAAGACCTCCAGTGAGAAATAACCATTAGATATGGGAAACCAGCAAACCCATGCCCTTCCCTAGAAAACACTTAGATGTCTTCTTTATTGGGGGAGCAGACCTCTTGTGTGGTATGTTTTTCCTCACATACAAAAAAAGACTTGTCATGAGACTCCCAAGAGGAGAGGAAGAAGAAGGATTGGTGAAGAGCCCAGTATGGATCCCATGAGCATCGATTTAGAACTAGAAGGTACCTGTGAGACCATATAATCCAATCCTCTTGTTTTACAGATAAGGAAACTGAGCCCCAGGAAGTTTGACTTGCCCAAGGTCATACAGATAAGGGCAAGAGGGAGGATTTGAAGCCAGGTCCTCTGACCCCATGGTCTGTGCTTTCTGCTGTACATGATTCCATTCACATGATCATTATTTCTTTTCTTCCTTATGTGGCTTAAAGGTCATCTGGCCCCCCTTCCCACCCTCCATGCTGGCCTCCCACTATTGTCTAAGTTAAGGGCATATCCGGTCCTTCCCAGGATCAGTCCTCCATGGTGATTTTGGATGTCTTCTCCCCACCCCTGGATGTCTTCTCCCCACCCCTTCCATCCCCATAATTCCTTCCTTATTCCTTCCTTTTGGGTGTCTCAAGTTAAAGCTCTTTCTGTGAAGTAAAATGCACCCAGAATAATAGCCTATTGCTTTAGTATCATTAGCTACTTTGCTTCTTCTATAGAAATCTCTTAAGTCTGAAAAAGCCGCCACAATGGGCTACCCCAGGTGATGAATGTGTCACTTTCTAATGATACCTGAATTAGCTCATGAGCCATAATACACAGAGTTTAGATAGCATTTCAAGTTGAAGCCTTTAAAAAAAAAAAGAAAAAAAAACAACACCACACTAATTAGCAACAAATTGCTCCTCATACACTTCTTATCAGCTATGGCTATTACTGTCTTCATAAGGTAGAGTTATCCCAGAGGAGAACCATTTACTTTGAGGGAAGGGAATTTCCATCTTCATTTGTCGGTGTTTCTTGCTAATGGGATATGGTATTAATGCTGTCTATTGAAAGGGCTGTATTTTTGGTGACCAAAGTGTGTCTTCCCGTAGGAGGGTGTCCAGATGAGGGCAACCAGGATCTTGCAGGGATTTGACTCTGTACCTTAGGAGAAAAGAACTGGGCATATTTAGTCTGGATGAGAGAAGACTGGTGAGGTGGGTGGGGAGGAAAGGCAAGGCAAGGAAAGGATGTCTGAATTCCTGTACTTGAAAGACCACCATATGGAAGAAGGATTCAACTAGCTCTCGACCCCAGAGGGGCAGAACTAGAGGTGATGAGTTTAAGATGTGAAGAGGCACAAGAACTTACCAATACTTAAAGCTGCTCAAAAGTGGCTTGGAAGCAGTGGATCGTCCCTTATTGGAGGTTTTCGAGCAGAGATTGAATGATCGCTTGTCATTTATGTTGTGATAAAGATTCTTTATTGGGCCAGAGGGTGGGTTATATTAAATCTGAAGTTTTTAACTTTTGGGGATGTCATGGGTCCCTTTGGTAGTCTATTGAAGTATATGGCCTCCTTCTTAAAATGAAGACACACTTTGGTCACCAAAAATACAGCCCTTTCAATAGACAGCATTAAATGCCTAACATAAAATGCACAGGATTACAAAGAAAATCAATTATATTGATGTACAAAATATGTTTTTTTTAAACCCAAGTTTACTCTAGATTAAGAACTCCCAGACAAGATGGTGCCTAAGATCCCACCAAAACCCTCAAATTCCACACCAGAAAGTTGATTCTTTGTCTTTTAATGCCTACTGGGAAAAGAACCAACTGCTTTTGATATCCCAGAATTATAGAATTTCAGAGTTTGGAAGGGATTCCATGGATCATGTAGCCCAACCTATACCCCCCAAAAGAATCTCCACCATGACACATTTGACAAATGGTCATCTAGTCTTTGAGGACCTCCAATGAAGAGCTATTAATTACCTCCTGAGATCGTCTGTTCTGCTTTTGAAATTTTTAATGAAGTTTTTGCTTTAATAGAGACTAAATTAACCACTTTGCAATGTCTTTCCATTACTGCTAATTCTGTCCAGCTAAGAGAGCTCCAGGAATCCCAGCTTCTCAGAGCTGGAAGGGACCTACTAGCCTAGCCCATGTCTCAATGGGAATTCCTCTACATCACCCTGGATAAGGGATCATTGGTATCTTTCTAAAGAACTCTGTCAAGGATCAATAATGAGATGAGAAGTTTTCTAAATGACAGATTTAGTAAGAAAGTGGTTGTCATGATTGATTTTTCTAAGTGCACTTTTGAAAAACATTGGCGTATCTAGGGAGGTTGTGGTGGATAGAAATAAAAAGCTAATGACACTTAAGCCACAAGGCTGACATTAACCAGAGTAAAGTCTGCAAAAAGGCACATGAGGAATAATTTGACTGTAGGATATGTTGAGAACTTCATAGGCTTGTTGGGTTTAGAGCTGGAAGGAACCACCCAGTCCTACACCCTTATTTTACAGATAAGGAAACTGAGATCCAGAGAGGTTAAGTAACATTAGTAAGGTCACAGGGAGGAAAGCTGAGATTTATCTGACTCCAAATTCAGTATTCCGTATTATATTTTCCATCAGGTTTTCAATTCCAAATCCCAAGTGAATCTTGTTTTCAAAGGATCTTTTACCAAATAACTGACTATTTACTGTGTGTGTGTGTGTAGACTGTGATTTTTAAGTGAATGTTTTTGGCCCTTTTGTAGTTGATCTTTTGGGGAAAAGGGTCTGTTAAAATTATTGGGACTGCCATATAATTACTGATTAAGAGAAGCATCATAGTGGATCATAGAATCCTGGAATCCTGGAATTAAAAAGGATCTCAACAGCTATCCAGTCCTATTCAGACTCAAACAGAAATTCCCTTCACAACATACCTGATGGCAAGTGTGTATAGAGGTGTCCTGGGTGTGCCTGAGCACACAATTTTGTTGTTGTTATTCATTCATTTCAGTTGTGTGACCCCATTTGGGGTTTTCTTGGCAAAGATCCTAGAGTGGTTCACCATTTCTTTCTCCAGCTCATTTTACAGATGAGGAAAAGTGACTTATCCAAGATCATACCAGGAAGATGAGTATTCCTGACTTCAGTCCTGGCACTCTATCCACTATGTCACCTAGTTGCCCTAAGCACAAAACTCCTAATGTTAAAAAAAAGATATATTTTTGCTTTTTTTCCTCTTAACTACAGGTAAAAAGATGTTATTTTGTATTTTATTTTAAAAGTTTGTATTTTAAGCAAAGCATAGTTATTAATTTCAAAAATCAAGTTAAGTTTTAGTTTCTTTAACTTTTGGGGGAACAAAAATAATGTCCTTTATGATGGACACATAATGCAGCAATCAATGTTTGCCTCAAAGAAAATTTTAAAAATAAAGTTCCCTGGGTGTCCACCATAATTAATGTGCTACACCTGCCTGTGTCTCTGATCCACAGTGTTTGGCACATAATAAATGCTTAGTAAATTATTGCTGTGTGTCTGCCTTGCCTAATAAGTAATCGTTTAACTTTTGTTGGTTGTATGACTTACAGGAACTCTACTTGCTAACTTGATGGACAATGGGATGTAGTGAGAAAATGACTGGAGTCAGAGGACCTAGTTTCAAATTTAATCTCTGACACTTACTACCTATGTAATATTAGCAAAATCCTCTAATATCTATGGGCCTGTTTCCTCAGATGTGAGGTTGGCACCTCGATTAAATCTACTTTTTCCTATCTACAACTTGTTTATACGTAATTGTCTTCATGTTGTCTCATATTAGACTCTAAGTTCCTTGAGGGCAGGGATTGTCTTTTGTCTTTCTTTGTATCACCAGAGCTTAGAATAGTACCTGGCTTATTGTAGGTGCTTGATATATGTTTGTTGACTATTTAAGGAGGATGGATTAGATAGCCTTTCAGTTTTCATCTATCTATAATTCTAGATCATAGGACCAGATGACCTCAGGGGTCCCTCCCAGTTCTAAACCTATGATCCAGGTCTTACTATGTTCATGAGTTCATAGATTTGAAGCTGGAAGGGACTTCAGATGCCATCTTGTTGAAGGATGATGGAACCATAGATGGAAGGGAACCTAGAGACAATTAAGTTCAACTTCTTCAATTTACAGGTAGGGAAATGGAGGCCCACAGAGATTAATTTTTCCAAATTTACACAGGCAGTGAGTGGCAGGGCTGGAATTTGAGCCCAGGTCATTGGACTTCAAATTCAGACATCATTATGGCAGTGATCTCCTCCATCATACTTGGAAGTCGTCACACTTGGGTGTGTTGGGAAGATCATGAAGCTTAGAGTCAGAAGACCCAAGTTCTAGAGTTCTATCAGTAACTCAATTGGTGTTATTGTACAAGTCATTTGCCTTTTGGGATCTCAGTTTCCTCATATGATAAATTGAACTGAATCATCTAATATAGGAACCAACATGGCATGGTACTCTTGGGCTCAGAGTCAATAGACCTGGGTTCAAAGACAATAACACAGCCGTCTTAATCTTTCTGAACCTCAATGTCCTCATTAGGGGGAACATTAACTCTTCCATTGTAGTCCCTCTATATGCTGATTTCAACCCACTTTGTTTAAACCACTCCACTTGAGGAATGGATCAATTGGAATATTCTTCCATCCCTCTTCTCATTCTCTTTTTTTCCATGTTTGTGCCTTTAATCATACTGCCCTCAAATACCTCCACTTATATCTGTATCAAGGTCTTACTGTGATGCCACATCCTTGACCATGCACATCAACCAATTTCACTTACAGAGGCCATATAAGCTTTCCATTCTGCTTTGTTAACATTGGCAAGCTTGCCTGTCCTCTCCAATTTCTAACCTTAAACCTATGACCACATTCATTTTCAAAAGGAAAGAGCTATAATTTTTTATATACAACAGTAAAAGAACAATAAATAAATTCTACTTTTACCCCGAGTTTAGTGTCCTCTGAATTTATTCCTGATAAACTCGAAAGTGCTTTCAAGGCAAATAAATGTGGAGCCAAATAGTTATTTTCTAAGAATGGGTTTAACCTCTTCCTTTTTCTTTTTTATTTGTTGCTTCTTCTCCAATACCTCATCCTCACCCTCTGGCTTTACTCATCCACTTGGTATTTAGAAGAAAGAGCCTTGGAATTTGGAATGGATGAGGCAAAGTCAGTTAGCAAGCATTTATTAGAGGCTTACTCTGTGCAGGGCATTGTGCTACATGTTGAAAATACGAAAAGATACAAATATACTGTCCCTGCTTTCAAGAAATTCACATTCTAGTGGCATAGACAATAGACAGATAATTCTGTATGTAGAACACATACACAGTGTAAATGGAAGGCAATCTCAGGGGGAAGGCATGAGCAGCTGGAGGGACCAGGAATGACCTCCTGCAGAAGGTGGAATAATATCTGAGACCTGAAAGAAGAAACCAGGAAAGCTGGGAAGTAAAAGTGAAGAGGGTGTGAGTTAGTTTTATTGTTTTGCTGTCGTATCTGACTTTCTGTGACCCCATTTGGGTTTTTTTGGCAGAGAGACTGGAATGGTTTTCCATTTCCTTCTCCAGCTCATTTTACAGATGAGGAAACTAAGGCAAGCAGGGTTAAGTGACTTACCCAGGGTCACACACCTAGTATGCATTAGAGGCTAGATTTGAACTCACAAAGATGAGTCTTCCTGATCCCAGGTCCAGCACTCTATACACTGCACCACCTAGCCATCTTGTTAGAGTTAATAGAGTTGGCCTTTAAAAGGTGTATTCAAGCTTATTATATATCTTCATCATCATCACCATGATCATAACCTTCTTCACCAACATCATCAACATCAACAACATCATCATCAAAATCATCATCATCATCACCATTTGTAAATCCCAGACTTAAGTATGAAATACTTGCTGTTCCCCAAAGTCAGCCTGCACACAGGCCTTCTCAACTCTGTCTCTTATGATTCCTGATTTCTCTCAGGCTTAGCTAAGATGCCACTCCTCCATGAAGTCATTCCTGCTTCCTCACTTGTGTCCTTTCTTTCTTGTGGGATCTCGTATTTATTTATGTAACACCCCTTTATCCAAGGAGTGTGGCTAAGACAGATGTCTACAGGGCAGGACTCACTGGTGTAGTTTAATTCAGGGATTTCAGGGATTACACAGGGGATGTGACTATGTCTGAAAAGACACCCTCTAACCCTACTTTAAGAAGAGGGTATTTTTAGATACAGTACCAGCCCCAGGGTCCCTGTAGTCTTTGAATTAAAATATGCCAAGGGTGGGGGGGCGGAGCCAAGATGGCGGAGTAGAAACAGCGAGTCCAAGCCTCTCTGCCCCCAGATTCTCCACAAACTACGTAAAAAAGGACTCTGAAAAACTTCTGGAGCCCCAGCACCCACAGAACGACACAGAGAAGCTAACCTCCCGCTGAGGACAGCCCAGCACCCTGCAGGAAGGACCAACGCAGTGGTCTGGGAGCCGGCAGCGCGCAGAGCGCAGGAGCTGAGCCGAGCCCAGGTCCACGTGAGCCGAGGTTTTAGCCCCAGGGCGGCAGGGCCAGCAGCCGGCTGGAGGAACCCCAGAGCACCAGGAACTGTGGAGATTCCAGAATTATCAACATAGACATGCCTAGGACAAAGTAAGAGGTTAGTGTCCTATGGACTTTGGGACCTGTATTTGGGGAATGCGTCAGCTCCCTCCCCTGGGGGCTAGAAGCTGCTGAGGAGACACGCCATTGTGTAGTTTTCAGAGGCATTTCCGGCTCCCAGCCTACAAATCGTGGGGAGATCCAGCGATCAGTCTTGGGGGGTAATCGCTCTTGCTTTAACCTCCCTGGATCTGGATTGTGATCTAGGGTGGAAGTTGTGGGTGGGTTTACAGCTTGCCAGAAACGGAAGTTGCCCCCCACACGTTCGGGACGAAAATTCCTCTATCTGGCCTTAAAGCCATAGTGTGGCAACAAGCCCAAAAGTCAAGCAATTAAGTGGCAACATGCCAAGGCAAAGGAAACAGAAAAATGCAACCCTAGACTCCTATTTTGGGGGCATAGAGCGGAAAAGGACTGTGAGGTCAGAAGTCCTGCTCCAAAAGCCCCAGGGGAAAACATGAGCGGGTTGCAGGCCATAGAGGACCTTAAGAAGGACTTTAAAAATCAAATCAGAGAAGTGGAGGAAAAATTAGAAAGAGAAATGAGAAGGATGCAGGAAAAGTATGAAATGAGGGTCAACAGCCTGACTGAGGAAAACAACACCTTAAAAAATAGACTAACTCAAATGGCAAAGGAGGCCCAAAAGGGCAATGAGGAGAAGAATGCCTTAAAAAGTCGAATTTGCCAGATGGAAAAAGAATCTCAAAAGTTCACTGAGGAGATTCATTCCTTCAGAGTTAGACTGGAGCAAATGGAAGCTAATGACTTTATGAGAAATCAAGATGCTGTTAAGCAGATCCAAACAAACGAAAGATTAGAAGGCAATGTGAAATATCTCATGGGAAAAACCACTGACCTGGAGAATAGATCCAGGAGAGACAATTTAAAAATTATTGGACTACCTGAAAGCCATGATCAAGGAAAGAACCTAGAAATCACCCTTCAAGAAATTCTCAAGGAAAACTGCCCTGATGTTTTAGATCCAGAGGGCAAAATAGAGGTTGAAAGAATCCACCGATCACCTCCTGAAAAAGATCCCAAAAAGAAAACTCCCAGGAATATTATAGCCAGGTTCCAGAATCCCCAGATCAAGGAGAAAATACTACAAGCAGCCAGGAAGAAACAATTTCAATATTGTGGAAACACAATCAGAATAGCCCAGGACCTGGCAGCTTCTACACTGAGGGATCAAAGGGCATGGAATATGATATTCCAGAGGGCAAAAGAACTGGGAATGAACCCAAGGGTCACCTACCCAGAAAAACTGAGTATTTTGTTTCAGGGAAAATATGGTCATTCAGTGGAATAGAGGACTTTCAAGCATTCTTGAGGAAAAAACCAGAGTTGAATAGAAAATTTGACATCCAGACGCAAGAAGTAAGAGATGCCTGAGAAGGTAATCAGGGAAAAGAAATCAAAAGGAACTTATCAAAGTTGAACTATTTACATTCCTATATGGAAAAGCAATAACTGTGACTGATGATATCTTTCTCACTATGAAAATAATGGAAGAAGGGGGTGTGGTCATATGAATACATATGTGAATGTGTGTGTATATGGTTACAGTTATATATGGATAGAGGCATAGGTTGAATTTGTTGGGAAGGGAGAATACTCAAGGGATGAAATTATGAGGTGAGAGAGGAAAGTGGCAAGAGGAGATGGGGAGAGACAGGGTAGGGTAAACTATCCCATGTAGAAGAAGCAAGGGGAAGTGGTTGCAAAGGAGGGGGAGAATAAGGAAGGCTAAAAAGGCAAAACCACATTCACATTGAATTTGGTTCAGGGAGAAAATGACATACATACTAAATGGGATATCTCAACCTGCAGCAGGATAGGGGGAAGGGAGATGAGAGGAGGGATGATGGATGGGAGGGCATCCTTGGGGTGAGGGGAGGTTGGAAGTACCCACTATAGAAGAGGGACAGGATCATGTAGGGAATGGACCAGGTGGGGAGTGGGATGAGTGGGAGGGAATTATAAGCAGCCTTGTACAATATATCTACTATGATAATGTTTTGCATAGCTAGACATGTACAACATATACTGAATTACTTATATCCCAAAAAGGAATGGGTGACAAGGGAGGAAGGAAATGGATCTGAAATTCAAAGTCTTAACATT